>CM064919.1:1260000-2460000 GCA_032727855.1 Quercus ilex subsp. ballota
CTGACAGACAGTAGGTTGAAAGTGAAAGAAGGTACACAAAGGACATTGGTAAGGGTAATGTGAGAAGAGAGGTGTATGGTTCCAATGTGTGTGACAACAGCAGCCTCCCTATTAGGCAATTCAACCATGGTATGTGAGATTTCAATATAAGAAGTCAACAATTGCATTGAACACACTATATGATCACTAGCACCAATATCAATAACCCATGTATTAAAATCATAAGCTCTCCTATTAATTATTTTAGCAGAGAATACTAAATGCTTGAAATTAGTAGGATCACCTGCAACAACATTAGATGAACAAGCTACAGTATTGGCCACATGAGAATCCTGACCTTTTGTGGATTGTGGAGTAGAGCAAGAACCAATTAAGGTCAGAAGTTGTTGGTATTGATCATGAGTGAAAACAGGAGCTTGAGATGCAAGCATGACTGAGACAAAATCAGTGACTCCATTAGATTGATTGCCTTGAATCAACTCAAGATTGGAGGAAACCTAATGAGCAGTGGCATTTTTTGTTGTTCTTGAACTTGAAACCTAGTGGAAAACCATGTAGCTTGTAGCACTTGTCCACAGTATGGCCCAACTTGCCACAATGAGTACATACAGGTCTCTTTTTCCCTTTGAAATTGTTGCCTGAACTCTTGGTAGCCAAGACAGTGGATTCAACTCTAACAACATTGGTGACAGACCTTTGCATTTCTTCTTGGATGAACAAGGAGTGTGCCTTATTGATAAAAGGCAAGGATCCATTAACAGAATCTGAGTTCTTATTGGAGAAAATGAATCATTCACTCCCATGAGAAACTTCATTGTGGACTCCTTAGCTTGAATATTCTTCAACCTCTTATTAATACTACACACACACTTTCCACAAGTGAATTGAGGAAATGGACTAAGATTCTACAATTGATCCCACAAAACCTTAAGCTGAGTGAAGTAATCAGTGAGTGATTGCTCTCCCTGATGAATCTCAGCAATTTGCTTCTGAATATTGAAGACCTTGGTTCCATTCCCTTGACTGAATGTGTCTTTAAGATCAGTCCAAATCTCAAGTACAGTATCTCTATAGATGATACTACCTTGGAGTTTTGATGAAACAGAGTTAATGAGCCAAGTGCCAACCATATTATCAGCTGGAATCCATGCTTGAGCAGCTGTTGGTGAATTCACCAATGGAGAAGAAATGGTTAAAGAACCATCTATGAAACCAAGCTTGTTCTTGGCAATCAAAGACTTTCTCACTGATCTTGCCCAAGCAGAATAATTTTCTCCCCCAATTAATGGTTGAGAAGTGAGAATAGCTCCTAGATTTTCTCCAGGATGCAAAAACAGAGGGTCACTGAGATTATACGAATCTGGTGAAGAAGATGAAGACTCTGTGGTGGAAGCATTAACTGCTGTTGTGTCTGCCATTGAGAAAGCTGAAAAAGCTTGAGGAAGACAACAATGGTGGATGAGAAAAGCTTGAAGAAGACAACAATGGTGAATGAGAAATTGAAAAAAATTCCCAAATTTGATTTGATAAACCCTAGAAATGGAAGCGTCTAGAAGTTTGCTCTGATACCATATGAGAAAACTTGTTTTAATGAAAATGATTTGATCATCTCATTCATTGAATCAAACTGTACATATATACACCAAAAAAAACCCAAATCAACTCTGTAACTAACTTAACAAACTGCTACACGTGTGATCAGGGACTAACAAACATTACAGATTCTTACACGTGCTTGACTCACTAAACTAACTTTGCTTATATACAAAACTACATGTAGTTTATTGTACAACACTAACTAAACTATACTTCTGCTCTGTCATTTAGACAGATTTGTACTATTCTTGAGCTTCTTCAACTTTGTAACGCAAGACACAATCCCTTGATGATCATTTAAACCTTCAATCTGAGTATCATCTGCTCTTGCCGCTATTGCAGCATCTGATTGCCTTGCCTGCTCTGGTGCTTGTTTGTGCTCATCTAGTGCACTAGCTGCTGCCCTATGTTGCAGCCTGAGCTGCTCTGGTGTGGCAGCTGATGTTGCACCTGCTGCAGAACTTGTTTTATCATCATGCCTTTGACAATGTTTGCCAAATTAAGAAATAAGAATGCACTCAAAGCGTCATTAGCTTTCTAAATAACGTGTCATACTGTCATAAAACATCATGGCAATAATAATTCTAATAGATGCTTTAAAATTTCAATCTAAGTGTCAATATGATAGTTCCCCAAACGGTAATATGTTTGTGACTTGAGAGGTGGCCTAGGTTTGGTTTTGGACCCTTTTTTTTTTCATAGTTACAACAACGCTGGATAGGTCAATGAAATTTTGATCTTCCTAATAAGGGAGAGCTTGACTATTAGTTTTGTACTTTGAAAATGAGTTTGGTACTAAAAAATATTTTCCAAACTGAAGCCCTCTTAACATATTACATACATACCAATCCCTACCTATTTTTTTAAAAACTCCATCCCAAACTCATCCATATATTTTGAAAGTCATGCTAACCTAAAATTATATATACACACACAAATATAAGCCAGATTAGTATTGTCCACTTCGAGGTGTAAAAAAAGCTTGATTTGGTTGTCCACAATCACAAGTCTCCAACATTGTCGAGATCCTTAACATTGAACTTTTCTTTAAGGTCGAAAAATCCTTTTCCGCATCTAAAATCCTATTGAATAGCATTGTCGTGCCATCCTCTATCCTTTCTCTACTACCCGCCCTAAAAAAATTTTAAAAAAAAATCTCTCAAACATTAAGACAAGTAACAGCAGCAGCTTGTAGACTTAGGGTCCATTTGAAAACCGCTTATTTTGCTGAAACTGAAAACTATTTGCTAAAAGTATGCAGAAAGAAAGTTAAAACTGACTTTTGAAGCAATAAGACCCACTTTAAGAGCAAAACTTAGCAAAAAAGTATAATAAGCTAACTTTTTCTCAAGTCCTGAACGCAACCTTAGTGTAGCACCCGGTGCAATTTATTGAGGCAGGAGCTGGAGTAGAGATTTGTGTTGTAATTCAAATTTAGTAACAATTAGTTCCTTTTGTAATAGCTAAAATTAGCTAGGGCTTTTTGTAACAGAATCTGTTAGAAAGTTGTAACAGCAACGGAAACGGTTAGCTGGCAGTTATTAGCAGAGTCAGTCGTTAGTACAGCTGGCATTAGTCCATGTGCTAAGTAGTTTACAGCCCTTACAATAAGTTAGCGCAAGAGCAAGGCAAGTATAAATAGCCTTAGAATCTTAGATGTACCATTAATTTTACTGAGTTTCGGGAATATGCTGATACAGATTTAGCCTAAAATGCTATTTTTCAAGAGAATACTCTTGAAGAGTAGTTGATTTTTCTTGAGCTTCTAAGCAACTTTGCCTTCAATTCACTTCCATTACTGCTCGCTTTAGATTTAGATTTGTTTGCACCATTTTTGGTATCATCACCCATATATAACCAACTCTCAATCTCAAAGTGGATATTAATCACATGCGAATATAATAAAGTATATGACTTCTACTTCTAATTACTTCCTAAAATCTATAATGTGCATGTGATAGTAACTGAATTTTCCCTCCAAAATTCCAACAACCTAGCACATGTGAATTTAATTAGCTAACTTGTACAATAACAGAATCAGTATGGCACATGAAATGAACCCTTGGCCTTTCACCAAGTCACTCTTTCAAGTCTACATCACCATCGTCCTTGTATTAAATTAGAGGGTGTTTATTTCATTGTGATGTACTTTTAATATGATGCACGTTACGATAAGATGACATTAAGGTTTTTGGTTTATTTTATTTTTTCTAACATTACCATCATAATCTAAAATTACAAAATATATCGCATTATTTTAATCTCATTACTTTCCTAAACAATGTAATATCATACTCTTGTATGAGATTACATTAATATAAAATTACAATAATGTAATATTACAGTGTAATATAACATCACAATGAACCAAATTCGCTATATGTCACTGTACATATCGTCATCCCTAAGCCCAAATCCGCTATAAGCCAACCCATTGAACCTGAGATCTGTAGTTTTTTGTTTTTGTTATTTTTTTTAATGTTAAGTGTATATGTTTTCTGATTAAAGAACCGAGTTAGTAGAAGCCCTAACAGCTTAATTTTTTTAAGTATGACTCGTTAATTAATGACTGCCACTTAATGTTCTGCTTCTTATTTTGTTTTAACTTCTAAATATCAAAAAATATATATAAAAATATTGCTTGGGTTCCAATAAAAAGTTAAAGAGTGAGTGGATTTATTCAAATTAAGGCGTAATAGGATGAGAAGGAACGGTCTAAAATGCTGACCCGTTCAGCTTTGACTAGTATTCAATATGATATGATAGCAGTGTCATAGTGATGTTGTTAGGCAGAAACCAAATTGGACCTCATCTTGGTGTTAATTGAATCAGTCCAATATCAAAACAACACTTCTAGAACTTAATTAACTTGCACCGAATCTTTACCTTATTTGTCAATTAATGTTGTACTTTCAATAATGCTAATAATCTTAATTTGCTTGGTGGTACTGGTGGGTCAATAAATTTAGTGACCCCACGTCCTATATTTCAAGAACCTTTATTCTTCTTTTAAGTTCAATTTATTCTTCTCAAAACAAAAAACAAAAAAGTTCAATTTATGTTGTTGACAAGCGTTGACTACTCAAAGCCTAAAAGGCTAAAACCATAGAGCTCAGGTGGATTAACATTGGTACCACACGCAAGGTTGGCTTTTTCTTTTTTTTACCAAAGCACATTTTAAAGGCATATGCGAATGCGATGAACATGCTTCCCCCAAATAAGCTCATTATCCAAGTTCCTGTCCCACACACATCGGACGTTGTCGAAGCTTTGGCAGCGGCACGAGCCATTTCCTTTGCACTTGGACTTGGTTTCTTATCCTTTATCCTTGAAGGCAATTCTGAGGTAGTGATTACGAGTCTCAAGAGTGATGATGCTTCTCTCTCCCCTTTTGGCCACATACTAGACTCAGCCAAAGAAAAAACAGAGACCAGCTGCTGCATTTCTTTCTCTCACATTCGCAGGCTTAGTAATTCTGTTACTCACAACCTAGCGAAACATGCTAGACATGTTAGAGATTTTTCAGTATGGATAGAAGATGTTCCTCCACACCTTTTCTCTATACTTTCAACTGATTTCGGCTAATATTTAATGAAAATTCCAGTTATTCCTTCTCAAAAAAGAAAAAAAGAGCTCATTATTAATTACTTTATCATGCAAGTCTGGTGGTAACATTAATTGTTATTAATGCGTTATGCGGAAGGGGGAAATAAATATTTACAAAAATGAAATCATATATTAAAGTAGGAAGATGAATTTTTTTTAATATGATTCATCGATGGGAGACTTTTAAGTATTTTATAAAGTCATCTTTTCTAATCCAAAGTCCAAACTCGTTGATGGCATTTCCATGTCCCAACTTGGGTATACAACTATGCATTGGTTGGTTCTAATTCCGTAAATAAACAAATATAACAAAACAGAAAAAAACAACAAAAAACAAAAAACAAACAAAACAGAAAAACCAAAGAGAAAGAAATGTGTTTGAGGGGACAAAAGGCCCAGAAGACATAATGAAGTGTCATGGAATTTTATAGTGCATGATCATATTATATATATGCAAGTAATGAACGTGGAAATTAGATTAAAAGGTACAACCGACAAAGTGACAAATGGGGAGTCAATTCAAAAAAAAAAAAAAATGGGGAATCTGCATGTTGATGTTGTATTTTGGCACACCCAAATGGGCCTCTAATTTTGGCCCACCGTCACAAAAAGAGGTCCGTTGAAATTGAAAACTGCGGGTTGTTTAAACTTTCTAGATGTCGCACTGAAACGTATGTGGTTGATAGGGATTCATTATTTTTCATAATATTTCTTTTATAACTGTTTTTAGGACTTAGGAAACACTTTAACATGGGTCCATGATTGATATATTGTAATAGCATTTGTTAGTAAACCATTTTAAGAAAGTTTTTATGATAAAAAAAAAAAAAAAAAAACTGATTTTTTTAAGTTTTAACAATTTTTTCTATTCCTCATAAATATAGTGTCAAAATTTTCTTAAAATAGTTTATTAACATAAAATAAGATCACTTTCATATAAGTCTATGACTAATTTATTTTTATTGTGTACTAATCACAACATGTAAATCAACAATTATGACTCTCTCTTTTTTTGGATCAAAATCATCAATTGTGACATTGTATATATGTCAATCAACAACTATATGTAACGTATCAACAACTATATGTAACGTTTCTATCTTATCATGAATTTATAAATCCAGTTGCATTAAAAAAACGCAGTTCAATATGGCGATCTATTTGCATGGCCGCAATTCTAACAGAATTGGGAAGAGAGCCTAGCCTTTCTTTCAAAGTATAGACTAAAATTAACTCTTGAAAGTGATGTGTGGCTAATTGCATAGCTTTTAACCCACAAAAAGAAGTTCAACGTACATGGTTAGTTGTTTACTATAAAATCTGTATGCGATTCACTTAGTGATGATGAATTCCAATTTCCAAGTGCATAATATAATATAAAATATGTAAATTCAATATAAAATTACAATTAGAGCACATGAAAAATGGGCATTCAGACCTTTTCAAACTAGCTGCGAGACTATTGTTACGTAGGAGGAGAAAACATTGACCCATGAGATGAAAACTAAAGAAAACAAACAAAAGTTTGAGGCTAGATATTGATACGATCAAAAAAGGTCATGATCAATATTAATTTTAGGACAAAATAAAAGTGGTGGAAAGAGGAATTCAAAGATTTGGTCAGTGGGCTCAATCAAACCAATTGTAGCCGAAAGTTTGTGGAGACTCTTTCCAACAGGTCATTGTTTCCAGTGTGAAATGGTAAACTGGCCGTGAGTTTAGGTCAGAGTAGACGACATGCAATTTGGGGTTTAGAGCTTTTCTACGTGTCGGCTATTTTGTTTTGAGTTTGAGTCAAATACTATTAATTATTGTTGGGACTTGGGAGTATCCTTAAACCCCACGTAATCAGTCAAATACCTATTACCTCCCTGTTAGTTTCTAGACCTTGTACATGTCCGTTTTAATGAATAATAATAATATTATTATTATTTGATACTGTATATCTTCTTGACAAGTTAGGATTTCCGTGTCATCCACAGTGAAAATGAAATTTGTGGGGATTCTATTTATTTATATAGTCATCAGAGCATTATGTTTAATTTTCTCTTCTTCTTCCTCTTCTTTTTCTTTTTCTTTTTTTTCATTTCTGGGCACGTGGAATTCATAAAATCTAGAATTAATTGACTTTTAAGTTGGTAAGAAATCAAGTTGGTCAAGCTTCCCACACTCCAGATATAAGTAGTAGTACAAGTATAAGTGAAATTGAAATAGAAATTTCAGCACATTTGATTTGAAAAACCCTCAACCCTATTCATTAATGAGCCTAGACCAATTAGCACACGTAAGGTAAAATTTTTAGATATTTTTAGAGTACGAAAAAATGGTGCTTACTCATTTTATATTTATGATAAATTTTACTATAAATTTAATAAATGGTCATGCTAACAAGTGCTCTTAGGACACTCATTAATAATCAATTTTAAGAAAGTTTTGATACCACTTTTATGAAAAATGAAAAAAGTTATCAAAATATTAATATTTTTTTTTCATTTCTTATAAAAATTTTATTTAAATGAATTATTAACAAGTGCCTTAAAAGCACTCGTTAACATTTTCCTTTAATAAATAAACTTCACTATAAATATAAGATGAGAAAATATTACTTTTCGTATTCTAAAAGGTACTGAAGAATTACTCGTTGGCAAAAATATAAGGAAGGGGGTTATGGAATTACCTTTTAGAGTCTTTTTTTTTTTTTTATTCTTATTAAGAGAGAGAGAGAGAGAGAGAGAGAGAAAAAAGAATGAATTTACATTAATTAATTTGTTATCATTTCGGAGCTGTTTCCCAATGGAATCATTTAACATTATTGCCAAAAGATCGAATTCTATAACATCTCACATTATATTATTCTTTGTGGGTTCCACGAAGTTACCAAGTAATCATAATAATCTTGCTAGAGGGAAGAAAAGACAATTGCAATTACATCTTGCTCAACCTTAAAACTTATCAATCTCGGAATTTGGCACATTCTTTATGCAACAAGACAATTTAGGTGGTTGACCATTACCCAATTGAGAGACCCAGGTAAAGGTTAGTCAAATAATCTTCTATCATTGTTCCAACCATGCTTTACAGCTATTTGGGAGAGTTTTTTTTTGTTTTTTTTTTTAATTTATTTATTTAATTCAGGAGAATTATTGTCGATTGCTTGACTGTTTATACTAAGAAATTGTTTGAGAGTTCGGAAATGACTAAAATGAAATAGTCATTCAGACCAAAAACACAGTATATTTCACTAAATACTAACATTTTTTTTTTGTGGAGAGTTTAGAAATTAATGAAATGGATTGAATAGAAATGAATGGAAGGAATGAAAATGAATAAAATAATTATTTCTCCCTTGTTCTTGTTGGGATATTTGAAATGAAAAACAAAATCAATGGAAAATAATTTATTTTGGGAGTTGAATGAAAATGAATTGAGTTTAAGTTCAATAAGGATTGACTATCAAATTATATGTTTACACCCACCAATAATATCCCGCCACATCATATATTTTAAAATTGAGCAATAGATATATTCACATCTAATTCTATTCTACAAAAATAAATAAATTAATAAATAAATAAACTGTACAGCTCTCCTTAATTTGTGTAATATAAAAGATACTAGTGTTAAAATAAAGGGATGAAAATCCTATTTACTTCTATTATAGATGATTTCCCACTCAGTTATGTCACATACAAAGAGTGTCCCATAATTGTTGATCTCCTTGATTTTTAGAAGAGAGATTAACAATTAATAGACATTCAACTTGGACATATTATGGCTTAAGTAGTGATTCAAACAAGTTGTAGGCTCGTGTACTTGTAAACCAAGCAACTTAATTTTTGGTTAATCTATAGTTAGTTTAGGGTTAGTTAAGTATTATCTAGTATATAAACCCTACATTGGGCTCATTATAACAAAAAAAAATCTTAATAGAATATGTAACAGTCAAGGGCTTTCACATTGTGGATGTAAGTCATCGGCCGAACCGAATAAATCTTCATGTGTGGCCTCTCTCTCTTTCACGCTCTCACTCTTCATTCAATCATCACACACAATTACATAACAACTTTAGCATGATATCAAAGCCTACGATTTTGGCCTCTCACAAATTTCTTTTGTCTGTTTTGTTCCATCACACCAAGCTAAATATTCAAGTTTGGGCCATTAAAAAAAAAAAAAAAAGAGCTATGTGGGGTATCACAAGGTGCTGCCATGTCAACCCTAGCCACATAGCATGTCATGTCAAGTGATATAATTCAATGCAAGGTATTAACATAGGATCATGTCTGTTTTAGCAGTTCTACCATGCTAGCTAGACGTTAGCTCTGTTATCAATGTCATGTCAGAGACACAAGATCTTGTCGTATTACTCAAACAACATATATAGGTTCCACATCAGCTGCCTTGTCAACCTCATGCAACATGTCACACGTGTTTTTAGCAATGCTAGTCATACGATGCTTTCTTGTGTTGCCTCAACTTCCTACTCTTGGTGGTAGCCACCATCATCATGTGTGGTTGTTTGCTACCTTAACATGTCAAATTACACATTCAAGACCTTCCAAACTCAAGTTTCCACCTTAGCTTGAGAAGGGTATTAGACATATTATGATCCAAATTACCCAAACTAATTGTAGGCACATGTACTTGTAGTCGTAGAACGAGCAACTTAACCTTGGGTTAGTCTGTGGTTAGCCTAGGATTAGTCAAGTATTCTCTAGTATATTAACCATATATTGACTACATGACATCTAACATAATGTCACCACATAATAATAAATGATTTTGATTCATCAAAATAAATAAATAAATAAATGATTTTGTACTATAACATTTATCCTCAAGTTTGCATTTGATAAGTCTTAGTGTCACCATAATTCCTCATTTTCATTCAAGCGTACTTATCAATATAAACCATCTACATAATACAGCATAAGGACTTGGTCAAGGCCCATTTGCATATATGATTAATATAAACCACTCCGATTGAATAACTAATTAAGCAAATCTGCTGACTTTTGAAGCCAAGCTAGTTCGAACATCAAACTCTTTGGATTCTACTTGCCATCTTCAAAAAGGATTTCGTTCTTGACCCTTTTTTTCATCAGAATGTACTTTGTTTGTAGTATCTTTTGTTGGTCTTAATTAAACATCATCGCCTTTGACCAAATGATGAGGAGGCAGCAACTTAACTTTGTCATTCAGGCCAATGATTAAGTACCCTGTTATTAAAAGATGGTTTTTTTTTTTTTTTTTTTTTGGTTATAAAAAGCCAAAAAAAAACAAAAAACAAAAAAGAGGTTAGAAAGAACCCAATGAACAATATAACTTAATAGGTAAAGTAATAAGTTTAACTAGACCGATTTGAAGAAGGTGAGATAATAAATTTGGAGAAAGAAGTATCCCAAAATATCTTCCCCTAATTAGAATCCCCTCTTTCTTAAGGTTTGTTTTTCGACCACACAATTAATCCATGAGGTGTCATTTGAAAAGTTGGCGTAATTTATTTTCCTTGTGCATTAAGTTTAAGTCTACTTCAGCCGGTAGTCCAAAACTTTCATTTTCAATTTCTATCTTTCTTTTGTTCCCATAATAATATCATTGCCATTGTAAGGCCAAAAGAAAAAGACAAAAACTATTTCCTGTCATTGCGATGACAACACGTGCCACCTCATTCAAGAATTGGAGAAATTACTAAGTCCACTAAGAGGACTAATAAAGTGGTCCTCCTAACTAATAAAATAATGTCATTTATGACAATGTGTGAGTCAGATTCCTAATCAATATAAGAATTAAAAATAAAAAACTATTAGGTGATATTATATTTACATAAATGGTAGCATTTTATTAGTTATGAGGATGAAAATGACCGCTTCAAACATAAAGCAAAGCGAAAGCGATGATTGAGACTACACTTATAACCCTGGCCTTTCCTGATGCAACAGGTTTTGGATCACCAACTTTTCTTAAATTATTCACCTTTCATTTCTTTACATCCTTATTGGTGAGTTGTTGTTGGGCCACCTTGGTACAATAAAGAATATTAGTTAATAAAGCATGTAAAAGGGCGTTGAATTTTATTTATAGGATACCTACTTTCAAGAAGATTCCAAATTGTTTAGTGTTATTGTTGTTGGCGTGGTTGCTTATTGGATAATACTTATATTTTTTTATTTATTTGGACAGAATAGTATTAATTAGTATTTAGTACATGATAAGGCTGCATGATTGAATATAAAAATGACTTTCCCTTATGTTTTGGTTTAATGAAATTGAATTATTTATTTAAATAAGATAAGATGCTTAATGGAATCATCCAGACATAATATGACACATACATACACGCACGCAAGAGAGACATCAAATAATTTTTTTTTTTTTTTTTGGGTTGGAGAGACATCAAATAATTTAATTCTAAGTGTGAGTTTTTTGTTTTCTTTCTAAGTGAATGGTGGAGATGCGAATCTCGGTTCTAACCCTACAAAAATAAGGGGCAGAATGCAATTGGGCCATATGTCACACGGCAAATTCTAATTATTGATACGCATGGAGTAGTGGGTCTTTATCAAATGGATTTTATTTTTGCATTTTAAGAGAAACTTTTAACCCTACTTTGTTTCCACCATTTATAATGTTTTCTCAATTTTTTTTAGTATTTAGTACATTTACAAATATTGATCAACTTCAAAATATTTTTAGGTTGACTAAAAGATACCCCTCTTGAGGCATAAAACTAATGTTTGCCCTCACTTTACAATAAAACCCTAATCTCACCAATCTACCACCACAACCTAGCCATTAATCAACCATGTTAAGGACATATTTTATGTAGTTGTCTAATCTTTTGACAAAACGCATTTTACTTGTATTTTGGTAGATCTAGGATATGTTTAATACTTCAAGAAACATGTTATTCAAGTCTAGTATTAAAGCCATGAAGATTGGACTAAGAAACAAGTGAAGAAAAGGTGTTCAATAAAGCTGGACAGATAGCTCGACACCTGCGAACAGATAGCCCGACAGCTTCTTGACACCTCTCGACAGCTGGCTATCTATCGAGCTCTTCAGTTGATTGTTATCGCAATCTCGACACCTTCTCAACAGCTGGTGGATCGATCGAGAAACCTTCTGTCTCCTCGACACCTTCTCGACACCTCCTCAATAGCTGTATCTGTCGAAGTTTAAAACTCAACACCTGCTTGACACCTGCTATCTATCGAGGTTACGGGAATCAGAATTTTCAGATCTGATTTTTGAGCTAGGCTTTTGTATTTGTGTAGGGTTTCTTTTCTCACAACCCTAGACCTATATAAGGCTTATTTTAGAGGTCGTCACAAAAGAGAATACAAGGAGAACATATGAAAAAGGTGACCGATGTCTTATTCTCTCTGAAAGAAACTACTGCATCTTTTGCGCCTTAGGGTTTTGTAACCAAGTGCTTCTTGATCTTCATTCTTGATGAAGTGAAGAACTTTACAGCCAACATCTTCTTCTAGTTGGTGATTGAAGTCGCGTACTAGGATCCGCGGAATTGGTTAATCACGTACTGGGATTCGTGCATCAACAAAAATGGTGGCATTCATATATTGAAAAGTTCAGATGTTCTGAAGCGGTAGAAGGTTTCTGCTATGAGTTCATCTACGGGGATTGTAGAGTCTAGGGACAAAGGTTTTGTACTAGATCTAAAACTTCTCTTTACTATAGTGGATTGCTTTTCAGGAAGGTTTCCCCCCATGTTTTTTACTGTGAAACTGGTTGGTTTCATTGGTTTTCTTGGGTCATCATATCTTGTCTTATTTATTTTTCCGCTGCATGATTTTGACATGATATTGATGTTTGTTTGTTTTAACAAGTTTTATTCATAATAAATCTAATTAACAACTTGGGTTTAAAACTTGTTAATTCTATCAACTAAGGTCTAAATTTCCCAACAAACCACCACTGACGTCATTGATCAAATGCCATTGTCTACGCCATCAATCAACTTTTGTGTGCTCAGCTACCTCTCTCTCTCTCTCTCTCCCTCTCTCAATGATAACAATTCTAGGGCACTCATGACAGCATTGTGGAAGTTTTTTTAGTTGTAGCCTTGTAAGTGACTCGGCCACCATACATGAATATCATATCTCTATATTTGTTTGAGAATCGATTTGGTGGTTTCTTGAGTTTGATTTGAGTTAATTTTCTAATTTTTTAGGTTGGGGTTGATCACTGGATTTGAGTTACTATTTTCTATGATTTCATAAGTTTGGTTTGATGCTAGAGTAAAGGTTGCAAGTTTTTTTTTTTTTTTTTTTTTTTTTTTTCCATATTAGCCAAATGTCTAAAAATACTTTCCAAAACATTTTCAAGAACAAAATCAAACAATTAAAAATATTTTGTTTCTAGAATAATTTTCCCATTGTAACTTTAATTAATGAGATCTATTATATACGTAAGAGAACGTAAGAGAAGGGAGTACACCATTATTGTACTCCCACATTTTTTTTATAACTACTCATGTTTTTTTTTTAAATACTAAGTATTTTAACATGCACACACACAAGAGGAGAATGGAGAAGGTTTTAAAGAAACTAACAGTGGTGTATATCTAAAAGGGCCTAACTCTTAGATACACAACAACTCACACTTATTTTCCAATGTAGGATTAACCCACTGTTTTTTCTTTTGAGAATACTAAATATTTTAACACACACACAAACAAGGGCAGAAAGGAGAATGTTTTAAAGAAACTAACAATGGTGTATATCCAAAATGACATAACTTTTGGATACATAGCACAGGCTTTAAACCTTTATATACACTGCTGTTAGTTTCTTTAAAATTTTCTCCCCTCTCCCCTTGTATGTGTGTGTGTGTTAAAATACTTAATATTCTATAACTACTCATGTTTGGTAACCTTTGCAGTTACCAAAAGGAAATTGACTAAAAAAAATTAGAATTTAATTGTTGAAAAAGAAATATGCATTTTTTTCCACCTAGTGAAAAGTACTAAAGGGCCAAGGAGGTCATCCATGGCCGCCCAAAGTTTTTTTTTTTTTGGTAATATATTTTGAATAAAGGCTTGTAGTGTCTTCTTCTTCTTCTTCTTCCTTTTTTTTTACATTTGAAACTCACAGCGTCCCAAAATCTTATTCCAAAACATTACTTTTTATTCAATTAAAATGTTAAATAATAATTAAAAAGGCTAATATAGGTTGCTTTTATGAGTTTTCTGGTTACTCCTTAACCAGAAAATAAATGAAATCCACCATTTTCTTTTACACTTTATTGGGAGACAAAGTTCATTTTTCTTTTACACTTCACTTTTACACCTTGTGACTTATGGAGGAGCCCGTTGCACATTTTGCATACTACATTACCAATCTCCTATGTCAATTTATAATAAAAATAGGGTAAAACTTAGGTATAGTATTTAAACGTCGTTCCTTAGATTCTTCCTTTAAAGTTCAACCACGTGGTTATACTTAATTAAAAATACACTTCTATCTCTTGATAATAAAAAAAAAGTTACATGGCTAAATCTTAATAATGGAATCTAAATAACAACACCTAAATACTATACCTAAGTTTTGTCCATAAAAATATGCAATTTTCTTCTCCATTTCTCTATTTCTTTTCACTAAAATATTTCAATGTTCTTTTGCTAAATGTTTAATTGATTTCTTTTATTTAAGGCAAGAAAATATAATTCTTATTTCTCATCATATTTAATTTTATTCAAATTAATGTTATTACTCCATTCAAATTGTTTTTTTTTTTTTTTTTTTTTTTTGTAAATGAAAAAGTGTAAGAGGGGAGGGTGGCAACACATACACGCCCAGGGCAATACGAAGGGAGATGAACGCCAATTTGCTCTCTAGTAGGTATCAAGAGGACTCAAACCCAAACCCAAGACCGAAAACATGTTGGCCTAAGGCCTAGCTACTATACCACTACCGCATTGGCGATTTCATACAAATTGTTATTAATTCAATATATTGGGCTAAATTGATGATTTGTTATACTTAAATTTATTAAGTCTAACTAACATTACCAATAACTAGAATAGTTTACTATCAATCCTTATTGTAATTTAAAATTTAAAATTAAGGTATCCCTAAGTTAAAAACTATACCTTCTCAAAAAAAAAAAAAACTAAGAACTATAGGCATATTGTTTAAATGAAAAGATGTTTGACAATTTATAAAAATAACACTCTTTTATTCTACTATTGAAACTTCAATTCCTATAGAGCCTAAAAATCTTTAGGAACTGTTTTTTTTTTTTTTTTTTTTTTTTTTTTTTTTGCAAATAAATTTGTTTTCTATATTAAAAGGGAAATTGTTGAGTATTTCAGTTCAAATTTTATACTTAATATGGCTTTAGATCAGTAAAAGTGTAAAAATTTTGTTAATCTTATTACACATTTATTAAGTTTGATGGATATTTTGTTGTTATATATCTATTGGTTTATAAAATAATTTATTTGTATCTTCAACTATGTCTATAATTTCTTGTATACTAATATGGGCTACAAATAGCTCAATTGGTGAAGTCATTTTCCTCGAATAAGAGATTTGAGTTCAAATCCCGCATAAAAAATAATAATTAGTGTCTTGATTTTGGACCACTAGCAAATAAGGGGTGGGGGGAGGGGGCTATGTCCCCTAGATTTAAAAAAAAAAATTCGTCATACTCTTATAATTTTTGTAATATATATAATTTACTTTGGCCTCCCCTTAAACAAATTTATGACTCCGCTACTCTCGACCCAATGAGTAAAAAAAAAAAACAATCATCATAGGCTAGACAATGTAGGTTTAAAGCTACCATATCTATAAAAATAATCTTTTATACTACTATATTATAGCATTATATATAGTATATATGTGAAAAAAATATCATATTTTCAATTAAGCCCTTCAAATATAGATTTATGTTTACTGTTTTATATTGGTTGAAGTCTAATATGTTACTACCTTGTTTATCCAATTAAAACAAAAACCCCAAAGTTCTTAAATCTATTGCTTGGAAATAATTAAAGAGCAAAAGAGAAAATATATGAAGAATCAAAGCCATTTGTGAATTTTACTCCAAAAAAAAAAATGCCATTTGTTAATAAAATGCAAATATTAATTTGGAATTGCATATTAAAAGCATGAGGTTCCAAAGCACGTTCTCAAAAGTCACAACACGCATTTCATTGGCATATTAATAATATAATTTTTTCGCCATTTCTTTTTTTAAGTCGTGGACCTAATTTTTCCACCCATTTTATAATCATTATAAACATTCGAATCTTCAAAACTCCAACCGGCTCAATTAGCCAATAAAACAAAAACAAAATCAAAAAAGCAACGTAAATAGTTAAGCCGATAATGATTGTTGATAGGTATACTAACCTACCTACGTAGCATGGAGCCAGAAATACGATACAAGACTTCGTTCCAAATTTCCAATAAAAAAAAAAAAGGGAATATGAATGAAACAAGACAGGTCAACCATCCATGTGCCCATTGGAGTCTGCCCCTTTCATCCTGCAACTAACTTATTTGGAATGGGTCTTTTTTTAGATACTAAAGAATTTATTTTAACTTATGATTGCACATTTTATGACGATAGTTCTTTATTAGTAAGTTAAGAAAATAATTATAACTACCAAGTGTGGCTCAGTAGCTTATCCACCACTAGGTAAGGTTCTGGGGTTCAACTGGATTTGCTCCCTAGTTCGAGTCCCAGTAACTGCAACACCTTGTGGTCAGCGGCAGGCTCTCACTGCGAGCGAGGATTAGTCGAGGTGTGCGTAAACTAGCTTGGACACCTTGTGGGAAACCAAAAAAAAAAAAGGAACAATAATTATATTTTACTATAAGAGGAATTCAAATTTGAAGTCTCTTATTCAATCAGAAAAGATTTTACCAATTAAGTTAGCTCCCTAATCCCCATGTCTATAATTGAATTTTGGGTGAAACAAGAACAAACACATCGCTATTGATATTGTCTTGGCCCTTGAAAATCTATAATTAAATATACACATCTTGTAACTGCCCTTTTGTACCATTCATATTTATATAATTATAAACTGACCTTTGTAATTTATACAATGTGGGTGGACTTGCTTAATGTGGAAACCTCGCCTTTTTGGTTTTTACTGAATGGGTAGTTAGCTGGACTTAAAATTCTCGTATTTTTTTCATTCAAAACTTCCAACCTTATTGGCGCTTTTGGAAATTCGCACCCCTTTTAGAAGGGTTTGATGTTAACCCAATTCAAGAATCAAGATTGGTAGCTTTCACTATTGCTAGCTTGCACACTCATTAATTAAAAATATTAATAAGGGGTTCTTGTACTAGTTTGTCCCCCTAAAAGGATCAATAAATTTCCCTCTAACTTATTTATAAATTGAGTAATGTTCCTCTGTTTAATTGATAATATGCAAATTCCCCTTATCATTCATTACTATATTTTGTTAAATTCAATTTTTGTTTTTGTTGAAAATTGTGTCTAGATCTACAAAAAAAATCTAGCAAAATACCAATGATACCCTCCATAAAAAATTACTCACATAAACAACAACAACAACAACAATTCTCTCTCTCCCTCTCTGAGCAATGCAAAAATTGAATCTATCTTTTAAAAAAGTATATGCATCTTTGTAGATCACACAAACTTTACCTAATTTATTCAAAATATATAAAATTTCATCAATGAATCTATCTTTGAAAATGAAAGAGAGAGTGTTTTTTTTTTCTTTCTTTCTTTTTGTCTTGAGGATATTTATAAAAATGATAATTTGAATTTCGTTATATTTATTAATTTAATATGTCCTTGCGTTCTTTAAATTGAAAATTGATCCAATTTTCTTTTAAACTTTTCATAAATGAGCATATACAAAAATTTATTTAAAGGTTGAATATATCATATCATCATCTATATATACTATAAAATTGAAGCATGTTGACTTTTTGTTGACTTTTTTTATATTGCTTCATATCATGCTACGTAAACTTTGGAAGCTCCACAATTTTACACAATATTTTGATTTTAAAAAATAATTTATTTTAACTAAAAACCACGCCAAGTCTTTCAAAACCACCCGATCGTATTTCATGTATGCTTCTTTGCTTTCTCCAAACCCTAAAACAACCTCCTCTATTCGTCGCTATTAAGAGGGAACCTTAAGCTTCAACTTCTATGGTACACTTGCTTTTGATCTTTCTCTTTTTTGTGAATAAGAATTTTTTTTCGCTTTTGTTTTTCCTTAACCTTTCTCAGTTGAGTCCGTTGGAGGTGATCTTGAGGCTGTTTTTTCTTCCAGGTCCAATGAGATTTTACATCATTTTTGTTGAAGATGGAGGGTTCGTTTGGATTGAACTTATTGTTACTGAAACTGAAAACTGAAAACTGAAAACTGAAAACACTGTAGCAAAATAATTTTTAAATGTGTGAATAGTACCATGGGACCCATTTTTAATATTTTTTATTACGTGAACAGTGCATGAACAGTAATAAACAGTGTATGAACAGTAATTTTTGTCTCCTGCACAGTGATTTTACTGTTCACGCGCAGGAAAAAAAAAGAAAGAGAGAGAGAAAACGCTGAAATCCAAACCGTGGACGCCGAATCCAAACCCTGCCGGAGTTGAATAAGCCGTCTAACACAAGAATCCGACTATTTTTACTATCATTATGATCAGTTGATCACAATAATAGAATACTTCCCACACACTTTTTTTTTTTTTTTTATGGAAACACCACAATACACTTGGCACACGATATTACTGTGTTGGATTTACTTTTGACTAAAAAACAACTATTGTTTGGTTAGTAAACAGAGAAATAGTTTGAATGTTTACTAAAATAAAGTTTCTATTTAATATATTGACACTTGGGGAGGGAAGTTTGTAGAGTAGAAGACTGCTTATATATATATATTCTTTTAATTTATTTTCATAAGAAAGGAAAATAATTTGGGTTCATTTTTTTGCAATATCTAAAATTGTTTGTCAAATTTTTTGCAAACCAGTGCACATTCAAGTAATGACTTATTTATCAAATTGTAACTCAAAAGACAAGACCAATTCATGCCATGGTATAATTTCATAATCAATTTAAGATTTTATAAAATTATTTTAGTGTATTACTAAATAGGAAGATTCCTTGCATTACACGAGTTAGTGGTTAATATACTATATAATAAAAGTTGGGCTTGGAAGCAGCCGTTGTGCCAAGTGACTACTCTCACTAATTAGTAAATTAATTTTATATTATTTGTTATGATATATTTCCTCAAATTAAGTGATAATATTTAACAATTGTTTAATTTAGGTAAATTTTATCATTTAAATTTCTACAAATTTGAATTCTATTCAAACTAAAAGTCCATTATAAAAAATTCTAAACTCAAATTCCAAACAACAACTGACGTTTTCTTTCTAAAAAAAAAAAAACCCCACATTTTGACTTCTACTCCAACTAAAAGTCTATAATAAATATTTTGAGAACAACTAATTAGTAAATTAATTTTATAAATTTAAACTTCAACAAATTTAAATTCTTTTCAAATTAAAAGTCTATTATAAAAAAATTTTACCCTTAAATATTTCAACAAATTTAAATTCTATTCAAACTAAATGTCTATTATAAAAAAATTCTAAATTTAAATCCTAGATAACAACTCATGTTTTTTTCCTAAAAAAAAAAAAAAAAAAACTTTTGACTTCTACTCTAACTAAAAATCTATTATCAACATTTTAAGAACAACTAATTAATAAATTATCTTTATATTATTTGTTATGATTAATATTTTCTCAAATTAAGGGATAACATTTAACAACTGTTTAATTTAAATAAAACTATCATCAAATTTTTATAAACTTAAATCCCACATAGCTAATGTTTAAAAAATAAATTCAATTTGCATCTTATTAAATTAGTATTTTATTAGGATATTAAGCTAAAATACTCTTGACTAAGGGATAAGATTTAACAATAATTTAATTTAGATAAAAATTAGTATTTTATTAGGATATTAAGCTAAAATACTCTTGACTAAGGGATAAGATTTAACAATAATTTAATTTAGATAAAATTTTATCATCTAAGTATTATAAATTTAATTTCTATTCTAACTAATAGTCTATTATAAAAAATTTCATACATGTGTGTGTGTGTGTGTGTGTGTGTGTTAAGCACTGACTTTTAGATATAATCTCTCTTAACCAATAAAGTTATCCATATAATTAAATCTCACACAATACATCTCACGTTGTTGTATTTTTTTCACTTTTTTTTTTTTTCAAGATGCAACTTAAGCTTGTGTGTGTGTTAAGCACTGACTTTTAGATATAATCTCTCTTAACCAATAAAGTTATCCATATCATTAA
Source organism: Quercus ilex subsp. ballota (assembly GCA_032727855.1). Classification (NCBI taxonomy): domain Eukaryota; kingdom Viridiplantae; phylum Streptophyta; class Magnoliopsida; order Fagales; family Fagaceae; genus Quercus; species Quercus ilex. Next base: position 1,280,568 of record CM064919.1, read on the forward strand.
ATCTCACACAATACATCTCACGTTGTTGTATTTTTTTCACTTTTTTTTTTTTTTTTCAAGATGCAACTTAAGCTTATGTTTTAATCTAATAAATTCATTTTACTTATTGTTCTTTGTTTCCGAATTTGCGTGTAGAATATTATGTCAAAGGAAGTTTAATATAAAGAAGCAAAACAATGGACATCAATTTAAGTTTTTAATTTTTTTATTCTCAAATTTTGAACTCTTTTGTGTATGTTTTGATTTTGGGTTTTGGTTATTTTATTTAATTTGTGAGTGTGTTGATTTTTTTAAATTAGACTATCACTAGGAAAAAATTTGTATTGAGAAACTATTTTGTTTATTATTGTTTGTGCTGGTTAGAGCATATATTAAACATAACCCAAATAGGAACGATTAAACTTGATGGGATAGCAAAAATTATTATCTATGGTTCGTCCAGATGAGTCGTCCATGATCACCAGTTAGCCAGATGGCTAGACCATCTCTGATTCGTCCAGATATGTCGTCCCTGAGTATTGATCAATTAAATAAACCTCAGGCAATCAGGACGAAAGAGTCGTCCATGTGCATAGCTCATGGACAACCACACAACAGTCTGTATACAAAGAGTCGTCCATGGGCAAAGCACATGGACGACCATGCAACACTTAGCAAATTCTGGAGCGGTTAATCAACCTGTGTTCATCGCCACCAATTCCTCCCAAGTATTTAACTTCCAACAGCGGTTGTAATTTCTATAGCCGTTGAGGAAGTTATGTCCGGATTCCACAAATCTGGGGGAAGTTATTGAACTAATAACCGCCCCAAAGCTCCCTATATAAGGACCGGTTTGAATCAAGCAAAGGTATGAGAGTATTCTGACATTACTTCAATACAGTTAGAATTCCATTTGTGGGGAAGATACTAACTTAGCCATCGGAGGATCTTAGGCCGGTCCACCTCGGTCTCCTTTGATATTGTGTTTCTTTTTCAGGCCTTCGCTACCACCTTCAGCCCATCGAAACCGAATTGTCCAGCCTACTGATTCCGTTCACTATCAAAACTCATTACATATCTCATATTAAAAAATTAACACAAATCACAAAGAGAATTTTCAAATATAAAAATAGATAAAAACTGATAAAGTCCAAATTCTAAACAATTAGAAGTTAAAACAATTATTTTTTATAAAATTATTTACTTATTTTATAATTTATAATTTATTATTACTATTTATTTAATAATTTTGTTTTAATTATTTGAAAGAAAAAAAAAGCTTACATATGAATTTTCATCAAACCGTGCATTGCATGAGAATAATACCACATAATAAACTGGAGAAAGATAACTCCAAACATGTTTAGAGTCAAACTTTTTCTGCAACTTATGCTAGCCCTAACGGTTAATGGGTGATTGACATAACATATCAAGTTCATTTTTGTGCTTTATAAATCTATAATACATTGATTCTGCATTTAGCTAAAAATTGGTTATGGCCATTAATCCATGAGCATTTTTGCAAGTGCCAAATTGCCAATAATATTTTTCTAGGTCCAAAATTTTACCAAAAGTTTCTTTTTTGTTCGTAAATTTTAAAAAGTTATTTTTTTATTTCTAAACTATTGAAAAGATTGTCTTTCGTTTCTAAACTAATGAAAAATGTTTCACTTTCTGTCCTAAACTTAAAAAGAAAAATATCTTTTTTCATTCCTAAACTTTATTGAAAAAATTATATCTTCATCCATACGTTTTTCCTTTAAACTATTAAAAAAACTTTTGCAAAGTTTAAAGATTAAAAAAAAAAAAACTTTTTAAAGTTTATGAATGAAAAAAAAATTTGGGAAAAGTTTAGAGATTAAAATACTCCAGTATTTTACCCTATAAAATATTAGAGAGAAATCTCGCCAAAAAGGAAGAAAAAAAAGACAGAAGAAAAAAGAAAAAAAAAGAGAGAATTAGGAAATTATAATTAAGTTGCAACGTGGCATGTGGATATGCATTTTCCATAATGCAAATAAAAGAGTAATGTTATAAAAACAAACTATTTTATAATATATTTTACAAAATGTTGATATGATCAACTTCTTATCGGTTTTCATCTAGGCCCACTATTAATATTACTTTTTTATTTACCAATAATCACTCACCACATCAGCACTTTGTAAAAAAATTTGTAAAATAATTTGTATCTCTAGCATTATTTTAAATAAAAAAAAATCAAATATAGATTATTAGTAATCAATTCAAAAAAGAAGGGAATATAAAGGAAGAGAAATCTTTCTTTATAAAGGAATCCCACCAAAATTTTATATTAAATAATTTGAGAGTTATTCGGAAACGTGCAACCCAAATCTGCAAATCTGCAATACTATTAATTATATCATTGAAAAAGTTTGGTAAGAATTATATTTTAGTATGTTTAATTGTTTTAAAGTTTTTTCATATCCTTAAAAGTCTTGTAGCACTTCTTGATATATATAAGATTCACACGAGGGGAAAATTGATAAATATACTGGTGTAAGTGAAATTACACAAGTTAGTAATGAAAAAACTGAATGAGTAATTTATCTATCTATATTTTATACTATTAATAAGAGGATTTCTCTATTTCGTCTTCAATTTTTGGCGTACCAAAATATCCTCATACAAATTATGAAATAACATACCTTTTAGTTTAATTTTTTTCCTACAAAAAAGTAAAAAATGTTAAAACAATAATACTATCTCGCGTACAAAAGGAAAAAAAATAAAAAACCTTTATTCTCATCACCAATTTTTATTCAAATGTCTACTCCTATCTATATTTGTTATCTATATGAATTCAAAAAAATACTTCAATTATCTTTATGAAAAAATACAAAATTACTGCTTCAAAAAAAAAAAAAAAAAAACCTCACGTAAAAAGTAAAAACTACTTATTCTTATTTCAAAATTTCTATGGTTTTTTTTTTTAATTCTTTAAAACATTTCAAAATTTTTGTTATCTAAATTCTATACAGTTATCACAAAATCTTCATCCATCCACACTAACGTATATCATCTTTCTTTTGTTCAAATTTCAAAAATCTTTACTTATCACAATTCTTATCCCAATTAATAAATTCAGGTGTCTGATTGGGTTTCAACTTCTTACAGTTCTTTATTTCATTTTTAAATATTATTTCATGTTACCTTACCTCCATCTTTAAAAAATAATAATAAACACACACAGTTATTTATATATTACTTTTAAGCATTATATCACTAAACCAAAAAAAATAAAAATAAAAAAGAGTATTTTTTTTTTTAAAAAAAAAAAGCATTATTACATGCACAAAACGCATGTGATAAGTCTAGTATAACATAATTTGATAAAAACTCATAGGTTTAACATTTCGGATAAAGTGGTATATCTATATTTACTACTCAATTAGAGTTTATCCTTCTTGTCATCTCCCTAAAATAAAAGAAACACATTTTACTCTCTCTTTCCAACGCCTTCAAAAAAAAAAAAAAAAATCTCCCTCTCCAACATATAATTTAAAAAACAATAGTCAATATATAACCCACATTATATAATTAGGAAGAAAGTCAACATTGAAAAAAAGAAGAAAAAAGACAATGTTCTAGGAGATATAAAATGATAACCAAACATTAGAGGCAATCAAAGTTATTAAACTGTTCCTATAAAAAAGAAAAAAGAAAAAAAATTATCAAGCTGTTAATTGATTATTATATATAAAAAAAATTGAAATGATTAAATAGTTTCTTTATATTTTAGGCCACAAGAAGAGGGAATTTATTCTGTAAAAGTAAAAGGCATTAGCGGTTAAAAATGAGCCAAGCATGCAGAATCGAAGCATAGGATCTCTTTTCCTAGTTTTTACAACTAACTAAAAAAAAAGCTGGTTTTCCCTTCCAAAGTGGTCCAAAGAAAAGGACTTTTGTTATTATTATTAATTTTTTTGCTGTAATCCGAATTCCAAACATGTAGCATATACACCAAAAGGGAAACGGTATTGAAGTGAATACGCACTGTTCATCAGGCATTTTGGTCAATTCGAGAACTTTCCAGAAACAGAACCTTTATTAATATTTAATCCTCCTCCACTCTCGCCCTATTAGGATTTTTGGACAACAACACTCTCTTGCTTAATAAATACTGCATACCAATATAGCCTGTACTGTACACCCCAAAGTGCCCCCCATCTAAAGCGAGTATCCCATCCTTATAAAAGTACACGCAAAGTAAGGAAAAGGGTTATTGTCTTCTTGATTCTTTTTCTTTGGAGGGAAATGTTAAAGCTTGTATTGATGATTAAGGTTGGACTAATGTAGGTCTCATTTAATAAAAAAAAAGATATGGCAGTTGCAATGGCCATCTCTTTTGACCCATAAATTGACATTCGGCGAGTTGTCTTAGAGGGAGACTCGTTGGCTATGTTTTAAAGCTCTGGCGGATGATGATTGTTCTTTGGCTCCATTTGATTTGTTAGTCAAGGATGTGAAGGTTTTGTCTCAACATTTTGATCAATTTTTTTACTCTCATACAAAAAGAGAAGGTAACTCTATAGCTCATAGTCTAGCTAATATGTCATTGGCATTCCAGATTTTTAGTGTAGATGGAAGATGTTTCACCACAACTGCATTCTGTTTTACAAGCTAATTTTGTAGGCTTACATTAATAAAAATTTGATGCTTTCCCCCTAAAAAAAAAAGAAGACATACAAGTAGCCTAACAATTTATTTTAATATTTTTTTTCCACTATGAAGTTGATCCCACAGCTTATAAAATTGAAAAAAATGACATAAAGTTGCAAAAAAGACAAAAAAAAAAAAAGTCAAAATAGTTGCCTGTACCAATTAACACAACCCTTTCTATTTTTAGCAAAGGAAAGGGTCAGTGGCTCATTTTTATTGTCACACATAACGTTTACTTCAAATGTTAAAAAATAAAAGGGATTTTTTGTCACTTCCTGCCAATATAATTTTTTTAAAAAACTGAAAAAGTAAACCCTTCTTTTCATACCCTATTTCGAAATTTAACCATTAAAGATACTCAATTTTACAATTCAATTTGTTAATGATCATTTTCAAAAGAAACATTTAAAGTTTAAATTTCATCATCCACAACTATTAAATTAAAAATCCAATTTAGTCACAACTTGATATATTAATATTATTCACAAAAAAAAAAAAATTATTCACATAAAAAATTTATCTCAAAACAAAAAAATTATTAACATAAAAAAAATTGAAATATCAGTTGAATATGAAATTAAATATTTCACAATTTGTTAAAGTCAATTGTGAGTGATCCACACCACACCCATTAGTTTTTATTTTTATTTTTTATCAGTGACAAATCACAATACATGGCAAGTTGTGAATTGAATTTGTTTTCCTGAAAAAAAGAAAGAAGGGGAAGCTGGCTAAAGTGGAGCTGAGTTGTGAAGCGAAGCTTGGAGAACATTTTGGAAGGTTGACTTAGCTTTAAAGAGCCAAGCCGCCAAAGAGTCCTATGTAAATGTAATGTAATCCTCCTATTACACGTATACTTTTCTTCAAGATTCAAGGCCATTGTTTTCGCTTTCGCTGACTGTGGAAAAGTAATCATTAGCCCAACTTCCGCGTAGCTAACTGCAAAACCTAAAAAGTGCAACCAGCCAATAGGATTAGGAGTGAGAAACCTAATCTAAACAGGCAACTGGTCCCGCCGGTGGTTTTGTACTTTTTTTTTTAATACTTGTGCCTGTTCTCTCTTTTCATGGACATCTATGACAAAATTGATGTACAACCTCTGCATGCTATTTATTAGGTTCATTTTTTAAAATTTAATTATGCCGTTAATCAGTTAATTGACCAAAAATATACTCCAATTTCATAAAAAAAAAATCATGTGACTAAATTTTAAGAAAAGAATTTAAGGCTGTGTTTGTTTTGTGTAAAACCTTTTTTGAAAAATACATATTTTTCGGAAATGCTATTTTTCGAAAAAGAAAAATATTTTTAAGTGTTTGGTTGAATTATGAAAATTGTTGTGGAAAATATTTTCATGTGTTTGGATGTATTCTAAAAATGCTATTTTCCGGAAAATTTTTCATATTTTCTCAGCATCCAAACAAATTTTATTACAAAAAATTTCAACATCACAACCAATTCAACATTAAATTCCGGCAACAAAAACACAACAACAACAACAACAACAACAATAATAAATTCCGGCAACAACAATCAATTCATCCAAAAAAAAACAACAACAATCAAATTAAAAAAAAAAAAACAAATTGAGAGATCGAGCAAGAGAGAGCGTGGAGGCGATGGGTCTGGTTCGTGGATCGGCGAACTCGAGGAGGCGATGGGTCTGGGTGAAGGCGATGGGTTCGTCGTGCTCGTGGGTCTGGGTGAAGGCGTGCTCGTGGGTCTGGGTCTGGGTGAAGGCGATGGGTTCGTCGTGCTCGTGCTTGTGCTCGTGGGTCTGGGTTCGTCGTACTCGTGGGTCTGGGTCTGGGTTCGCCGTGCTCTGGGTTTGTCGTGCTCTCTGTCTCTCTCTCTTCGTGCTCTCGGTTTGTTTTCCGGAAAATTTCATTTGAAGTGAAAATGAAACCGGAAAACGTTTTCACCCGTTTTTGGCATTATTTTCGGTCAACCGGAAATTATTTCCAGTTTGACCAAATTTGAAGTAACAACCAAACACACCATTTTCCGTAAAATCATTTCCTGAAAACGTTTTCACCCGAAACAAACGGACTCTAAGAAACAACATATTTAAAGTACTGTATCTAAATTTTGTCATTTACCTATCTATTCTCTAGAGTTCACTGTCTCATACATACCAAGTAATTAAATTATTAGATTCATCAACATTTATCTATCTATTATCTAGAGTTTACCATCTTATCCATACTAAGTAATTACATTATTAGATTCTTAAAGGAATATGATTACGATGTTGTTGTGCATTGGATTAAGACCTATCATGATCTTGACACTTAAGGTGCGTTTTATAAGCACAAGTGGCATTATTTTTTGTCTTGGTTTTATTTCAAATAATATAAAATTTAAAATTTAAAAATTAGTTAATTTTTGGCTTTTCATTTTATATATATGAAAAAGGCTAATGAAAAAATATTTTTTAAATAATCTAAAAAATAAGTCATACTCAAATAAAGAAAATAAATCCAATTGGCCTAAAATCACTAAATTCATCTAGTGTATTTAGTGTGCTGGACTCGATCAGATGGCGACATATATCTAAAAATAAACACATATAATCATCCCAACGAGGAGTCCAATATTAACATTGGACGTAAACTTGATCATGAATAGATGGGAATACCATAATTTTGGGTAATATTGTATAGGGGGAAGGGGGTGGTGGTGGTTCTCGTGAATGGGAAAAGCTGGTCATATAGGAGCGTGAAACCTGCTGTAACCGCCAGCTATTTCAATTCTGGCACGCCACGCCGCACCCACAGTAACATAGAAAAAGCCCCTGAAACCCCCTCAGCAGCTTTATTCGCCTGACACGTGTACTTTCTTCGCAGAGTTATCGCCACGTGTCGAGTTCAAGTTCTCTCTATATCTCGCACACGCATAAAATGGTGTAGTCTAGTACTAGTTCACTCACATTACGAAACTGACTTCATCGGTGCCTTCCTTCCTTGAAGCCAAAGTCTACGATGCCCCTTGGTTTTTAGCGTAAAGTAACAAACTGACTAGGACAAACTTGTCTTTTCGTCTACCCAAGACTAACTAACTGGAAGGTAGGTGAAACTGATCCTGTACAGATCGGCAGTTTCAACGGGTAAAGTACAAGCGCATATTGATTTCGGATCAACTAGGTTAGTCTCCTTTTGAACGTTCAAAGTCACTGATGGAAAAAAAATCAACGGTCAGATCTTCTTGTTTTGTACAAGGTTACTCTCTGTTTTACCACACGTGATACTTCCGTCTTTCCTGCCACTTTCCCTCTCTCTGACCACAATAGAAACCAAGAAGGTCCAGAACTCATCGGGAATACCGTCAAATTTATTGACTCTTATACCCTCAGTAAATCAATTAAAACCATTTATCTTTTGAGAAAATATTGAAAACAATATAAGTTGCAAATTGATCCGTTTTATTAATTTTGTATTATTAACCTATGAGGACTTGTCAAAATTGGTCTTTTCATCTAAAATTCCTTAATTATAATTGATTGAATATTGTAAGTGAATTAGTTTGCAACTAACCATTGGATCTTTTTTTTTTTTTTTTTTTGGGAGAGAATTTAAATATATGGCTTCTGCTGCTGATGATAGCTTTTTATCATCAAACTAAGACACTAATCAATTTTTGATGTAGGCGGAGATTGAATTCCAGATCTCTTATACAGGTATTAGAGACTTTACCAGTCGAACTAACTGGAACTCACAACTAACCACTAGACTCAGTAGTCTAGATGGTATCTTTTCGTGTACTAAGTGTTAGTTAAGTTTAAGAAATGATAGCCAACAGGGGTTTGGCTGGGTGGGTAAGGCTTGGACGTTTCGTACACCACACCTAGGTTCGAGTCCTGCTGCCCACAGGTTTCAGTTGATGGGTAAACTTAGTGGTGAGGTGTACTTACAAATGTGAGGTGACTCTCGCACAGGTGTAGGCTACTCTTCAGCTGAGTGGGTCTTCACCTGACTCCCTACCCGGGGGTGTAATATGACCATAAAAACCCAATTTTTTCCATTCTCAAAAAAAAGAAAAGAAATGATTATAAGTTATATTTTCGATTATTTTTTGCACTGTTTGTGAGTCCATTACTTTTTGTCTCAGTTAAAAAAAAAAAAAAAAAACCTAACTACTAGTTTTTTAAAATAATTTAGCTTTTAGCTTTTTATTTCACATTATCCAAATTAGTAAAATTATTAAATGGACACTAATCCTTCTATCTCAATTTCATTAATTGTCCGAAAATAGTCACCTATTATGTAGCTATTGTAATAGACAAAAAGATTTTCACATTTTTGTGTATTTTTTTTTTTTTTACAAAATGGGCACATACACATTACATGACCATTTTATATAAGAATTTTTTTTTTAGAAACTTTTATTTAAGAAATAGTTAATAAAATTAAGATGGATTAAAATTCATTAATTTATGTTAAAAGTATTGTAATTCAACTAATTGAAGATTTTTAAAAACCATGGATTTTTTTTTTTTTTGCATTTTGGCTAGAAAATATTTAATTATTATGGGGGGTAATATGGTAAAGTAAAAAATTAAGAACGACAGCTTCCAAAACCTTTTTGCATTTTGGTTAGAAAATATTTAATTATTAAGGGGGGTAATATGGTAAAGTAAAAAATTAAGAAGGACAGGTTCCAAAACCAGCGAAACGTTCGTGAGTAGATATAAAAACGCGTTTTGGACGGCAAAGCGTTTGGTTGAACCACCTAACAACCACCACTTTTCTTCACACTTCTTTACCCTTTCAATTTATTAATCAACAACAATTCTTTTTTTATTTAAATACTTTTAAAACATAAAAAAAATTTGTTTTTGCCACATTAAAGCGTTAATATTTTGGAGTATAAAGCTTTCAATTATCCTCTCTTCCCTCTTTTTCGGTTTTCTCAACTCTCTCTCTCTCTCTCTCTCTCTCTTTTTCCCTCTTTCTCTCTCTCTCTCGCCGGCTCCGGAAAACCTCGTTTTCTCGCCGGAAAACCGCTCACTTCACCGGCGAAAAAAGTCTCAGTCTAGCCGGAAAACCGCACGCCTCTCTCTCATTGACCTCTTCGGATTTCCTTTTCGTTTTCCCGCGAATCGAAGCCCAGAACGCTTCGGATCTCCGAGTTTGACTCCGTCCGGCCTCGCTCGTGGCGGTTCGTAAGAATGTGGCGGCCCTGGTTGGCGTGGAAGGCTTCGTGTTGATTTTTCAAAGGCAAGGATCGTGATCTAGGGTTTGTTTGCGGGATTCGGATTCGGTTTTGAGGCTGTTTTCGCATTTCTGTTGTTGTTCGGTGAAGCTAACCGAGACGGAGAACTATAGAGAAGGATTTCGGAATGAGATGGTACGTGCTTCGTGTTTTTTTTTTTGTTTTTTTTTCTCCTCTCTCATATATAATTTTCATTTTCTGAATTTCCGGTTCAAACTTTTTGTGAATTCGTTTTCTTCTTTTTCATGGTTTAGATCTTGGACATTGTTTGTTCTGAAACGCTTTCATAATTTTCTTATAATAATTATCATTTTACAATTTTTATTGGATTTGTCTTTGCTATGAATCAAGCGTATATGATGCATTTCTGAGTAGTTTTTTTTTTGGGAAAAATATGAGTTAAAAATTTCTCCCTCTAGATTTTCTTTCTATTTATACAATTTTAGCATTAAAATGTAAATACTAAAATTTATTTCTATTTATGGTTTTTTGGGAGGTAAGCGGTTTCTAAATTGGTTTTACTATTTTAATTTTATTATTTAAAAAAAAAATTAGTTTTCAGATTTTCTTTTTCTAATTATGTTTTATTGGGGTGTCATTTTTTTAGGATTAAAAATTATAAAAAAAAGAAAGAAATTTATTGTGGCTTCATATTTCATGTAATCACAAAGCTAAAAGAGACGTGTTGATGGTTTCAAACGAGACTTTTTGAATATTTGACTATGTATGGATAAGATTGACAGTTGCCGTTGAAAATTGTTTGGGCTGGAAGGAGTCTTTATAGGGTCAATTTGCTAATTTCTAGGGGGATTGGTTTACCAATTTTTTGATTGTGGCTGCGCCATGATTAGTTCGTGTGAATCTTTGACTCTCTAATACCTCTATGCAAGTGTGAATATGATTAATATGCCCAGAATATTTTATCGATTCCTTTTTGATCGCCATCAAAGACCCATATATGAGTGTCTACTTCCTTCCGGTTAGTAGATTTTTGCATGAAAAGCATATGAAGTTTGATAATTTTCTGATGATGATATGAGTTGATGGATTAGAGATTATATTTTAATTTGGGGTCTTAGTTAGATTAATTACCTGGGGACTAATTTGATGAAAGCTTAGTGTATATTCTTGAAGCAGTTTCCACATTTTGGTTGATAAAGATAAATGTGGATACTCTTGTCACATTTTGTTTTGGGTGCAATCTATGAATGTTTTATTTGAATTCCACAACCTACCTATTTTTGCTCGAAGGAGAGATTTTCTACCCAGAATTCAATTTGAGTGCACTGATCGACTGGCTATTAGCGACAGTGTTAGCCCTTGCTATGGTTGTAGTTTTTTGGACAACAATAATGGTATATTTGATCTTCATCATGTAATTTAAAGTGCAATTAGTGCATATTTGTATGATAATAACATTTATGGGTTATTGGTTAATTAGGACCTGATCTTTGTTAGGTCATTCCTGATTTGAGTGCTTTACTTTATTTTTACTTTTGACAGGTAGAAGGAAGGGTTCGTTTGTCAAAAGAGGCACAAAATGGGTTAGAATTTCTGAAGCGTAAAAGGCTTCAGCGAATGAAATCAGAATCTGTCGCTGAGACTGTAAGCGTCATGAACACGATGACTAGGAGTGGTGGAGATGCTTTGAGAGCTTCCTCATCATGTGGTGTGAGGCTACATGGTAATGCAGATGTCTTTTCAAAGCGCAAGGTGGACAAATTTGATACAAGTGATCTAGAATGGACACAGAAAATTCCAGAGTGTCCTGTATATACTCCTACAAAGGACGAATTTGAGGATCCTTTGGTATTTTTGCAGAAGATAGCTCCAGAAGCTTCAAAACATGGTAACTTTCCCTTTAATTATTTGTTCTGTATTGAATCAAGCTTGTTGTGGGATTTTGTTTTAATATTTTGAAATTACTATTGCCATAAATTGAGCTTTTTGAGTTTGATACACCACATGTGGTCATAGACTCATATGCAAACCGACAGATGCTCCATTTACAGTTGTGCTATATGTGTTTGGAAGAGCTCTGTGTAATAAACAATGCTATATATGGTCATGTTAACCCAAAATATATCATATTTAGGCCTTGAGATGCATTATTTTGATTCAGTAGTAATTTAAAGTAAATATTTTTTCTTTTTCATATATTATTTCATTGGTAAAGTAACCTATTCCAGAGTAAGTTTAATGTTTACTAGAATGAGTTTTGGTCTCCCACTTGTAATTTCCAAATTGATTAGGTTGTAGCATGCAGAATGTGGAGGTTAGTTGGTTTAGTTTTTATAGGGTCTTTTGGAGTTAAAACTCAACTTAGTATGTACTTAATTATCTGCCTATATTGAACTTTACTCTGCAGCTTTAAGTATGTAAATGGGCATCCACTCTGAAGGCCTTGAGCTTTCAGAGTATTGGTATGATTGACTTTACTCATTTTTCAATGCTTACTGATTGCCGGAAACTTATCACCTTGTTCACATTACTATGCAAGAGATTGGTTCTATCTTTGGATGGGAACCTTTTTGAAAATTGTTAGCGAATTCTATGTTGAGAGCATGGGTTTTAGTAATTATAACTCTTAATCAAGTTCTGCTCATGATGAAGAATACACGGGGATATTTTACTGAAACATATGGAAAATTAGATGGATAGAAGCCATACAATTCAGTCAATTTTGAATAATTGTCCCAACTATAGTTTTATACAGACATAATAGCTTTCATAGTCTCCTTGATGTTATAAATAATACCATGCAGGGGAGCAGTGGCTGCTGAATATTTGAGGTTAAAAATTTTAATTCTCAGTTTCCCCTCCTTTTTAAAATTTGAAGTTAAAAAGCTAACACCTGACTCACTGCACATTTTACCACTTGAGCAATACCCAGTGGCCAGATCTTCCTTTTTCCGAAAGTGCTATATTACACTCTGGACGTGGGTTAACTAGTGATTTTCTTTTTCAAAATAAAATTTAGTTGTATTTTAAAATTGGGTATTCAAGCCCACTCTTTATTTTTAATTTGTTTACAAACATTCCTTTTTAATTTTCCTAATTGTGTTTGCACTTTGAAAGTGCCTTGTTTGTTGTGATTACAAAATACTAGAATTCATTAGAATTAGCACTTAGGCAGGGATATCTGGGATAACAACAATTCTTAAATTAACTCTTAGATATAAAGTATAGATTATTATTCAAATATGTTTTGGCATTTGTTTTCCTGCCATCTCTGGTGTTTTCTGATGGAAATTATAGTTTTTTTTAAAATTATAAAAAAAGAAAAAAGAAAAAAAAAGAAGCCTTTTCTTTTGGTTGCACTGGCTGCTTCTCATTATCTAATACTTCTGACAACTAAGGTTTGAAGCTTTTACTGTTTTATTTTTCTCATGAATGGAATTTTGACACACTTCACCACCTTTTTTATATTGACTGAAATCAGGTATATGCAAGATTATTTCCCCATTGAGTGCTTCTGTTCCAGCTGGGGTTGTACTGATGAAGGAGAAATCTGGATTCAAGTTCACAACTAGAGTACAGCCTCTTCGTCTTGCTGAGTGGGACTCTGATGACAGGGTCACCTTTTTCATGAGTGGAAGGTGAGTTCCTTTACTATATTTGAGCATAATATTTTCACTGGCTTATTCTTCTTGTTTTGAGTAAGTGTTAACTTTTCAGAAATTATACATTTCGTGATTACGAGAAAATGGCGAACAAGGTTTTTTCTCGTAGATATTGTAGTGCGGGATGTCTTCCTGCTGCATATATGGAAAAAGAATTTTGGCAAGAAATTGCTTGTGGAAAGACAGAAACTGTTGAATATGCATGTGATGTTGATGGTAGTGCCTTTTCGTCTTCTCCCATTGATCAGCTTGGAAATAGCAAGTGGAATTTGAAGGTTTTGATTCTCTAATAACTTTATTTCTTTCTGTACTTGAAGAGAGTTTTTTTTTGCTTAATTTTAGCAGGAGAGAAATTGTTGTAGAATAACTAGAACTGGCTAAGTTTGTGAATAGCTTATTATATCTCTCCTTCGTCATGTAAACTGATTTTCTGACTTGAATGATGATTAGGTGCTCATGTTTTTATTTCTAGTCTATGTACTTTTCAAAGCGATATACTTAGGAGCATTGACCTTTGTTTTATAGGAAATGTCAAAATCTCTCCAATTAAGACTATATGGCATAATAATCTGTTTGTCGATGTAGTCCACTCTGAAATTCCCATAGGATGAACAACTTCAAGGAAGAGCAAGAGAACATGTTTATGGCCTTAGTAACTGACTTGAAGAGCATAGCTTTTCAAACTTCTGTACGTTTTTAGCAACTTGATGTCTTTGATTGTTTTTAATCACTGGTTAGAGTTGTTTCATGCCAATTAAGGAGAAATTAATGTCAAGAAAAGAACAGAGGAGTTTGTAGAAAACTGAAAAGAGAGAATTAATACTAATCAGTGTGGTCTTTTTTTTTAATGGGTACTTTTTCCTCACTAAGATGACCGAAATACTTGCAAGATGACTTTGTAATGTCTTATATATATATATATCTCTTTTTCTTCTGTGATTTTCAGAAACTGTCACGGTTGCCCAAGTCTGTTTTGCGTCTTCTGGATAGGGGAATTCCGGTATGCAGATATTAATTTTCTACTTTCTTGAAAATTCTGCCTTATTCACATAATTTGTATTCATCCACGTAAATTGCATTTATTGCAGGGAGTAACTGATCCCATGCTTTACATTGGAATGCTGTTTAGTATGTTTGCTTGGCATGTGGAAGATCATTATTTGTACAGGTATGAGTTTCTTTATATATATAGTTTCAGTGGATCCAACATCTCTGCCGTGTATGCTAAGAAATATAATTATATTTATGTTTCATTTATTTGCTTTGTCTTTGTGTTTTGGCAGTATAAATTATCATCACTGTGGGGCAGCAAAAACTTGGTATGGCATTCCCGGTCATGCGGCTTTAGACTTTGAAAAGGTGGTCAGGGAGCATGTCTATACTCACGATATTCTATCAACTGATGGGGAGGATGGAGCTTTTGATGTCCTTTTGGGGAAAACTACTCTGTTTCCGCCGAATATTTTGTTGGAACATGGTGTCCCTGTTTACAAGGCTGTGCAGAAGCCTGGGGAGTTAATAATTACCTTCCCAAGAGCATATCATGCCGGATTTAGTCATGGTTAGATTTTTTTTGAATGTTTGGTTATTCCACAGATTAAAAGTAGCATAATAATAGATTCCCTCTCTTGATTATTATGTCAGTATTTTGAAATGTACTTATATTGTTATGGAAATAAAGGTTTCAATTGCGGTGAGGCTGTGAACTTTGCAATTGGTGATTGGTTTCCCTTGGGGGCTGTAGCTAGCCGACGCTATGCACTTCTTAACAGGGTGCCTCTGCTTCCTCACGAAGAACTTTTGTGCAAAGAAGCAATGATTGTCTCTATGAGTGTAGTTGAAGATTTGGATTATTCATCTGCAGACTTGGTTTCTCATCGTTGGATTAAGATCTGTTTTGTAAATTTGATGCGTTTCCAGCATTGTGCCCGCTGGTCTCTAATGAAATCAAGGGCTTGCAATGGTCTTTCTTCATTTTCTCATGAAACCATTCTATGCAGCATTTGCAAACGTGATTGTTATGTAGCTTATATCAGCTGCAACTGTTACATGCACCCTGTCTGTCTTCGCCATGGTATGCTTTTCTTGATTTACTGCTTCATAGACTAACATTTTTAAGTTGATATGTTTGTTTAGAGACTGGTTGTCTCATATTTAATTTTGAATGGGTCTTCTAAATTTTTTAAAAGCATTTATGGGACAAATCCATCTTCGTGAATGGGGTCATGATAGAAACTGATGATTGAGCTAGATGAAAATTTGGAAATCATGACATACTTTTGTTTAAGATTTCTATAATTATTATGGTTCCTCTGAATTTCCCATTCATTATCATGGATATGCTTTATTATTATATTTATTATTTTATTTCCCTACAGAAGTTATATGCAAAACACTGTGAATTAATTCAATTTTTATTAGACATCCAGACAGACTTTAAAGAAAAAAAAATTGTCTTCCTGATTGCTTTCCTGATTGCCCATCCCAGATATTGAGTCTCTCGACTTCTCGTGTGGGAGCAATCATACTTTATTTCTGAGGGAGGATATTTCAGAAATGGAAGCTGCCGCCAAGAAGTTTGAGCAGGATGGGGGAATATTAGAGGAGATTCATCGGCAAGCTAGAAGCGGTGATAACTTGTATTCATACCCCCTTTCGTATATGTTTCAGAAAGCTGAAAAAGATGGATATTCTCCATATTGTGAGATAGAGTTTGAGGCAAACCCTGAACTTTCTGTCACAACTCAGGATCACTCGCAAGATCTCGAGTGTGTTGCTGATAGCCAGCCCATGTTGAGTTTTGGAAAAGAAAGTATTAGATCTGAAACATCTGAAGTTTCCCTTTCTGGTGCTGTGTCAACTAATTCTTCTTCAGTAGAGCCTTTTGAGAGCTCACCTGTGCCAAAAAATGTAAGATCTAGCTCTCTGATTGCTAAATGTGGCTGACCTATGTGTTAGCTTAACAATTTGTGTGGTTTCTTCTGCATGAGCAGTAAATTAACTTAAAATTGATTTTTGAAGCAATTAAAGTTCATTTTCGGTATTTATATTTTCTTAAGCAGGTAAAGAGAAATGCTAACTTTAATTCTGGGAATCCTGGCTCTTCAAATTATTCTGAAGAAGCTACACGCTACACATATGAATCTACTCGATCCTCCCAGTCCTGTGATGAATGCTTGATACTACCAAGAAATCTTCATAAATTTGGGGTAAAGCCTACTGTTGATCAAGACAGTGATGATTCTGATTCAGAGATATTTAGGGTTAAGCGCCGTTCTTCACTCAAGGTGGAAAAAAGAGAGGTGAATGATGCCACGCATGCAAAGCAATCTGATCACCAGGTCTGTTTTAGAATGTCTTAATTTCTATTGTAAGCATTTGGTGTCATAATATTTATCATTAGGTACTGTAACAGCACACTTTTACCTGCTATATTGTTGCTGTGTATTTTTTTTTATATGTTATTCTGCTTTATATTAGTTGTTTTACTTTTCCAAGAGCATCAAGTAGCTTGACATTGATTTTTCAAACTAATTTATTTTTTTAATTTTTTTAATGGTGGTGCCTTTTGAAATCTGAATCTTCTTGCCAAGGCTTATTGACATTGGTATTTGTTCCTGTTTCTCACAATGAGCTCTAGCTCTATTGCAACGGAATAAGCCTTTTTCTAATACATCTTATATAAATACCTTTTCTTTTTTACTCAAGTAACCCAATTGGAATACAATGTAAAAGCAAAATTGCATTAGTTTTGACAACTATGTCCAAGATTCAAAACCTATTTTATACATTTGTTCCTTCTTTTGGATTTCTCATTCATAAACATGCTCCATTTCTTTCTTTAAAGGTAGGACTAGAGTTATTTGGATCTCTAAAACCCTTGTTGTCAATGCTGTCTCTCTCCAGTTTTTCCCAACTGCAGCGGCTCCAATTCCTCTCATTATGGTGTCATGATAACACAGCATTTTGTTGCTTTCAGTGACTATTTGCTGTGTATACTAAGATGCATAATAAATACATTTAGGTATGAAAATGTCCTGCATCGTGTATTGGGTGTCATTTGTAAAAGGAAGTTATAGCAACAGCCTGTGTTCCTTTTTTTCCCTCCCCTGTTAGGATAATTTGCTTTCTTTTTGGTTTCTACTTTCTAAACTTTGATTGCCAATTTAATGCGCATTGTTGCCTATAAGTAATGTTGCTGATCACATGGACTCTTAATTAGCTTTCTGTAAGGCTCTGCCAAGGCCTGATTGCAAATGTTACTAGTTTCTTTTCTCCTAAAATCTATCTAAGGGCAGTGGCAATGTGTGTCAAATCACTTTTGCATACTTGATTTTGATTAATGCACAGAACAGTAGACTCAAGACTATTTCATCTGCTCATTGTGACTGTTACTATTTCTTTTGGATCCTGTCACACTATTACAAGTCCATACTCTTGTATATTTTCTGTGATTTTTAATCACAGATGTCTATTTATGCTAGCTTTATATTTTGTTTTAATCATGCCAATTTGCTCACTGCTGTGGTATCTTAATTTAAATAGGGGCTTAAACGGCTGAAAAAAGTCCAACCTGATGGGAGGTGTGGGCAATTGATGCCGTCTGATTGCTGCAGAACTGATGAATCAAATTTAAAAATTCCCCCTCATAATTCTAAAGAAGCTCCAGACAGCGCTTTGAGGGACAGGTTTGCAAGAGGAAGTTCCGTGCCCATTTCCATCAAGTATAAGAAGATGGCCACTGAGGAAGCAATAAGTAGACAACAAGAACACAGAAGGGATAGATACCAACTTGAGTTGGGAAAGAGCATGAGGGAACCACCCCCTATAGAGATTGGGCCAAAGCGTCTTAAAGTCAGAGGCCCATCGTCATATCTAGGGACAGAGCAGGTTGGATTGAAGTTTAGATCACTAGAGTGACAAGAATTCCAGTTGGCCTGCCTTAGGAGCATCATCTTGAGCCTGACTTTGCTAACTTCATTTTCTCTAATGGGGTTCTAACAACACGGATAATCTGAAGATTGATTACGGGGGAGCAGCAGTAAAAAATTAACCAAGATTAGGATTAAAATTTATATTCTTTGTGCAAGCCTCAAATTGAGGCTTGCACTGGTGGTGATTCTTGGGGTTCTCGGGCCGGGGTGTTTTTCCGTCTTTGGCAGGAGAACCTTCCTGCATGGTAAAATTTAGAGATCTGACAGTGAATGATGTAAATTTGTTTTTATCACTCAATTAATTGTTTTCAGGAATGTGGGTATTCCTATTGGTCTCTCGTGTAAGGTCAGCTCTGCTGCTTCCCATGCTAGGTTCTTTATTCTTTTTGTAGCAGATGGTCCTTGTACCTTGGACTACTTGAATAAAAATCAGTGAAATGCCTTTTTTCTTTTTCCTTCTCTCTTAATGATTTCATTTCTTCTCTTTGTGGTCCATGGTTCTGAATTTAATGTTTCTTTCCTTGTGGAAGTTTTCTTCATCGTACTGCTAATTATGTTGACAAAGTTAGCTTTTGGACAATGTATGCAGAATGGTACAAGAATTGCAACATTGGCTATGACAGGGATGCGATCCCAAAGTTGATTGAATTTGGCATCATGGATCATGGTTGTTTTAATCTTGAATCATATGGAGAGTTGTTTATTTATTTATGTGTGTATTGTGTATTAGACTATTAGCGACTTAAAATCAATAAAATACTATAATTTTTATTTGGTAAGTAGACATATATAATAAAAATTAGAGCATTTATGGGAGGGAATTGGTTGTGAAAACTTTGTACCATTATTACTATTGCTTTTCTTTAACCATGTTCACACATAAAACCTACGTTCAACTTTCTTCCACCTCATTAGACACCATCAATACTTGGTAATTTGCAGTTACCTGCCTGCATATTGTTGAGAATTTAACAAAGTAGTATAAGAGAGTGTGTGTGGATGTTTTGGTTGAAATTTTAATTCATCATGTTGTTAGGTTTTCTTATTCTTCTTTGCAAATTCTAATGCAAAAGCATAATGGTCCATCATGGAGGCAAATCTCATAATTGCCTTATAGATAGGATAGCTATAGATAGGATAGCAAAGACAACTGCTAAATTCAAGGCTGCTAATAACTTTAACAACTTTGCAGGCTATCTTTACTCGTGATCATTCCAACGAACAACGTATGCAAGAACACTTTCTCCTTTTTTTTTTTTTTTTTGCCTCACTTTTTTTTTTTTTTTTAAATAATTTTTTTTTCTTATATGATATAAGAATGAAGGTAAGATGATATGTACAATGATTTTTTTTTTTTTTGATAATTTGATGGTTATGATAACAGGAAGAGAATTTGAATCTTGGTTCTTCTCATAAAAATGAGTAGGCAATGCCACAAAATTACAAAATTCTTGACATCTTGACATTTAAGACATATCAAATACATATGTAACTTAGAAATAAGGGGAAAAAATGTTTGCATGTTTATGGTTACATCTTTTTGCAATATTTATAGCGAATTGTGTGTGTGGCTGTGTGCACCCACTTCCCCCCTAACCATTTGCATTTTGTATTGGTCATGAAACTTTCCGTGTCAAAGCTGCCCGTGGGCCTAGGATTTTTAGGCGATTTCCTAAGGTGCCCATTAGAAAAGGTGAATTGTGGGTCTATAACTGATTCCATTGAAGCAAAAAAACGCAAGTGCGTTGTGCACTTTTTTCTTCACCCCGAAGAAGGCTCATAAAATTTTGAACTTATAGAAATCAAACCTAATTAAAATCTCAAGTTATTTCACAAATTTTTTTTTAAAAAAAAAATTGAAGTGTTGGATCATTATTGACGATTAAATTCCCCTTACGGCTTGAGACTTCAGTTTTTGTAAGCTAGTCTTCCATATGGTAGATAGTAAATATTAGACACCAAAGTTCCCACATGGTCACATGGGCAACATCATTATATGCTCGACATAATTTTCTTGATTTATATCCTTGAGTAGTCTTATCAGATCTATCTCCATATCTAAATAAGAAAGAACCAACACTAAAAGGGCATAAACAATGAAAGGTTCTCGCCCTATGTCTTGATATGTTCTTTAACAATGCCCCTAGGTGAAATGAGTCACCATTCCTTTTCTTTCTTCAATTGTTCTGATCCAAACAAATGGGTTGGTTTGTTTCATCCTTCTATATATGCAGTTCTCTACTCAACAATCTCTCTCTCTCTCTCTCTCTCTCTCTCTCAACATCAAAATCAAAATTAGAAATTATATTTCAACTTTTCCTCAATATATATCACCTTACCCAATAAAATAAAATTAATTTCTTAAGAAAATAATAAAGTTAATTTGTTTTTGTTCAATTTTATACATGAACCATGATATTTGATTCTCTATATAAAATTAATCTTATGTTAGTTAGTATTCATTCATTGATTATGTGTTAAATCCATCTTTCTTAGGCAAATTGAGACTATTAAATGAATATATTATTAAGTAAACTTGCAAATTGCAATAGTTCTTTTGATAAATTAATTTCTATTATTTTACACTTTAATATTTAATTAGTCTTGTTATATTATAATTTAATATTGTATGTTGTGTATCTTTTATTTATAAATTATTTTTAATTGCAAATGTCTAATTAAAAAAAAAAAAGAATTGTAATTCATTTACTCTTTTTCTATTTATGAGGGGAATCCTTGAAGGAAAATATTTTGGTTCCAAACTGGTTTAAAACTATCTTGCTCTAATTCATAATGTGACAATTAAAGAAACTATCTATGTGTAATTTTAATCACATGACTTGTTTAAAGAATACAAATCAACAATTTATAAATCGTCTGGTAATGGGTTAGAAGAGATAGCACTAAATTACTTTAGAGCCAAACTTTGACAATTTTAAATTTGATTCTTCATCATGAAAATAAAATTAAAAGATCCTCATATTGATAGTTTCCAGCCAGTTTTGGGATTCACACATATACAAACTTGGGGAACTAAAAAGAATTATTTATACACCACCATATGTCCACCAATAAGAAAGAAAATAAATATTTTTAATTGGTTACGCATGTTAAGAGATTGGGTAATTCCCTTCCCATGTTATAGTTAGTGGGAATTCTTTTTGTAATACAAGAGAGAGGATTTCCATCTCTACCATCCTGGCTTATGTTTTGAAGCCTACTGATGGAAAAGGTGCTCCTTCCTCTTCCTTGATTTCTATATTTTTCTATTAAGTTTCTTCTTATTATTACGAAAAAAAAAAAATCTGATTATGCCACAAATTCGCACAAGATTGTATTTTCTACATTCCTTCCATCACTGAAAATTTTGAGTTATGGTTAACAGAACTTTCTTCTTTTTTCATAATTGCTTTAAGCCTTTAAACAAAATCATGCTCCCCCATATGAAACCTACACATTCATCTTTCTTGCACTCCATTAGAAACCATCACATCTTACCTATTTTAATATTTACTACTTAGCTGTATATGGTCAAATCTAAGTTACTTAAAAGGTACAAATTGTGTGGGGTATGCTCGTTGGAATTTTAATGCATCATGTGGGTAGATTTTATTTCTTTACTACTCATTTTTCCAAAGTCCTGGTGGAAAAGCTAAAAAGTACATTATTCCTATGATTGAGTCAAATCCTATTTTATTATGAGAGGTCCGCTTCATGAAACGGGCATAAGAGATACTTTCTTTAATAAATATTATTTTAAAATTGAATAAATCTATTAAAAAAGAAAAAGATTATCAAGAATCCAACAACAATGTGAGCTAATTTTAACTCCAATCATTTTAGTGAATAAAGTTCTCACATTTACAATTTAATACTTTACACAATATTTGCAGTAAATTGTGTGTGTATGTGTGTGTCCACCTTAACTCTTGTTGTTATCCAATTATTTTTCCAGTTTTCACCACTTGGGCTCCTAACCATTAACAAACTGCTCTTTGTTTCAATTGGTTTGCAATTATGTCTAAGCTTTTAGCTTTTTGTTGAGTTCTAAAATATATTATTTTTGTCAAAAATACTATTTTGATTCCTACATTTTAGTAGCAGTTAATTTGATCTATTTTATTTTCAACTTGCTTTCAATTTAGTCCTTACTGTCAACTCAGTAACAAAAATTGACTGTAAGTTGCCAATGACACCCAATGTATGGATTAAAGTGATATTTTCGCCTCATTTTTTCTTGGTGTTTTCTTGTAAAACCACTATCTAATTTAAAATTATTGCCATGTGTATTATGTAGGCCCTGAATGAGGTTGCAACTTGGGATGGATGGGTCAGGTTGGTTTCAATCCTAGGCCCAAGGTTGAATAGGCCAGAAAAGCCAACCTCGCTTGATGGGTTTGAACTTTGAGGGATACCTTCTCAAAAAAAAAAAAAAAAAAATCATATTTTTTTTTTAGGATTAATATTTTGAAAATTCTGACATTTAGATTACATATTTTCATTACTTGTACTACGGCATGCCAAACTGTGTTAACCAAATGTAATTACTATCTAATCCATAAATTTATGTTTTGTGTATGACGGTAAGGTTAAAAAAACTTGAAATTTAAATATTTTATAATGAGATAGTTATTAATTTTCAATCATCTTGATTTTGGGTTTGGTTAATGTGTGCCCCTATCCACTTGGGAAAGTTTTTATGAAAAATTGAAAAAGTTGTCAAAACAAGTAATTACTTTTTTCGTTTTTCCATAAAAGATTTCCTAAAATGGTTTACTAATGTATGCCCTAAGGGCACACATTAGTAAATCCCATTTTGCAATTATGAAAAATATAAGAAGATAATGCTATCCAATAATTAATTCGTCAAAATGAAAAGGTATAAAATGCTTTAATATTATAGAAAATTACACCATCGTGCATCCTTGGTGTGGTGGTCACTCCACAAATATAAATGCTTGTGAGGTGTGGGGGGTAACGGCTGAGGTTCAAGCCTCCAGGAGGGGACTTTACACATATATACACTTAGATTAAGCTAGAGTAGAAATTCTATCTTGTATAAAAAATATATATATATATATATATATATATATTATATAAAATTACACTAGATATTACTTGAAAATTGACCCAATACACATACTAACATGGCATGGTTTTTTAAAGCATGTTCTGTTAACTGCTTCCACTTTAAATGAGTGTATGTTTTGAATTGAACTGTTTTTTTTTAAAAGGGTAAAGTTTTATTAGGCAATTACCCCTTTTGTTTTTGTTTTTGTTTTTATTTATTTATTGTTTTTTGAAAAAGAGAGTTGGACTCAATGAAAGGGGAAAGAGAAGATTTAAACCAGTAACCTTCGATTTATAATGTGTAATTTTCAGCTTATAGTGCTATCCCTCGAGGGTAATAAAACAGAATTATTAGATGTATGATTGAACATTAAGAAAAGAGATCAAGAGAAATAGATTGATTTCAATTTCACTATCCAAAAATGAAAAAGGGACGGATTTTTTTTCGAGTTTAATCGTTAGTGTTTAGAATGTCACAACGCATGGGAATTATACTAGAAAAAAGTTCAGGTATAGGTTTAGTTAAGTTGGGATATATTTGGACCAAAAAAACCAAACTAAAAATGATTTGCTTTAATTCAATCGCAGCTGTGAATTGGGGAAAGTGCTGCTCAGTCATTTGATTAGTAATAAGAAATCAAATCCTGTGGGGGCAAAGTGCTCCAATTAGGTGGGAACCTACATCGCTCTGTACCTTGACCTGGCTGCTTGACAAAGGCACTAATTTCCAATTTGATTGATTGTTTCTAAAGTATTGTGGGACCAGTTCTTCACAATAATCATTTCCACCTTTACTTGAAGAGAATAAATGTGTGGAATGGTGGAAAGTGAAGCAAGAAAACGTAGAATGAGAAAGGAACAAAGCAAAAATTATGTTAATGGGTTCTTGTCAAAATCTTGCATATATCTTTCAGTCACTAGTTTCTATAGATTTGTAGGGCACTTCTCCAAGCTTCCCTTTGCTATAAGTCGTTGGCAAAGATTCAAAATGTTTCATCTTTTTGTTATTTTGTATTTGAGGCTAAAGAACAGGATCAATTGCTACTTTAAGTCTTGTTATGTAGGTTTGATTACCAAAAAAAAAAAAAATCTACTTTTTTTATATAATTGTGGTCAAGTTTCTTCGGTATATTTTGTTTCATATAAGGAAAAGGCCATCTGGCATAATTTCTCCTTTAAGGTACACACATTAGGGAATATTATTGACGTCTCCCACTAATTATACTTTAGATTTTATCCAATAAGGTGGTCCACAAAAATTGCTAACTAGCTTCAACTTACTTGAAACTTCAAACACATCATTCTAAGAAATAACTACAGTAAATTGCCTAAATGTATATAGTAGGATAAACATACCTGGTTGAATTACACAAAAATTCAGAGTGATTTATTTTTTGAAGAAAAATGTTCAAAAATTTGTTCAGCCTAATATTAGAATATAAAAATGTGCAAGTTGATGGGATAAAAAAAAATAGAGAAACTGATTTGGAGGAAAATTCTGATATTTTTAACCCCAGTAAACCATCCATCTAAAGGGAAAAAAAAGGGAAAGATTTAATCACAACAATATTAAATCAATGAAGACCATTTGAGTGCAAGAGAAGTAATCTTACAAAATTAATGAATTACAAAAAAATTAAACTTTAGAATCTGTCTTACGTCAATAAGAAAAGTAAATCATAGTCTTAATTTGAGTGCAAGAGAAGTAATCTTAATTATGTAATTCTACAACTGCGCACCCTTAGCGTGATGGTCACTCCATAAGTACAAAATTCTTGCAGGGTGTGGGGGGTAGGCCAAGGGCTAAAGTTCAAATCTGCAGGAGGGAATCTTAGTAGTAAGGATGTAAACGTTAAGAGCTTTCTACTATGAATGTATGCCTTTAATTCTGAAACACATTAATCTGTTGCACTCTCTCTCTCTCTCTCCATCTTCTTGATTGCATTCTAAAAGCTCAAATAGTGTGAAACACTATAGCCAATTTAGACCCCCAATTTTAAATTACGGCTTAATTGTTTTTACTTTAACTTAACTAAGTGCAAAACAAGAGTAAATTATATGCAAAAAAAATGGAACACTACTCTACGACATATGCAAGTACAATAAACAATAAATGTAAAACTTAAAGAGTAGGGAAGAGAGAAGCAAACAAAAAATAACACGGCGATGTGTTATCAAAGAGGAAACCGAAGTACTCGGCGAAAAACCACTCCACGGCCCTCCAAACCGAAATTGATCCACTAGTGAATAAAGTTGGAGTACATGAATAACGAAGAGACTCTCCAAGCCTAATCTACCCAATTTACTTGAGCCCTCCAAGTTCCTGCTACCAACGGGTTTCACAGAGCCATGTCTTCACTAGTTGTTTGAATCCCGCAAGTAGCTCCAAATTGCATCCGCCACTCAATGACTTCTTCGAATACTTCCCATATGCACCAAAACTTCTTTCAACGTTCAGAATGGGTGAGGTAAGTGTTTGGGCTAAGAACCTCTCAAGGATGTGTAGATGGAGAGTCGGGAGTAAAGGAAACTTTAGAGAAAATGGTGTAGATGATTGTGGGTATACAATCTCTAACTCTCAAGTGTTTGGCTAAGGTTTTCTCTCTCAAAAGTTTCTTGGACAAACTCTTTGTTCTTACAATTTTCATGGGTAATAAGGGCTTATATAATATTGATAAAGGTATGTGAAAATGCACACTCAAAATCATCCAGGCAGAGAGTTTCACGAGTCACTCGCAATTTGGCCTGAGTCGCGAAGTGACTCGCGAAATCTAGCTTGGCAAAGACTCTTCAAATTCCAGCATATGCTTCTCACGTGGCATTCTAGTCGTGAATTCTTCATCTTCACAAAATCTTCACCAATTTCTCACACACAACTCTTACATTAAATCCTACAAAAATACAGGAAAATGATTAAACAAAAATACAATTAAATTTGACACGGAATTAAAGCCAACATAAAAACATAGTGGTAAATCACAACTTTACACATTCGTTATAATTTCTCATATATTTTGTCATTATATTATAACTGTGTCTAGTTCTTTCTAACCCATAATATCATTCTAAAGTTATATCTTATTTTATTTTATATTTATATAAATATTATATATCTTTCATACCGTTTAACTTATATCAAGGCAATGGTGAAGCCAAGAATTTATATTTGAGGGGCTAAACATAAAATTAGAAAATTAATTTTTTCATTGTGTATATATTAATTATATCTATACTAATAGTAATGTACATACAATTTAATAATTAGAACCCAGATGTGTATTATTTTTGAATTACCATCTCCTAAACTTGTTCATGAACCTAGATTTTTCAAATTAAATTATCATCCATTAAATATAATGACTAAATTTCAAAAAAAATACTAATAATTTAAAGATTGCTAAATAAAAGATAAACAATCATTCAAATTTCAATATATAAAAAAATCTAATAACTACAACCAAATACATGTTATATTATTTTATATATAAATTAAATAATAAAAATAATATATTTTAATCATATACATTTATAATGTTATGATATATTATTTATTTTAATATTTGAAGAACAAATAAACATATGAGGAAAGTCAAATAAAACAAAATGAAAATAAAATATAATTACATGATAAAGTGGGATTAGCCTACACGTACGGCTATGCACTTGCTTTTGTAGTAACAATTTTAACCACACACGTGGTTATCTAGTGGGGGAGGATAATTACTTGAGAAGTGCTACGTCTAAAATATTTTTACAATAATTTTACAATGAATTTTAAGTAATAAGTTGTTATTGGTTCTAATTTTAATTCACAACTTAAATAACTTTTTTACCATGCGTAATAGCCAATAACAACCAGTCACTTCAAAATTGTTGTAAAAATATTGTGAATATAACAATTTAAAAAAAAAAAAAACTCCACTATATATATACTAATTTTTTTCAAAATATTTGAAGGGGGAGGGGGGGGGGGGGGGGGAAGGCCCCTTTCGGTCCTAACGTGGCTCTGCCACTGTATCAGGGAAGAATGGTTGTGTTTTACCATATATGTTGCAAACTTGATTTTGTACTTACAAACCAAAAAAATTTAAGGGCAAATTAAAAATTACTCATCTATGGTTTGGTTGAAATTTAAGTTGTCTACCCGTAGTTTGAAATTTGATACTTTACCCACCTAAGGTTAATTCAGTTAAGGTTCCATAACCCACTTCCGTTAAAAACAGGACTAAATATATAATTTTGCTAAATTTTTATGTCTCTCCTCCAAAAACACAAAAAACATAAAAAAAAATACAAAATAAAATAAGATAAAAAAAATGTTAATAAAGAGAAAAGAAGAAGCTTCAAACAAATGAGGTAAAAGCTGTCTTTGCTGGAGTTAGAAAGGTGGTCAATCACGGCATGGGCAATTTGGAATGCCACAAATTTTACTTTGCTTTTTTAGTTTTTTTGTTTTGTTTTTTGGTTTCCCCAGTGGTAGTGTACCTGGGTGTTTTTTTTTTTTTTTTTCTTGACTCATGCTTTTTGTGCTAAGTATTCTCCTGTATACGACTTTCTTTGTTGATTTATAATGCAAGTTTGAAATGTTAAGACATTGAACAAAACTTTTTACCAACCACCTTTTGATCTTATTTTCTCTTGAATCTTTATGTTTTTTGTGTTTTTGAGGAAAGATATATAAAAGTAGAGTAAAATTACATATTTAGTTATGTTTTTAACGAAATTGGGTTACGGAATCTTAACTGAGTTAACCTCAGGTGAATAAAGTGTTAAATTTCAAAATACAGATAGGCAACTTAAATTTTGGCCAAATCACATGTGAATAAGTTGTAATTTGCCTAAAATTTAAATTTCAAAGTAGGATTTCTTTCTACGCACAATAATTTTTAGCTTTTGTTTCATTCTCTAGTCATCTGTGTATGCCTGATTGTGCACTGTTTTCTTGGTCTGTTTCTCACGGCCAAACTGTGTAATGCCATGTGTTTATAGTTCTTTACTTCAATAAAATTTATATCTCTTATCTCAAAAAAGAAAAAAAAAGTGATGCACATAAACTCGCAGGTTGATGTCAGTCCAAAGCAGATTGCACATTATGGTCTTGAATGTAATAGTTGCAACCTCTCAGAAGCTCAGACCAAAAAAAATGAAGAATAAGTACATAAACCTTTCAACCATTACGTGTGTAAGCTTGCAACCTCACATCCTCAGACCAAAAGAATTAAGAATAAATAAATACATAGTTAAAACCTTATAAACTATACACCGGTATAAGGGTATAAATATGGACAGACAAGTGGCAATAATAATAATTTTCATAAATGAGAATGCAGTGTCCATAAAGCATTGTGCTGGACAATTTGTACTGAAGGGTTGGAGCAGTGGCAATTAAAATTTAATTTGTTGCAGTTTCCGTCAAGCTAGCCTCCCCTGTTGGTTCAATATGTAGCCTTTGAGTCTTATTTCGTAGTTAAATCTCCCACCAGAAAAAGTTTGTATAATTAATAATTTAACATTATTCCTCCTCATTTCTTTGCCAAAATTCAAAATTTACCATTACCCTTTCTATACAAATATACCATGTATATATAATTGTACCTATATATGATCAATATCATTCAGCTTGTACCTATATATGATCAATATATATCATTCACCTTGTACGGAGGCCTGTGGCAAGAGTCGGCAAGACATTACTTAAAGCTTGCATTTAAAGAAGCACAATCGGAGTCAAGCTTAGCTTGGTACCTAACAGCCAATAATGAAAAACAAGTGCTACTATTGCTTGTCTTGTTCAAGCACTTGTTTCATTTCATGAGCCCCCCATATATAATGAAATTAAGTTACATGACGTGTACTCTTTGGTCTCTCAACGAGCCAACTATCCCTTACCCTTGGTTGATTTCCCCAGAAAATACGAAATATGATAATTTGAGGTCGGGTTTGTGTTGTTTCATTCCTTGGAAGATATAGTTGAAGCCTATCAAGTGCATAAGCTCCTGTAGGATCTTTACAAAAACAGTTAACCGTAATCTAGTCTTTTTTTTTCTTTTTTAACAAGGCACCCTACTGCTCATCACCTCAGCTTCTTTCAAGGGAAGCATTTCAATCATACATTTTGGTAGAAAATTCTCTTTAGGATGAGTTTAAGGTTCATTCCTTTTCTCTTTTTTTTTTTTTTTTTCTTTTTTTTTTTTTGGTTCACACAACCAACTTAAGAAGTTGAGGAAACATGCCATAGTAATTATTTTGACAACATAGGTCATCGATATTCAATTGCAATTTGGTTAAATTTCTACACATAATTGTGTGGTTCAGAAAGATTGCAGAGTAAATAGAAAACATGCTGACCCATATGCAACTAAAGATGACAAACAATGTCCATAAGATGGTGACATTTTAATGTCGGTATCAGTGATTGATTTTCACTATAATTAAATTAGCCAGTTGATCTTAAAGTCACATACATCGCAATCAATTCACATTCTGTACATACTACATAGTTAAACATATGATACATGAATTTAGCTCATATTCATAAGTCAATATTAGCCATGGATCATAAGCTCGGTAGATCTTAAGATATATACCTATGTAACAAATCGAGATGTGGTGGGTATATCAATCATAGCATCATCATTCATTAAAGGTGATTTTTTTTTTTTTTTTTTTTTTTTCCTTAAGTCTGTTTTTGGAGGGAGGATTGTTTGAGATTGCACTTGAAACATCTGATTAGTCACTCTTAATATAAACAAAATTTTAGAATAAAAAATCATATATTATAATAAGGAATATTGAGAACACCATAGTGTAATCAGCACTCTTGGAAAAGATGAGATAAATTAGTATCTTATAAAGTCGGGTATGAATGTAAGATTCCACTTGACCTTCCTCATTATAGCCACAGCATTGGGAAACTGAGACCAAGAGTAGTAAAATGGTATGATATTCTTGTACTGACAAATTTAGATGCTTCTACGCAACAAATCTTCTTTTTTTTAAAACCCTCAAACATGTATGCTCTGAACCCTAATTTTTGTTACCAAGGAATGGTTGACACTGATCCGATTTCTTAATTTATAATAATCCTAGCCTTAATGATGTAATGAAGTTAATTGGTACAGAAAACAAAAATGTCAGTCTTCTACTACTGTGTTCCGTGTTGGTAGCCGCGACAAAGTTTTGCAATTTTATATATGCCAGAAACATACACCTGAATATAAGCACACATACAAATTACATACTATTATATCATATGTTTAGCAAATTGCTTCCAATGTTGTCGGGAACCCTAGGAAAAATAAATTACTGCTGCATGTGACCAAACAGATTCGTTCCATTTCTTATTACTATTATACTATACATTTATTAAAATGAACTACTCCTAATTGCTTTGTTTGAATTGAAAGTCAAGGAATGGAAATTATAGTTTCGTGATCTAGTTCTAGTGTATAGAGGAGGTGCTAGATGCATGGGGCTCCATAGTATTATTCCAAGAGCAGCCTGAATTTTATAATAAAATTGTTTTTAATTGTTTTGCGTGTGAGTGTGTGTGTTTTGGGTGGGGGTTGGTTTAAATTAGATGTCCTTTCCACGAAGATCCCCATGGTGTTTCCAAATTCCAATGAACTCACTAGGGCCAATATAAATGTGAGGCCTCAATGTTGAAATTTTAGTTTTATTCAAGAGATAAGGTCAAATTTCTAGGGTACTTGACTCTAATTTTTAGTAGATAGGGGCATAGGGAAACCCATATTAGTGGCATGGCCATTGACCAGTCTAGCTAATTAATCTGCACTTATTAAATGAACCATTAATATACTGGGTAGCTTGCGACCAAATCCATTCCTTATACCATTGAAAAAGTTTTTCTTAGAGATAAAAACTATTTTACAAAAATTTTATAAACTACTGATGTGGTGAATGATTATTAATAAATGAAAAAATAATATTAATAGTAAGCCTAGATGAAAATCAATAAGAGATTGACTACATCAACATTTTGTAAATATATTGTAAAATAATTTGTGTTTGTAACATTACTCTTTTGTAATAGCATAATGTATATATGCTTTTACAATTCTACTACAATTTTTTTTTTTTAATAATCCCTAATGTAATTTACTAAACGAGCCTGAATCCTGACCCATGAAGCACTTCTAGGAATCTAGTTGGGTTGGCCATTTTGTGAACACTTCACTAACTCAAATAAGTTCGATTATCAAGCTCAAGTAAAAATGTGAGCTCGATTATTAACGGGTTAACGGGTTGAGGTTAGGTTAGGTCTTGAGTACCAAAACCAATCAATATATACCAAATTTATGTGTGTTCTAAGATTTCATTCCAAAACCTTTTGCTTAAGTGCTATATATACCTCAGTCATTGGAGCAGTAGAACCCAAGACCTTCCTGTATAGAGTATAGTGGTGCATGGCCCATAACTTCCTTAGTAACCAGTAACCAGCCTCATTGGGCTACCTTGACTCATGAAGGTGTTGGTTGAGAGTTTTGACTGTCTGTTAATGAAATGGAATGTGGACCCAGTTTATCCAGAAAAGAGTCATGGATGGGTGACTCAGAGATGGGGCACCAAAAGCAAAGTTACAAAACAAAGGTAACGCTTACCGATGCTTATAGGCAAGGTTAAAGCCTTAAAGGTATTAAAAGCTTTGCATCATCTTTCTATATGCCCAAGATAATTGATTCTACTTTTTTCATGAAAAGGGGGAAAAAGAAATTAAACCTTGTTTCGCACAATAAAATATGGAACTAATCTTTGGCTACTGTTTCGATCTTTCTGTCCAACAAATTGCTGTTTTAGACTTTTAAGTTTAAGAGCAGAACAATTGATTACTTACGGGATTTTATAAAGAAATGGAACGAATAGAATAAAAATGAATTAAATATTTATGTTGTTAATTTGAATGTCCAAAGAGAAAGTAATAGCATGGAAAGTAACCTTTCAGGTTATTTATTTATTTATTTTAGAAACAGTAACTTTATAGGTTGAATGGAAAGAAATGTAAATGAATCAATTTATAACATTTTTATTATGCTTTCCTTTAATAAAAATAAGGGAATAGATATTTAGTATTTCATTTTTTTTTAATCACGGGGTACGTACTAGGGTGGTGGACTTCTTGGCTTAAGGCATAATGAAAACTTAGAAGTTTTAAGTTCAATCCATCAAACTATTGGTCCACAGGGTTTTGAGAAAGTCTCATAGGTAAGAAGTAAAATAGTCTAATCAAAGGCTATGATACAACTTCCTTTTTCAAAAAGTCAAGAGTTTTATATCTTAACTAACACTGGTTAATGTTAACAATGAAGGCACCCAAGGTTTAAATCTCCCCTCACCTAACTTCGAATTATTACCAAAAAAAATATCCATTTTTTTCTTGCTATTGAACTTCTAAACAAAATAATGAAAAGAATATTCTTTAAAATTTAGTTTACATCCATTTCATTCATTCCTATTCCTCTCTTCCAAACAAAACCTATAACAATTTGGTTGCTACTTTTTTTTTTTTTTTTTCAAATTGTCCATTCATGCGCTTAAGGTATTCATGGAAAAAGTTGTTGGAAAAAATGGGTTTTTGCAAGTGGTTGGGTAGTTTAGATTAGAGCCAAAATTAAAGTGAGACTTGCACGTTTTTTGTAGCGGGCCTGAGTTGGGACGTGTTCCCTCCACGAGGATATTAACGTCATATGGTCACTTACCAAAAAATTTAAGGAATGGATGAGAAATTGACTTCTAAAGTTCTCATTTGAATATGGTTTGAAGTTATAAAATCATTGAATCCTACATGAATTAGATTTTGAATCTTTTTTATTATTATTATTATTATTATTATTATTATTATTATAAAGACTTAGGATGTATTTATATACAAGGTAATTGAAAATTGGGTTGGGCCCTAAGGAGTGAGGAAGTATATGATGAGACTGTATCATGAGATATTTTTTTCTTAAGGGGCACCCCACTTTTAGTAGGAGGTCTTACCCAAGTGGACCTTCTACCACACACGCACACCATTTGCATCAAGTCGAGTCTGGCATGGGCTAGGCCCTGTCCATCCAATATTCAATAATTTTTTATTCTAGTGTTTTTCCATGTGCATTTTTTTATTGTTATTTCAAAATAGTATGTTTGTTCACTATTACACATTTTTTGAATTGGTGTGAGTTTGTCTATAAATATGCATCTCTAATTTCATTTCAGTTAATTTTTCCATTCATGCACGAGAGAGAGAGAGAGAGAGAGAGAGAGAGAGAGTTTTATTTGTTCATTGTATACAGAGATTATTGTGCTTATTCTGTATGTTGTTGATTATTAAATTTTAAGAGGCAAACATCCAAAAGTCACAAAGAACCATTTGTGAAGGGTGAAATATGTTTTAAAGACATGGTGTCAAACACTAACTTTGATTATTTTGAGTTTCATTTTGCATTCATCTGGTCTGTGAATTTTAATTTATTTGTCTTCTTTGTTTGTCACAAATTAAAATGCTTTATATAAATTAATTTGTGCAATATTCTAGCAAAAGCTAAATCATGCCTGTTGATTTTTTTGCACACATTTTGTTGGGTATGGCAATCTGAGGAATATGGAGTGTTCGGTTACAAGGGATAAATGAGATTTGTTGGGGGGGTTTACAACTCAGTTTATCAAGTGATAGTGATGTGTAATTTTTTAATAAAATATAAGCAATAATCCTAGGAGTACAACCAATTTAACTCATAACTGATGGAATTGGATGTGTCTTTAGACTTATTAAAAAATATCCTGCCACGTTATTAAAAAGGAAAATGTCACCTTGTTGCTCTATTAGACATATAAACAAAAAAACTAATTGAAGTGAACAAATGAACCAATAATACTTATTTTTAAAATTTTTTAGAGAATTAAAGCACTCATTTTAAACTTTAGAGACTAAAAGTGTTTAACAAGTAAACTTTACGGATGAAAAATGTATTTCGACCTTTATTTTATCTTGCTCATAAGGATTTCATTATTTGAAAATGATTGTTAATATTAAGTTTTTTGGATGAATATTTCCTAATAAAGATAATATATTTGGACTTTTATTTCTGGTTTGGCCATTTTCGGGAGAGCATATATAGTTTAAAATTTGTTCCGCATTAAGTCCATTAGGCCTCAAGAAAGCATATAATAATGTCTTAAACAAAGTATTTTTACCACATACTTATCCTGAAAGCTATGTAGAGAAGACTGATAACTATTAAAGAACAGAACCATTATGAATATAATCTGACATCTTAACCAACAAAATCCTTCATTAATGTTTTCAAAATAGCAATAT
Source organism: Quercus ilex subsp. ballota (assembly GCA_032727855.1). Taxonomy (NCBI): domain Eukaryota; kingdom Viridiplantae; phylum Streptophyta; class Magnoliopsida; order Fagales; family Fagaceae; genus Quercus; species Quercus ilex. Next base: position 1,315,388 of record CM064919.1, read on the forward strand.
ATAGCAACTTTTTCTTGTTTTAAGGAGGAACTCAAAATTATGATAGATGATTAAAATAATTAATATAAATTTTAATTTTTTTTCTTGTTAAAGAAAATTAGTTAAAGTGGAATTTTTAATTTCACGGAAGATAATAGAATTTTCAGTAACTTAAATTATCCTAACAATTAATAAGATAAATGAAATTTTGGTTGGGGTAAAATTTATAATATCTTGAAACTTAGATGATAGAGCTTTAACTAAATTAAAGTATTCTAAGTATTAAAAAGATAAATAACATCAATATGAAAAGAAATTCAAGCTAGAAAGTTTCATATCAAAAAACACCAAAAGCCTTGCGGTGACTATTAATGCAAGCTGTTTATGAACAGTTTGACCTTGACTCTAAAAAAACTTGTTTATGTTCGTTTGTTTAGTAAACAAGTCAAGTTCAAGCTCAACTTTAGGCTTGATTATTAAACGAGACAAGTTCAAGTATAATAATGTGTTCGTGATCATTCTCATGAACACGAGAGCTCAAATTATATAATACTATATATTTATATGTATATTTTATATAGAGATTTGGGCATATAAGTTTAAAAAATTGGTTCATATAATATAAAACTATTATTTGTAATTTATTCATAATGTAAACAATCCATTTATAGTAAAGATTCATAGAATTGTGAAGGGATAAAACATTTTAGTCATAGTTTTACTATATAAAGGAAAAGAATAAGTTAATCAAGTAACATGTAAACAAGCTCGTGCTTGCTTGACAATTAAATAAACCAAGATTGAGTGTGTAATTATATTTGGTGATGAGCTTAAGCCCGGCTCATGTTTGAAAGAAATTAAATAAAATGAATAAGCCTGAACTTTCAATACTTTGCTAGGTTGGCTTGTTCATAGCCCTAGCAGTGACCGATTCTTCTAATGAGAAGAAGTTGGGTTCAAATTGTCCTCCCTCACCTATTATAAGGAAAGAAAAAAAATTTATCAAAAAAACACTAGAAGATTTTCATAAAATAAACTAGTAGCAATTCATGATATTTATTTTCTATTATGCCTAAAAGCAACTGTAGGGATGTTAGGCCCAGTAGAATATATTGGGCCGGGGGTCTAGTCCAAGGACACCTCATAAGTCCGAGGATGGATAAACATGTGATAGAAGTTAGTACTAATAAATAAAGGAAGGGATTTAGGCGTGATATTCCATGGAGGTGATCCAAGGAGGAATGCTTCCTCAGCTAACAAAGCCAAGGTCAGAAGGTGCAGTCTGACATCAAGATCAACGTTTCGGACAATTCCACTTATGAGAATAAGTATCAAGAAGGAACATGATAGAGGGAGGCTATGAAATATTTAAAGGGAAAGCTGTTACCACCGCATTAAATGCTCTGCAGCTAACTTCTGGCCGCATTAATGAGGAAGTGATACCTGAACAGTAACTTTCAGCCTTACAGCTACTCCCCAAAGGCTTCAAGAAGGTGCTGATGGGATAAGAATCAACACCAGTAATCTAATCTACACGTGGAGGGTAGAGATGAAGGGTAAGGATAGTACAAAATAGAAAGAATACCCTAAGGGGAGGGAATCGAGAAAAACACTGTAGCAATCAAGAGTTAAACTTGTAATCAAATTTGGAAGAAATATATAAGAACTGATCTTCTCGGATTGTGTCGATGACGATTTTCTTTAGATTAAACCAGTGTGTCTTCATTTTCTTGTCATCTGGATCTACTTTACTTGTTATCTAACTCATTAAAACCTAGTTTTTCAACTCACTCTCAATAAATTTATTGTATTGGGCTTTTTGGACCGAAACTCATCCATCCCTTGGGCTAGGGACTCTAATTGCGTCCTTACAGCAACATTTCAATTATAATTTATGTTTTTATGAATTAGCTTGTGATAAGAGGAAGTAGCATATATAGCTACCTTTTGTTACGCATAACACCTTTTGATATAAATGACAAACTTCACCACATCACTAACGTGATACATGATTTTATATATATATATATATATATATATATTCTTTTCGTTTGGTAGTAACATGTTGGATTGGGGAACCATAAATGAAGAAGAGAAGTAAGAGGTTTATAACAATATTAAACTTAAACTTTAAGCAGATTTTTTTTTTTTTTGGAGAAGAAATTAAGCAGAAAAGTAAACCATAAAAATAAGGATCCTAAAACGAACGGTTACGTATTTCCTAAGTAGAATCAGAATTACCTATGATTATGTAGTCAACAACCAATAATTGATTCTCAAAAAAACACCAAAAAAAAAAAAAAAAAAAAACACAAACATTCAACAAGTAAAAATAATGTGAACATTTTTTTGAAATTTTCTTTTATCAACCTGTATAATTTATGTTTAAAGTGGGTTTTGGAATTGTCTCAATTAATAGGGTTTCAGAGTACAATATAGTACGAGTAAATAAATTCACAAGTTGAGAAATGAAAACTTACTTGCATCAATTGAGTTAGAGCAATATAATCTTTTAGGGATGACAATGAGGTAAGGTAGGGTTAGATCAGGAATTCTCTATCCCCACCTCGTCCTCTCTTCGAGGTAGGGGAAACCTGCACAAAGCAAGGGCGGGCAGGGCAGGTTCGAGGCAGGCTTGAAGCATTTGAAGCTTGTTTGGATAGCACCAAAACTGAGTGATATCACTCAGTTTTCATGATCTATCATCCAAAACGAGTGAGTCCCACAGATGACAAAGTGTTTGGATTGGTTTTGGATGATTGTTTCCATCACTTAAAAACTCAAAATTTTGAGTTTGGATGATGGAAAATGGAAAAAGGATTTTGGTGTTTTCAAAAGTTGAAAACTGAAACTCAGGGGCAAATGTGGTAAATAAAATGACTTTGTGGGCCCCTTATCAGTGCATTGTCAAATCAGAGTCAGGCTGGAGTTATTACTGTTGCAAACTCCCTTATTTCATTTTGATTTCTCCCCCAAAATTTTCAGCAACACTTTCCCTCTTCTCACTTCCCTCTCTCCGCCTACTCTCACACTTTCCCTCTTCATCCCCAGCGAGTTAGCTCCATGATGAACACTCCATTATTGTTACTGAGCATTTCTGAGGCGAAACTAAATCTTCACCGGCGAGTCCATACCAAGCTCTGTCACTGGGTCCATACCAAGCCCTTTGTCGTGATATTGAAAAATGAAATTGAAAAATGAAAGAAGATTATACCAAGGACTAGTGGGTATTGATGCGTGAAATGAGTTTGGGTATTGATGAAAAGCATAAAGAAATAGAAATAGAAAGAAGAGTAAAGAAGACCGAACCTGTTTCCAATTTGAGCCGGCGCCGGACAGGGAGGTCTGTGCTGTACTTTTTGCTTTATGGGGTTTGGGTTTGTTTCTGGACTGGGCATGCTGCACTGGGAGAATATGTCTTGTGAGAGGTAAGAGAAATTCCCACGAGGGTACCAACCATAAGCAAATAGTGTGGTGTCAGTGGGTGGGCTCCACCATTTTGGCAAAAAGTAGGCTTAAAATTTGAGTTATGTAAATGGGTTATGTTGCCAAACAAGAATTTTGGAGTTTTTGAGAGAAAGTGGAAACTGAGTTATAAGTTATGGGTTTTGAGTTTGAGTTATGAGTTATGAGTATTGAGTTAGGAAAACTGAGTCATGGCCAAACCAAACGAGCCCTTAACCATTCTTAATGAGGTGACTTTGTCATTAATGAGATATAAAAGAAAGATAAAGATGATAAACAGTTGTAAGAGCATAGGGAGAAAACGAATTTTTTAGAGGATGATAATAGAATATGTGGAAAAAAAATTTATAAAAAAAATATGTACTAAATATATCAAATTATATATATAATTTAAATATTAAAAAAAAATATATTTGCATTTGGAGCAAGGTAGGGCATGACGAGAAAAATCCGTCTCCTCTCTAGGTGAGGAAGATCTGCACAGGACAGAACAAGGCAAGGTGAGTTAAGTGAGGTAAGGAATGTTTGCCATCCATATAATCTTTGGCAAGAGTCCTTGCTCATTTGGCCAATTACAATAAGATTTATGTGTATGTGGCGTCTTTTTATTTTTAGGTGTAAATAATTTCCCTTTGGATGCATAGGTTCATGGGATTCTAATTTCTACAACAAATTGTGTTTGTCTTTATGTGGTATAAACTCCTATTCCAGGTAACTCTAATATGGATACTTCAAAGTAGCATGTAGATCTCGATTAAAAGTTAAAATTATACATGGTATGTCTCTTCAATTTGCCACATTATGAGTTGGAAAAAGTTTAGCTCTAAACATATTTGGAGCCTTGGGCTCAAATAACAAATAGAAAGATGACACGTGCCATTTTATGTGCAATGCATATGATTCACTTGGTTAATTGAGTTAAGTGAATCATGTGCAATGCACATGAGAAGTACAAATGTTATTTTTCTATTGGTGCATGGTTAGAGCCTAAGACTGTAAGCATGTTTGGAACCAAACTCTATCCTTATGGGTTGGGGGAAGATTTTTGTTGAGGAGGAGTTCCCGAGAATCCCCTCATCAGGACTCAGTCCCGCGGAACAAAATTGTCCTCGAAGGGACGCGAAGAATATTGGAAACTACTCTCGAACCATCACACGGATTCCGACCCACTAAAAAGAGCGATTGATAATCTCGATAACCTAAACAAAAATGCAGAAGCGAGCGTACCCCAAAGCTCTCCTCTCTCCACTCTAAACTAGCTTATAGATGCATTTATTTATTTAGTTTGTTGGGTGATTTAATCGGCTCTGCATTTTGTCTTCAAAAAATATTTACATTAATCAGTGTTATTGACTACTGGAGCACTATACTTGAAAAGACATCCATACCCTTATAGAGCTATTTATCTGAAAGATAATTTTGATTTTATCACTACCCTTACTAAGGAATGAGGAGGGCCATCCGTAAACAACGAAAAAAAATTGAGGACCAGACCCTTTTGTTTCACAAGTCTAATGTGGTAAACTGTAGGTGGTGGAAAAAAAAAGTGATGGGTTTGTATGAAAGTAAAAGACAACTAATCACAATCTAATATATAAAATAGTTTTTAAAAAAAGTGTAATTCTAAAATTACTCCTACAATATGTCAACAAGCCAAAAATATATCTTAATTCTCACGTGAAAATAAACAGAAAATGACAAAGAAAAGGGATGGAGGGACTAAAGGTAAACAAAGACGAATAATGTGATTTGGGAATTAGGGTTCATCATGATCACAATGAGTGGTTATAATTGGGAAATTAACCAACCTTAGGATATGGAAACAAGTGCACAACAATCATCCGTATACATAAATCTAGAGAAATGTTGAATTTAGGGCTTGTGAAAAGTAGCACCATCCATAGTTTTTGAGTTCAAAATGAGTGTGTTTGTGCGTGCGTGCGTGAGGTTAGAAAAGCAAGTATAATTTGTAGAGAGACAAATAAACGCGTTAAAGTGAACACGAAAAATTTTCTTTACCTTTCTCCCCTTCAAAGAAAACAAAAGGAAAAGAGAGTAGTAGTAAAAAAGAATCAAGTCCAAACTTATTTACTTTTATTTCTTTCTCTAATCTTTTTCTTTCTTCCTTTTTCACCCTAGTACCCTACCCCCCACGTCCACAAAAAAGAAACTCTCTCTCTCTCTCTCTCTCTCTCTCTCTCACAGCTCTTCAAGTGTCATTTTCTCACATATACTTCACACAAAAGAAACAACCATTCACTTCATACCTTGTCATTTCTTCTCTCTCTCTCTCTCTCTCTCTGCAACTACTCTCATAAATTGATCAGACCCCCCATCTGAAAAAAAGAGAACCCAGAAATCTCACTTGAAAATTCAAAACTCTTATCACCCAGATCATCACAAAAGAATTCCCCCCTCAGAGGCTCATCTTTTGTGATCCTTGATATCCATTCTGCTATTATTATAACGTTCAACAACCAAAAGATAAGCAGCAAGAAGAAGTAGAAGAGATATTTAAGGACAAAGGAGGCTTTAGTGGGTGGACTTGTCTGATGGAGTTATTCCCAGCTCAACCAGATTTGTCTTTGCAAATCAGCCCTCCAAACAACAAACCCACTTCAAGTTGGAGGAGAAGTACAGAAGAAGAAGTGGATTTGGGGTTTTGGAAGAGAGCTTTGGACTCTAGACACTCCATGTCCTCAATGGCCAAACCTGACACCTGTTCTGAGCTCTCCTTGTCCAATCCAAGGCCTTCTGATCATCACTCTTCCCTCACCAACCACAATCATCATCTCCAAAATGGTAATGGCAATCTTTTCCACACCTTTCCACAACAAAACCACTACTCTCACCATCAAAACCAACACCAGCACCAACTCCATCACCAGCCACTGTTTCAGCAACCAACTCAAGGACTAAGTCCAGAGCTTGGCTTTTTGAGACCCATAAGAGGAATTCCAGTTTACCAAAACCACCCTCCTTTCCCATTTGCTCAACAGCCTTTAGATGTTTCGCATCAACCTTCTTCTATTTCTATACCTAATACTACCTCAAGTTCTAGTCCTTTTCAGTCTCAAGGGTTACTGCGATCAAGATTTCTGTCACGGTTTCCAGCTAAACGAAGCATGAGGGCGCCTCGGATGCGATGGACTACTACACTCCATGCGCGCTTTGTTCATGCTGTTGAACTATTGGGTGGCCATGAAAGTAAGCAACTTCATTGAACTCTTTCTTAAAATCTTTTTCTTTTTTCAGTCTTTCTTTCTTCTTGCTTTTGCTTTCTTTTTTCGCTACCCTTTTTCTTCTTACACCATTGTGCTTTCTTTTCTTTAGCATACTTCAAGAATGGGAAAATTAAAATATATTAAAAAAATTGACTTATTAATTACTTGTTCTTTTGTTCCTTTCTTTTTGGGATTTAGGGGCTACACCAAAGTCAGTTCTTGAGCTTATGGATGTGAAAGATCTCACCTTGGCACATGTTAAATCTCATTTACAGGTAGAGAAGCCCTCTCATTTTTCAACAATATCTAATCGGTTTTCCTTATTTAACTGTTCAAATTAGAGAAAATTTGAAAGATCTACTGAAACTTCTTGTTTTGTATCTCTCTCATGAATTTCTTTCTTGCTTCTGCTTTTAAGTTGGTTTATAGTCTTTGAATGCAGTTCTAATAGTGCTTGTAAGAGTAAATTCGCAATTGTACAACCTAGGCTACAGGAAGGTATTAATTGCGTATTTTTCTAATTACAATGGTTTGCTAACTGAGGGTCTCTCATATCCTTAGCACTTCTTTTTCTAGATCTGATGGTTCTGCTTCTGCAAGCTAATAAACAGCTTTTTGCTTGGAAGAATGAACCAGTCCAAGTAAAAGAAAAAATCAATACTAACAGAGGAGAGAGAGAGAGAGAGAGAGAGAGTATTATCGATTTCAGAAAACAAGTAAGACAAAGCCCAATGAATTCAAAATGAGTCATACCCAAGCCGAGACAAGCTCACACTCATACCATTATTTAATCTGCCCAAACAAAATAAAAGCATTTTACCTTGGAAGGGGAGTGAAATAAAAAAAAGAAGGAAAATAAACAAGTACAGAACACCATCATTTCTCAATGATGTCTTCCTCAGATGGGTTTTCTAACCACACTTTTCTTAACCATGGTTAATCACATACATCCATGTATGCACATCAATATTCATAATATACTTTTATTTTTTACAGCCCCATAGATGCTTCTGTATCTACAGCATGTACTTGCACTGTATTTGATCATGTCTAGAGGATAGTTAACTGTGCACTTTAATATTTCTTTTTTGTCTTCTTTCTGATTTTATGTTTTTTTTCAAATATATGTTGTCCAAGTGTAATGTACTACATTATTTTTGACAAAGTAAAGCACTATGTTATTTCTTTATCTAAATTATGTTTTTCTTAGTCATTAACACTACTGTTTTCGTATCAAAAAAAAAAAAAACACTACTGTTTATTCTTATATTGGGTTAATTCCTATGATTTTTACTACAGATGTATCGAACCGTGAAGACCACAGATAGAGCTGCAGCTTCTTCAGGTTAAAACTTATAAGTCCAATCTTCTTTTGAAAGTTATGAATTAATTGATGATTAAGTCAACAAATGTATGATATAATAACATATTGTCGCCTATATTGTCCCCTCTTCTTCTTTTTGTCCTCTAATTTTTGTTGTTATCGTTTACAAAAGGACAATCGGACGTATTTGAAAATGGGTCATCTGGAGATACTTCTGAAGATTTAATGTTTGAAATTCAGAACCCAAGAAGGCCTGAGCTATCCATTCAGCAAGGAAGACCAACTGCTCAAGACAAAGACTATCAAGGTCTCTGGAGCAATTCTTCTAGGTAATCTATCTAGCTTGCTTATTATGTCTATCGTTAAAAATATTTTATCAATGTTCTTATAGTGCCACTGGTTGGTCGCTTGAAAAATTAAAAGGTTAGAAAATTTGGCACCTCAACCTCATGCAAACCTCCGAAGCAATTCAAGTCCAGTTTCTTGAAACATAACTTCCTCTTGGAAACCCATTAAAGCATGGTTTTTGATGATGCATTATTTGTACTTGTAATCGTTTAAGTATTAACTATAATAACCACGTTTAAAACAAGAAATATGTAACCACCACGCACCCTTAATGGAGTGGTCACTCCACAAATATAAATGTTTGTAAAGTGAGGGAGATAAAGGTCGAAATTCAGGTCTCTAAAAGTTTCACACACATATACATTTAAATTATACTAGAATATAATTTTTATCTTGTAAAAAAAAAAAAAAAAAAACAAACAAACAAGAAATATATGAATTTTTTATGCAAACAATATTTGTTTTTGAAAATCCTTAGCAGGATTTAATTTCCCTATGTAACTTAGAGGTTCTATATAAATTGTAGCATAGTGTTAGTTGTTTCCATTTCTTATCTTCTCTCATTGCTCTAATAACTGTGGAACTATGTTTTCCTAAGGCGTTTGCTCCGCATATATTGCTGTTGAATATATTAGCACGGTGGCTGTAAAGCATCATATAAACTTAATATTCTCTAGTAATCATAATTGTGTCTTTTATGTATGAACCTCTCTCTCTCTCTCTCTCTCTCTCCTCATACCACGCATAAAAAAAAGCACAGTTGCATGCAAGAAATCACAAAAAGAAATTATTACACTACGCTTTGCTGTGTCTGTCAACAAACATGGAAACTGAAACCCCATGATGGGCTAATTATAATCCCTTCAGTGGGTTAAAAGGAGTAAAGAAAGAAAGAAACCCACCCACTCTTCTTCTACCATTCCAAGACCTGTAAATCCCATTTGACAATATCCACCTAAAGAATGGAGATATCTCTTTCCCTTGGATTTTGTGGGGTTCAAAGATAGGGAATTAAATGGGGCCTACAATTGGGAAACTTATTATCAAAGCTAAGCCATTAGATGGACCCATTAGTGGAAATCTTGGTGCTAAAGTCTTATGCCCTTTGAAACTTCTATGTATAGTCTCTTGTTAGGGGTAATGGGCAATCACATGGGGTGGGTTCACCTTTATTTCAATCAGCTCAAAAATGTAAAGTGATAGACTATAAACAAGACAGTAAAAGATAGCTTTCTTTTCTCAGTTTGCTTTTTTCTTCTGCATGGCTTCCACTGAAAGGAAATATTCTCTCTTTGTGTTTGATTTTGTAGCAGGGAAGCATGGTTGCATGGCAAACCAAGGGATTCTTGTGGAAACATACCATCTCTTGAGGTACCATTATTCAAATCTTCATTCCCCAAATGAACTTTTTTAGGAAAATTTTACCATTTATGCGCATACATATAGGAATGATAGAATAAAAAAGAAAGGTATGGGGAAAGAATTTTTGTTTTCATCTTTCTTTATCAAATCATGCATATTAGAAAGAGCTAGGAAAGGAGGGGAAAAAACTTTCAAAAGCTGCTTTATTCCTCTACAAATTTAAGGGACAGGATTGTCATTTTGAGTCTACAAAAAAAAGGGATTTTTGTTTTGTAAAATACTAAAATGTTTTCTCCCCACCCCCACCTCCCTTTGTCCTTAAAAAAAAAAAAAAAAAAATTAAGAAAAGAAAAAAAAAAATTCCATTAATGATCTACAGCCTAGCAACAAAAACCTAACCCATTTGACTCATCAAGACCAATGTTGACCTTCATAGATGGTGTAGATCCTTATATAATCATGCATGGTCAAACAAATTAATGCATATTATAATGTTACAAAGAAAGAAAAGAAAAGAAAAGGTTCATTCTATAATGTTCATGGCCATGATGTTAGGGAATAATATTTTGAGAGTTGTACATTAGTCATGCATATTGTAACAGGCTTTCTAATTTACTCTATGCATGTTTCTTTTTAATTGATAAATATTCTATTATTCTGTGAGTCAAATGTCCTTTGATTCCCTTCTTCAGTTCACACACTTGTCATGCTGCTTCTCTTTGTATTTATTGCATCTCTTTTTTCCTTGTTATCATTTTCTTATTCTTTCTTTTTCATTTTTTTTTTGGGCTCAGAAGGACATGGATCCAAAGTGCTTAAGCTATGAAAGAATATCAGATGTAAGCTCATCCACAAACCATTCAGGGGCAAGCCCCAAGAAGCCTAATTTGGAGTTCACTTTGGGCAGACCACTTTGAAGTCTCTTTTCAGTATTACTCATTTTGAAATCATTGTAACAGTGAAGGGGGGGCTGGAGATGAGAATCAGGTACCCGCTGAGAAAACCAGAGGAAAAGAAATGAAAAAGAAAACAAAAGAAAAAGAAAAGTAAAAGGAGAGCTAAAGAAAGACAAGGAGACAAGAAAGACAGAAAGCAACAAAAGGAGAAGGAGGTGTGGAAAAAAAGCATGTCCTTCCTATCAGACCTGAGATCCAAATCAACATATTATATTCCTACGTAAATATATGAAATCTAATTGATTTTGTATGTTTTGCACTCATATGAAGAGAGAGAAAGAGAGAGAGAGTGAGTGAGTGAGAGAGATAGAGAGAGAAAAAGACCTTTATCTATCTTAAAGTATGAAAGTGATCCTTGGTAATTGTAATGGAGCACTTTACATTTTATGAAATATTTTAGTATTTTTTACCAAAGGATTTGGCGCTCTATTCGTTCATAGGCTTTGTCACATGCTTTACGCTTTATCATCAAAGGAAAAGAAAGACTTGAGGATATGAGCTTTGAAAAGATTTTGAACTAAAGACATAAGAATAAAGAATGGCAAAAGAAAGAAAAAAAAAATTTCAATGCATTTTTCTATTTGCAATTGGCAATTGCAGTACCTTCATCAAAGATTTGTTATAATTTTTTTTTTCCTTTTTTTTGTTTACCAGAGTCTATATATATATCAAGGATCTGCTGAGGATTCATGATGGGTCTTAAAATTTTAGAAATACATTTTTTTTTTTTTTTGTTAGAATTAAAGCATTATGAATCAAACTACAAGTTGATATTCCTATTAAATAATGCCAAAATTCTTAAACATAGGAACATTATTCTCATAATGATTACCTTTGTCATTGCACTTTAAATTTAGTATAGATAGAGACTGGTGGCACAGTTAACTTTTCAAAAAGAGAGTTCAAAATTATAATTTAACTGCCATTTTACCACCAAAGGAAGCTTCTCTGAAAGAGGCAATAAAGTTGCAATCAACATTAATTTGAGCAGACAATGAATTTTGAAAAATCTGTATATTTAGCTTGCTACGCTTTCCCATAGTTTCTGGTTATGACACCGCATATTGGAATGGATTTTAATACATGTGGTTCTAATAAAAGTCTTTACTCTATAGTAAGAAGGGAAGTCACTTTCCTTCATTAAAGAGGATATCTGAAGGCATATAGCTAGGTTTTGTTCTTTCTATCTGTTCTTTTCTTTTGTTTTTTTTTACTTTGTCCATATTGAATTTTCTTTTTTAATCTGGTTGTAGTATTAAAGGAAGCTATGACCCAAAAAGGAAATCATATTTTTAGCTCAATATTTTGTCAGATACAAGAAATTTTTGTTTTCCCACCTAGAAATTTAGTGGTATTTGTTCCAATTTCTCCTATATTAAGCGAAAGTACTGGCTAAGAGTATTATAGTTTAATGACATTGGGGTTGGGTGATATTTTTCATCGAGATATCCAGATTTCGAATCTCTCATTCCTAACTAAAAATAAAACACAACCAAAGAGGAAAAAAAAAATGAAAGAAAGAAAGCACAAATACACATCATCAAACGTGTAGCAGCTCACTTGCTTTTAGATGAAATCAATATGGAGCAAGGACTGATACTGAATTCAGTCTTTAGGGTTTTGATTATATGCCACCCGATACAATGGTGCTGATTTCTTAAGTATTAAGTGCTGCAAAAAGAATCTCTCCTAGAATTTTCCTGAATTTTTAATTAGGTTATTCTTGTGGAAAAAAGAACCCAACAATGTCAATTACCTCACAAATTAGTCAAAAGTTCAAACAGAATGACTGGAAAGAGATAGCTCGCTAAAGAAAAAGTTGGGAACAAAACGGGGAAGCCAAGAACATGAGGTCTTTATACAGTGAGATTCCTAGCTACCATAATTTTGTTTTCTAGTCAGATCAGATGTACCATTCTATGAGTAAAAGATATTGTGCCTATGGCATGTACATATTGATATTAGGCCAAAAGTTCCTTGTTTTGTGAAGAAGTCTTATGTACACAAAAGAATACGAAGTATTACCATATCCGGTTACTATATATAGTAATGCGTTCATTTATCCATTGTATGTATACACGACTCTAATCATCAATAATACTCTCTCTACACATTAATTCATGAACAATAATAACAATAATAATATTGTCATGTCACCAAAATAACCCTTGCATTAATTCTGATTAAAAGAATTTTGGCATATTTCATCTACGTTAATTAACTTGTGTGGTAATCAAAAAGGTTTGAGGCTCTAGGGCCCTAGGCACTCCTTTTCTTTTTTTAGTTGGGACTTGGGAGATAAACTACTTGAGTGAACTCCTCTATTCTCTGCAGAAAGAACCAAACTTGAACAACCTCTCTCGTCACATTAATGTATCTATCATTTTCCCTCCAAAAAAGAGAAGGAAAAAAAAAAAAAGGACAAAAAATGAAACTATTATCATGATGGGATCTTCTCAATTTTGCTACTATAATGGCAGCTTCACATATACACAATAACTTTAAGACAAAGTGAATCCACTTAAGCCATTGTCGAAAGTTTTTGCAATTTATGTCGACACTTCAATTACAATAAACATGGCTCCAAAGTTTGAGTTGTAAAATGGCTATCATGATGTCTACATTCCAATACCAAAGTGGCTAGTGCCAAAAATATTTGAAAATACCAAAATTGAAATTTTTTATGAAGAAAATCAAGTGGAATTAGGAAATATACAACTGTACTTTGCTAGTTCAAAAACTTCTATATGTAATTATCCTCTTACATGGGGTTTATTATATGTGATTGATACACCATATACCTTCTCTTACTAGTTTAGTTGACTATTCATAAAATATATCACATTTGTCCCATAGTATGAAGGTACACAATTCATTGTAAACTTCAACATGTGGGTGTAGTGACTTTATTTTTAGACAAATTGCATTTTTAATCTCTTAAATATGGTGACTCAACTCATTTTTCCCCCTTAAAATGGTAAAATATAATAATTTAGTGTTTCTATATATCTATTTTTCCATTTACTTCACAAATGGAATGCTGAGGCACCCTAATGTAGGGAGAAAAATTGAATCATTTGATCAAATTTAACCAACCTAATATTTACAGGACAAAAATCAAATGAACCCAATATTTTAAGGGATAAAAATGAAATTTATCAATATTAATATTACTTGGCAAACCATTAGCTAAGTTAGCAAAAAATTAGATAGAAAAGCCAACTCGTTCTATTTTTGAAATTTAGAGGATGAAATTAGAAAATTTTTAAATTGTTAGATTTAAAGTGAATACACCTTGAAAAAAAAAGTATCTTATGTATTAGATGTATACCACCTCAAAATTGAGGGACTCGAATAGCAACTTTTAGATATTTTTATTTGGTTCATCTTCTAATAGTTGGCCAGCCACTTTTAGGAGATTGCAAAATTCTCATTAGGAGACAAAGGAAAAGGGGAAAAGATATGTTAACCTAGAAAATGGAGGAATTTTTGTCTTTCTTTAATTACTAGGTTACGTGATTAACTAAGGCGTTGCACATGTGGGTGTGAAAAGTGCTAGAGAATAGGTCACGCTGTTAAAATTTACAAGGAATAATAGGAATGACTTTTCCTCTTTTTTTTTTTTGGTTAGCTTTGCTGAGGTCCTACACCAATTGGTATAAATAACAGTGTTTATTACATGACCTAGTACTGAGTCATAACATATCTGATATCCCTGCATTTGAAACCAAAAGGCAGCAAGTGTGAGACGTACTATGCAAATTAATTAATATCAATCAAGGTAATTATATATTTTTATCTAATAGTAAGTGCTAAAAAGCCACCACCGCACACCCTTGGTGTGATGATTACTCCACAAGTATGAGTGCTTGTGGGATGTGGGGGGTAAAGGTCGGAGTTCAAGTCTCCAGTAAGGAGTTTCACACACATATATACTTAGATTATGCTAAAAAAAAAAAAAAAAAAAAAGTGCTAAAAGCCATAGACACGAAGTCACTAACGAAAGTTATTACCAAAAGTAGCAATTAAAGCAAACCCTAAAAGGAACTCTATATATCAAGTTAAAATCTAAACCATGCAATTCAAAGTTCAACAGCCAATGTAGTAACTTTTAAAAATATATATAGACTTCATTACTCTAGATTTACAATTTTTTTTTTACAAAAGTCAAGTTGTCGAGTTATAAATAATATCAATAGTAATTCCAAATATAAATCAACAACTTCACAACTCAATAATTTTTAAATTATTTTTAAAAAACTAGGCAAAACATAAAGTTAAAAAATGATTGATTTTAGACTCATATTCATAGTTTTAAAATCTGGACAGGGTCAAAATCGAATTTGCTTCTAATTCCCGATTTTTGATTGAATTTTAGTGTTTTTTTTAACCGAACTAGTGGCTGATTTTCAATTCAATCGGTTGGTACAACCCGATTTTTAAAACCATGTTGATATCTACTCAATTGTGCATAGAAATTCTAATTATTTTTTTTCTTGATTACAAAATTAGAAACATTATGGAAAAGTAAATTTCCAACTAAACAAACAAAGCCAAAATGTGCCAAGGTAGAATCAAACCCTAGGACGTAGGGATTGTAAGAAAATGGGGGAGCCATGAGGTAACTACTGGTTGGTCTAAGTGTCAAGTCTCAACAAGTGTGTTGAGTTGTGAAGTGACCTCTTTTTTGACAAATATTATTTTCAGGGAAATGCTTTTAAGAAATTGTCAGTCGGCTTTACAAAGTCATATGGGAGCAATTAATAAGACACTCAGTCTTTAACTCTTTCTCCCCCACTCGACTCTAGACGCGTGTATTGTCAGACTACCAATCAATTGATGTTGATATAAATCCAAGCTGCGCGTGACTGTAGGACATTTTGAAAAGAAAGAAAGCGTGTGGGGGTAGTAGGGTAGACAGGATGAAACAAACAAACGTAGGCTAATATAGCTTGTAATAAGTTGTAACATAACCTGATGATCTTGATTTTTTTTTCCATTAAAAAAAAAAAAAAAAAAAACTACTCTCGTCTGCATGGCACCTTTATAGCAATTATTGCTTTCATCATTACAATCCCCTTCCCACCTTTTTATTGGTTTTTTCATATAAATAATAAATAAAATTATTTTTATTTATTTTTAGTTATTCAGAGACTGTAATAGATTGTATTACAACTTTTGGATTGTTTTTTCTTTTAACTTATATGTTTAAGTAGAAAATTTTACACATTTACTTTGTTTCATTACATTTTGTTCCAAGCTTTAAACCTCTACATTTTAATTACTCCTATGTTACACATCAATTTAAAATTTAGTTTGCTCCAATATGTTTCTGTACTTTGTCTTATTTCACCCTGTTTTGGCTAATGCATTTTTAAATTTTGTTAGGAATCCCCAAATAGCTTAGATGAATGAGATCCCAAGGGCTGAATTAGATTATGAAAGTTACTTAATAGTTAGTTACAATTAGATAAGCAATAGTGAGTTGGTTAATTGTCTAGCACACTAATCACATTTATCACATGTATATATCTTATAAACAAATGTGATATTAGTAAGAACACACGGGAGATTAATTAACCAATAGTCTTGAGCAATGCGGGTCAATTAGATTAGGGAATTTCATATATAAATAGATCAATGTAATCCCTCTCTATATCATCTTGAATAATAATGAAGTTGTTGCCTTTCTGCATTTTTCTCTCTTAATCTTTTCTCTTGAAGGGTGACTATCTCAAATCAAGTTAATTCACATGCAATTCCTATTCACTACCTTTAGCGATTAATGAGTTCCTAACAATTGATATCAGATCCTTCGATCTTGGGATGACCGAATTCATTGTGCCTCTTCTCTAGGTTTATGAATTATTTGCTCTTGACAACACTCTACCACCTCTCATGGTTTCCATTGCCTCTTATTACATATGGAAGGAGATGCATGAGAATGGTTTCAAGATGCAAAGGCATCAGGATTATGCACAAATTGGGTGGAGTTCATATGTAGTCTACATGATCAATTTCAAATGCCAATCCTTTATTCTCCCACTCAAGAGTTCATGATTCAAGAACTGACAATCCAAGTGCTAGTGATCCATGAATAGAAGATGCAAGAGGCAAAAATTTTTAATGGTTCAAGAATTAAATAAGGTTATGAGTATTTAAGAACATTTCAAGGCCCAAAGAACTAATGAGACCTTTAAGATCGAAGAACCATTGAAGATTCAAGAACTTAAGCAAAGTTTGACAGTCCACGAATTAGAAAGAATCTTCATGTACATGGGGCCGCCTGTCAAAGAGAAGTATATGAAAATGGTGATCATGATGCCACTAAATTATTGGTCCATTGGAAGATACTCTTTGATGAAAAAGCACATGGACGATTCACTCACATTTGGGCAACAACAACAATAATAACAAACCTTGAAGACAATGTGTTCTGAAGGAGAGAAAAATGTTAGGAACCTCAAATAGCTTAGATGGATGAGATTGCAAAGGTTAGATTAGTTTAGAAAAGTTAATTAACACTAGTTAGTTACAATTAGATAAGTAACAGTGAGTTGGCTAGTAGTCTAACACACTAATCACGTGTATTTCTTATGAACACAATGTGATATTAGTAAGAGCGCACACGAGAGATTGATGAACTAATAGTCTTAAGCCATGTGGGTCAATTAGATTAGGGTTAGATATTTATAAATAGATCCATATAATCCCTCTTTGCATCGTCTTAAATAATAATGAAGTTGTTTCCTTTGCGCATTTCTTTCTCTTAATGTTTCTCTTGGGGATAACTAACTCAAATTAAGTCAATTCCAATAGAATTCCTATTCATTTCATTTAGAAACCGGTAGTTTCCTAACAAATTTATTTATTTATATCTTCATTCTTCTTCTCTCTCGTTTTGCTCATGGACAATTAATTGGAAATAAATACTTTAAATTAAAAGAAAATCACAATAATTGATGTTTGGTGCTACTATCTTTTATGTAATAAAGACATTAAAAACACCTTATTATTTTGTTTGATCTATAGACTATATACAATTATATGTGATGATAAGCTAGATATATCTATTTCATAGAATAAATATATTTCTTAAAAATAACAGTAACCCCAAAATAGTAGGCAAGAACAAAACGATATCTAAATATTTTGTTCCAATACATATATTAAAATAGTATTTATAAAATAGACTTGACATCTTTGATTATATAGATGGAGAAGCTTCATAAAAGAAATTCCACTTGCACATTTTATTAAATAGAAAGGGAATTTTGTCAAAGAGTGACGTAGTCATCCTTATAGTCAAATAAAAATATTTGGTATCAATTTTAGGGTTTCAATTTATGCTCAACCACATGTGTGGTATGTCATGTGTATGAATTTTTCCATTTTAACCTTTAATCACTTAATAAGAAAAAGGAAAAATCATGTGGCAAGTTGTGATTGATATAGCAAAGAATTAAATGCTCTCAGTAGGACAATGATTTTTATTTGCATTAGTTAGTGGCATCTGCCTCTATATGTAGGGTTTTAATTCTAAGATTAATTCAAATTCCCTAATGAAAACTTAGTATTTTTTTTTTTGGTTGAAAAGAGGATACATCGTAGCCTAAAGATAAAATTATCTTGTGTGGGTCTTTTAATGTGATTTTGACATCGCTAATGAATCTCTTCACACAATGTTGATCGTAATTCCTATAAGTGATGATTAGGTTGTCTTCGTTTAGGTGGACATGGAAGGGAAGATGGTGAATGGTGATACTAGGGAGGGCGTAAAGGGAGGGGTTGGATGGTGGTGGAGGAGGGAGATACGATAGAGGGTGGATTGTCAAGGAGGTAGCTAGTAGGTGTCATCATATTCGGTGGCTGAGGTATATGCTAGCATGGTATGGTCTAACTCAATTTTGATTTGGTGGGTTGAATAAGTTATTTATAACAAATGCATATATTTTATTGGGTGGAGAATCGCTAAACATTACTGACATGATCCTCTTGTTTTATTGAATAATTTCTTCTTTTATCGAGCTTAATTACACCTAAATGAAAAAGATAAGTGCAATGTTCACAACAAATTCTAGGTACAGAGACGGAGCTATATTCGGACTTGGGGGGCAATGCCCCCCCCCCCCACCCCCAACTTTTTTAAATGATCTGATATTATCTAATCAAGGTTTGAAACAAGAATCAATGGTGGATCTGAATAGACCTTGTTGTTGACACTATCGCTAATGCTGGGTTTAAGTGTGTCTTCATCTTCCGCTTCATAGTTCAAGCCGTAACATTAGCAAGAATAGAGAGTGAGTGAGAGAGGGAGAGAGCGAGAAAAACTCAGATTTTATAGAGAAGAGATAAGTGTCAATAGAAAATGTTAGTAAAGGATAGAGATAAGATTCATTGAGATTTCAGGAAAGAGAAATATAGAGAGAGAGAAGATTATGCTATGATAAAAAAATATTTAAAAAATATGTTGATCATAGACTCACGGGTACAATGAGAAAAATGGAATAGGTGAAACAAGAAAGATTAAAAAAATAAAATAAAGTTGTATTTTTTTATGATTTTTTTTTTAATGTTTTAGAAATCAAATGTGTGGCTATCGTTAGAGAAGTTGGGCAGGCGGGCTAATGGGAAGAGAAAAATTAAAATTGATGGTCTGCACTTTGTTTGACTTTAGCGGTCCTACTTAGTAGAAAAAGGGTAAATTTTTTTGTTGTTCAATGAATTAATATTAATATTATTGTAATTTTATTTTGTTGTAGCTCAAGTGCTCAACTAGTAAAATTTATTAAACATCATAGATTGAAAACTATCTCTAAAAAAAAGTATGTTGTGGTTTGCAAGATATGTTTATTTGGCTTTTTGTTTAGGACTAACCTAATTTTTGTGAGGCATATTGTGGATTCAAGTGTGTAGTTGGATGTATCCCTAGCATTATTCATAAGCTAATATTGATGCTTTATTGTTGCTAACCTCTAATGTTGATGTCATAATTTATAAAAAAGTTAAAATTAAAAATTTGAAAAATCACCAAAATTGGTATTAGTTTATTGCAAATCCCAAATTGCATCTACAAATATAAGATTACGATGTTAATGAATGTGATGAAATTTTATAAGTTTTATGTTAAGCTTTGCCACCCCTAAGTTTGTACCTTAGCTTCGTCCTTGCCTAGGTAGGAGGTATGTTGTTATTGGTTTTAATTTGAACCCATCATTGAAATTACTTTTTCCCTCACTAATAACAACCAGTAACAACCTATAAAGATTTATTGTGAAATTAGTGTTATAAAAATATTATATACGTAGCATTTCTCGTATGAAAAATTTTGCTTCCTTTTTAGATTTTTTTTTTAAAAAACATATTGAACCAATTTACCTTCAGAAACAAATATTAATTAATTATATAGAGTTTTAACACCCTAATCGTTTATGATACTCTTGCCTCTGTAAAAGCACATTCAATCTCAAAAAGACTAATTCTCAGGATGCATGTCCTTAATGATTTGACAAAAGGTGATAAAGGTTTAGCTGGTTATATATTTTTTATTTTTTAAGCTTCAGAATGTCTACATCAAGGATAAGACTTCAGACATAATACAGGTTTAATCCTTCAACTTCTTTCACTGATTAATTATCAGATGCTAATTTTCTACCTGCAATGACCCATATGTTTCTCAATTTAAATAACCCTTAAATTGGAACTTTGCCACAGAATGTCTTTTCTGTCAACTTTATATAAAGTAACTTTCTTTTCTTTTTCATTTTTAATAAGAAAAGTTAATAAGAATTTTGGAGTGGTTGAACCTATATAAACTTTTCCAACAAATTAGTACACAACTTTGTAAATGCTGTTGTTCATTTTGGTTAGCACATATTGAAATCAAACATTGATTGGTTTTCTATGAATTCCAATGGAAGCAAAAAAATTTTATTTCAGTCACAATTTGTAGCCAACCCAATTATCACTTAAGCTAAGGCATAGGGGCTATCCTTACTTACTGTAATGACAAGTAACAAGACCATGCTATTTAAATATCTATTAAATAGCTCACAGGTCAAACAAACTACATCTGTAGGCTCCTTCAACCTATAGCATTTGAACATTGTCCACATTAATTACCTCTACAACTTAACGATCCAACGGTTTAAATCCAAACAATAAAACCACTAATGCATTATTCTTATTCTTTTGACTCTTTCCTGTTTTCAGCAACTCTCCACTTCTGAAATTTGCTTCATTAATTCCAGACACCTACAGTCACGCTATGGAGACACTTTGTTCCAATTTTCAAACCCATGACCCCATCACATAATGTTTGCCCTATATCTGCACATGACAACATAATAGTTCAAACCAAAAAAGTTCCAAGTCAATAATGTAAGTAGTTCATCCCCTTGTTTTTTCTTTTTTTAATTTTTTGTTTGTTTTGGTTATGAAAAGAATTTTTTTTCTTTTTCCAAATGGGTGTACTTTTTTTTTTCCATAATAGATAAGAAGAATAAAGATTTATTTCTTTAATATAAACAAGTGGTATCTTAATCTTTAATCATACTATTTCATTTTTTACCCAAGAGTCATTTCCAACATCTCATGGATTGGATTGGAGTGAATGTATTCGAGGCCTTTATATATAAGATAAATCTTTTAAAGCTATTGAATGAACCTAGACGGAAACGAGAGTGGTTTTAGTATCACATAGATTGTCATAACTTTTGACACAATTATCTTATATGTCAGATTATAACTGATTATTTATCACTTTCACATATACCATTATTTTTTCTCCACCTTTCATAGTCTGCTACTTGGACAGTTGTAGCACAAGTCGGCCACTTTATGTGGTCTTATAATTTTTCCAAAAACAATAAGGGTAAATATTTGAAAATCTAAAAGTTGGGGGGACAAATTAAAAGGATAGAAAGAAATTGAAGGAACCAAGAAGTAAAAAAGCAGTGGTAATATTATGGAGAATGGACAGGGACTGAGCCTAAAAAGCCTTGAGCTGCTCAACCCCAATATAGGGAAGAGAAGCCGTACTACTGTGGGTTGTGCAGCGTCATCAGTACTAGACAGAGTTATAGCTTACACTGTCACACACACACACACACAAACACAAACACATAGAATGTCAAATTATTTATTCATCATTACACTATCATTCATTCTCGTTCAAACATCTTTACACGTGTGTGAATCTTAGAGCATTGATGTTCACGCCTTTAAAGCCCTGCCAGCCGTCAGATCTGCCTGTCCCAAAGGGTTACTGTTGTTGGGAAAGCGACGAGTGAGTTGACGTTATTTTTGACGCCCTTGTTTTCAACCAAATCGTTGCTCATGAATTTTGCAGGCAGGGCTCTTTTGAGTAGCTCGAGAAGTTTTTGCATGAAAAAGTTGTGGTGAGGGTCCAGATTAAAGTCATTACGTGACAGCAGGATGCATGGAATTTTCATGCAATAAATTTACTTAGATTGCTGCACACTTGCAGAGTTGCTGAGAGCCACTTGTTTTTATTTATTTATTTTATTATTATTATAAAATAGTCACTTTTATCCGGAAGTTAAAGTTAAAGATATACACCGTTGATACATATAACAGAAAGAATACAATAGAGGTACTCTTCAATGACGTATTCTCATAAATGGAAAGGTTTTAAACTTGAGTTAATTATAGTGCCTTGCTAGTGTGGCTAGGTGACAAAAATGCATTTTATTCTTTTTTTTTTTTTATTATAAATATGATAGGAATGAAATAGCCAGTAATTCCTGCAATTTAATGTACACAAAAGATCAACAAAATATAATATTCTTTATTTATTTATTTTTAAAATATAGAGTTTGATGGTTTTTTAATAAGCACTTGGAAATATATATGTGACAACTTTGAAGAAATCAACAAAAAATTGAAACCTTTGATTTTATAGATATTATAGATTTTAAATTATACCTTATAGATGAGATAATTGATCTTACCATCTTGCCATGATGATAGATTTCTGTTAGGTGTATGCAAAATTCAAACCCATATTATTTAGAAATTATTGATTGAGCTAAATATAACTCACATTTTGGAGCAAAAGTAGCAGCCAATGGAAGTTAAATTAATGTGTTTGGTAATTATATGGCATCACAGGGGGTACAATTTTACAGATAATTGTTTATTGTTTATGATATGTTTTATATTTATATCGAAATAACTCCTGCATACCATTAATATTCGTAATTTAAAGAGAAGTGTTATTCACACAACATTTTTACAACAAATTATAGGTGTTTAGTTGTTATTGGTTATAATTTGAATATACCACTGAAATGACTTTTTTGCCCTACAAATAACAACCCATAACAACATATCACTTAGAATTTGTTATGAAAATATTGTGAAAATATTGTGAACATAGCATTTCTCTAATTTAAAATAAATAAAACCACAAAAAGTATTTTGAATCATTGACTTGAGTACTTTATAAGATTATACAAGATAATTAAAAAGATCAAACCCTACAATTTTCCTAGGACGTCAAGTTTCTATTTGCCAAAATTTGTAGTTTCATGATAGACAACACAATCTTGTCCTAAATGTCTCCTGCAACGAATGGTCAAGAAAATGTTGCCGAAAACAGTAAGAATAGCCCCTTATGGGCATGTTCGGATGTTCCATTTGATTAGAGCATTCATAGTAGCGGAGCTAAAATTTTAGATTTTTAGTTACACAAAAAGTCACTTTATTTATTTTACTTTCTCACATCCTATAGCAGTAGAGCTATTTTAGCTTTTTATACAATAAAATAATATAAACACTACAATAAAATAATATTTCATTCAGCCGACAACACACAGCCACAACCACCATCAAACCCACAAAAATCACTGCACAACCACAAACCCCACTGTGCCCATCAAAACCAGTGAAGAAGAACAAAAAAAAAGCTGAAAAATCAACGCTAAAACACAAGCATAGTGCACATTCATGGACACCGCTTAGAGAGCTTGGTGAAGTCACTTTCAAGCTGTTCTTCTCTACCACAAACCTTCCCACACAAAACCCACATAGCATAAACCATACCCACACCAAAAGCCCAAGCTTTTTCCCCATCTCCCTCATCCAAAAACTCAAAATAAGAACAACCCAGATCAAGAAAAACTATTTATTACGTTTTTCCTCAAAAACCTAACAAATCTATAATTCAGATTGCGATAAATACGGTTTTTTTTTTTTTTTGAAAAAAAAAAGTCAATTTTGATAACTTAAAGCTCTTATTTTTATGTAAATTTTTGATTTTTTTTTTTTTGAGAACTCAGATCGGAATTAAACTTTTTTTGTTTTGTTTTGCACTGTAAAAAATTATCTGGGTCTAAGCTGAAACTGAAGAGAAGCAACAGAAGGGATTGTGGAGGAAGAAAGAAGAGATGGAGAGGCAGTGAGGAGAGAGACACGGAGAAAGGAGAATGAAATGCAGAAAGAATTAAAAAAAAAAAAAAAAGTAGTGTGAACGCAAAATAAATTATTTTTTTTTTATAGCTTTTAGCTACCGTGCACAGCCATATATAGCTGTGCACTGTAGTAATGAAGGTAAAAATTTTACCTTTAGCTCCACTGTTGTAGTATGGATTTTTGTATTTTGGTGTAGCTAAAATAGCTATATAGCTATTTAGCTACACTGTTGTGAGTGCTCTTACGAGCCTATAAGATTCATTCTATTTTCTTTCAAGGTTTACATGATATGCTTGTCTTGATTTTCTACATTTTCCCTACTCTTGGTATTAGGGACGAGGTTAGATGATATAGAATATAGATAACTATTGGCCCAAATAAATTATTTTTTATTTTCTAGCGTGTTCAAATTATTATTTTTAATTAGAATTCAATAGGTGAAGGTGGAGGATATAAATTTGGACTTCTTCGTTGAAAACACCAAGATATATTGTCATTGAAAACACCAAGATATATTGTCAGCTACAAGACTCTTGACTTTTGGCCATCTTACCCATTAATTCATCAACATTGTAAACTAATTGGGTGTGTGGTGAGGAGGATCTTTTGCGACCTTCAAATTTCTGTTAAAATGACCGTGACTATTTCAGTCTGGGTTTTATCATATTCATGGATACATTAAGATGTGGCAATATATCATAAAGCAAGAAATTCTTGGGTAGAATCCATTTAGTACCAAAAGAAAAAAAGAAAAAAAAAAAGGAAAAAGGGATGATTAGTCTATTGCATGTACAAATGGGTAACCTATCTGAGCCCGTTCACATCTCTAGACGAGCCCTTCGGCCGTTGGAGTCATAAGCATTTGGGTCTGAACCCAATTCAAATTCCTTGTATGGAGTTGTCTGCTAGCACTAGTGCACTTAGTCCACGGGCCACATGATAAACGACCAGCACCTAAAGATATTATTAAAGTATTACAAATTAAACTTTTTTTTTTTTTGAGAAGGATATTACAAATTAAACTTAATACAGAAATTTATTAATATTATATAGGGTACGTAAAGTACTTTAAAATTTTGAGTATGTTTCATTTAAATTATAAACTTTGAAAATGTTTTATTTAAGCCTTTTAACAGTTTCTTTAAAACTTTTCATTTATACCTTCTATCACATTTTATCTAGTAATAATAATATTGTTAAACAGCATATGACTAGCTAGTTTCAATGAAACTTATTTTAAACTTTAAATGACAGTTAACCAAAATTATAAGGTTTAATTAAAATTATCTAAAATTATAAGATATAAAAGAAACCTTAAAAAAATTGAGATTAAAATATAACATTTTGAAAATTTAAGGTGAAAATAAAACATAACCCAACTCCAATTTTAAAAAGTATTTATATCAATTCTCACAAGAAAGAGAGAACTTGTTAATGAATCAGGACAAGATTGATGAAACTAGTGTAAAAATTATTGTCCCAAATAACAAAATTTAGTATGAACAAGTTAATAACATATTCTAAAAGTAGAGTGTGGATGTATGTTTAAATAAAATTATTTGAAACTCTAGGAAATGGATACCAAAGGGGAGGCTCCCAACCATGAGACAAAGTGGGTTCTAGCTGCCACTAGTGTAGGCCTATTCACGGTGCGGTGCGGCCAGTTATTGGAGGGTTTTTTGCACCACACCTATAGGGTGCGGTTTTCTCTCATGCTTGACCACACCTCACCTAAGAAGGGTTTGGCACTGGTCTACATAAGGGCAGTGCAGCATACCGGCTTGGTGCGGTTAAGTTCGGTTAATTCCTCAATTTTGATTAGGAATCAAACACAATGTAGTTAACAACTCAAACCCCATCATAATCGTTCAAAAAGCCAAATATACCATGAAAATAAAAAAGAAACAAAAGAAAACACACAAACACAAACAAATTCACAATCTTTCTCTCAAAAATATCTTATTTCAAATCACAAAAAAACCCCATTAAAAAAAAAAAAAAAAAACTAAACTGAATCCATAAAAGATCATTCAAAACCATTGAAAATAAAATACATAAACAAACCTCAAAGAAAGCATTGTAAGGAGGAGCATCAAAATTTGAAATCTTCTATAAAACTTCCTAAGAATAGAAAATTAAAAAGGAGAGAGGAAAGAGTGACACTCCAAGAATTGTGATATTAAGGGGCAAAATACGGTGGTAGCAAGTAGCAAACAGTGGAGGCAGAGAAGTGAGGAGAGAAAAAGAGAGAGGAGGTAGACATTTATGGGAGAGGGAGAGTTTGGGGCTTGGGAAGCTGATGAGAGAGTGAGGAGGTGGGTATCTAAATTAATTCTAGGGTTTAAAATTGTAATGCTGTCGGTTTTTTTTTTTTTTTTTTTTTTAAGCTGATACTAAAACAACGTAGTTTTGGAACTAATATTAAAATTAATGTCAGATCCAAAACACGTCGTTTTGGTATCAGATTATATAAAATAAAATCTAAAAAAAAAACCCTAACGTTCTTAAGATTTCTCTAGCGCCGTATATGTCTTTCTTCCTTGCCTCTCTCAAACCCACTCTCTTGCCTTCTCTCTGATGAAACATATAATTCTATATATACATACAATACATTAAATTATAGCGTATATATTTATATACTCAGTGCGGTGCGGTTTCTCATCGAAGTGTAACATAGTTGCCGATCGCCACACTGGCCATCGTCGGTATGCTCAAATCTACTCCGACCACCGCGCCAAACACCTACGGTGGAGCTTTGTAGTAGTCAGATCGGTTCGGTACAAGCTGGTTTCATCGGTGCCAGTCGAATCCTGAACAGCCCTACATTGGTGTAATGGATTTGCAATTCTAGTGGAAAGAGCTTTTGCTAGCCCCTATTCAATTCATGTGCCCTTGTGGCACAACTAGTGGTTGGTCTGATTGGGTGGATCAAGAAATTGCAGATGAGGGATTTTGTTAAATCATTAAGAATACCAACATTTTTGAAGCAGTTGTCGTGTCTCATGGCTGGAACAAGTATAGGGATATGATTCACCTTTGGAATCCAAATACCTATACTTTTTTCTTTCCTTGGGGATGAGACTACCATCACCCTTGAAGATGTAGAAAAGATTTGTTTTTTACCTAGCATGGGAGTAGTGAGTCCACTAGAACTAGGGTTGTTTGAGAAGGAATTTGATATTACAAAGGAGTTGTTGAATACTTTGGGTGGTGTAGAGGCATTGGCTGAATCAATCACATGGAACCTTGTAAGTGCAACAATAGGCCTCACCTTAAAGACCAATTGTATGCTTCCAAGGGTGTATTCTTGAACTCCAACAAAACCAGAAACTTTGAGAGGGGCTCCAGCGATTCTATTATGCAGAATTTTAGCAACGCACCAGTATTAACTAACACTCTACGTATATGACAATCATTTAATTAAGCAGCTTAATATAGTGGTCTCTTGTGATCGGGATGTTGTACTTCCATATCTTCATTGGTAAAGGTGATATAATTGGTGGTCTCTAAGAAAGCTTGGCTAGCGTGAGCTTTAGCGGTGAGGCAATGTGTACCGAAGTCAGCAACAATGATAACTAAAGCTTTTGTTGCTCCTCTTCTTGATTCCTTCTTAAGCCCTAATTGGTTAAACTAAGTGTGAAAGGTAGGGTTTCTTTGAAGAACCAACATAGCTCTTGGTGGCATCCTTGCATCGTCAGCCATTTCATCCTCATCATTCCCAGCATGAATAAGTATAGCTACTATAGCTCTCCCTTATTGCGCTGGGGTAGTGGGTTCCACTAGTTCTTTTATGCTCGTGTGAGGTCTAGAGTTCCATCTGTAATTTTTCTGTGGAACATTTTTCTAAGTGTTCTACAATCTTTGGTCCGGTGGTGTACGTATCAATGGAAACGACAATATAGAGGCTTTTGCTTGTCTTCCAATGTAGGTTCTCGACCGGGCTTGAAAAGCTTGAGTACTCCTTCAGCTACCCATTTGTCAATAATTGTGTTCATTTTTTCTTCAGTTCATGGGATATGAAGATACTCTCCTTGCTCTTCATTTTCCCTTTTACGTTTCACCCTAGCCATTGGTTTGCTGCTAAAGACTATGAAAGCTTAATGAACATTCTTGTTGTTTGATCTAGGCTTTTCAGTAGTGAATCACTTAACTGAAACCACTATCATGCAAACTTTTTGGAACAACTGGGCAAATTGAATGATATCAAGATTTTCTGAGTGTGCACGGTACTCACGTGACATGTTATCAATACAAATTTCTACAAAACTCTTGCTCCTTTTACTTCTCATAACAATTAAGATTAGCGTCTCTGAATCGTCGGATGTAATCAATGAATACTTTAGAAAGCTTTTGATTGGTTTTTCAGCCATATCATCCTATATAACAATGGAATCGGGCTAAAGAGTTGAATACTATGTATATGCATGATCGGTGAGGGTCTTTGAAGATTCTCTCAGACAAAGTTCTCCAATCCCCGCATGACGATCCATAGAATCTAGGAATTTGCTGCATGCTCTAGAACATTCCTTTTCCTTCCATCATAAAGAGTGAATGTGAGAGTTTTGTATTTCTTTGAATATGGTTTACCGAGTAACTTAGCTGGATATGGTGGCCTACAAACAAAGATCCTTGCAGGCTCCCTCGATTGCGTAATTCTTTCCCTTTCCAGCAATGTAGTAAGGTCGAATAAAGTAACCAATTGTTGGGAGTGGGACATTTTACTCACCAAATCAAGGGAGTCAATACCATACTATACTGGCTGGTACGGCCAAAACTTTTAGTAAAGTGGGTGCATGGGTACAAAAACACCCTTATTTCATCTCAAATTAAATACCAGCCATGTCGAGGTTGTTTCGGTTGTACCGAGATAAATACCAGATTCCAGCCGATAAATGCTTGTCGGACCGGTACTGTTCCTTCCTACAGTGACTCAAAAATATGATCGAGTGAATTTCTTTTCTCCTCATCATGCCGGCCTGACTCTTTTCTTCTCTTTCACCTCCTTACACTGGCCACGAGAAGCTACTAATCAGCTGCACTAGAGATTTAGTAAGTGGCAAAACAAAGCTAAATTTGAAATTTTGAAACAAAGAGAGAGAGAGAGAGAGAGAGAGATGAAAACGTGTGGAAGAGAAAGAAATCTGAAATTTTGAAACAGAGAGAGAGAGAGAGAGATGAAAACGTGTGGAAGAGAAAGAAATGAGATGCTAATTGTGGAGTGGTGAAAACATGTTAGGAGTAGAAAAGGTTAGGTTGGAAGTCATGAGATGAAAAGACATGTTGGCATTAATTATTTTTACTTTTTGTTCTTTGGTTTTATCACCCACTACACTAGGCACTAGTTTTAATGAATGTTCAATGCTCCTTTAACCTTTTACTAGCCACTCCAAGGACTACCCAATGTGACTACCTTAGTTACTATTTTTTTTATTGGTTACTTATAAGGTTAGCTATTATGTTTTTGGGCGAAAATTGGACTAAGGCCTATTGGGTTAAATTTGATTTGTAAAGATCCATAGCAATTTTTATGGGTTTTTATTAAATATTTAAATTTATGAACATGTATATATTCATTGAGATATATATATATATATATATATTAAAAAATAGCGGTAAACTTGAAACGGTACACCAGTATCAACCGATACCGATATATTTCGTTTTCCTAACCAAACTGAAATGGCCTCCGATACGAAATTGACTCCCTTGCACCAAATTAAAGATTTCCCATGGACGACCCTCTTTCTTACTATGTTCTTAGGTTTAGACTTTCAAGTGGTGGTTAGACATCTAGTTCTTGAGCCTTTCTCAAGACCCATACAGATTCAACAAGTTCATACTGGGTTTGCTGCATTCCTTGTAATATCTCAAGAAGAAAATAGAATCATTGGTTAGAATTCTCTTGATTAACATCAGGTTAGTTGGGTTGTTCATCACTTACAACTGGACCATCATGGCTTTATGTTGCTAGATGACTATTATTTTAAATTACTTCTTGCCTACTATTTTGTAGCCTAGGAGGAATGGTAAATATTCATTTTCAGTTGGCTTCCCAGTGGAGTTGCCAAAATTTTTGTTGCCAATATAATTTTTAGGGAGACCAAAACCGAGACTCAACTTTGGGCTTAGAATGGGGCCCAAAGGCTTTTGGTGAAATGTGATAGATGCCATTTTAGCTTAACACTTAGGTTAGGCCCAACAAAGATTATGAAAAGACCTCAAAAGTTTTTCCTACAATAATGGGTCAGCATAAAGAGAAAAGGGCCTACTACAACAAGTACTTGAAAATAATCTAACACTAAAATATGACAGAATAAACGTCTAGCAATTAGTTATTGTATAGATTGAAGAATGTATCTACATTGGAAAATTTTTGTGTCCCATCATCAGAAGGATTTTGTGAAGATTTCTCTACATTCATACTAACATGAGGGAAAATTCCATGGTTACTAATACATTATAGCCCTCAACCAAAAAACAATAAACAAAGATTAAAGGCTCAGTCTTAGTTAATACATCAAATAAAAGAGGAGAACCTAGTATGGAATAAAGGGAGAGAGATATTCCAACTAGTACAACAATGATTTGCACAAGACCACTTTATGTCATGCCATGTTTATAATGGTAAGTGTGTGTGTGTGTGTGTGTGTGTGTATAAGCAAGGGAGACTATTTTGGGAGTACAGGTAAGTGAAAACAGAAAGGAAAGAGGGTAATGTTTAGCTATTTTTGGCTATAGTGTTGGTGGGTATTTATGTTGATGGGATTTTATTGCTGGAGTGGGGAAGAATGTTGTTGAGGGCCATTTTTGAGAAGTCATAAAGAAGGAAAGGAGCCCAACAACACAAACCGAAAAGAAGTTGGCAAAAAGATAGAAAAAAGAACCATTAAGCCCAAGCGGCAGGAATGATGGATCACAGGTCTATAAAATAAACAAATGGATCTTGAGGAAGCAAATGGGCTCAAAGGGGCCGAAAAGAGAGAAATAGAAAATAGCAAACCCATGGTCAGTGTATGATGTAGAAAAGTGAGAATAGGCTGCGGTAAGCCCAAAGTAATGCAAACAAAGAGAGTAAGGGGTTGATGACAGGCCCATGAACCCCAAGGATGAGTATGAGGTAATTAAGCCGGGGAAGCCCAATGAAGTTAGTAAAAACCCATGGGAACACAGAGTTAGAAAAAGGGCGGAGGAAGCCCAAGAAAAGCAAGTGGGCCGAGGAAGCCCAAGAGAAAACAAAAGGGGCATAGGAGCCCATAAGTAAGGAAACCCATGGTCATGCTAAGCCACTAGGGAAAGAATAAACGACAGGCCTGAAGAGGCCCAGCAGGATTAAGTCATTACAGCAGGAATGACAAAGTAATATGGCAGGACATTATGGCAATCAAGGAATAGGCTGAAAGAAATATAAAGCCAGTGTCAAATAAAGCCCATCCCCTAAGAGGCGCGGGAAATCGTAGGACAATCCACATAAAAGGCCAAAGAAGGATGGCAGACTATGCAGACAAACCTCCAAATTGCGGTGAACACATGAGCAGCGGGCAGATTTTGGACATACATGCAAGAGGGGCACGCGCAAGGCCCAGGCACCACCAGCCTGTACGCAGCCAATATGGGACATGGTGGGGTCATGGCTCAGAGGTAAGAGGGCATGGTTTGGCGGTGGGGAGAGGGGAAAAGATCTATTCTGCGGTTCCTACCCAAACTCTTTTGGGGGGTACGTTCTGTTGGGATGTCAGACCACCTAAAAGAAGTAAGATTAAGTGGGAACCACTAGGTACATGCCATGAGGGATAGAGAGAGAGCACTCACACTATGGCAGGAAATGGTGCCACGACAAACTAATAAATAAAACAGCTCTCCTTTGTCTGGAAGTAGGGAGTGGCACACAGATGGACCAGTGGTGGTCGGCAAGTATATCCAGACCAGACAAAAGTGGTTAAGGGCTAAAATAGTAAAATCTGGTCACGACAGGCACTATATAAGGAGACCATTGCCGTGCCCAGAAGGGGGGTAGCAAGATCGTCTTTGAGGAATCATTAAAAAAAATAGAAAAACAAGTAAAAAAGAAAAGAAAGAAAAGATAAAGAAAAAAACTAAGAGAGAAGAAAGGAAAAAACAGAGAGAGTAAAAAACGACAAGCATGCACCAGTAGGTTGATTTTCCCTCTCTCCCTCTCGAAATCCTGCTCTCTGTCCAAAAGTAAAATGATTCCTTTAGGCACTAACCATTCAGGTCTGTTTCTCTCAAAGCCATTAATCTCCAAGGCAGGATTTTTCCTAGGAGATTAACTGTGTTGAGAGGAGGCGTTCTTCCCTCTTTGGTTTTGCTCCTGCGGACCAGACTTAATTTGATTTCTGTCTCTTTTAATTAACCCATATTACCATTTGCTCCTGTTTTTCTTTTTCTTGTAAAAGTCATTGTTATTACTGTGATTATGTTTCGTGAATAGGGATTATTTGGTCATTTTCTATTAAATAGTCAGAGTACTCTGTTTTGTTGTTGTTATTATATCTGTCTGCCATAACTCATCTGATACAGTTTTACCTGCCATAAGCACACTCCTGGTAGACGAGGTATAGTTTGTGCACAAGTCGGCCCAAATTGAGTTGCAGCCTATTACCGCAGGAGACAGCCTAGCCCAACATAACAACAAAAAAGGCCCCTACAAGTGTTTATGGGTAAGTGTATGGGAGATATTTATGAGCTAAAAGCTAATAGGCTAAGAAGCTAATTTAAGAACTAAAAGCGAAGAGGCTAAGAGGGTAATTTATGAACTAAGACACTAATTTATGAGCTAAAAATCAGATAGTAGGTGGAGAATTTATGAGGGACTAATGTGTGTTTCAAGGGTTGGTGATGAGTCTTAGTGGAGTTTAAAGGAGTGATTAGCAAAACAAATCTTAGAGAAAATCAGGCCTATTCGTAGTAAAATCTCAGAAGATCTATCCTAAGATTTGGCTAAAAGTGGATTGATTAGTTTTTGGAGTTTTTTGCTTCTTTTAGTAAAGGAGGCTAGAAGTTGAGATCTAGCTAATCTTAGTATTAAATGATGAGATTGTGAGGATTATCCCCAGCCAATAGGATTAGAGTATGCATTGGGGCTAGTGATCTTATTAGCTACTACTAGAATTAAAGCTTCAAAGGCTGATTATGTCACCCCAAGCCAGGTGTCAACCAAAGAACCCCTTGTTGGAAACCTTACTAGAAATCTCATTGGGCCCTCCAAACCACATTTCCCTAAGTTTCCCCTTAAGGCTTCATGTGCTTGGTTCATGAACCAAATAAAATACATTTTTAGCAAGAAAATAAGCTATTTAGTTAAGGGTTTTAGGAGCTTGGAGGTCTGGTTATGGTCTCCCTTGTTCTTCGACCAAATTTTGGGGAAGAAAGAGAATGTTGGTTGCCTCTAGCTTTTATGTCAGTCCCAATTGTTGGGTCTTCTCAAAATCAATGGGAACCAACTAGCGGAAGAAGATTTAGCCCCAACTTAACACGTGTCACTCTTGGAATTTATTTTATGAACTAAGTTATGGGTCTTAGCTGCCATTTGATTGAGCTGATGCTCATAAGTAATCTGCCCAACTGTCTTAATTACATGTTTAGGCCTCACTAGCCATGGGTTAATGATATGATTATTAGTTTTCTAAAAAAAGTGATATAACTACTAGATAATTCTATTTGCCAAAGTTTTTTTGCATTGGGGGTTGAGTAAAATATTTATATTTGCCGGTCATAGTATTTTGACAAATATTGTTAGTTTTGGGCTTTAGAAATAATATGATTTGCCAAGCATTAATAGTCTTGGGCTTTTGAGATAATTATGATAATATTTGCAGAATGATATTGGTCTACAAAATAATTGTGTGCCAAGCGGTAATCGTCTTGGGCTTTAAAATGTTTGTTTCCCAGGCAATAATCGTCTTGGGCTTTAAATATTTGTTTGCCAACCACTAATCGTTTTGGGCTTTTGATATTACTAAGTATTTAGATTGGGCTTTGATATAAATATTACCAAGTAGTTAGCTTGGGCTTTGATAAATATTGCCAAGTAGTTGGCTTGGGCTTTGATGATGCCATATTTCTTTGGGCATGGGCTTGGATAAAATGAGTTGTATGTATTGGGCTCATAGGGCTGGTTTGGGCCTTGCCAAGCAATGATGAAATAGGATAAGATATATGGTTTTTGGGCTTTATGATAATGGTTTATGTTTGTGGCCTAATTTGGTAATGAAATAGGAGATATTTGTGGGGGACCGAAATAATTTGTGGAGCTTAATTGGGCATTTTTGGTGAGTGGTAAATGAGATCAAATAGGATTGGGACATGTGGCATGTGTGAAAAATTGCACCTCAACAACTTGTTTATTTGTTTTAAAAACTTTATGATTTTATCATTACTTTTTTCTAAGTTTTAAGGGAGACAAACCTAATATTTCATCAGCAATTTCATGAATTTTAGTCCCTAAAAATAAGTATCACACCTCTTTCTATAAAATAAGAGAGGTATAGCAATTCAAACGGGACCAAATTCTTAGAGCTCTCTAATATATACATAGTTTTCAGCCCTCCATCACCATAGCTAGCGGTGTGCATGGGTCAAGTTATAGGTTTTTTCAACCCAACCCAAGCTTGTTAAGTTGAGAAATTCTCAACCCAACCCACGAACTAATAAATCAACTTGGGTAATTAGTTAATTAATTGATGTTAGTTTATAACCCAACACAATTAAATTGTATTATCCTAGTACTAGAATTTCATTGTATTTTATAGATAAAATACCGCAGGTTCATGCTCTAGACAAATTTTAATGCCAATTATTGTATTCTGTTTTATTATTATTTTAAGTTGATTTTCTTCTAAAGCAATCCCGCATAGTACTGCGCGGATTAAAGGCTAGTATAACTTAAAGCTTGATTGTCCTTCTCTTTTGTTCTTTCCAAATTCTCACGATGTGAAGTTGTTAACCACAATTGGGATGAAGAGAAGTGCCCAAAAATGCAAAATCTACTTAATATAAGAACCAGATTGCTTTTGGGAAGCCTAAAAAAAAGAAAATATTCTAATAAATACTAAAATCTTTTGCACCACATATGAGAGATAAAAACAAAAAGAATAGTGCTACGGCTAAAATGATACAAAACCAAGTGCAAATTTTTTGCAAGTAATAGTATCTCGGTGAGTCTGAGGTCAATCCACAAGAAATGATTGACACTAATGTAAAACCTCTATTATTGAGCAAAAAATAAAAATAGTTGTTTGTTTGTTCTTCCACCCTAAGATGGAGCAAGATAATATTGAAACTACAATTGAAAATAGTAAAAATAAATTTAAGAGAAATTAATAGATCAGTAAAACACTAGGGATTCAAGGATCCACCTAATATTTTATTATATGAACTTAAATTATTTTTAACTCAAGTAGGGTAGAGAACCAACTCGCCTAATCGGAAGATAAAACAATAAAGTACTCAAAAAATGTGTAAAGTATATTGAACATGAGTGATTGATGAGCATGTAATTCAATTGGCATGCTAGAGGGGAGATTAAGTATTCAATATATTCTTAAATTATAACGAATCAAGGAGTTCAAGCATTCGATATATATAAAAATCATATTAAATCTTAAAAAATTGTCAACATGCAGTGATTCCAAATTGTAAATCAATCTTAACATTCAATTATTAATCCATAGAAAACACATAGATAATCCCAAGGACACATGATAAAAATATTAGATTTCACTTCTAATCCTAACTAAAGATTTAGTCACACACAGTTATGCAAAAGAAATCCATAAAAACAATTCAAAACGTCCAAAAGAAGTAAAATAAAAGACGAAAAATGTTCAAATGTTTTTTTATAACCTCAGCCTCCTTCAAAAGATAAACAGAAAATCCCTCAAATTTTGGAAATGAATCCCTTAATTTTTGGAGTTCTTTTCACTGTCAGCTTCTAGCCCACATTTGATGTCCAAAGTGGTTGTTTTTTTTTTTTTTTTTTTTTTTCGAATTTGTGGTAAACTACAAAGTTGTAGATATTTGAGTCTTATTTCCATGTCCGTAAGCATCAGATCAATTGGGCATCTACACAAGAAGTTATTGAAAAAGAGATTAAATTCTGTGAGGATGTGGTGTAAATCCCATGTTTTACCTCTCCAATCCCAACATAACACATCATTTTATCATATATTTAAGAATAAGCACAACCATATCCAATTAATTCTAATACCCATATACAAATCTAACCAAATTGGGAGTTTGTGGAGATATTATTAGGTGTGGTAGGATGTATTGAATTTTAAGTAAAATATTGATGTGTCAATCTCTTATTGGATGATCTAAAACATGGGTTTTACTCCATATCCTTACCAAATTCGGACTCATTGGAAAAATACTGAGACAATGTAGAATGTTTCTATATTAGGATTTTTTTCAATTTTGGCTTTAACGAATTTTTTTCTCCCCTTTTTTATTCTCACACTTTTTAAACTTATTGAATGCTTCAAGAACCATGCCCCAATTGATCTTGACCCTTAGATCCTCTTGGTTGTATGTCCACATGATTAGTTGACTAGTTTTAATCACCTATAAGAGAAAAATACAAGTAATGAGGATATTTTAGATAAAACTTTCAAACTCATATATTTATGTGGAATTAAACATTTAATTGATGTGATATTTCCTAACAAAAATAAGATAATAGTGTAATTTTAAGCAATTATCAAATAAAAAAAAACTAAAGTTTAACATGTTTTGGTCAAGAATTTTGTAACTCAATTGATAAGTAACTTTTATTTTTTCAAATGAAACATACAATATTCAAATCCACCTCCAATAATTAAATTATAAAAAAAAAAAAAAGGATTTACATGTTTGGCTAATCTTATTTTAACTAGATATTACTTTTTAGAGCAATTATTACAAAAAAGGTGAATCTCACTTTTACTTTACAATACTTGCTTTTTAAACACAATAAGATAACCTAAGCTAACCCAAACATACAAACAAGAAAACAAAACCTCGTCCCCACAACATTCACATATACCATTCTTATTTTTTACAACACAACGTAATTTAAGCCTAAATTCTCGCGGGAGCCCAGCCCGCACCAGACGGTATAATTTCTGTTTTCACATGAAAAAATATTTCTTGGTAGAGAACAAACTGCAAAAAGAGCATGTATGTAAGCCACAAAATCATGATTCTCATCTATACCTCGCACGTGTCAATGGGTGTGAAAAAATTGTAAAGATCGAATCCAGTCAAGTCTTAAAGTGACAATATAATATGGTCAGTGTCAGAGACCAATGAGAAGGAAAAGGAAAAGGAAAAAACGAAAAAAAGAA
This sequence comes from Quercus ilex subsp. ballota, assembly GCA_032727855.1. Lineage (NCBI taxonomy): Eukaryota > Viridiplantae > Streptophyta > Magnoliopsida > Fagales > Fagaceae > Quercus > Quercus ilex. Next base: position 1,352,823 of record CM064919.1, read on the forward strand.
AAGAAAAGAAAGGTAAGCGAGAGCACCGAGGATGCCAATATCATTTGCAATCTATTGCTTTATGATTGACGCCACTGTGACCCTGTTTGTCGTAATAGCAGCTTGCTGCTTGCTTCTTTGCTTTTGTCCTTTCGTTTCACATCGATCTTTACAGGCAGTAGGGACCTCCAGAGGTATAGGGACGAGAGATAGGTGATGGCGACCATACTTCCTGTAGTCATGCCCTTTGGCCAGGTTTGGGGGGCAGTCCTGTCTTTGTCTGCCCGGCATTCAAGGCGGGCGGGCTACCGTGATTTTTCTTTACGACATCGCACCTTGATTCAAATACGTACCTCTTTTTTGTGGAGTCTGTGTATGGTATTTGACCTATTATTTATGTTAAAAGACAAAAGTCTTACCGTATTGAATTTCAACCCTATAAGTCTATAACATAATTTATGAAAGATTGTCTTTATATAGGCCCATTATGCTTACTTGTACAATGAACAAGTAAGCATAATGGGCCTATGTGTCGGTTGGACTTATATTCTAGCCGTCCAACTCAAACTTAGTACATTTTTTCCATGCATGTGAATAGGGGTGGAAGGAATAAAATTGGGTATAGAATAATAGAATTGGTTTATCAAACACAAGATTGCAACTTTACTAAATGATATAATCACTTTGTACTATAAACCCGCACAAACAAAATTTATTTATCACATAAGTCAATAAACTAAGAGTAACACAAAGTAATTATTCTATTCATATTTTCATTATAGTCACTTTTACACATATTTATCTAATTAAATAACTTTTATTAAAAAAAGTACAATAACTCATGAAAATATATATTGAAACAAAAGAAAAATCAAATCAAATAACCTACCTATAAGCAAAAGGACCATTAAATTTTTTTTTTTTTTAAAGCCGGTACAAATGGGAAATGGGAAAAGTTATTAGAAAAAAAAGGGGGAAAAAAAACTTAGAAAAAAATGGTATAATAAAGTAATAGAGGAAACATATGGCTTGATGATTTGATATGATAGGTTTTTTTTTTTTTTTTTTTTTTTTAAATTGACGTGATGTGACAATTAATAGGTACAATCAAGCAAATGCAAACTTGTAAACGTGAAGAAAAATTGAAGATAAAAAGAGATAAAGATATAAGGTGTAGACATGTTCATATGTTAAAATGATGTGTAAATGCATTTTATTGATCAATAAACGGAGTCTTATTTATTTATTTATTTTTTTGTGAAACAATCTTGAATAAAATATTAAGACATATAAACTAATAGTATATTATTTAATAGAGGGGCTCTTCTTTTATTTGGGGGCTTTAAGACATCGCCTAAGTTGCCTATATGGTTGAGCCGACCCTGATAATGGCGAATGAAGTGATATTCAATTTTAATGTGCTTTGTACGCTCATGGAAGAAGTCATTATAGGAAATTTTGATAGGCTAAGAATGTATTGACCCCTTGTGATGAATTAACTAATTAATTAGTCAAATTAATTAATTAATTCAATTAGCATGCAATAAGCGTGGTAGCACAAACAAATCACCAACTAAGTTAATATGCAGTAGAAAATAAATTGACACGGTAATATGTTTATGAATGGGGAAAATCAACACGGCCAAAACCTCACCGGGTGATTTTAAAGTCATCACTCTCAGAAATTCACTATTATCACAACAAGTGGTTATAAGTAAAGGAATCCCAGTACCTTATACCAACCTACAGTTGAACCCTTACCCCAATACCCAATTAGACTTGTTATGTAGTGACAATCTCTCCTTTCAATACACAGTTCCCAGTACGTGACTAACCAATTTGATGCGTGGATCCCAGTACGCGGCTTACTCACCAACTTGAGAAAGACGTTAGCTGCAAAGTTCTTCAGTTCATCAACACGAAGAACATCACTAAACTCCTTAGTTACAAAACCCTACGGTGTACAAACACAACAACTTCTTGAATAGAATGATGAACTAGGGCATATGTCTCTGGTTCACAATATGCTTGTGAAAAACTTTTGCATTGAGGTGCATCGTCTGTGACAGCCCTTTAAACAATCATTTTATATGTTTAGGGTTGTGAGAAAAAAAAACTCAAACATCTATTCACGGATTGGAGTGAAATTAGATCTGAAAAACTGATTTTCATAAATTTCAATAGATACCCTATCTGTCGAGCAACTGTTGAGTATCGGGCTTAAACAGCCTTTTAAACATCGATAGATACTAGCTGTCGATTTTTAAAATCCAGCACTTCTTCACTTGATTCTTGGACAGACTTGCATTGTTTTAACACTTGAACTTGAAACCTTGTTCCTTGAAGCATTAAATACATCCTAGATCTACCCAATTACAATTAAAGTGAGTTTTGTCAAAGGATTAGCCAATTCTATATTGACATATGTTCCTAACATGATTTACATATGTCTTAACAATCTCCCCCTTTGGCAATTCGTGACAAAACCACAACAAACAAATGAACATATGAGAGAAGTTATAAAACACTCAACTCATACTCACTTGTTGAATACAATAAAATCTATCCTAACACAAACTCTTAAAAAACTTTGCAAGAAGAGAGTTTATGGCAAGAAAACTTTGACAACAAAACTTTGACAACCTGTATTTCTAAAACACTTTAAACAAAACTCATTATGGCATCTTAGTGTGAAACAGAAATATAAGATTACATACAATTAATAAGAACCATGTGCATAAAGAGAGAAAAGAAACAACACATGTAAAGATAGGTGAAAGAACTGTAATAACAATACCATCATATATATATAACATCATAAGTACAAGGTTTGCTATCACAAAGTAAGAACAATGTATCTATAAAAGAAGAAAAGAAAAAAAATACATAAGTCCTCATTACATCCCTAAAAAATATAGACACTCTCCCTAACAAACATCTCCTATACTAACTCCCCCCTATGTACATGACTACTCTCATCCCAAAACTACTCCCCCTTTTTGTCACGAATGACAAAAGGTAAGTAAATCAAACAGTAATCTCATCGTCACTGAGCGAGCTAGCACCATCGTCCTTATCAGCATCATCATTGCTGGAGCTATCATCATTCTCATCCTCTGAAGCCGGTGGAGATGGAGAAGAATAAGCAGTGAAACCACCCATGGCAGCCTGTTGTCATGCAATACGACCAACACGGGTGTTCACCTAACACAACTCATCACTGAGAGTGTTAAGGCGAGTATCCATGCGCACAAGTTGTGTCATGATGGTCTCGAGAGTCACTCCACCCACAGAAGAAGAAGGAGCAGAGGTGGAAGGAGCAGAAGAAGCTGGAGGAGTCGCTGTCTCGGTCTGTGGCCGCCTCGATCGAAGTTGGGTCTTGCTCCGTCTAACAGTAGTAGCGTCTATGGCACACATAACTGAAAAGTGTGTAGACTCTGGATAGGAGACAGAAAAATGGCGAAGGATTTGCGTGATAGCCAAAGAAAAAATGAGCTTATCACAGGTCGCCGTATCCCTATAGACATTTATAAGGGAGAGAATGAAATGAGAGGAAAAATCAATAGTGAGTCCCTCAAGAAGGGATAACAAAAATCGAGCACAAGATTCTGTAATAGAGTTATAGTGAGATAATGGATAGAGAACGAATGTCATCACCATATTAAGGAACCTCGGACCTTTTGCAAAGCCCGAGCACATGGTGTTTTAACGGTCACCCCAAGATGAATGTTTCTCACAAAAGCGAGACAAGAGCTCGTCTTTGGACACAGTCCTTAGATGCTCACAACCGGGGTAGTCAGTAAACTCTACCCTTGGCACGTGTAGCACCTCGGATATAAGATCTGGAGTGACTACCATACGCGTACCTTGAACGCAAGTGATAAAATGAGGTATTGTATAATCGAATCCGTGCATATTGGAGTAAAACTCTTGTATGATCACGGAGGGACAAGTGACCGGGATGCCACACAATGACTTCCAACCCCGGCTGTAGATGACAGTTGGAAGGTCAGTATCGAAAAAGTCCAATAGAACGACTTGGCGTTCCAAATGAATGCTTCATCGTGAGAAGTTCTTTGAAAAGTCCTTACAGGCTTTATCATCACAGAACCTGACGTGAGAAGGAGTAGGATCAGAAGGAGAAGAAGAAGATGCCCCAGAACGAAGAGGGTTCTGGGACGGAGTGGATTTTCGTTTAGGTGCCATAGAGCAACTAACCAAAAGAAAGAGAGAAAAAGAAACATGCAGAAAAGCACCAACACAGATCAATATAAAAAAAATAGAGAAATGAAGGTACGTATGCGTGAAAAATGCATGAACATATGACATGCAATATTAAAGACATCATGGGCTTAGCCTAATCCAATCCTACCGGCACACATCAGTTTAGCATAGTAAACACACATCTAAAATGCATGTAACATTGTTAAAATGCAATGTGATGCAATGCATGATGATTTAAAACAATTTGAACAAAAACCAACCCAACAATTTCATAAAAACCTCCATTATTTTGAAAAACCCCAAAGTTTATCAAAAATTTCAAAAGTTAGGTCAAAAGAATGAAATGCATAATAAAGTGTAAGAAATAAGATCTTACCAGAAGAAGAAATAACCCTTAAGGCCGAAGATTGAGTGAGGAAGAGGTTTTGAGTGAGAAAAAAAAGTTTGGGAAGGTGAGAGGTCAGAAAGGATTGAGAGAGATCGAGGAGAAACGAGAGAAATGTCACACAGACCCTATATATAGAAATCCCAGTTTCTCGATAGATCGAGAGGTGTCGAGAATTAAAAAGCGAGAAGTATCTATCGAGAAGCTATCAAACAGCTGTCGAGAGGTGTCCATAGCAAAAGGAGCTCGAAGGATCGAGAAGCTATCGAGCATACAGAAACTTCCTCAATAGATCAAGAAACTGTCGAGCAGCTATTTAGACTGATTATCAAAAACCTTGATGGATCGAGATTACGATAACAGCTATAGAGACAAGAAGCTCAAAAGGCTCGATAAATAGCCTAGTGAGTATACATTAACACATATATTCCTTGTAATGGTCAAATCACATTGTACCTGCACATGTATCAAGAGTAGCAAAGAATATTGGGTGTGTGTGTGAAAAACATCGCAAGATTGCATAAGTGTCTACATGTTATGACGATTTGAGATATGAGAAAATCACTTTACTTACACATGATCATAACTGTTTGATGGGGACTATCACCTTCGAGGTACATCCTATAACTCCCACATCTCCTAGAAGACACACTTACAATCATATATAAAGCATTTTGATTCTTTTTGCTTTTATTTTTCTTTGCATATTTTTTCTTTTAAGCAAACCATGCATGGGCATATAAGAGAGAGAAAATAAATACCCAATGAAGTTAAGCTTTTGACATTGCACTTTTGCTATGCTGAAATATACAGATGTCATTTCATGATTGGTGGGCAACAGTGATGAAATGATTATTTATATCTTTCTCTTAGGATTTTCTAGTTTTTCCCTTAAAAAAGAGTGATACAAGTATTAAGTTCAAGAGATTACTTAATCTTACTCATTACAAACACGAACGACAAAATTCACTTGCTTAGTTGTGCATAGAGATGTTCATCTAAGCTACAAACGATAAAAAGTTTAGAAAACTTTGTTTCAATGGTCATCCAAGGTACACAAGTACCAATGTACACAAAACACACACTATTTTTGTATTTTTTTTTATTTTTTAATTTTATTTTTATGTTTATGAAAAACAAAAATAAAGCAAAACTGAAAAATAAACAAACAAAAACATGTTTAAACAAAGTAAAATATAAAACTAGACTAACTCAAAACATGAAAGCATAACACACAAGTAATGTAAAAACAAAAACAAGAAGGGGGGGGAGAAAAAGTGACTAAATCACTTGGAGCCTTTTTCCTTCAACACCTTGGAAGAATCTTTTCGTTTAGCAAACCCTTGATTCGGCGGTGAGGGAGAAGAATTGAAACCATTCAAGTTCGAAAGGAACATGAGGGCTTTGAGTAGATCTCTAAAATCAGCAAAAGAGGATGGAAACTGATTCTGATTTCCCAATGAGATCGTGCTATTTCTCTGTTGAGTGGCTAACCACTTGTAGCAATTTGTTCGAGTATGTCCAGTTGCTCCACAGTGATGACAGAGATGCTGCTTCTTCTGTTTAGGCTTTTGAGAGTTTCCCTTCTTAGCCCTAGGGTTTTTGGTCTCTTTCTTATCTAGCTTAAGGGGTGCTCCTAAGATAGATTTACCATTGTTTATGTTCTCACTAGCTAACACATTTTTCACATCATTGTTCTCAGATTTAAGATTATTAGTAGGAGAAACAAAAACAGTAGTACTAGTAGAAGCAATACTAGGAGAAGAGAAATCATACCCTAAACCGGTTCGATCAGAAGCAGATTTCTAAAGACTGAGCATCTCATCAAGCTTTGCACTTAAAATTCTTTCCAATTGAGCTCTGACTTGGAACAATTCTGCCTCAAGCTTCTTGGTCTTCTTAGCTAAGAAATTATTCTCAAATCTCAGTACTCCAATGGTCTGATTGGCTTCATCAAACTTTGTGAAAATTTCTTCTCGTTCAAGCTCCATTTCACTGAGCTTCTTAGTGGCCAACCTATACAACTTCTCATGTTTTTTCGAGACCTTGTATAATTTTGCATAGGCTACGTGGATGTCATCTTGTTCATCCATCTTCTCAAATTTAGACTTCACCAAGTCATCTTCTTCATCCACATCTTCAACAATCCCCTCAGTAGGATTTACAGTGGCAGTAAAGGCATTTAGGATTCCATCATCCTCATTGTCAGAATCATCTTCAAGCTCAGTATTGCTCAAAGTAGCCGCAAGTGCCTTACTCTTCCCAATGGTCTTGAGATAATAGGGCACTCTTGTTTCATGTAACCGAAGCCTTGACACCCATAGCATTTTGGTCATGAGGGAATAGTGTACTAACCACCATCCCTAACATCCTTTTTTCCTTTGTCTTGGTTCTTGAACTAAGACGAATTGAACCGCTTGCGATCTTTATCAAATCCTTTAGCATTGGCATTCTTCATAAAATTTTTGAATTGCCTGGTGATATAGGATTTCATCTTAGAATATTCATCGTCTGAAGACTCATCAGTGTCACTGCTTTTGGCCTTTAATGCCATGCTCTTTCCTTTACTAGATTTCTTTATCCTTGTCATACCAACTCATAGGTCTGCAGATTGCCAACCAACTCTGTCAAAGGAATTTTGTCAATATCCTTCGATTCCTCAATTGCAGTGATCTTGGCATGAAATGTCTCGAATAAAGATCTAAGCACCTTTCTAAGAATCTTGGGTTCAGGAATGATTTCCCCAAGATTAAAGGCTGAGTTCACTATGTCCTTGAGCTTGGCATAGAACTCATCAAATGATTCATCCTCCTCCATCTTAATCTCTTCAAAGCTTGTGGTAAGCCTTTGAAGTTTTGAATCCTTGACAGCCTTGGTTCCTTCATAGGTTGTCTAGAGGATGGTCCATGCTTCCTTCGCAGTTTCAGTAGAGGATATCTTCTTAAATTCCTCATTCGTGACTGCACTGAATAAAACATTCAATGCCCTGCTGTTGAAGTTTGCCACGTTGATCTTAGCATCATCCCAATCGGCCCGCGCTTTCTTTGGCTTGGTCAGCCTATCTCCACAGCTTGCCACACTTTCTCATCTAAAAACTGCAAGAAAACTCTCATGTGTACTTTCCAGTAAGCATAATTAGTGCTATCAAATAAAAGAGGTATAATAAGAGATTGTCTTTTATCCATAACAAACAGGGATCAATGGATCACACAGCAAAGATTAACCCTAATCAGAGTGTGTTTGCTCTGATACCACTTGATAGACCAAGAATGTATTTACCCTTTTGTGATGAATTAACTAATTAATTAGTCAAGTTAATTAATTATTTCAATTAGCATGTGTAGGGGCCTTTTTTTTGTGTTGTGCGTTGGGTTGGGTTGCACTTCTGCGGTAATGGGCTCGAATGTTTCTGAGTAAGGGAGTTGAGATTGGTCCAACTGTAACTCAACTTGGGCTGGCTTGTGCACAAACTATGCCTCGTCTGCCAGGAGTACGCTTGCGGCAGGCAGAGCTGTTTCAGATGAGTTACAGCAGGCAGAGCTGTTTCATATGAGTTACGGCAGACAGATATAATAATAACAACAAAACAGAGTACTCTGACTATTTAATAGAAAATGACCAAGTAATCCCTACTTATAAGACATAATTACAGCCATAACAATGTCTTTTACAAAGAAAGTAAAGGAGAAAATGATAATATGAATTAATCAAGAATGAGTATAAAATTAAGTTTAAGTTTGGTCCACAGAAGCAAAACCAAAGAGGGAAGAACGCCTCCTCTCAGTGCAAATAATCTCCCAGGAAAGATCCTGCTGTGGGGATTAATGACTTTGAGGAAACCGGACCTGAATAGTTAATGTCCAAAAAGAATCCTTCTTATATTTTGAAAGAGAGCAGGATTTTGAGGGGGAGAGAGGGAAATCGGCCTACTGGTGCATGCCCACTGTACTAACTCTCTTTGTTTTCTGTCTTCTCTCTTATAGTTTTCTTTCCTTTTGCTTTTTCACTTTCTTTCTTTTCTTCTTAATCTTGCTCTGTTTTTTCGATGATTTTTCGATTCCCTTTTTCTGGGCACAGCAAGGGTCTTCTTATAGTACCTGCCGTGACCAGATTTTACTATTTTGACCTTTAACCACCTTTGTCTAGTTTGGATGTACTTGCTGACCACCACTGGTTAGTCTGCGTGCCACTCTCCACTCCCAGACAAAGGAAGGTTGTTTCATTTATTAGTCTGCTGTGGCACCCTTTCCTGCCACGGTGCGGATGCTTTCTCTCTCTATCTTTCAGGGCATGCAACTGACGGTTTCCCCCTTAACCTTGCTTCTTTTGGGTGGTCTATCATCCCAGCATGACATACCCACCAAAAGAGCTTGGGCAGGAGCTGCAAAATAGGTCTTTTCTCCTCTCCCCACCACCAAACCATACCCCCTTACCTCTAACCCATGACCCCACCACGTCCTTTATTGGCTGGGTACAGGCTGGTGGTGCCTGGGCCTTGCACGTGCTCCCTTCCACGTATGTCCAAAATCTGTCTGCTGCTCATGCGTTTGCCGCGGTCTGGAGGTTTGCTTGCACAGTTTGCCGCCCTTCTTTGACCCTTTATGTGGGTTGCTTTATAATTCCCTATTCCCCTTAAGTGCTGGGCTTTATTTAATACTAGGTTTTATATTTCTTTTAGCCCATTTCTTGATTGTCATCATGTCCTGCCATACTACTCAGTCATTCCTGCTATAATGACTTGATTATGTTGGCCTTCTTTTAGACCTGTCGTTTATTCTTTTCCTAATGGCTTTACATGGCCATGGGCTTTCTTGCTTATGGGCTCCTGTGTCCCTTTTATTTTCCCTTGGGCATCCTCAGTCCATTCACTTGTCTTGGGCTTCCTCGGCCCTTTTCCTAACTTTGTGTTCCCATGAGCTTTTACTAACTTCATTGGGTTTTTCCGGCCCAATTACCTCATACTCATCCTTGGGGTTTGTGGGCCTGCCAACAATCCCCTACTCTCTTTGCTTACATTGCTTTGAACCTACCGCAGTCCATTCTTACTTTTTCACATCATACACTGCCCATGGGTTTGCTATTCTCTCTTTCCGGGCTTTTTGAGTTCATTTGCTTCCTCAATGCCCATTTATTTATTTTATGGACCTGTGATCCATTATTCCTGCCGCTTGGGCTTAATGGTTTTATTCTATGCTTGCCGCTTCTATTTGCTGCCTGTGTTGCTGGGTTGGGCCTCTTTCCTTCTATTTGGGTTTTACAAAAAATGACCCTCAACAGCATGCAACAAGTGTGGTAGCCCAAAAAAATCATCAACTAAGTTAATATGCAGTGAAAAATAAATTGACACGGTGATTTGCTTACGAATGGGGAAAACCAACACGACAAAAATCTCACCGGGTGATTTTAAGGTCACCACTCCCGAGAATTCACTATTATCACAACAAGTGGTTATAAGAAAAGGAATCTCAATACATTATACTAGCCTATAGTTGAACCCTTACCCCAATACCCGATTAGATTTGTTTTGTAATGACAATCTCTCCTTTCAATGCATGGCTCCCAGTACGTGACTAATCAATTTGATGCGCAGATCCTAGTACGCGACTTACTCACAAACTTGAGAAAGACATTGGCTGCAAAGTTCTTCAGTTCATCAACACGATGAAGATCACGAAACTCGTTGGTTATAAAACCCTACGGTGTACAAACACAACAGCTTCTTGAATAAAATGATGAACTATGGCATATGTCTCTTGTTCATAATATGCTTGTAAAAACTTTTGTATTGAGGTGCATCATCTGTGATGGCCCTTAAAACAATTTTTATATATGTTTAGGGTTGTGAGAAAAGAAAGTCCAAACATATATTCACGGATTGGAGTGAAATCAAATCTGAAAATTTTATTTTCATAAACCTCAATAGATACCCTATCTGTCGAGCAGTTGTCGAGCATCGGGCTTAAATAGCTTTTTAAACCTTGATAGATACTAGCTGTCGAATTAGTTGTTGAACTTTAAAATCCAGCACTTCTAATAGGCCACAAACTGAATGACCCCTTGTGATTAAACCAATTAATTAATTAGCCAAGTTATTAATTAATCAATTAATCATGCAAACGTGTGGAAGCACAAACAAATCACCAATACTAAATATGCAGCGAAAATTAAACGACACGGTGATTTGTTTACGAATGGGGAAAACCCTTACGGCAAAAACCCCACCGGGTGATTTTCAGGTCACCATTCTCGAAACTCCACTATTATCAAATCAAGCGGTTACAAGTAAAGGAATTTCAAGTACCTTACCAACCTACAGTTGAACCCTTACCCCATTACCCAATTGGACTTGATCTGTAGTGACAGTTCCCCCTTTTGATGCACGGCTCCCAAGTACGTGACTAACCAATACACGGATCCCAGCACGCGACTTCAACACCAACTTAGAAGGAGAGGTTGGCTGCAAAGTTCTTCAGTTCTTCAGTTCATCCTACACGATGAATATCAGGAAGATGCTTAGTCACAAAACCCTTTGGTGCAAATACACAGCAACTTCTTCAGAAGAGATGAACTAGGTCAAGAACTTCGTCTCTAATAACAAATTGCTTGAACAGAGTTTGCTCAATGCTTGTGAAACTTGTGTACAATTTGACGACTCTTAAAATAATCTTTTTATATGTCTAGGATTAGGAGAAAAGAAGGCCCAAAGACATATTCACGGATCCTAAGAAATTAGATCAGCAAATCAGATTTTATAATCTCGACAGATAGCAAGGTGTCGAGGAACTATCGAGAATGTGTCGAGCTTTAATGAATTTGCACCTCAGCTTGTTTTTCTTGGACAGACTTGATGACTTTAACACTTGATCTTGAAACCTTGTTTCTTAAAGTATTAAAAACACCTAGAACTATCCAATTACAAGTAGAGTGCGTTTTGTCAAAGGATTAACCAATTTACATAAACAAATGACATATGTTCTTAAAAAGTGAAAACACATATGTCCTAACAATCTCCCCCTTTGGCAATCCGTGACAAAACCACAACAAACAAATGAACATATGAGAGAAGTCATAAATCACTCAACTCATATTCACTTGTTGAATACAATAAAATCTATCCTAACATAAGCCCTTGAAAAACTTTGCAAGAAAAGATTTTATGGCAAGTAGGCTTTGACAACTTGTATTTCTGAAACACTTTAAACAAAACTCATCAAGGCATCTTGTGTGAAACAAAAATAATAGATTGCATACAAGTATAAGAATCATGTGTATAAAGATAGAAAAGAAACAACACATGTAGAGATAGGTGAAAGAAACATACATCTACATATATAGAGAAAATAAGTACAATGTATGTAAAACTGGTCACAAGACCTCATATACAAGAACAATGTATCTAAAAAGAATAGAAAAGAAAAGATACATCATAACCTCACTACATCCCTCAAGAATCAACACTCCCCCTATCAAAAATGTCCTATACTAACTCTCCCCTAAGATGACTACTCTCATATCCCCAAAACTACTCCCCCTTTTTGTCACGAGTGATAAAGGGTAGAGTGTCAAGTAGACATCTCATCAGTAAAGCTAGCATCTCTATCATCATCCGAAGCGTCATCGTCATCACATCATCATCATCATCCTCAGAGTCAGAAGCCGCTAGAGGAGGTGGTGAATGAGTAGCCTCAGAAGCAAACCCCCCTATGGTCGCCTGCCGTTGTGCAATACAACCAACACGAACATTCACCTGATACAACGCTATGGAGAGTGTATCGAGGCGAGCATCCATGCGCTACAGCTGCGCCATGATGTCTTCAAGAGATACATCGCCCATAGAGGAAGAAGGAGCAGATGTAGATGGAGCAGATCTGGATGGAGCTGAACGGGAGGAAGGAGTGGAATCTGGCTGTCTCGACCTAAACTGAGCCTCACTACGTTTTACGGTAGTGGCATCTATGGCACAAATGTGTGTGAAGTGGTCGGACACAGGAAACGGGACAGAAAAATGGCGTAAGATTCTCGTGATAGCGGAAGGAAAGATGAGCTTATTACGGGACGCCGAATCTAAATAAACATCTATGATAGAAAGAATAAAATGAGAAGGAAAGTCTATAGTAAGATGCTCAAGAAGAGATAACAAAAATCGAGCACGAGGCTCTGTGATGGAGTTATAGTGAGAGAGAGGATGGAGTACAAAAGTTATCACCATGTTTAAGAATCTAGGACCTTTAGCAAAAGGTCTACATGATGTATACTGATGTTCACAAAAAGCAGAAATGAGCTCATCTTTGGACACAGTCCTCAAACGCTCACAAGAAGGATAGTCAGGAAACTCTATCCTAGGAACCCGAAGCACATCCGCAACTAGCTGCGGTGTGATAGGGATGCGTGTACCTCGAACGCGAGTGAAAAAGAGAGGTATTGAACGATCAATCCCATGCATGTTAAAGTAAAACTCCTGAATAAGTACGAGAGGACAAGTGACTGGGACGTCACACAGTGACTCCCATCCCCTACTGTGAATGACAGAGGGAAGGTCAGTGTCGGTGAAGTCCGCCAAAATGACTTGGCGTTCTGAATGAACACTTCGTCTAGAAAAGTTCTCCGAAAATGCCTTGTAGGCATCCTCATCACAAAACCGAAGATTAAGAGGAGTGGAATCAGAAGAGGAAGAAGCTCCAGAACGCAGAGGGTTCCGAGCCGGAGTGGATTTATGCTTAGGTGCCATAGACACTACTAACGTAAACAGAATGAGAAAGAGAGAGAGAAAGAGACAATCAGAAAAGTCCCAAAACAATTCAAATATATCAAATATATTGAATAAGGAGTACGTATGCATGGGGAATGCATGAACGTGTGACATGCAAAGTAAAAAGCATCATGGGCTCATCTCAATCCAAACCTACCAGCACACAAACATAGTTCACACATCTAAATGCATGAAAATACCATTCTAATGCAAATGTGATGCAATGTATGACATTTTGAACACATTTAAAGGAAAACCCATCCCAAAATTTCAAGAATAACTCATCAATTTTGAAAAACCCCAAAAATTTTCAAAAATCCCAAAGCCTAAGATTCAAAACATGAAATACATGAATAATGAAGGAAAAAGAGATCATACCAAGTGATTTGAAGCAAGGAAGGGTCGAAAATCACATGGATTGAAGGTTTTGAGTGAGAAATAGGAGTTTGGGAGATGAACAGCCGCTGATAGATCGAGAGAGATCGAGAAAATGAGAACAGAATTGCGATAGCTGCTTATAAAGGAGCATCAGTAATTCTCGACAGATGAGATGTCGAGAGGTGTCGAGACATCTGTCGAGGAAGGTGTTGAGAAAAAGCACGTCGACAGCTGAAGGTGTCGAGGAATGAACACCAGAACCAAGAACAGAAGCTTGATCGATCGACCAGGTGTCGAGAACGTATCGAGAAGACAGAAACTTTCTTGATCGATCCACCAAGTGTCGAGGAGGTGTCGAGATTGCGATAAGAAAAAGGCTTGAGAAGCTCAACAGATAATAAGGAATCGAGGAGGTATCGAGAAGGTGTCGAGAAGGTGTCGAGCCAGTTTTTAAAAACAGTTTTTCGAGAAGTGAAAAACACAGACATGAATGCAATCCAACATGCACCTCAGCCAATGATCCAATCAACATATTAAGCTCTCAAAAACATCTCTCATCAAACATTTTAAGCACATGGATCCTCAGAAACATACACACACACTAAACAAGTCTAACCAATTTTATTTTTCAAAAACAAGTCAAGACAGTTTAGTGAGCATACATTAGCACATGTAAACACTTGTGATGGCCAAATCACATTGTACCTGCACATGTATCAATAGTAGCAAAGAATATTACGTGTTGTGTGTGAAAAACATTACAAGATTGCATATGTGTATATAAGTTATGACGATCTGAGATATGAGAAAATAACTTTAACTCACACACAATCGTAACTGTTTGATGGGGACTATCACCTTCGAGGTACATCTTATAACTCCCACATCTCCTAGAAAACACGCTTGCAATCATATTTAAAGCATTTTAATCTTTTTGCTTTTTATTTTCTTTGCATATTTTCTTTTAAGCATATTATGCATGGGCATAAAAAGAAATAAAAGAAATACCCAACATGTTAAGCATAGGCATTGCACTTTTACTATGCCGAAGCATACGGATGTCTTTGACACTGCACTTTTGCTATGCCGAAGCATACATGTGTCTTTGACACTGCACTTTTGCTATGCCGAAGCATACATGTGTCATATTATGATTGGCGGGCAACAGTGGTGAGATGGTTATTTATGCCTTTCTCTTAGGATTTTCTAGTCCTACCCGTCAAAAAGAGTGATATGAGTGTTAAGTTTAAGAGATAACTTAATCTTACTCATCACAAACAAGAGCCACAAAGCTCACTTGCTTAGTTGTGCATAGAGATGCTCATCTAAGCTACAAACGATACAACGTTTAGAAACTTTGTTTTAATGGCCATCCAAGCTACACAAGTACCAAAATACACAAAACATACACTGTTTTTGTATTTTTCAATTTTTTTTTATTTTTATATCAAAAACAAAATAAACAAAACTAAAAATAAACAAACAAAAACATGTTATCAAAGCAAAGCAAAAACTAGACTGACTAAAAAAAAAATGCAAAACACACAAGTAATGCAACAAACAAAAATAAGAAGATAGAAGAAAGTGATAAAATCACTTAGAGTCCTTTTTCTTCCACACCTTGGAAGAACCTTTCCTTTGATTGAACCCTTGAACCGGCAGTGAGGGGGAAGGATTGAAACCCTTCAAGTTCGAAAGGAATATGAGGACTTTCAGAAGATCTCCAAGAGGAGCAAGAGAGGATTGAAGCTGATTTTAGCTTCCAGATGCTATCATGCTGTTGCTCTGTTGAGTGGCTAGCCACTTGTAGCAATTTGGTCGAGTATGACCGGCAGCTCCACAATGATGACAGAGATGCTGCTTCTTCTGTTTAGGCTTTTGAGAGTTAGCCTTCTTAGCCCTAGGGTTTTTAACATCTTTCTTATCCTGCTTAGGGGGTGCTCCTAAGATAGATTTACCCTTGTCTAAGTTCTCATTAGCTAATTCAGTTTTATCATCAGTGTTCTCAATTTCAATGTTATTAGCAGGAGAAACAAAAACAGTAGTACTAGTAGAAGCAATATGAGAGGAAGAAAGACCATACCCTAAACCTGTTCGATCCGGAGCAGATTTCTGATTGCTGAGCATCTCATCAAGCTTTGCACTTGAAGTCCTCTCCAGTTGAGCTCTAACTTGAAACAGCTCCGCTTCAAGTTTCTTGGTCTTCTCAGTCAAGAAATTATTCTCAAACCTCAGTGTACCAATCGTTTGATTAGCTTCATCAAACTTTGTGGAAAGTTCTTCACGATCAAGTTCCACATCACTGAGCTTCTTGGTGGCCAGCCTATACAGTTTCTCATGTTTCTCAGAGAGCTTGTACAGTTTCTCATAGGCTGAATGGATATCATCTTGATCATCCATCTTCTCACACTTAGAGTCCACCAATTCTTCTTCTTCTTCCACTTCATCAACAATCCCTTCAGTAGGATTAACTGTGGCAGTGAAGGCATTTAAGATTCCGTCATCTTCATTGTCGGAATCATCTTCAAACTCAGTGTCACTCAAGGTTGCAGCAAGTGCCTTACTCTTCCCAATGCTCTTGAGATATGTGGGGCATTCATGCTTCATGTGACCGAATCCATGACATCCAAAGCACTTTGGTCCTGCAGGAATAGTGTACTGACCGCCATCCTTAGCATCCTTCTTCCTTTTGTCTTGGCTCTTAAACTGAGCCAAGACTCATCTGTATCACTGCTCTTTGCTTTCAAGGCCATGCTATTGCCTTTACTTGACCTGCCAATCCTAGATAACCCTATCTCATAGGTCTGCAAGTTTCCAACCAGCTCAGTCAAAGGAATCTTGTCAATATATTTTGATTCCTCTATAGCCGTAATCTTGGCATGGAATCTCTCGGGTAGAGATCTGAGCACTTTTCTCATAATCTTGAGTTCAGGGATGATTTTCCCAAGATTAAAAACTGAGTTCACTATGTACTTAAGCTTGGCATAGAACTCATCAAATGACTCATCCTCCTCCATCTTTATTTCTTCAAAGCTTATAGTGAGCCTTTGAAGTTTTGAATCCTTGACAGCCTTTATACCCTCATAGGTTGTCTGGAGGATGGTCCACGCCTCCTTAGCAGTTTCAGTTGAAGATATCTTCTTGAACTCCTCATTGGTGACCGCATTGAACAACGCATTCAATGCCCTGCTATTGAAGTTTGCTGCCTTGATCTTGGCTTCATCCCAATCGGCCAGCGCTTCCTTTGGCTTAGTCCAGCCAATCTCTACAGCTTGCCACACCTTTTCATCTAAGGACTGCAAAAAAACTCTCATATGTACTTTCCAGTATGCACAGTTAGTCACATCAAATAAATGAGGTATAATTAACGACTGTCCTCTATCCATGACAAACAAACAAATCACCAATACTAAATATGCAGCGAAAATTAAACGACACGATGATTTGTTTACGAATGGGGAAAACCCTTACGGCAAAAATCCCACCGAGTGATTTTCAGGTCACCACTCCCGAAACTCCACTATTATCAAATAAAGCGGTTACAAGTAAAGGAATCCCAAGTACCTTACCAACCTACAGTTGAACCCTTACCCCAATACCCAATTGGACTTGATCTGTAGTGACAGTTCCCCCTTTTGATGCACGGCTCCCAAGTACGTGACTAACCAATGCGCGGATCCCAGCACGCGACTTCAACACCAACTTAGAAGGAGAGGTTGGCTGCAAAGTTCTTCAGTTCATCCTACACAATGAAGATTAGGAAGATACTTGGTCACAAAACCCTTTGGTGCAAATACACAGCAACTTCTTCAGAAGAGATGAACTAGGTCAAGAACTTCGTCTTTGATCATAAATTGCTTGAACAGAGTTTGCTCAATGCTTGTGAAACTTGTGTACAATTTGACGACTCTTAAAATAATCTTTTTATATGTCTAAGGTTAGGAGAAAAGAAGGCCCAAAGACACATTCACGAATCCCAAGAAATCAGATCAGAAATCTGATTTTATAAATCCCGACAGATAGCAAAGTGTTGAGGAGCTATCGAGCAGGTGTCGAGCTTTAATGAATTTGCACTTCAGCTTGTTTTTCTTGGACAGACTTGATGACTTCAACACTTGATCTTGAAACCTTGTTTCTTGAAGTATTAAAAACACCTAGAACTACCCAATTACAAGTAGAGTGCGTTTTGTCAAAGGATTAGCCAATTTACATAAACAAATGACATATGTTCTTAAAAAGTGAAAACACATATGTCCTAACAACTTCTTCACTTGATTCTTGGACAAACTTGCATGGCTTTAACACTTGAACTTAAAACCTTATTCCTTGAAGCATTAAATACATCCTAGATCTACCCAATTACAAGTAAAGTGTGTTTTGTCAAAAGATTAGCCAATTCTATATTGACATATGTTCCTAACATGATTCACATATATCCTAAGAAATTTGAATAGCATTTGTATTGTTACAATGGATTGGGTCGTAGCAAAATAATCAACTCCAAGATCTTGTAGTAGCCACTAAAATTCAGTTGTGGTGTTTGCAAGTGCACAATATTCTACCTTGGTGCTAAAGCGAGCTACAATAGTTTGTTTCTGCTTCGCCAAGAGATGGAAGAGTCACCAAGAAGAAAGCAATACCCTGTCCTTAAGAGAATGGTAATACCAAAATCAGAGCAACGGAGGAATAGTGCTAAGTCATAAGAACAGGCCAATAACCCATGTTGGGAGATGGTAGAGCTAAACTTGAAAAACCATTCTTGTGTGGCTTGCATGAGTCCACAGAGTGCTTGTCCTGTAGTCAGCATACTTTTTTTAAAGAATCCTAGAGGATACGAGAGTCATTGTAGGAGTTGCATGTAGACTTCCTTTGCATGCTTTCCATTTAGAAAATAAAAAATAAAAAATTTCTTGACATCCAATTGAAAGAGATTTCATTTGCTAAAAGCAAAAACCCAATGAGTGTTCTAACAGAGAAAGGTGAGCAACCGGGGAAAAATGTCTTCTCATAGTCAATCCCATGATCCTAAGTGAATCATTGGCAACCAGACAAGTCTTGTAGCAATTATTAGTGCCATCTAATTAACTCTTGATCTTGTATACCCACTTACAACCTATAGTAGATTTGCTAGCTAATAGATCAACTATATCCCAAGTCTTTATCTTATGCAATGCATCCAACTATTATTTCATAACTTGATGGAAGTGATGAGGCTCAAAATTAAAACAGGAGTGTTTACAGGATTTATAGTTAAGGCAGAATTAAAGGACTCGTTGAAGGTGGGGGTGGCTGGCTCATAATTGGATGGGATTTCAGGTAATAAATTAGGAATTGGATAAACTAAAGAGGTGGTGGGAGTCTGATCTATGAAATGATAAGGAGTAGTACATCTTGTGTTCCTATAGAACCACATAATGAGAGTTCCTAAGTTTAAAGTTGTGATTTACAATTATGTTTTATGTTGGCTTTATTCCATGACAAAAAGTGTTGTATTTACATTATTTTGTTCCTTGTATTTTGTGAGATTTTATTGTATTGGGTTTAGTATTAAGTTGGTGAAGAATCAAGCATGTATTGGATGAACAAGTGGATTTTGCAAGTGTCTCGCGAGAAGCCTACCCGCGAAAGAGCCATGTGAGAAGCACATGCTGGAAGTTGAAGAGTCGTGCCAAGCTGTTAGTTTCACAAATGTCTCGTAAGAAGGGCCAACCAGTGAGATACCCGCGAAACTCTCTGCCTGGAAGATTTTAAGTGTAACTTTCTTACCCTTCACCTATACTATATATACTCTCATTACCCACAAAAGTATGAGAGGTCATTCAGAGAGAAAAAACCCTAGATAGGTCTTCTACAACACAATACACCAATCTTTTAGAGAGAGAGCTACTTATCCTTATTGAGAAATCATTGTAGTCTCTTCTCCTTCCCTCTCCCATTGTCATACCTTGAGAGAAGATTTGTACCTAAACACAACCCACACATTTTTAGAGTGTAGAGAGTGTTTTGGAGCTTGGGAAGTTTTGGGGATTTGCCAAAAGAAGTCGATGAGGCTTGGCGGATGTAATTGGGCGTATTGCAGGATCCGAAAAGTTAGAGAAGACATGACTCTGAGAAATCTGTTGGTAGCAGGAGCTTGGAGGGCTCAAGTACATTGGGTAGACTAGGTTTGGAAGGTCTTTTGTTATTCGTGTACTCCAACTTTATTCTCTAGTGGATTGATTTCGACTTGGAGGGTTGCGGAGAGGTTTTTCATCAAGTTCTTCGATTTCCACTTCGATAACACGTCTTGATGTTATTTTGTATTTGCATCTCTCTTTCTTTACTCTTGTGCTTTACTTTTATTGTTTGTTGTTCATATTTATGCACTAGAATAGTTATTGATTCATTGTACACATTTACTCTTGTTCTGCACTTTGATTAAATAAGAGTAAAAACAATCTAGCCGTAATTTGGTGGTCTAAACAAACTCTTGTGTTTTCACACAAATCCGAGCTTTCACTAAGGCATTTAGCAATGAGATCATAACATCGATACCCCATTTGTTCTATGCCTTGTCCAAGAAAACAACATGATTGGAATAGGGTTGAAGTTTGGTGCATTGATGTGGTTGAAGAAGAACAAAACAAGCACTACAAAAAACTTTAAGTAGGTTGTAGTTGGGGTTGTTCCAAATAACCGTTCATAAGGCGTTTGTTTTTGTAGAACAATGAAGGACACTTATTGATGGTGTATACCATAGTAAGAGAAGCTTCTTCCCAAAAATGAGGAGTGGAAGCTACAATAGTGAGTGCCCCGACGGTTTGTAGGATATGATGAAGTTTACTTTCAACGCATCCATTTTGTTGTGAAATGCTAGAAAATGAAGTATGTGAAATGGTTCCATAATGTTTGAGAATATCAAGAAAGCCACGTTGACGATATTCTTGTGCATTTTCAGGTGGTAAGAATTTCAGAACGATTTTTCATGAAATAAATCCAAGTGTAGTGAGAAAAATCATCCCCAAAACAACAAAATATCTTGACCACCCCCCCCCGGCGGTCATTGTTGCAATGGGAAAGGGTCCCCATACATTAGAATGAATGAGATAAAAAATTTCTTTAGGACTGAGGACTTTTATTATAGGGCAATGCAAGTTGCTTGCCAATATGACATGACATACAATCAAAATGACTATTGAAAACTAAACCAAATAAATCCCTAGTCACTAGTAATTGGACACGAGAAAGAGATGAATGACTTAGATGAGAGTGCCAAAGCTCAACAAAGGACAAGTTGGAAGCAGAAACTGAAAGTGCTGAAAGTCTTGATGGAAGAAACGATATGAAACTAACTAAATATTTTGTGACTAATTATCTAAGTAAGTCTTACTCTTTCACTTTGAATATATTAATAAATTCCCATGTACCCATGTGTCATGCTTAGTAGGTTGGACTAGGTTCAGTTTGGGTTTATTAGAGCAATAGAATTAGATGTGCTAAATGCTAAAACTTTAGCATTTAGGTAAGTTTTAGCATTTAAAAATTAACCTACATCAGATGTTCTAAATTTTAAAAAATTTAGCACTATAGCTGTGTACACTGTACTAAAGAAGTGCATTGTAGCTATGTGCTAAAATTGTTTAATAATTTATCTCCTCCCTCCTCTCTCTCTCTTTATTGTGGTTTTTTTTTTTTTTTTTTTTTTTTAATAGATAGTGGGTTTTATTTTAGGTTATTTTAATAAGCGATGTGTTAAAGTAAGAAATGAGATGTATGGTGTAATATTAAATGCTATGTTAAAATAGATAAAATAACTTTTTTGTGTGTTAAATGCTAAATTTTTTAGAAGTGCTAATACTAGTGCTCTTACACCCAATCCATATGGGCAAGGAAACCAGGCATAGCTTTATCTAGGCTACCAACTACCGAGGGTTGACTCCATGCATTTTGAGGCCTAAGGCGGAAACTAAATTGAGGCATTTTATATATTTAAATATCCATAAAATAATAATTTTTTTAGGCAAAAATGCAAAACTGACCCTCTAACTTTCACTCTTTTTCATTTCAGTCCTTTAACTTTCAGTTTTGTCAATTCAGTTCTCTAACTTTCAATTTTTGTCAATGCAGGATTCCGTTAAACCCCAGTTAAGGCTGCCGTTAACTTTCAGTTTTTTTTTTTTTTTTGGAATTAAAAGAAAAAAAATCTGTAAAAAAAAAAAAAAAATTAAGGGGAACGTCGACGTCATTCCCCTTACCTTAAATTTTTTTTTTACAGATTTTTTTTTTAAATTCCGAAATTTAAAAAAAAAAAACTGAAAGTTAACGACAGCCCAGTTACGGAGTTTAACAGAATCCTACATTGATAAAAATTGAAAGTTAGTGGACTGAATTGACAAAACTGAAAGTTAGAGGACTAAAATGAAAAATAGTGAAAGTTAGAGGGTCAGTTTTGCATTTTTGCCTTTTTTTTTTATATAAAATCTATTCTACTTGCTTTTTTTGGATGCAAAACTACTATGAATGGTAGAATGAGTTACATAAAAACAATGAATCATAGTCAAAAGAATGAATATGGGCTGTGTAAAAGCTTAAAGCCCCATTTTATCCAGATAAAACAAATACAAAGTAAATCTAGTTTTCTCCTATAAAAAGTAAAAACAAGCAAGGAGAGAGAGAGAGAGAGAGAGTATTTTATGGGATAGTAGTGTATATTATTTTAATGGGTTGTATGTTGAAATAGAGTTTGAGATGTTGAGTATATTGTAAGGTGGTATAGTATAATAAATAAAATAACGTTTTAAATGATAAAATAAAAACTATTATGCAATTCCGGACACTAATGCTCTAACACTATGAAAGACAAAACCCTATCTCTTGTTGTATAAACAATTGTAGCCACATAACCATTGCTAGGTGGTCCAAATTGTGACCTTATCCATTATGCAATTCCGGATACTAATGCTCTAACACTATGAAAGGCAAAACCCTATCTCTTGTTGTATGAATAATTGTAGCCACATAACCGTTGCTAGGTGGTCCAAATTGTGGCCTTACCCATTTTGTTCCCTGCACCTTCCTTTTTATTCTTGATATGTAAATTGTAACTGTTGTTGTTGCTTCTTTTTTCTTTTTTGCGTATAATATATTAGGTGAAACTATTACTTTTTTAGTACAAAATAGAATTCTACTATAACCTAATTTAAGTGTATATGTGTGTGAAACTCCCTTCTAGAAACTTGAACCCCGGCTCTTGCCCCCCACACCCCACAAACACTTATAAAAACATATCTAATTATGTTTTTATATGTGAACCATACTAAAATAAATAGTAATTAATTTAGTAAGATTTATAGGAAATGAGGAGGTCAAAGAAGTTGGAAGCATAATCTTGTGGTGGTTGTAGTATTCCTATAAGTTCAGGGGAGGATAATAAAGTTGTCAAAAACCTTCCCTGAGGCTACTGAACGCTGACACTCACTCAAAGTTTTATTTTATCATTTTTGCGAAAGTCTTAATGGAATCATTCGTTCGCTTTTAATGCATTGTGATGGCGTGATGTGACGTGTGCTGAATCATTATATTTTGGTACGAGACAACAAGGGGAAAAGTGCTATATACGAGGCTACTCATGAAAATAAGGTAACGCTAATAACAACTAATTGAAAAAAATTTATTGAGAATTAAAAAAATTGTTAAAATTTTTCTAATTTCTGATTAAAATTTTTCTAAAAATGGTATACTATTATTTGTCCTTAGGACACACGTTAGTAAAATCCTTAAAAAAAAATTATAGTATAATTTACCACAGAGTGAGTTTTGAAGGATAGAAGTATGTTCTTATATGGCCTATCATCATATATTTATCAATTATTAATTGTCATATGACGAGTTATGATTTAAAATTGTGCATTTTTATGTATCTCCAGCACACACATGTGGACCACCATTAACTATTACATATGACACTTATTAAAGAAACCCTAAGTTCACGATGTTGACTGGTTGTGGACAAAGGTGATCTTTCTTAAGGGCCCTTTTCTTCTTCTTCTTCTCTTTTTTTTTTTTTTTTTTTTTTTTTTTTAATTCTTATCTTTTTATTAACCCCTCCAAAAAATAAAATACATTTCGTCTTTCATTTTATGTTACAAAATTATTGTGAGTGTAGCTTACTAGTTACCACTTGACTTAGCACTTATGTTTAATATTCTCTTTGTCTATAGTCAATTACTTTTAAAAGCTCTATTATTCAAAATTAGGGTTATCCAACCCCGAACTTGAATTGATAAACCTGTTTAATTTGGAGCCATCTAAATTGGAACCAACTTAATTTAATCAATGTGTTAGTTGGCAATAAGTTTGTGTCTTCAACACCCTGGCAGTTAGTCTCCCCTAACTCCCTATGTTGTAGTAGTCTGTTTCCTTCCTTTTTCGTGAAGATGGCTAGTTTTCTTTCTAGTTTTTAGTCAGTTTCTTTTATCTTTTGGGGTTTGCTTAAATATTTACTTTCTTATTCGTGGGGTTTTTTGGATGATCTTACTATAAGTTGGAAAAAACTCTCCTTGTCTAGTAAGGAGGGGAAGAAATTGGCATTGGTAAAAAATAAGAATAGGGTGGAGTTTGTTCTTGCGGCCAAATTTCTTACAAAGAGGAATGTTTGTGTTGATGCAGTGGCTAAAACATTTAGACCATTATGGCGTACGAGTCGTGATTTCTGTATACGTGATGCGGGTGACAATCATCTACTCTTCACTTTCGAAGTTGAATTTGATTTACAAAAGGTCTTAATGGGAGAGCCATGGTCTTTTGATAGACATTTGGTTGTTCTGCAACGATATGATGGGATTTTGCCTATGGACAAAGTGGATTTTTCGAAGTCTTCTTTTTGGGTTCAACTCCATAATCTCCCTCTTAGCTGTTTGACTCCGGAAGTTGCTATGGAAATTGGTGAATCATTGAGGAATGTTAACAAGTCAGTTGGTATCTCAGACATGGTTGGTGGGAATTTTATGTAGATCCATGTACTTATTGATATAATTAGACCTTTGTGCCGTGGGGCAGAATAATTCCTTTGGGCTCTAATGATGATCGTTTTCTCTCCTTCAAGTATGAAAGGCTCCCCAATATCTGTTACTGGTGTGGAATGGTTTCTCATGATGACAAAGAATGCAACATCTGGCTGAGTAGTAAGGGTTCTTTGAAAGCTGAAGATTAACAATTTGGTCACTGGATATGGACTGCAGTAGTCAATCCTTCTAGGAAATCAGTTATGGATGTCAAAGGTTTTGACAAGAAAGATACTCAAAGCTGTGTCTCAAGCTTTTCAGATGTAAGTTCTTCAACTATGCAGTAGGGGATTCTAGCATTAAATCCGGTTCTTGAAACGATTGCAGAGGAAGATTGTAATACAGCTGCTGATTCGAAGACTGTAATGGAATTTTCTCCAGTGGGTGTCGCACGACAAAGGGAACAGTTACAAGTTTCAGAGGAGCGATTACAGGTAGTTATTGTGGATTTGAAGGAAGATGCCAATAAGGAAGAATATGTCACGTTGCTTGGGAATAAAGATCCAGCTGTTGCCAACATCATTAATGAGCCCAACGTGTCTTCCATATCATTAAGTGGTGAAGGATGTGTCACGAATTTGAGTGCTGTAAGGACTATGGGGTCGAATGAAACAAAAGTCAGCAGTGTTGTACAGGTTTCAAAAGACGTTGGGATAAAGTTTGATATTCAGATGTCATGTCCTCTCAAACTCTATCTATTCTATCTCCTCCAGGTGTTAAGGATGGTCATACTCATCTACATACTTTTGGGCTTGCGATGGAACAAGAGTGTCATCAAAAGAATGCTAATCTGGTGCAAGCTTCTAAAGAGGTCTTTACACCGGGTTGGGCTGATGATGTTATGGTACATGGAGGCAAGAATAAGCATATAGGTACAGAACATATAGCACTTCCTGATGCTCAAGTCAAGTTGGAACGTGTAAAAAAGGGTGGACTTCAAAAAGGTAGATGGACTAGATTACACAGTAGAGTTGGTGTGAATAAATTGCAGCCTACTAGTCTCACCAGTTCAGGTTTAAAACGTAATATTTCTAGAACATATGAGGCTATGGTTGAGGATACTGAGACAGAAAAGAAACTTAAATTGGAGAATGAACCTGATGAACAAAGTGACTTCTTGGCTTCACATTTGGGATCGGCGGAGGCTGTTGATCAGCCCTACCAGGTCCAATGAGTCTTTTAAGCTGGAACTGTCGGGGGTTTGGGAACCAACAGACAGTTAACGCCTTGAAAAATATTATCAAGGCACAAGTTCCCAATTTAGTTTTCCTAATGGAAACTAAATTTGATATAGGCTGGATGGAATATGTTCATGACCAATGTGAGTTTAAAAATGGTTTGTTTGTGCCTAGTGATGGATCTAGTGGTGGCCTAGCTTTACTTTGGCGAAAGGAGGTTACAGTTCACATTCAGAATTACTCATCTTCACACATTGATGCTTTTGTTAATGGAGGTGTTTATGGGTGGTGGCATCTGACTGGTTTTTATTGTAACCCGGAAACATCTAGACGTTGTGAATCATGGTCTTTGCTGAAGTCTCTCAATAATTATTCACAGTTACCTTGGCTTGTTATTGGTGATTTTAATGAATTGGTGGGTTTGTCTGAAAAGGAAGGTGGTGCTTCTAGACCTGCAAGTCAAATGAATTGCTTTAAAGAAGTAATTGATGTGTGTGGACTTAAGGACCTTGGCTTCATTGGTCCTAGGTTTACTTGGTTATATCAGAAATTTGATGGTTCACAGATTCGTGAAAAGTTGGATCGGGCATTGGCTACATGTGATTGGATTAGTAAGTTTCCTGCAACAAAACTTTATCATCTTTCCTCTTCTGCTTCTGATCATTGTCTGGTAGCTTTGCATTTTGTTAGAAGAAAAAAGAAACGCAGGTATCATCGGCCTTTCAAATTTGAATCCATGTGGCTAAAAAATGAAAAATGTGAAGAGGTTGTTCATAAAGCTTGGGATGAGGGATTCGGCCTTCCCTTTAAACTCTTGTTTGGAATCTTGCCGTGTGAGTTTAGATGCATGGAATAAGAATGATTTTGGGCATGTTGGGCAGCAAATTGCAAGATTACAGAAAACTCTTGAATGGTTGGAGTTATAGCCTACTTCTCCTTCAATCATTACTGAGATGCAGAAAACAAGGGTTGAATTGAATTGTTGGTTGGAAAAAGATAATGTCATGTGGTTACAAAGGTTAAGAATTGACTGGTTCAGAGAGGGCGATAGAAATACCAGGTATTTTCATTCTAAAGCTTCTGCTAGATATCAAAATAACTTCATAGATGGTATGGAGGACTCGAATGGTAATTGGCAAGAGGATATTAGCATTGTGGAGGGGATAATTGTTGATTATTATTCTGCATTATTTTCTTCTTCAAACCCTATTGATTTTATGGAGTTACTTGATGCCTTGGAGCCTAAAGTTACTGGTGCTATGAACCAAATGCTTCTTAGGGATTTTCAGGAATCTAAGGTGAAGACAGCCTTAAAGCAGATGTATCCTCTGAAAGCGCCTGGTCCAGATGGTATGCCCCCTCTTTTCTTTCAACATTTTGGCCTTTAATTGGAAATGTTGTTACAAAAACAGTACTTGATTTTCTTAATTTTGGATCTATACCTCCAAATTTTAATGAAACTCATATTGTTTTAATTCCTAAAGTTAAAGAGCCAAAAAAAAGTTACTAATTATCGCCCTATTAGCTTGTGTAATGTTGTTTATAAGCTAGCCTCAAAGGCAATTGCTAATAGATTGAAGAAGATTTTATATCTATAATCAATGACACTCAAAGCACCTTTGTGAATGGAAGATTAATTACTAACAATGTTTTGGTGGCTTTTGAAACTATGCATCATATCAATATGAAAAAGGGAGGGGAAAAAGGAGAGATAGCACTTAAATTGGATATGAGTAAGGCCTATGATAGGGTGGAATGGGGCTGCTTTGATAAAATTATGGAGAAATTGGGATTTGAGGGTCGATGGAGGAAGTTATTGTTGACATGCATCTCTACTGTTACTTACTCTGTTCGGATTAATGGGAAGCCACATGGACATATAGTCCCTTCAAGGGGATTACGACAGGGTGATCCATTATCTCCATACCTTTTCTTATTATGTGCTGAAGGCCTTTCTGCTTTAATCAAGAAAGGGGTTGAAGATGGTCAGCTAGAGGGTATCTCCATTTGCAGGAGTGCACCCAAATTATCTCATTTATTTTTTGCAGATGATAGTCTCATTTTTTGTAAAGCATCATTGTAGGAATGTGACTCTCTACAAAGGATTCTCTAGGTTTATGAAAAAGCTTCTGGCCAGCAATTAAATAGAGCAAAGACTTCTCTTTTCTTTAGCTCTAACGCGGACCATTCAGTTCAAGAGGAAATTAAACGAAGATTTAGAGCTCAAGTTATCAAACAACATGAGAAATATGTTGGTCTTCCTTCTCTGGTTGGAAGAAAAAAGCGAAGAACTTTCAATGACATCAAGGAAAAACTTGCGAAGAGGTTAGCTGGATGGAAGGAAAAATTGCTTTCTAAGGCGGGTAAGGAAATTTTAATTAAGGCGGTGGCTCAGGCGATACCAACTTATGAGTTGTTTCAAACTTCCTGATACTCTCTGTGAGGAATTGACGAGCATGATTTATAACTTTTGGTGGGGTTAAAAACAGGATGAAAGAAGACTGAATTGGATGAGTTGGGATAAACTTTGCATGCCTAAGGTAGATGGGGGAATAGGCTTTAAGCAACTAAAACCTTCCAATTTGGTTTTATTAGCCAAGCAAGGGAGGAGGCTGCAAATGGGTCATAATTCTCTTGTTTTTCATGTCTTTAAAGCAAAATATTTTCCTAATTGTGATTTTGTAGAAGCTTCACTTGGTGCTAATCCATCATATATTTGGAGAAGTCTTACGGCTGCTCAAAAGCTTGCGCAAGATGGTATGAGATGGCAGATTGGAAACGGGTTCAAGGTGCAGGTATAGAAGGACAAATGGTTGCCAAATTCTTCAACTTATAAAGTTGTTTCTCCTAGGCTGAATGCTCCTGTGGACCTACGAGTTTCAGAGCTAATTGATATGGAGAATAGGTGCTAGAATCTTCATTTGTTGCAGCAATTATTTCTACCATTTGAAGTAGAGGAAATTCGTAGCATTCCACTTAGTAACTCATTTCCATCCGATAAGCAAATCTGGACAGTGACTTCTAATGGCTTATTCACGGTTTGAAGTGCCTACGAATTGGATATGGAAAGTTATGGTATTTCTGGAGGTGCATCTTCTTCGAATGACAGCAACTTACACTGTTTTTGGAAGAAAATATGGCGGCTACCAGTTCCTCATAAGGTTAAACATTTTTTATGGCGTGTTTGCCGTGATATCCTTCCAACTAAAGCGAATCTTATGCGAAGAAAGGTATTATCTGATGACCTTTGTGAAGAATGTATGCTGGAGACCAAAACCTCAACCATTTCTTTTGGTCATGTCCGAGGGCTAAACAGTTGTGGCATTGTTCTGGGCTTCTCAATCCGAATTATGCAGGTCAGTTCAACAGTTTCATGGAGCTAGCATGGAAAATGATGATGGTTGATCAATGTCATGATAGTATTGTTGCTTTGATGGGGACGATTGCTTGGAGGTTGTGGGGTAATAGAAATGAAATTCGTAATGGGGGTAAGCGGCTTGGTAGATTGGAATTATGTCATGATGCATCACTCTGGCTTCTGCAATTTTAGGATGCAAATGAGGCCACTGTTGCTACGGCACCTGTGCAATCCGAATCTGGACTTCAACGTACTTGGCTGCCTCCTTCAAATCAGTTGTATAAGGTGAATGTAGATGGGGCTATTTTCAAGGAAAAAAA
Organism: Quercus ilex subsp. ballota; assembly: GCA_032727855.1. NCBI lineage: Eukaryota > Viridiplantae > Streptophyta > Magnoliopsida > Fagales > Fagaceae > Quercus > Quercus ilex. The sequence goes on from CM064919.1 coordinate 1,382,436, forward strand.
ATGAATCGGGGGTGGGAGTCATAATATGTGATGTTCATGGTCTGGTTGTGGCTGCAATGTGCAAAAAATTCCATGCTCCTTTGGGTCCTTTAGAGGTGGAAGCCAAGGCATTTGAATTTGGTCTACATTTTGCAAAAGATATAGGATTACAGGAGTTTATTTTGGAAGGGATTCTCTTAATGTAGTTCGGGCACTTCAAGGTTTATCGCCTCCATCAGTTTCGGTGATGTCTATTATTTATGGGATTCAAAGCTCTTGTAATGATGTTAGGAAAGTGGTGTTCTCTCATGTATGTAGACAAGGAAATAGACATGCCTATATCTTGGTAAAACATGCTATTAGTATTGTTGACTTTATGGTTTGGATGGAAGAGAATCCTTGGTTTTTGGAACAAGCTCTCCATCATGATGTAATGTTTTCTTCTATTTAATAAAAGTTTTATGTTATGTATCAACAAAAAAAAAAAAAAACATTGGCGGGTCAAGGGATGAGATTCATTGTCTAGCCCGATTGGCTCATTCTCCTCATACTCCCTTTACTGTGAACCACCTTTTTCAAGTTTTGTTGCCGTTGTTTGTAAAACAACAAGATCTCCACTGAATTTGATGGAGATCTTAACAGATCTGTCGAGATCTCCATCAAAATTGGTTAGATTTCAGTTTAGATCTCCTAAGAGCATCTCCAGGGGTTTGGGCATCCGGCTCTAGTAGCTAAAATTTGGAGAATGAGGTGCACTGTAGATGCTCCAACAACTTCGGCAAACATGAATTTTTTTTTGGCTAATGAACAGTAGCCCATCAAGTTTGATGGGCTATGTTCATTCTTCAAATACATTTTTTCTATTATAATAATGATGTGTTACATAAAAAAAGTTGGAAAATGTGTAGTTGTTAAAAAAAGAATAAATAATGAATGAAAAAATAATATTTAAATAAGATAGAGAATGAAATAGAGAATCTGTTGGAAGTGTATTTAAAAAAGTGGGTAAGTAAAAACTAAATGTCACTGTTCATTAGCTAAACAGTACAAAAATTTGACTATTCTACTAGAGATGCTCTAATCCCACCATGTGACAATGATGACGACGCATATCATGAGAAAGGAAACTTCAATTGACCCAACTGGAGGAATTACAAGGCATGTGGCTTTTGATTTTGACTGAATCTACGGTTGTTGGTGGGCTGGAACTTTAACACTCGAAGTTGTCAAGTCGAGTAGCGGGTACACCCTAAACCCAATCATTATTTTCCATTTAGATCATCAAATTGTTGACATCACATCCTTTCCACTATTCTTTAAAATAAAATTAAAAAAAAAAAAAAAAAAACCTTTTTATTGTTCGCTATCACTTTAGTTTCATTTGCATAGCACTGGTTTCTTTATTAAAAAAAATTGCACAGGACAATCGGACGATTAACTAGATATTGTCGTACGTAGCAATGTAATTTTGTATTCGTCCAAATTGTTGCGTATAGCAAGACAATCGTTTTGGACAGTTAATGGGATAAGCTTTGTAAGGGTGAGATTTCCTTTGTATTTGAGATTTGAATAATAAAGGTTGGAGGTTTTCCCTGTAATATTATGTGTATTGTATGTTTGTGATTCCATTAAACTGTTCTGAGTGTTTCTGCTATGTGTGTGTTGTGTTGGCTAAGACTAACTCAAGGATTTAGTGCCATCACAAGCATCTCCGCAAATTCCCTCATGAATTTCTTGGAGAACATAGATGGTTTTTGTTGGAGTGAGACATCGTAGGTATAGTAGAGTAAATCTTCGCTTGTATAGTACACCATTTATTATGGCAAAGCACGCTGCCCATAATCTTATATTTCTTGACTCTTAAGAATCACTTGGCAAATTCCCCTTTTTGAGATTACTGACAATTGGAATCGTCCAGTTATCAACACACATGATCCATTTACCATTTGCTTTTTTGACCATCACTACATTTACCAACCATTCTGGATAATAAACTTTCCAAACGAATCCAACTGTTCGTAAATATTTCATATTTTTATGATTTTTGTTAGGTTCTAAAAACTTAGGATTTGATGTATTTAAAACTCTAATGTGTAATGTTGGTAAACCATGATCAAAACAATATGTTTAGTCTTGTTTAGGATTGCTCAAAGTTGTGTAATTCATGTAAAGTTGGAATCGAGTAGCTGCAGATGTATTGGTACATTTCGGCCTGGTTCGATCGATCGAAGGATAAACTCGATCGATCGAAAGTTGGCCAGAATGTTTTTTCTGCAGAATTTTCAACTTAGCCCTACCTCATTAAACGTTAGGGTTTTATGTTTTTGCCCTAGGTATATAAGGCAAAACCCTAGCCACGTTTTGAGAGTTGCTCTGGTTGTATTGTTGCTCATATTTGCGGTTTGTGTGAATCTCTTGTGAGATCCTTGGGGAGCTTTCCTTCACATAAACTTAGAGTTTTCAAGGTAGAGATTATTTCAACATCTTGATGATCAACTCAGTTACTGCCATTGGAGTTTAAAGAAACACAAGCGGGAGTGCTTGTATCTTGTGGAGAATCCAAGAAAGAAGGAGTCCGTGAATTCGGAGCTTGCACGTGGTCGTGTCAGTAAGTTCTACTGGTGGGTAGCATTAGGAAGTCAAGTGTGGGTGTTTGTAAGTCTTTTTGTATGAATTTCGATTTTTTCATATAGTGGATTCAAGTTTACCTTAAGGATAGTTAGGTTAAATCCTCCCCAGGTTTTTTACCGGTTTGGTTTTCCTAGGTGATCATATCTTTGTGTTCTTTATATTTCCACTGCTTTATATCTTGATATGATTATTTGATTGTGTTAACCTAGATTAGTCATAATTTGACTAAATTAATCACTTGGCTAAATAAATTAGGTTAATCTAATTGTTGTTTTAAGAGGTCTAAAACCTAACAATTTTTATTAGATTCTTAATCAAACTTTTTTTTTTAGTAAACAGTAATACTTACTAGAACACACACAAAAATAATAATAGTGTTTTAAACTGGGTTTATAATACATTATATAACCAAAATACAACTACAAAAGAGCCTAATTTTTATAGTTGTAGATTGTGATTATAAATAACGGACACTAGACACACACAATGTGGGATAAACGTCCCTATTCTTTTTTTTGAGTAAACAGTAATACTTATTAGAATATACACACAAAATTTAGATACTGAGAGTAATATAGATTCTCCAAACCAAACTCTAACTGAAATCTAGATTCCCACTTAACCCATTTTATTTTCAAGAAACTCAACAAATTTATCAATACATCGGTTGTGGATGTCCCTATCTCCAAATATGGTGGTCATTTCCTTTGCTTTGTCTCGGTAAATCTTTCCCTTCTCATCCTGCATCACCAACTTCAATGTCTCTGTAATCGAGTCTCTAGTAAATGACCCATCTTGCTCATTCCTAGGTACCTCAATTCCTGCCTGCTTCTCTTCCAAAAATCTTGCAATTAATCCTTGGTCCCCCAAAAATGGTAACAAAATAAGTGCACGTCCAAATTGGAATGCCTCAGTGACTGAACTCCAACCACAATGAGTCAAGAAACCTCCAACAGATTCGTGACCTAATATTCTAAACTGAGGCGCCCAACCTGTCCAAACAACCCCACGATCTTTGGTTCGCTCCTCGAACCCCTCGGGTAACTGAACAGAGTCTACGCCTTTTCGCTTCCTTAGAGCCCAAAAGAAGGGCAACCCAGATTGCTCTAGCCCAAAAGCCAATTCATTGAAGTCGTTTTGACTTGGTTCAATTTCACTTCCAAGTGCTATATAAACCACTGATGCTTTCTCTTGCTTGTTTAACCACTCAACAATTGTATCCCAATTGCTATCTTTGTTGTCTAAACTCTCTTGCTTCCAGGGTGGCAATAATCCCACTGGAATTACAGGTGTGTCATGAAGCTCTCCAAGGAGTTTCACCCATTCACCTTCAACTTCCACACATGTTTTAACAGCTAAAGCATCAATGCCTGACAAAACTTTCATGTAACGAAACCAATCTGAATTACCAGAATCATTTTCTTCAAAGAGGTCAAAGATTTGCTTTGCCTCAAAGTACCTAAACGCTACTTTGGTATGGAAGGGGACCCATTTGGGAGGAACAACGAAGTGATTAGGCTCTGAACGTGGTTCATGAGCTTCTATCACACTTGACTTTGTTGGTCCAAGGAAACATAAGGTTGATGCATTGAAAATACTAAAGAAGGCCCGGGAAATACCTAGTTTAGAAGCAATTGGTGGTAACCAATAAGGGGCAAAGTCATGAATAATCCAATCTGGAGTTGAAGTTTCCAAAAAGTGAGATAAAGGTTGTTCAAGACCATCATGGGCCTTTTTAAGGTATGGAATTATGTGGTAAGGTACATCCATGGTGGCCTCTGCGTTTTCTGTCAAGTTCTCTACATGGGGTAAGGGTAGCTTCACTAAAGTGATCAAAGGTGCTACTTGTGGTGGGATTTTTGGGAGGCGTTCAATGTTTCTAGGGGTGGAAATGAATGAAATACGATGTCCCTTTTGGGCTATGAGCTTGCTAAGCTCTAAAAATGGGATTATGTGACCAAAAGCTAGCCATGGGAACATGGCTATGTGAAGCTTTTTATTAGGCTCAGCCATGGAGTTCAGTGGTGGTGTTGGTGTACTGAGTTTTTCTTCTCTATGGCTTATATAGGCGAAGCCCAAATTTGCCTAATAGCACAATTTTAACAAAATTTTAAGATGAAGGTACACTCACAAAATTATTTAGTAATTTAACATATTCTTAGAATTTGAGTTTGACAAGCTTGGATTCAAGTTTTAAGCACTCGAGTTTGAGTTAAAAGTCAAATTTGTCAAAATTGGATTCCAAAAATGTACTTTCATAACTAAATAAATTTGTGAAGTGTTTTTTTCTAAAATTTAGCTAAAATTGTGTTATTCGGTAAAATTAGCCTATTCGCGAATGTTCAATTTGGTGTATGCCACTTTTCCTTGTGGTCAATGTCATTTTTTATTTTATTCGCAGTCATCGCAGTCAGTCGCTGTTGGCAACGGAATAAAGAGCAACTTGTCACGAAGGGCATATATGCATATTTCAACACGTCACTTCTCTACCAATAAAAAAAAAACAAGGCACGTCTCTAATTTTTTTTTTTTTTTTTTATATGATGTCTCTATTCTTATTTCTTATTGGTAAAAGAGTAGCTCGTCACGAATGGCGTATATGCATCTTTCAACAAAGCACGTCACTTCTTATCCAGTAAAAAAAACAAGGCACGTCTCTATTTTTTTTTTTTTATTTGATGATGTATCTAGCTATTCTTATTGGTACAATACTACAACGGTAAACTTCCAATTGACAAAAAAAAATCTATTTATTTCTGTGGGTATCGTAGGCATGCTTCACAACGTCTTAGGTCTGCTAGGCGTACTTGGCAACATCCTAAGCATACTTGGCAACCACCTAGGCCGTCCTCGGATGACCTTACATTCACCTCGGCATGCTTTGCATTCACCTCGGCATGCTTGGCATTCACCTCGGACGGTGTCCTAGGCAGGGAAGTCGATACCGTACCGGTACCGGCCGTACCGGCCGGTACGTACCGTACCGGTTGCATACCGGTATCGAAACATTAACGTTTCGTACCGGTTTAAATACCGGCCGTACCGGCCGTGTACCGGCCATACCGGCCAATTTCGGGCAATACCGGCCGGTACCGGGCGTACCGGCCGGTACAGAAAAAAGTTTTTTTTTTTTTTTTTTTTAAGTTTTGTAATTTTTGAATTTTTGTTAGGGTAGAATGGTAACTTATTTGCATTAACTTATTAGTATTATTTGTTTTCTTAGTATGCAATGGTAACTTTTAAGCTTTCTATTTTTTATATTGTGTGTTTTTTTTTTTTTTTAATTGATACTAAAGTCTAAAATTATGAATAATTAGTTTTGAATTGATGAAATGTTTTATGGTAAAATTTTATATTTATTATAATATATATACACACATACATATATTTATTTATTTATAAATATAAAAAATAGCGGTAAACCCGAAACGGTATACCGGTATTGACCGGTATCCGAAATATACCGTACCGCTGGGCAAACCGGTACAGCCTCCAGTACGGTATTGACTCTCTTGGTCCTAGGAGTCCCACATCGAAAGAAAACCCCCCCCCCCCCCACTTGCTACCTTATAAGCTATGAAGCGAAGGGAGTAGTGTACCATTAGTTTAGTTATTCGCTACCGAGGTGAATGTAAGGCCATCCGAGGACGGCCTAGGTGGTTGCCAAGCATGCTTAGGACGTTGCCAAGCACGCCTAGCAGGCCTAGGACGCTGTGAAGCATGCCTAAGATACCCACAATTTCTAAATCAATAGAATTTAATTATAAATATATAAAAAATAAAAATAAATAGATGATTAGTCTATTAAGGGGATATATTATAAAAATATACGCATGACGAAATTATGTCACACAAGTCGACATGCACAATGTACTATTTAAAAAAAAAAATATATATATATATATATATAATGGTGCATTTATCAATATAATATAAAATAAATGATGAAGTTATTATGATTGTGTTTGGATCTGTGGGGGGAGAAAAACCCAACCCAACTTATTGGGCCCAAGGCCCTGAATGAGGAACACTTTTCATCCGAGGAGGCGAGGCCTTCAGTCAGAGGCCCATGTCAAAGGGGAATGCCTTAAGATGAGCACGTGTACTATCCGAGGAGATTTTCATATGTCCGAGTAGTCCAACATCCTCGGATCCGAAGAGGTCTGACCCAACACGAGCATGGGAGGTTCAAGTGATCTGTTTGACAAGTGTCAAGAGAGAAAGGAACCTCGGACACACATGAAGCTAACGGGAACAGAGAAATATCAAGGAGGCATACTTCAACCACCGCATTTAATGCACTGCACTTGCCTTCCTGGCCGCATTTATGTGGATAAGACCCCTGAACAGTGCTTTCTCAGCTACCGCCACTCACATAAGGCTAAAAGTGGGGTGATGGGACATGCACTCAAATGGGTGCCTGGATGATGAACAAGTGGACGGAGGAGATGTAGGAAGGCAGTGCTATATAAGGGAAGGGTGCCTCTGATAGTAGGGGATCGAAAAATAGGAGATAGAAGAGAATATATTTGATTCCTGTAGCTCCATGAAATGTAATCCTAGATTATCAATGAAAAGCATCTCTTCGGACATGGTACTCATATCAGTCCGAGAACACATTAATCCAAACCTTCCCATTGGTGTTGCCGTTTAATACTGTTATTTTCATTATTAGCCTAGCTCTTTCACCCACTCTTTACAAAATTTATTGTTTAGGGCTCGGTGAGCTCCGAATCCATACTTCCTTGGGCACGAGCCGCAAAAACTGACCCTACAGGATCTAAAATATTAAATATAAAAAAAATTTATTTATTAATAATAGATATCTATTATGATTTATGATTGTATTTTAATTTGGAACTATTAAATATATAATTCTAGTAATTATAATATGTATTTATTGTGATTGTATTTGAATACAAAACTATCTATTCTTATAATTTTTTTCTCAAAAAAATAAATTTATTCTTATCCTTTAAAGAAAATATGATGTGGCAAAATTGCAATTAAATTTATATATATACTAGCATTATGCCCGGGCGATGCATGGCTTAATCAAAATTCATATGTAAATAATTTTTTTATTAATTTACTTAAAATAAATAATAAAAATAAATGAATATTTTACTTTTAAGTTACATAATGAATGCATGTTGTGTGAGACTAAGGTATCATAAAATGCATATATATATATATATAATTGAATGAAGATGGTAGAGGTACCTAAATATATATATATATATATATAGATGAGTTCAAGTTACATCTGGTGTAACTCTTTAGGGTTACACCTTTTCTAAACCATTGGATTTAAGTAGATCCAACGGTTAAAAAAATATACTCATTAATACTAATATTCTTATTGATCTCATTTATTATCCCTTATTTATGTCATTCCATACTTATCTCTTAACCCAAAAAAAGGTATACGTATTCTCTTTCACTACAGTACGTTTCTCTCTCTCTAGGGTTCCACCTCTATGGACAGGTCACCAGCTGCAAAAAAAGCCACAGCCACCAGTTGCATTTCATTCTTCTCAGATCATTTTGCACTCTTGTCCCTTTTTTTTTTTTTTTTTTTGACATGTGTATTTTATCTTTGGATGAAAATACAATTTTGTTGATCGATTTCTATAAGCAAAAGGGTCCTGAATCAAGATAATAGGTAGGCTGCGAATGCATTATAAAACAACATGTTGACAATGTTTAATTGAAAGCCATCCTTGGAGACATTAACATGTTTTGGCAAAATTGTTAATAGACTTCCTCCAAAACATTTTCATCATTCTTCTAACAGATTGCTTCTCCAATATAAAATTTTATCCAATTTCCATGCCATTTAAATACTGCAATTTGAATCACAAAATTTAAATAAAAGCACTTTAAAAATTGGATTCTAAAATGAGAATAATTATTATTTTGAATGGCAGTAGGTATTAGAGTATCGGACATCTTGCATTTACATGGTGGGATGCGTGTGTATATTTAAATCGTATAAGTCTAAGCATTTGAGTACAAGTAATAGGTACTTTATCACATGATGTTTTACTAGTGAAAACCTCAATAAAGTTGAAGGAAAACCATTCATGATTGGATATGATGTCCTTGTTATAGGGGTGAAAAAAAAAAAACCATATACTTAAACAATATTTTGAGAGAGTATGCTTACTATTAAACCTTACAAGCATCGATTTCTTATGACTTAAGAGAGGTTATTTTGAGAGAGTGTGTTTATTGCTAAAGTTTTCAAGGCATTCGTACTTCTTGGATCTGTTAGGACTTAGGAGAGGTTATTTTGAAAGAATATGTTTACGGCTGAATCTTATGAGCCATTCACACTTATTAGATTTGTTAGGACTTCTCGGCTAATCAGTAAAAGAAACTTTTTTTTGCATTTTTTTGCATTTTTTTAATAAAAAAGTTACCACCAAACTTAGCATCTATTGTGTATCTTTGTTTCCGTTTATTTTTAATAAAAAAAATTACAGATTATCATTTAAATTTATGCATGATTGTCTCCAATTTGGATTGATTGGTAGAGTAGTGTTGCCTCTACTCATCTTTCAATTGATGGAATATGCAATCATCACATCAGCATATCATTTGGTAGAGTATACATATTTTGCTATCGAAAATGTGGCCATGGAGGTGGAACCCTAGAGAAGAGGAGGAGGGAGAGAGAGAGATGTACTGCAGTGGAGTAAAAATCTCAATTCAATAATTAAGAACAATCTAAATTACTAGACATTTAAAAATTTGAAGTAGAGAGACTCACATGAGAATTTAATTTTTGTCTTTGAAAGCATGGAAGAAGACACTGAACTTGAGTGAGTTTCACCCTACCAAGTTTAAGTTTAAACTTAAAGTTTAAATCATGTGCGTTGCACGCTACATGTGTGTCTATGTGCATGAAAAATGATTTGAATTTAACATTTATTGCAGAAAAGAGGTGGTGTGGTCTTAGGTGGTGTAGTCTTACCCTTGTCTAGCTAATTCTTATTATAATCCCTTTGTTTTGCGGGAAGAGAGAGAAACGCTTCTTTTGAAAAAAAAAAAAAAAAATGTCAGCGTATAATATATAATAGCTAAAATATTAATCTTTGGAAGTCATATCTCATACATATTAGTATTTCAATTGTGGGTTTTGGTAGTTAGAAGTTAGCTCATAGTAGTTAATAATTAGAAAATTACTTTGAAATTTTTTTAAACCAATCCCTTAAAAAAGTTTTAGTAGAGTTTAAATCACATTAATAAATTAACTCTCTATTCAATTTTTTTTTAAATCACGTTAATAAATAGTTACTGATAAAACTATTATTAGTAAACGTTTATTAGGCTTATCTATTTAGCTTTGTTGCCAAAAAAATTTTGAAGGCGCTTTGTTGCCAAATTTATATAACCTCTTTTATTTTCTTTTTTCTTTTTCCTTTTTTTTCAAAGGATATAACACAACCAAAAACTTGTAAACAACAATTTAAATTCAAAAAAAAAGAATATAATCAAACTTATTCATAATTTAAAATTAAAAAAATTAACACAATTTATAAATTAAGATATAAATGTAGAAAAAGAACAAAGAATAAACCTGTTTGTTTTCTTTATCACTTTGAGAAATGAAAGTGTGAGTGTGTAACTAAAATCTGAACCAATTATTGTAGAAGAGAATAAATGAGTACAAAAGTTTAATATTGTGAATTGGGTTAAAACGTATGTGAGAAGTTTTTATTAATTTTTTTGAAGTTAAAGAAAAATAGCTTAAACAAAATGAAAAAAATAATAATGAAGAAAGAATGCATACCTGTCATGGGATTTAGGCATTTACATATTGGAATAAACTTCACTTCAAAAAGGATATATATATATATATTAATATATAGGTAGAGTTTCATTTGATATAGAATTTAAAACCTATTGGAATTAAGATTTCTAATCAATTTGTTTGTTGCTATCTCATAAATCCTATAAAAAGTGGAATAAAAAAAAATATTCTCAGATGAGTAGAAAGAAAAAAGAAAATCTTTTTTTATTGAAAAAAGGAAACTTTTTTTTTCCTAACCAAAAAAGGAAACAACAAACTTTTTTTTTTTAGAAGAACAAACGTTTATTATATATAGATACATTTTTTTTCCTGAGAAGAAAGAGAAGGTGTTTACTTTAAACTCAAATACTTATTACCTTATTTACAATTTTTTATAAATAAAAAAAAAAAAAAAAAAACTTTATCCAAACACATTTTTGGTAAATCAGTATGGACAAAAACTTCTATCTTTTGTTTTTCCAATAATGTTGCTATTTTTTTTTTCTTATGACTGTAATATAATTTATTTAATAATAAAAAAATTAGATGAAGAATTTGGATTGTAATCAAATTAAGACTTATTAACTTAAAAATTATAAGAGAAAAAGATAAGAACAGAAAAAAATAATATCTATTTAAAAAAAAAATCTAAGTCCCATGTGTTGCACGGTTTTAGGTATAAACTCATAAAAAAAATATAATTTTATTTTTAAAAAAAGTTAATGAATTATTATTATATAATTGAAAGTAAAAATCATGCTACATGTGTGTGTATATATATATGCATGAAAAAAAATATAAATTTAATATTTAGAAAGAATCCATAAATTTATTAAAAATAATAATAGCTAAATGAATTATTATTATTATATGATTGAAAGAAAAAATCATGCTACATGTATGTATATGTTATATTTTTCAGTCAAAATGCCCCAATAAGATTAAGGACATAAGTTGGTGTAACATCAACTCAATGAACTTATATTAGTCTAAAAATATAACTAATGTTGTTAAATGACTAAACAACAATTAAATAATTATAATCTTATATAAATATAATCACTCCAAAAACATTGTTCATTAAAAGTGTTTAAATGGTATTATTTAAAAGATTTTACTAACGTGTGCCCTTAGGGCACACATTATTTTTCATTTTTGGAAAAAAATTTCTCGAGAATTGAAAAAGTATTAACAGCTTTTTTAATTCTCAAGAAAAAGTTTCCAAAAGTGGAAAGTTTAATGTATGCCCTTAGGGCACACATTAACCGGACCCTTATTTAAAAGCCAAAAACATATATTTATTTTATGGACTTACTTTCAAATCAGAACTATGTAGATTTGTCTTTGTAATTCTACCTACACCATGAAATTGTTTGTAACTCTAAGCAATGTCACTCCTAATAGAGAAATCATTGTTCATTCATAATGAATCTTCTTTTTAATCTTGCAAGTCTTGTTATTTTAACATTGTTCAACTATTTAACCCAAACAATATATGCCGCAAACAACTAACAGTAAATATTATTTGAAAAACGAATTAAGTGCATATAGACTATAAAAAAAAAAAATACTTGCTTGTAGGTTGGTGGTGGCGAAATCACTATACAACAACCTATGATTTCGAAGAGACCTCGAATGAGTAGGAAAAAAAAGGTGTTTGTGTGTACTGTGTATGATCTGAAACACTTAGACAATCCTCCCAATAGTTTTGAGGTTTTATTTTTTTTTTTTTTTAGCCTCTCAAGTTTTGGTATAAGATGGATTGGATTTAGCTCTACACATTAGCTTTTGCTTGAGCTTGACCTGTAATGCAATAACATTGCAATTACTCATGTCACATGAATGTCAATTACCACATGCTCTCTCTCTCTCTCTCTCTCTCTCTCTCTCTCTGTTTTTATTATTTTAAATAAAAAGATTAGATGAAGAATTTGGATTATAATCAAATAAAAATTTTTATCAACTTAGAAATTATAGGAGAAGAAGATAAGGACAAATAATATATATATTTATTTTTTTACTCAATACAATATCTATCTTCTATCTCAAAAAAAGTAGTACGTATGGCAAATTGATAAGTACCCAGTTTTTTTTTTTATCAATTAAGATTTTTTATCAACTTCTAAATTATAACAATTTGGATTATAATAAAATTAAGATTTTTATTAAATTAGAAATTATAGGAGAAGAAGATAAGAAAACAAATTATATCTATTTTTTTTTTTTAAATCTAAAAAAATTTCTACAATTTGGTGAAGCCACTTGGCACAACCATGGCTTTTAGACCCAACTTTTATTATATAAAATATGAAATATATATATATATATATATATGAATTAAAATTTTTTTCCATAATTAAACTCTACATTAGAATCTTGGTAAATCATAATTTCTTTAAATAATATAATATATACTCATTCTATATACAAACACAATCATAACAAATGCTAATTCTATATATAATTTCATATTCTAACACAATCTCTTCTAAAAAAAATTTATTCTAACACATTCATAATAAATATCTATTAATAACAATCTGTAAACACTCAATTTTGCACCCATAATTTAATCAAGGAAGATGACTGGAATGACCATCTATATACTCCAAAAATCATGATTGCATTAGATGCATTAATTCATTCATTGCATATCATAAAAATGATCTTGAGATTCTAACGATCACAACGGTGTGTTCGGTTTTTCAAATCGAACCATCGGATCGAAAGATATCACATGATCAAGTTTACGCAGTTAGCATGCATTGTGTCTAGGTAGAGTCGACCACGCACGATTAGTTTAAATTAATTCTGATTGGTTAAACAATTAAAATTAATTAAATAATTTTGTGATTGGTTGATAATTAGTGTCTACAATAGGATTGCTTGCATAGAAATAAAAGGGATAATTGGATAACAATAAAATTGTGGATAATCTGAACTTTATCAAAATTTATTTTAGGGCATTTATCTACAAGATAATTGTTCCTGAAAAGACCTGAATTATCCAAAAAGAGATAAAAATCTTAGAATACGGATTGAAAACATGTCTAAGTGCAAGGCCCGATTCAAGAAAACTTAAAAAAGAAGTCCAAAACGCACCCGAACACGAAAGTGCGGTCAGCACCCAAGAGTACTATTCGGCACTTTTGGAGTACCGAACGACACTTTAAAAGTGCCAAATTTCACTCTTTTGGGCTTTGGCCCAATTCCCTTCGGGTGCCGATAAGGCACGGCCTTTTTGACTTTTTTGCAAAAAGACGCGTCCTGATTCGCATTCTACTCGTCGTTGTTTATTTTTTAAGCATTTCAGTATCTATAAATAGGAACTGGATCTCAAAATTCAGCACATTCTTTTTCGCTCAAGGAGAGACACCATTTCACACTCTTAAATTTCTCACTCCCCTTTTCTGGTATTCTTTCTTAAACTAGGGTTTTTAGGTTTCAAAGATAATTGCATAAATTTCTTTGAACCCTAAAATATCATCTCAAGAAGAAGAGTGCTCCATGCAAGAGGTTGTTTCTGATAACTCTTTTTCTTTATGCTTCTCTTTTGTGATGATGCACGTATGTTTTTTAGTTTTGTTGATTCAAATATTCATATCATGAATTATTGTTTTATTTAAAGCATGATCTTGAATCTTTTATAATTGATCTTGAATCTTTTATAATTGTTATGATCTCTTTCTTAATTTCAAAGATCTGCATGTAATCAATTTTGTTTTCTTAAAATTAAAAACAGATTTGCATCTTCATTAGATGTAGATTTGAGGTTTCCTCAAAATAAAAACGAATTTGTATCTTCCTTAGATGTAGATCTGAATTTTTCTCAAAATAAAACGCATCTTCATTAGATGTAGATCTAAATTTTTCTCAAAATAAAACGGATTTGCATCTTCTTTAGATATAGATCTAAATTTTTCTCAAAATAAAGCGGATTTGCATCTTCATTAGATGCAGATCTAAATTTTTTATTAAATTTAAAACTGGTATGCATCTTAATTAGATGTATATCTAAATTTTTCTTAAATTAAAAACTGATTTGTATCTTCCTTAGATACAAATCTGATTTTTTTTTTAACATATGCGGATTTTGAAATAAAGAAAAAGATCATGCATGATTGTATTTATTGTGTTTGTTTTGTTAATATATGTAGCATAAATTTATTTCATGAATGAAACCCTCTTCTCAAAAATCTTTTTCATATTTTTCTCAAACATATAAAAACATATCTGATTTTTTTTTTAAACCAAAAGACTTTGTTTTATTTAATAAACACAGATTTGAATTCTCTCCAAAAACCACTTTTTTTACACAACAAAAGCAGATCTAATTTTTTTTATAAACTGAAATCAAAATTTTTTTACTCATAACAACAAATTTGAATTTTTTTAACAAAAAAGATAATACATTCATAAATAAACTTATGTGATTTAATTTTTGTTTTACATGTGCAACATATCATTCATAGCATGCATAAAAGGGGGTATATAGGTCACAAGAGTCTAAAAGACCAGACTCTGTCTGGGCAGAATGGATACCTAACACCTTCCCATTCTGTAACCTAGCTTCCGAATTTAGGTCTTTGAATAAGTAGATCTAAGCCTTGTCTTTATTTTTATTTTGGGTAATTTGTAACTAGGATAAAAATCCATGTAATTATTTGGTAATTTGTAACTAGGACCCAAACCCATGTAATTTTTCAAATTTTCAAATATGTATTTTTTTATTCAATCAATGATAAAGGAATAATTTAGTCATGTATTTATATTTAGTTTTTCTTATTTTTTATATAAAAAAAAAGTGGCGACTCCACATCATTTACCCAAAAAGAGAGATGCCTTTAAAAGTATCCAAATCTTTTTTTTTTTTAGAGGCACTTTTGCGGTCTCTCACACAATCATAATTATTAAATTTTATAATTAGACAAAAAGTTGAGATTAATTTTGTAAGGATGTGGTAAAATTCATGTTTTACCCCTCCAATTCCAACATGCCACATCATCTTATCACATATTTAAAAATAAGCACAACTACACCCAATCAATTCTAATTTCCATATTCTTCTTAAAAAAAATCATATTTCCATATATAAATCCAACCAAATTGGGAGTTTATTGAGATGTTATTAAGTGTGGTAAGATGTATTAAAATTTAAGTAAAATGCTGATGTGGCATTCTCTTATTAAATGGTATGTAAAACATGGATTTTACACCCATCCTAAAAATTCAGACTAAAAAAATTATATTATTTTAAAACTTTTGTGCATTACACAAATTAGAGGCTAGCTAAATAAAATGAAAAGAAAGATAGATAGAAAGATTTAAGATAAGGATTGATTAAAAGAAAAAGTTAATTGTAATTATTAAACATTGAATTATGAAATGAAGACTTGTTAAGGTGTATGCCCAATACTTTTCTTTTATCATCTGTCTCTCAATTTCTTATTTTTTATTTTTATCCTCATATTTAAGTTCCAAGATATATATAGGTTTCAGTATATTTAATTGACAAAATTTCTTATTATTAGAGTTTTATCTCCGTCTACACTAAAAACTAATTGATGTCTTAATCAGATAATAGAAAAATATACGGGATTTCAATCAAAGTCATAAGCAAACAAAAAGAAAAAAAAAAGTTCCTAGACATATTGCTTTTCGCATCTTCTTTCTTATGTTCATATTTAAGATCCAGGACATTGTACTGGGTCATTTTGTTTCCTTCGATACATCTTTTTGTGTTTACTAGACTTTCCGCATTTCTTGACTGCAATCTTGAAGCTTAGCATTTCTTGACAAGCTTCAAGTTATTGTCATGATAACAATAAAATATTGACAAAGGTGACGCATTTTTCTCGCTTTTTAAGAGTTTTAAGTTATGTTATGGCCAAAATACATTATTATTTTATTAATCTTTTTTTTTTTTTGAGAATTATTTTATTAATCTTTATAGTATATAGTATATTGGGCAATTTTAGTCTTCAAGTGGACGCTACCAATTTCTAAAATTTTAAAAATGAATGCTATTAATTTTTAGTACCTTCAAGTGATGCATAGTTATAGTACACTTCTACTAGTAGAAGTGTATTGTAGCATGTATTAAAATAATTTGGCATATGACATTTTTGATGGAATGCTAAAAATTTAGCATTTAGTACACCTAATTCTAGTGATTTTTAATACCATTTTAATACCATTATATTATAGATTACCCTCGTTTAATTAATTTAATTATCAAGTTGATTAATTGTCCAAATTACATGCAATATTGTGGAGGTATAAACAAATCACCAATCTAAACTAAACTGCAGTGGAAATTAAATCTGACATAGTGATTTGTTGATTAATGGAAAAAAAACCTTCACAAGGCAAAAACTCCATCAAGTGGATTTTAGGTCACTATTCCCAAAAATCCACTAATCAAAAACAAACGGTTACAAGTATAAAGAATCTTACCACTACCTGGTCTGTCCCAAAATACAAATCTACAATTGAACCCTTACACTAATCTCCAATTAGACTTGATCTTGTAGAGACTTCTTCTTTGCACAAATCTCCAATTTGTGACAAATAACCCAATAACTTGATGATTATTGTTGGATACAAAGTTCTTCAATCCACACTTGTAGACTTGAAAGCAACTTGATTACAAAACCCTAAGGAGCACAAGAATATAGTAGCTTCACAAAAAGCATGTATCTCAATAAGAGTTTCTCTGTGTGTGTCTTTGTATTAGATGACGACTATAAAATAATGCTTTTATATCCTTTGGAACCCTAGAGCATGAAACCATAGAAAAGCCTTGTCATCATGGGCTGAAAACATATCTACATGTTTAGAATCTGTAAACCTCAATAGATCGAAGGTATCGCGATTCATTAAAGCTTGATAGATCAGAGGAGTTGAGCTAGGTATCAAGACAACCTGTTTTAACTTTTCTTGTACTGTTTCTTGAGTAATCTTTATGTCTTCAACAATAGCATTTGTTATACTTCTTCAAAGTACTTCATGATGATATTGAATCCACTTAGATCTACCTAATTACAAGTGTGTTTTTGACATAGGATATGCAAATTACATAAAAATGTGACCCTAACAATTATGAAGTGTTTGGAATGGTAAATAAATATCAGCCAGAGATGGAGAAAGAAGTAAAAAAAACTGAGAAATTTTCAAACAGTGTTAAATGACATTTGTTCATAAGAAGCAAATTGAATATTTTTGAAAAAATTTTATACTACCTGCTATTAGCCTACTAAAGATAGAAAGAGACAATGTAATTCAACATTGGATTTATAAAAAATAAAAATAAAAAAATGGGAGGGGGAAACTACATTAAATCGAAATATATTAAATTCACCATCAATGTTTACTTTGTAAGAGGGAAAGGGAGGCGGAGACCAACCTTGAGGAACCATGGGTTTGGCTGGCCTGGGATAATAATCATTTGCACCTTGAAAGTCACGGATATAATTAGCACACCACTGCACTATAATCTCCCCAGATTTTACAGTACCCCATGCCTTTTTGCATTCCGATTAGACCACATAGCCCAAGCGATGGTCACCACCAAAGATAACAGATCCTCATCACTCTCCTTGGTAAACACCAAATACCAAAAAAGGTCCATAAACTCCGAAAAATACAACCTACTGCTATCAGCTATCCCCAGAAATCGAAGTGAGGCCCCAAATATTAGCATTTAGCTTACAAGTCCAGAACACGTGCCTAGTACATTCGGCCCCACTGTTACATTCTTCACATAGATCAGAGTCCACAATCCCCTCTTCTTGAGATTGGACAGTGTTGGTAAAATATTTTTGCAGGCTCTCCATGCAAAGTTCTTCACTTTGTTAGGAATTTGGAGGCTCCAAAGCTTCTTCCAAAATTTCTTGAGATCATCATCGTTAGAGCTACTACCAAGTACATCTCTCGAGTCCATGGCTAACTTGTAGCTGTAGGCGCTTCTAAATGAAAAAAAAAATGCCATTTGGGGTACATCTCTCAAGTCCATGGCTAACTTGTAGGCACTTCTAAATGAAAAAAATGCCATTTGCAGTGTAGTGCCATATCAAAGTATCATCAGGAAGGGAAAAACTTGTAATAACTCAATATAGTATTGGCTTCATGGGGTAAAAAAAATTTCCGGACTAACTCAGTTTTCCATGCACCCAAACTACTATCAATTAAATCACTAACCAAAGCATAATCACCAAGAGTGTTCTGAGGCTTATTTACCTTGAAAGTAGATGGGGTTGGAAGCCACTTGTCTGCCCATATTTGAATATTTTTACCATTTCCAACTCTCCATCTCACACAGTGTCTTACAATATGTTGAGCTGCCATGATACTCCTCCATGTATAAGATGGCCTTTTCCCCATAGTAGCATCCACAAAATCACAATTCGGAAAATATTTGGCTTCAAGAACACGATAGGCAAGGGAATTAGGATTAGATTGCAATTCCATCCTTGTTTTGCCAGTAAAGTCAAATTAAATTCCTTCAACATTTTAAAACCCATGCCCCTTTGAGATTTTGGAATGCACAATTTTTCCCAACTAATCCAAGTTATCTTCCTTTCATCACCTCTCTGCCCCCACCAAAAGTTTCGAACCATACTAGTTAACTCATCACATATAGAGTCTGGAATTTTGAAACAACCCATAGAATAAGTTTGGACCGCTTAAGCTACTACCTTAATCAATATTTCCTTCCATGCTGATGATAAGAGCTTCTCTTTTCACCCTAACAATTTATTTTCTAACTTCACCCTCAAATCCAAAAAAGTATTATGCTTTGATAAATAGACCAACCAAAGATGAAAGACCGAGATACTTCTTATGTTGCCTTATCACTCGAGCCTCAAATTGGGATTTAAATTCTACCTAAATATTAGGAGGAGTATTTTTGCTAAAGAACAAGGAAGTTTTCGATTTATTAAGTTGTTGCCCTGATGCATTCTCATAAACTTTGAGTATTCTCTACAAAGAATCACACTCTTCCATAATTAAACTTAAATAATTAAAAATAATAATTATGTCTTATTTTCTCATAGCACTAAATCCCTAATGCCTTTATACCTCCACTAATCGTTTTTTTTTTCCTTCAAATTACATGTTTCAAATTTTTTTTTACTTAGATTAATCTCTTGAAGTAGTTGTTATTAGCTATAATTGATCATTTGTGTTTTTTGTTATATAATTGTTTATTTATTTTTTTTAATTAATGTTGACTAATTTATTTTTCTTCTAATCTTTGAGTATTGGTGCATATTTGTTTCAGGTTGGGTTGGGCCGGAGATGGTTTTTTTTTTTTTTTTTTTTTTTTTTTTTAAGATCCATTGATGGCCAGAATTTGTGACGGTGGCTGATTGGGGTTGATAAGTGGTAATGGCTAACTTTGGGTTGTCACTTCGTGGCATTGGAGATGGGTTGGACGATGTGAGTCTCTTTGCTTGGTGGTTGCAGGTTTATGGGTATAAAATTTTCTGAATTGCTACGATTTGTTGGGTTTATGGGAATAAAATTTCCTTGGTTGTCACTTGGTGGCAATGGGGTTGGGCTCGACAATGATTTTGGGTAGGACCCACCGCAAGGACTAGGAAGAGTCGTACAACATTGTTGAAGATGGTATATATTGTATGATCGAATGCTTTGGCAAGCAATGCAAAGCATCCACCGCTGGGTTGATAGCTGACTATGTAGCCCATTGTTGTGGACTTTCTTGAGAGAGGGGTTCTAGAGATAGGAATAGAGGGAATATAATGATTCAAACGGAGAAGAATAAATATTTTATTAAAATAAATGATTTAATGTGTATATTTTTTTTAGAAAAATATTAACAGATGCCTTAATGTATTGATTTAGAAACTATTTTAAGAATTAATTTTTCTAACAATTTTTATATTTTTTAAAAAAATAAAGATAAAATTTTTCTAATATAGTTTATTAACAACTGCTTTAATGAAACTCATTAACATATTTTTTTAGTGATAGTATAAAATTGAATGATAGGATTTTACATAAGAAACTGAGAATGGGCTCCCTCACGCTCTCAAGGGAAGAACAAGAGGAGCTGGTACGTAGCAAGAAAAAAGTGAAGGACGTTAACCATGAGGGTTACCGAGAAAGACAGGATGTAGGTTCGATGCCTCCATACCATGAACAAGGAGGGTGGAATGAGTCAAGTTCCTTCAAGAAGAAACTCATTGGGGATATCCCGGGGGCATACACCCAAGCTTTCAATTTTGGTGACATCATGGAGGATGACGAGGAGTCTGATGAGGAGGTTAAAAACCTTCGTGAAGGATTAGTTGCTGTTAAACTCTCCAAAGACTTCAAAAAGAAGATCCGTACTCCATGGACAAGAGCTCTCATTGTTAAGGTGTATGGAACGATGGTTGGCTTAAGTTTCCTTCATAGCAGGCTGTTATCCATGTGGAAGCCTACAAGAAGGCTGGACTTTGTTGATTTGGAGCACGGGTTTTTCCTAACTAGGTTTAACTGGAAAGAGGATTATGAAGCTACTCTTAAGAGGGGACCTTGGTTCATTGGAGAGCATTTTCTCTCCATCAGGCCATGGGAACCAAACTTTAGGCCGAAGTCGACAAATGTCACCTCAGTGGCTGTTTGGATTAGATTAAACGAGTTGTCAATCGAGTATTACAACTCGAAAGCTCTATTGTAGATCGGGAAGTCCATTGGTAATGTGTTAAGGGTAGACACACACACTGCAAATGAAGCAAGAGGTAGATTTGCAAGACTTTGTGTCCAGATTGATGTGGATAAGCCGTTGGTGACAGCGGTTTTGATAGGGAGGTTCGAACAACCGGTTTGCTACAAAGGTATCCAAAAATTATGTTTCTCTTGTGGTAGAATGGGTCACAGGAAGGCAGGTTGCTCGTATATGGTTCATCTAGTTTCGCTGGCGAAAGAAGTGAAAGAGGGGGCAACAGAAAATGACAGGGACGTGGAATGATGATCATGTGATATGCATGTACCAAACGAATCAGCCATGGGAATGGAGCCCAGCAGGATCGTGCATCGGAATGTGTTAGAGGAGGTACAGGAAAGGACATACGGTCCTTGGACTGTAGTAGTGCGAAGGAAGAATGTGCTGAAAAATCAGAGAAGTGGAGGGGCCTATGTTGCGCTGGATAACGGTCAGCTAAGGCAAGAGAAAAGAAAGGCAAAGACTGATGCTAGGTTCAACTTTACAGCGGGTAGAAAAAATTTGGCTAATGGACCAAGTAGAGAGGCTAAAAGAAAACTGGCATCCTCCAAACAATTGGACCAAGCCCAAGTAGCAAGCTCAATACAGTCCTTGCCAGCAAAAGAACATCGGCCCGTGGGTGACACCATTGTGAATGAAGCTGGACCTGGTGTGGATAAATTGGGCCCAAATGTTAGTGTTGAAGGCAAAACAGAAAAGAAGAGTTTAAATTCAGAAGCCCAAAGCAGCCCATCAGTTAAGGGCAAGTGATGGGCCAAAAAAGTATTGAGTCCTTGTGATTAATTAACCTATTTAATTTAGCCAAGTATATTAATTAAGTTAATTAACATGCAAACGCGTGGTAGCACAAACAAATCACCAAATAACTAAATATGCAACGGAAATTAAATGACACGGGTGATTTGTTTACGAATGGGGAAAACCTAACGACAAAAACCCCACCGGGTGATTTTCAGATCACCACTCCCGAAACTCTACTATTATCACAACAAGCGGTTACAAGTAAAGGAATCTCATGTACCTTACTAACCTACAGTTGAACCTTTATCCCAATACCCAATTGGACTTGTTCTGTAGTAACAGTTTTTCCTTTTGATGCACGGCTCCCAAGTACGCGACTAACCAATGCGCAGATCCCAGTACGCGACTTCAATACCAACTAGAAAGAGTTGTTGGCTGCAAAGTTATTCAGTTCATCTTACACGATGAAGATCAAGAAGATGCTTGGTCACAAAACCCTTTGGTGCAAATACACAGCAACTTCTTCAAGAATGATGAACTAGGGCAAGAACTTCGTCTCCAGTCACAATTTACTTGAACAGAGTTTTCTCAATGCTTATGCAACTTGTGAACTCTTTGATGGCCCTTAAAACAATCCTTTTATATATCTAGGGTTAGGAGAAAAGAAGGCCCAAAGACACATTCATGAATCCTAAGAAATCAGATCAGAATTTCTAATTTTATAAACCTCGACAGATAGCAAGGTGTCGAGCAGCTATCGAGCAGGTGTCGAGATTTAATGAATGTGCACTTCTTCAGCTTGTTTCTTGGACAGACTTGATGACTTCAACACTTGATCTTGAACCTTGTTTCTTAAAGTATTAAAAACACATAGAACTACCCAATTACAAGTTGAGTGCATTTTGTCAAAGGATTAGGCAATTACATAAAAGAATGACATATGTTCTTAATAAGTGAACCACATATGTCCTAACAATCTCCCCCTTTGGCAATCCGTGACAAAACCACAACAAACAAATGAACATATGAGAAAAGTCATAAATCACTCAACTCATATTCACTTGTTAAATACAATAAAATCTATCCTAACACAAACTCTCGAAAAACTTTGTAAGAAGAGAGTTTATGGCAAGTAGATTTTGACAACCTGTATTTCTGAAACACTTTAAATAAAACTCATCAAGACATCTTAGTGTGAAACAAAAATAATAGATTGCATACAAGTATAAGAAACATGTGTATAAAGATAGAAAAGAAACAACACATGTAGAGGTAGGTGAAAGAAACATACATCCACATATAGAGAAAATAAGTACAATGTATGTAAAAACTGGTCACAAGACCCAATGTACAAGAACAATGTATCTAAAAAAGTAGAAAAGAAAAGACACATCATATCCTCACTACATCCCTCATATCCTCACTCTCCCCCTAACAAAAATGTCCTACACTAACTCTTCCCCTAAGAATGACTACTCTCAATATCCAAAACTACTCCCCCTTTTTGTCACGAGTGACAAAGGGTAAGAGTATCAAGTAGACATCTCATCAGTAGAGCTAGCATCTCCATCATCATCCGAAGCGTTATCGTCATCACCATCATCATCATCATCATCCTCAGCATCAGAATCAGAAGCCACTGGAGGAGGTGGTGAAGGAGTAGACTCAGGAGCAAAAACACCCATGGTCGCTTGTCGTCGTGCAATACGACCAACACGAATATTCACCTGATACAACTCAGTGAAGAGTGTATCAAGGCGAGCATCCATACGCTGCAGCTGCGCCATGATGTCTCCAAGTGATACATCGCCCATGGAAGTGGATGGAGCGGATGTGAATGGAGCTGAACGAGATGGAGCCGGATGGGAGGGAGGAGTGGAATCCGGCTGTCGCAACCTAAACTACGCCTCACTACATTTTACGGTAGCGGCGTCTATGGCACACATGAATGTGAAATGGTTGGACACAGGGAAAGGGACAGCAAAATGGCGTAAGATCCTCGTGATAGCAGAAGGAAAGGTGAGCTTATCACGGGTCGCCGCATCCAAATGAACATCTATAATAGATAGAATGAAATGAAAAGGAAAATTTATAGTAAGATGCTCAAAGAGGGATAACAAAAATCGAACACGAGACTCTGTGATGGAGTTGTAATGAGAAAGCGAATGAAGAACAAAAGTCATCACCATGTTTAAGAATCTAGGACCTTTAGCAAAAGCCTTACATGATGTGTACTGACGCTCACCCCACTCTAAAGGGCGCCCACAAAAAGCAGATATGAGCTTATCCTTGGACACAGTCCGTAGACGCTCACAAGAAGGATAGACAGGAAACTCTATCCTAGGAACCCGAAGCACATCCGCAACAAGCTGCGGTGTGACAGGAATGCGTATACCTTGAACGCGAGTGAAGAAAAGAGGTACTGAACGATCAATCTCGTGCATGTTGGAGTAAAACTCCTAAATAAGCATGAGAGAACAAGTGACCGGGACGTCACATAGTGACTACCATCCCCGACTGTGAATGACAGAGGGAAGGTCAGTGTCGGCAAAATCCGCCAAAATGACTTGGCGTTCCGAATGAACACCTCGTCTAGAGAAGTTCTTCGAGAAAGCCTTACGAGCATCCTCATCACGGAACCGAATGTTAGAAGGAGTAGGATCAGAAGATGAAGATGTCCTAGAACGCAGAAGGTTCTTGGACGGAGCAGACTTACGTTTAGGTGTCATAGACACAACTAACGTAAACAGAAAGAGAGGGAGAGAAAGAAAGACAATCAGAAAAGTCTCAAGCAATTCAAATATATCAAATATATTGAAAAGAGAGTACGTATGCATGGGAAATGCATGAACATGTGACATGCAAAGTAAAAAGCATCATGGGCTCAGCCCAATCCAATCCTACCAGCACACATGCATATTACACACATCTAAATGCATGAAAATACCATTATAATGCAAATGTAATGCAATGTATGAGGTTTTAAACATATTTAAATGAAAATCCATCCCAAAATTTCAATAAACACTCATCAATTTTGAAAAACCCCAAAATTTTACAAAAACCCCAAAACCTAGGTTTCAAAACATGAAATGCATGAAAAATGAAGAGATTAAAAGCTTACCAAGCGTAGAAAAACTTGAAGAAGCTTGAAGAAACCTTAAGGAACAAGATTGGAGTGAGATGAGAAAAACAGAGAGCTATCGTGAGAGAGATCGAGAGAAATGAGAGGCGGATCACACGAGGGGTTTAAATAGAAACCTCAATAAATCTCGACAGATGAGGTATCGAGAGGTGTCGAGAAAATGAACGTCGACAGCTACAAGTGTCGAGGAGGTATCAAGAAACAAACACCAAAACCAAGAATCAGAAGCTCGATCGATCGACTAGGTGTCGAGAAGCTATCGAGGAGGCAGGAACCAGGTGTCGAGGAAGTGTCGAGATTGCGATAAGAAAAAGCTTGAGAAGCTCGACAGATAGCTAGGTATCAAAGAGGTGTCGAGGAGGTGTCGAGCTTGCTTTTAAAAACAGTTTTTCGAGAAGTGAAAAACACAAACATGAATGCAATCCAACATGCAACTCAACAAATTATCCAATCAACATATTAAGCTCTCAAAATCATCTCTTAAAAAAAATTTTAAGCACATGGATCCCAAAAACACACACACTAAACAAATCTAACAAATTTTATATTTCAAAAATAAGTCAAGACAGTTTAGTGAGCATACATTAGCACATTTAAAATCTTGTGATGGTCAAATCACATTGTACCTGCACATGTATCAAAAGTAGCAAAGAATATTGCGTGTTGTGTGTGAAAAATATCGCAAGATTGCATACGTGTATACATGTTATGACGATTTGAGATATGAGAAATTCACTTTAACTCACACACAATCATAACTGTTTGATGAGGACTATCACTTTCGAGGTACATCCTATAACTCCCACATCTCCTGGAATACACGCTTGCAATCATATTTAAAGCATTTTTTATCTTTTTGCTTTTTATTTTCTTTGCATATTTTATTTTATTTAGCATATCATGCATGGGCATATAAAAGAGAGAAAAGAAATATCCAAGATGTTAAGCATATGACGTTGCACTTTTGCTATGCCGAAGCATACGAATGTCTTTGACACTGCACTTTTGCTATGCTAAAGCATACAGGTGTCATATTATGATTGGCGGGCAACAGTGATGAGATGGTCATTTATGCCTTTCTCTTAGGATTTTTTAGTCCTACCCGTCAAAAAGAGTGATATGAGTGTTAAGTTCAAGAGATAACTTAATCTTACTCATCACAAACAAGAGCCACAAAGCTCACTTGCTTAGTTATGCATAGAGGTGCTCATCTAATGCTACAAATGATACAAAGTTTAGAAAATTTTGTTTCAATGGCCATCCAAGGTACACAAGTACCAATGTACACAAAACACACACTGTTTTTGTATTTTTCTGATTTTTCAATTTTTTTTTTTTTTTATATCAAAATCAAAATAAACAAAACTGAAAATAAACAAACAAAAACATGTTATCAAAGTAAAGCATAAAACTAGACTGACTCAGAATAAAAGCAAAACACACAAGTAATGCAACAAACAAAAACAAGAAAATAGAAGAAAGTGATATAATCACTTAGAGTCCTTTTTCTTCCACACCTTGGAAGAACCTTTCCTTTAATTGAATCCTTGAACCGGCAGTGAAGGGGAAGAATTGAGCCCGTTCAAATTCGAAAGGAACATGAGAGCTTTCAGAAGATCTCCAAGAGGAGCAAGAGAGGATTAAAACTGATTTTGGCTTCCAGATGCTATCATACCGTTGCTCTATTGAGTGGCTAACCACTTATAGCAATTTGGTCAAGTATGACCGGCAACACCACAATGATGACAGAGATGTTGCTCCTTCTGTTTAGGCTTTTGAGAGATAGCCTTCTTAGCTCTAGGGTTTTTAACTTCTTTCTTATCTTGTTTAGGGGGTGCTCCTAAAATAGATTTACCATTGTCTAAGTTCTCACTAGCTAATTCAGTTTTAGCATCATTGTTTTCAATTTCAATATTATTAGCGGGTGGAACAAAAACAGTAGAACTAGTAGAAGCAATATTAAAGGAAGAAAGACCATACCCTAAACCCATTCGATCTGAAGCAAATTTCTGAATGTTGAGCATCTCATCAAGCTTTGCACTTGAAGTCCTCTCCAATTGAGCTTTGACTTGAAACAGCTCCGCTTCAAGCTTCTTGGTCTTCTCAGCCAAGAAATTGTTCTCAAACCTCAGTGCACCAATTGTTTGATTAGCTTCATCAAACTTTATGGAAAGCTCTTCACGATCAAGTTCCACATCACTGAGCTTCTTGGTGGCCAACCTATACAGTTTCTCATGCTTCTCAGAGAGCTTATAAAGTTTCGCATAGGTTGTATGGATATCATCTTGATCATCCATCTTCTCACACTTAGAATCCACCAATTCTTCTTCTTCTTCCACGTCTTCAACAATCCCTTCAGTAGGATTGACTATGGCAGTGAAGACATTCAAGATTCTGTCATCTTCATTGTCGGAATCATCCTCAGGCTCAGTGTCACTCAAGGTTGCAACAAGTGCCTTACTCTTCCCAATGCTCTTGAGATATGTGAGGCATTCTTGCTTCATGTGACCGAATTCATGACATCCAAAACACTTTGGTCCTGCAGGAACAATGTACTGATCGCCATCCTTAGCATCCTTTTTCCCTTTGTCTTGGCCCTTAGACTGAAAAGAACTGGATTGTCTGCGGTCCTTGTCGAAGTTCCTCCCATTTGCATTCGTCATAAATTTCTTGAACTGCCTTGTAATGTAGGACTTCATCTTTGAATCTTCATCATCGGAAGACTCATCTGTGTCACTGCTCTTTGCCTTCAAGGCCATGCTCTTGCCTTTACTTAACTTGCTAATCCTAGATAACCCTAGCTCGTACGTCTGCAAGTTTCCAACCAGCTCAGTTAAAGGAATCTTGTCAATATCCTTTGATTCCTCAATTGTTGTAATCTTTGCATGGAATCTCTCGGGTAGAGATCTGAGCACTTTCCTCACAATCTTGGGTTCAGGAATGGTTTCCCCAAGATTGAAGGCTGAGTTCACTATGTCTTTGAGCTTGGCAAAGAACTCATCGAACGACTCATCCTCCTCCATCTTTATTTCTTCAAAGCTTGTAGTGAGCATTTGAAGTTTTGAATCCTTGACAGCCTTTGTACCTTCATAGGTTGTCTAGAGGATGGTCCATGCTTCCTTTGCAGTTTCAGTAGAGGATATCTTCTTAAACTCCTCATTGGTGACTGCGCTAAATAAGGCATTCAACACTCTGCTGTTGAAGTTTGCCACCTTGATCTTGGCTTCATCCCAATCAGCCAGCGCTTCTTTTGGCTTGGTCTAGCCAATCTCTACAGCTTGCCACACCTTCTCATCTAAAGATTGCAAGAAAACTCTCATGCATACTTTCCAGTATGCATAGTTAGTGCCATCAAATAAAAGATGTATGATTAATAACTGTCCTCTATCCATGACAAACAGGAGTCAATGGATTAACACAGCAAAGATTAAACCTAATCAGAGTGTGCCTGCTCTGATACCACTTGATAGGCCAAAAACGTATTGACTCCTTGTGATTAATTAATCAATTTAATTTAGCCAAATATATTAATTAAGTTAATTAACATGCAAACGCGTGGTAGCACAAACAAATCACCAAATAACTAAATATGTAGCGAAAATTAAATGACACGGGTGATTTGTTTACGAATGGGAAAAACTTAGCGGCAAAAACCCCACCGCACCGAGTGATTTTCAGGTCACTACTCCCGAAACTCCACTATTATCACAACAAGCGATTACAAGTAAAGGAATTTCAAGTACCTTACCAACCTACAGTTGAACCCTTACCCCAATACCCAATTGGACTTGTTTTGTAATGATAGTTTCCCCTTTTGATGCACGGCTCTCAAGTACGTGACTAACCAATGTGCGGATCCCAGTACGCGACTTCAATACTAACTAGAAAGAGTTGTTGGCTGCAAAGTTCTTCAATTCATCCTACACGATGAAGATCAAGAAAATGCTTGGTCACAAAACCCTTTGGTGCAAATACACAGCAACTTCTTCAAGAATGATGAACTAAGGCAAGAACTTCGTCTCCGGTCACAATTTGCTTGAATAGAGTTTTCTCAATGCTTATGCAACTTGTGAACTCTTTGACGGCCCTTAAAACAATCCTTTTATATGTCTAGGGTTAGGAGAAAAGAAAGCCCAAAGACACATTCATGAATCCTAAGAAATCAGATCAGAATTTCTGATTTTATAAACCTCGACAGATAGCAAGGTGTCGAGCAGCTATCGAGCAGGTGTCGAGATTTAATGAATGTGCACTTCTTCAGCTTGTTTCTTGGACAGACTTGATGACTTCAATACTTGATCTTGAAACCTTGTTTCTTAAAGTATTAAAAACACCTAGAACTACCCAATTACAAGTTGAGTGCATTTTGTCAAAGGATTAGCCAATTACATAAAAGAATGACATAGGTTTTTAACAAGTGAACCACATATGTCCTAACAGCAAGAAAGTGATTGCGAGGAATAGGGCAATGAACAAAAGCACCACAGATTCTACTGGAAGTAGCAAGACCCATTTCAAACTTACTTCTCTAGCTCCTAAGATTCTCTATAGAGAAGACACTAAGCACAACCCAAGCACACCTTTCCTCTTTTCAACCACCACTAATGCCAAGATGGGAAATCATCACCAACGCAAGAGCTATGGGAATGTCAGTAGAGGAGAGAGCAGAAATGAGAGAAAGGCTGACACTGGTGATAGGGCGGTCCGATTAACTTTGGAAGGTAATAGGGAGGATGATCGTCACGGTGATGGAAGGAAGAGTGAAGAGGGGCTGTCTATTAATCTCGGACCCAATTTGGGGAGTGAAGATGCAAGAGATTCAGCCTAGCTATACCACGGTGAAGGGGAAGATTTAGATTACCGCGGTGGAGAGCCCGGAGAAGAAAGAATGGAAGTCAAAGAGGGAGATGGAGCTACTACCTTTCCATGATGAGTGCTTTACATCTATCCACTCCTTAATAATGAATATTTTAGTTTGGAATAGTAGGGGGGTCCTGAAGCCTTATTTTCAGGAATATGTTAGAGAGTTGGCTAGAATTCACAATCCGGCCATCTTAGTGATTATGGAGAATAAATTGGGTGGAGAAAGAGGCAAAGGAATTACGGATAGACTTCCGTTCGATGGCACCATTCACACTGAAACAATCGGGTATGCTGGAGGCTTACGGCTGCTTTGGAACTCTGACCTCGTGGAGATGGAGCAACTGGCTAATACGGAGCAAGAAATCCATGTGTAAGTGAAGGTACTTGCTTCTAACCTCTCTTGGATTCTGTTTGCTGTGTATGCTAGTCCTAGGAGTGCAGAAAGGTATATTCTGTGGGAGAATTTAATGAAGGTTGCAGGTCTACATAATAAGCCATGGGTGATAGCAGGGGATTTCAATGAACCCCTGTTGGGTGAGGATAAATTTGGAGGGAGACCTGTTAGTATCTCGAGATCCCTACTATTTAAAGATTGTCTGGACAAATGTAATATAGTTGATCTGGGTTTCTCCGAACCCAGATATACGTGGACAAATAGGAGGGACCTGAATAATCTCATTCAAGAGAGAATTGACCGATTTTTCACGAACCCGAGTTGGTGCCTTTTGTACCCAGAGGCTAGAGTAACACATTTAACTCGATGCCACTCTAATCATTGTCCAGTTCTCATGGAGGCAGTCCTTAGAATAATCAATCACCTTAATAGACCTTTCAAGTTCCAGAGCTTCTGGTTATCTGATCCTTCCTTTCCTAGGGTGGTGACAAGGGCATGGAGTCACAATAGAAATCTCTCGGCTTCAATAGAGAAATTTACAAATGAAGCGACACAGTGGAACAAGTATCAGTTTGGAAACATTTTTGAGAAAAATAGGAGGCTAATGGCTCAACTTAATGGAATACAAAGGGCTGTAGCATCTAATCCAACCTCCCCTCTGATCAAATTGGAGAACCAACTGCACAAGGACCTCGAGATTGTTCTTGACCAAAAAGCAGAATTGTGGGCATTAAAGTCTAGAGTTAACTGGATGGTGTTGGGAGACCGAAATATCTCCTTCTTTCATGTTTCCGCGCTTGCTAGAAGAAAAAGGAATATGATTAACGCAATAAAAAATGAGGTTGGGGATTGGATCACAGAGGAAAGGGAGGTTATGAACCACTTCAAAGAGGGGTTTATTAAGCTATATTCCACTTCTCAAGTGATGGCAAAGTAGAACAATGATAAGTGGACTCGTTGGCAGATTAGGCTCATGGAGGAAGAGAAAAATAGTCTTAACAGCCCGGTATCCGATGAAGAGATTACCACTACCTTATGGTCTTTAAAAGCCTTTAAAGCCCCATTACCTGATGGGTTACACGCCGGCTTCTTCCAGAGATTCTATCTCACAGTGGGGAATTCAGTCAAGGAAGAGGTTAAGCATGTTTTTGTACAAAGGAAAGTCCCTGAATACTTAAACAGCACAAGTATTGTCCTCATTCCAAAGATCCAAAGTCCGAAATTTATTGGTAGTTACCAGCCAATAAGTCTATGTAACTCGGTCTACAAAGTTATTACCAAAACCTTAGTTGGAAGGTTGCGGCCATATTTAGACAAGCTTATAGCTCCATGCCAAGCGGCATTTGTTCCGAGTAGAAGAGGAGTGGACAATGCGATAATTGTCCAAGAGATAATTCACTCTATGGAGAAGACCAAAGGGAGGGGAGGCTACATGGCTTTGAAGATTGATTTAGAAAAAGCTTATGATAAGCTAGAGTGGAGTTTTATTAGAGATACATTACTCTGTTTCAATCTGCCTAAGAATCTAGTTGAGCTAATCATAAGCTGTGTCTCGTCTGTTTCGACCTCTATTCTCTTCAATGGAGGGGCACTAGACACATTCATGCCCTCTATAGGCATAAGGCAATGAGATCCTCTATCCCCTTACATATTCATCATGTGCATGGATTACTTGGGGCAATTAATTTAGGAAAAATGTGCTACAAACTTTTGGAATCTTGTTAAGGCCTTTAGAAGTGGACCGGCTTTTTCACACCTCTTTTTCACAGACGATCTGGTTCTGTTTGCGAAAGCAAATCTTGAAAATTGTGTAACAATTAGAGAAGTTTTGGATGAGGGCAGACCATAAGCGAGGCCAAGTCAAGGGTCTTTTTCTCTCCCAATTTGGATAAAGACTACGGGGATGCCTTAGGTGACATTCTCGAATTTTAGTCAACGCCCAATTTGGGTAGGTACCTTGGTTTTCCCATGAAACACCGGGGAGCTTCCAACCAAGACATTAATTTTGCGCTTGAAAAGGTTAAGAAGAAACTTGCTGGGTGGAAAGCAAACCTTCTATCTATGGCTGGTCGATTTGTGTTAATTCAAGCTTCTACTTCGGCTATACCAACGTATGTGATGCAAAACAACCTGCTGCCAAGGAGGATTTTGGATGGCATTGACCGGGTGAATAGAAACTTCCTTTGGAATTCCACTAGTACCAAGCAAAGTATGCATTGGGTAGGGTGGAGAAAGGTCAGTACCCCTAAGGATGTAGGGGGCTTGGGCTTACAAACCGCCAAGGGAAGGAACACGGCACTACTTGCTAAGCTGAATTGGAGATTCCATACGGAGGGTGAGTCCCAATGGGCTAAAGTTCTAAGATTGAAGTATTGCACACATCAGAGGTTAAATTCCAGAAATGAAGCCAACCTCCCTTGTTCTCGTACTTGGAAGAGCATGAAGAAAGGTGAAGAAATTTTCAGGAAAGGAATCAAATGGATTCCTGGGTATGAAAGCAGCCTTAGTTTTTGGAATGATAGCTGGTCAAACATGGGTACTCTTAGAAACATCATCCAAGGCCCTCTTACTGTTGAATCATCCAACCTTAGAATTAAGGATGTTGCAGATTTAGGAGGTTGGAATTGGGATCGGCTTCATATAGAGCTCCCTGAGGAAGTTAAAAAGGAACTACAAGCCACCCCCATATCGTTTGTTAGGAGGAATGAAGACAGATTGGCTTGGAAGCCTTCTTCGAGAGGCGTCTTCGAGCTCAAAAGTGCCTACTTGCTCGCCATTGATCCTTTGCCTGACCTAGGATTCCAAGGTAGGTGGATATGGAAGCTAGACACCTTGCCCAGGATTCAAATGTTCTTATGGAAATGCATGCATCAGAGTATAGGTGTCAAGGAGTGTTTACAAGCCAGGGGGGATGTTAGTAGACACGGCATGCCCTCACTGTCTCATCAGACTTGAATCCATATTGCATGCACTCCAGGACTGCCATGTGGTTAGAAAAATATGGCATCAATTGGGTGTGCACCATTCGGATAGTACGTTTTTCTCTTCCAACCTTCAGGAATGGTTATTTGGTAATTGCTCCTCCAAAATTAAACGGGTGATAGGACAAGCCCCGTGGAATCAAGTCTTTATGTTTGCAGTTTGGTTGATTCAGAAAGGTAGGAATCAATTAGTTTTTGAGAACAAAAAGCTAAATTCGAAAATTGATGGTGATATTGCCTATAAAGCAGTGGAGTACACTCACTGTGCTGGTAAGCCGTTGATGTCCAAGCACAGGATCACGAAGCAAATCAAGTGGGAAAAACCAAGAAATGGCTGGAGGAAATTAAATGTGGATGGAGCGTCAAGAGGGAACCCAAGTCAGGCTGGAGGTGGCGGTCTCTTAAGAGATGAGGATGGGAATTGGATTGGGGGTTTTGCTAGAAGAATAGGCATAGCAAATAGTTTCACCGCTGAATTATGGGCTCTCCGAGATGGGCTTCTGTTGTGTCAGCAACTGAATGTTCAAGCAGTCATTATAGAGCTAGATGCAAAAACTATTGTTGATGCCCTTAATCTCCAAGGTAAATCAAATACTGTAGTGTCTTCTATTATGGAGGATTGCAGACACTTGGTTACTCTAATTCCCCAATCAACCGTAAGGCATGTCTTCAGGGAAGCCAATAGGAGTGCTGACCATCAAGCCAACTTAGGAATTAATTTAGATGCTGATTTTACTTTGTTTTGATCTTGGGGCTTCCTTCTAGTTTTTAATGAAATTCCCTCTTTACCAACAAAAAAAAAAAAAAAAATGAAAAAAAAAAAAGATAGGATTTTACATTAAAATAAAGAGTTATGCTAACGAGTACCCTTATGCCAATAATTAATAATCTATTTTAAGAAAGTTTTAACACCATTTTTATGAGAAATAAAAAAAAAATCAAAATATTAATTTTTTTCTATAAAAATTTTCTTTAAATAAATAATTAAGTAGCTATTAGCCTTTCTCTAAAATAAGTAGTAAAATAAACAACTAATAAATGATGCAAGTGCTATATCGTGACTGTTGTTGTGGATAAGGATACAGGAAGTGAACTGAATCTTAAAAAATGTATAGTATATGGCAAAGCAACTGCTAATCGAAGAAGTTTGGACAGTAGTCAGTTAAAATGTCTACCATTACCGCCTCTCTCTGCTTTCTTTCTGGAAACAAAAACCCAATCAAAACCCTAAACTTATCTCCTTCAAATTCAAATTCCAATTCAGTTCGGAGTTGGAGTAGTCACGTAATCAAGACCTCCTCCTCCAACTCCAATCGCCTCTCCTTCAACTGCAAAAGTGCCTCCACTATCCCCTTCGTCTCTTCCAAAAACTACGAGGTATCACTTTCTTTTTTCTTTTTTCTTTTTTAGTATAAGCTACAATTTCGATTCATTGTTAATTTTCTTTTCTTTTAGTACAGACATAGGAGGAGAGAAAATAGTCTGTTTATTGATGTATATTCTATGTGTATAACCCTGTAGAGAGCTTTATATAGACTAAGTACGCGTGAAGTATAAGTAATATGAGTATATTACAAGTATAGTTTACTGGGCTAAGGCTGATGGGCTAGGCTAGACTAAGCTATATACTAACAAATACAAAGATGGGTGTTTATAAAATGCAAGTACTCTCAAGAAATCATGGGATAAGGGAAAGTTTAATAAGACTGTTTTAAGACAAGTTATGCATATTGAATGTCGGGTTATCAAGAAATAACATCTAGTGTAGCTAAAATGATGAGAATATTGAGATGGATAAGTGAAGATACAATAGGATGTGAACTGAAGAAATCCTCCTCAAAATAGAGGGAGATGCTTGTGGTAGTTTGGTCATGTGCAAAGAAAAATAATTAATGCATTGATGAGAAAGAGTGATTTCATTCGAGTCAAGGACGTGTTAATTAAGGAAATTATATATGTGTGCCCAATCCTAATTAATCTGTTGAGGTCCCCCATAGCTAAATCCCAAAGGTTTTGGACTAAGGCTTCTTTCTTTCTTCTAAAAATACTTATTTGCTTTTTGAGCATTTTCTCTTCTTCCTTGAATGAAGTCCTGCATGTTTGCTTTTGGGAATTAAATTCAAATTAGGGTTGGAAACTAGAAAGTTCTTTGTTAGGTATAAGGGATAGAGAGTATTTCAGTCTCATAGTTCATATTATTGCCAGATGAATTTTTATTATTAAACAAACAAATGAATATTAATGTAATAACAAAGAATGTTTTTCACACTGTGTAGCTACCCAATAAAGTGAAAAATCACCTAAAACTAGCAAAGTAGCAATGTCATAACAAAGAATGGAGCACACATGCAATTCTGAGGAAAAGGGTATTCAATAGTGAGTTTATCATGCAGATATGTTAGATTAACATCACTTCATTTTATTAGTACAAAAAGCTATATCAAGCTTTGGAATAATTAATCATTCAGTACAATCCTCTGAAATGAGCATTTTTCAGTTGGGTGGTGATGTGGAACTGGTGGTCAGGACAGAAAGTTATTGGATGCGTATCCTTTGGGTTCCTTTATGAAGACTTACTTTGAGTAAAGCAGGCCAATGTATTTTCTAAACCTCAAATAGACTGATGCCCACAGAAATTCTAATATTCTAGCATGAAGCAACATACAGTCATAGATATTACCATTCATCATATTAAAGAATTTTGAAACTTAATGAATAGTTTAACAATCTTTTGGTTCTTTTACCAGATGGGTTTGAATTCATCCAATTTAATTGTGTGAAACATATGCAGTTTTCTGATGGTTCTTCTGAGGTGGAACTGAGATTACAACTCGGGGCCCAGGACATTCAAAGTTACAGGGATATATCTGTGGATGCAAATGACAACTCTTTGAAAATTAGAATACAGCGCTATGGGTCTCTCATCACACTTATAGAAACTGATCATCTATTTGAAAAAATAAAGCCCGCTGAAACAATATGGTTTGTGAGTGATTTTTTTCTTTTTGAACTTCTAAAACCAGTATATAGGTCTTCATTGTTTAGACAGAGGCTTCATGCTTTGGACAGGTACATAGATGACGATCAACTGGTTGTAAACTTGAAGAAGCAAGATCCAGATTTGAAATGGCCTGACATTGTGGAGTCCTGGGACTCCCTGACAGTGGGATCTCTGCAACTTTTGCAAGGAACAGCAATCTTCATTGTTGGGGATTCAACTGAAATTAACGAGACAGTGGCTCGAGAAATTGCAGTTGGTATTGGGTACTGATTTTATTTTCCTTTTAGCTAACAATAATGGTCACTGGCTAGTTACAACTTTCCACCAAATTTGACCAGCTGGTGTTAGTAATCATGCCAGTCTACTATCTTTTTTTCTTTTTCTTTTTTTCTTTTTTTTTTTTCCCTTTTTTTTTATTTATAAATAAATCATCTGTGTTTTTATCAATTTTTAGTTTATCACTCAGTTAATAAGTCTATTCGTTCCTATTTGTTAATGATAGTCTACTAATTTTTAATGAAAAACATGTAATTATCAATTATGAGTACCTTCTATCCTGAATTGAATAAAATGGCATTACAATTTGCCTCAATAAGTCGGTTTTTATTAATTTTTGCCTATTGGACTAAATCTGGATTCAGCTTATTGTTCTTTTTTAAGCTTCCAAAAGTTGTAGTGAGAAATAAGCTCTCATTGCCACTTTTAAACAGAAAGTTATCCTTTTTTTCACTATTCCCATGCTGGTTTGGGTAGCCAGGAAAAGGCATACATGGCCAGCATATATGCACTTTCCATCCAAGGAGGAGGTTCTCTCCAACTATAGCGGACCTTCATTTCCTTCTTGTAGTTTCATTACCTATCCAGGAACCATTGACACAATTAGGATTAGTTAATAGCATAATGAAAAAATACCAGATCCATTGCTTGCTTTCATCATGCAACGCTCTGCCAATATTATCCAATAAATGTATTTCTCTTTGTTTTTGAAGTATCTCTCCTCTCCTAATAGTTCCATTGGGTTGATACGGTCTTCAGGTACACACCACTTACCACAAAAGAGTTGCTTGAAACATATGTGAAGCAAACTATTGATTCATGTAAGTGTATATTGTCAACAATGTTTATTGGTCATTAAGGCTAGATCTTTGCCTTCCCTGTCCAAGCTCATCACCCATACATAAAATATTAGTGGCTTAAATCCCCAGATGTGCGACAAATGAATCTGTAGTATTTTATATTTGTAGTTTCTTTTTGAATGATACTGCTATATTATTTTGCATTATAAGACAGCTATTGACTGAAAATTTGATGATTTATGATGATGATGGTAGTAGTAGCAGTGGTCATGATGCTGATGAAAGACAATGTACTTACATCCAAAGATGTGAACAAAATTATATAGCGAGTCTAAATTAGACCTGATAAAATAATAGAAGTGGCTAATTCTTATGGTGCATACTGAACAGCTCTGTAGACATTTAATTATCTAGTATATGGTTGATTTCTTTTGTAGAGGGATGGAACATTATTCACGCAAAACTATTAATAGTAAATGATGTTATGTTTCCTACAATTTTTGTGAACTAAGCAGCAAAAGGCTCTTTTCAATTAGCCTGTTAAGAGGCATGTCTTCAATTGGATACATCAGATTTTGTATTTCTTCTTGAAGTTATCCATGCTGTCATCAGTCTCTTTCTCTCCTTAAATGCATTTTTTTTGCATTCAAATGCAGAGTTACACCTTCAATTTGCTTGTTCTAAAATTTTTATCTTCTCCATGTTACATTCTATTTGTCTATGCTTTCATTAGCCCAATATTTTACTCCATAAAGAAAATAATCTAACTGCTATGGTTTACCTTATGCAATATGTATGATCTAATAAGTCTCAAAAAGGTGATCATAGTTATTGCTTGAAATGACTTGTATCTTCCACCTCGCAGTGCATTAACAAGTCTAATCAATTCCAGGGGTGCTTACTGAAGGCTCTGACTCTGTAGCAGAAGCAGAAAGTGCTATATTAGAAAGTCTAAGTAGGTACTGTCTATGGCTGGAATTGATCAATAGATTTTTTCTTTTTCTTGTTTGGGTTAGAAACAGAGAGCATTCTTTTCTGGGCTTGTTTTTTTGCAGGCATGTACGGGCTGTTGTTGCAACGCTAGGAGGGCAGCAGGGAGCTGCTAGAAGGGCTGATAAATGGCAGCATCTCTATGCTGGATTTACTGTATGGCTGTCCCAAACTGAAGCTACAGGTAATTGTGTGAGATATTTTATTCTTTGCCTTTTATTGGATAAACAAGTCCAAGTAGTGTATCTTGTGAAATATACTTTCTTAGAAGCTGTATCACTATCTGTGGGACCCAAATTTACATATAACAAGTTTTTGTGAGAAATTCTCCACTTTATTCAAAGTATTCCTGAACATAAGTAGATTTATTTTATCTTGAGGACATCTTCAGATGATGTACTTATCTATTTGCATCCAGACCATAGCCAATACTTGTAAATACCTGAATATATGCTTACTTAGATGTGACCCATCCAATCAGCCATCATCACTGGAAATCTTTGAAAAAGAGATCTCTCATTGATGTACTTATCCAAAAGAGAGAGAGAGAGAGAGAGAGAGATCTCATTGATCAGGTTATATGCTTTATTTCTTTTTGGAAATCATTTTGTCAAAATCAACTGTTTTTTCCTCCCAAGGAGCAGATGTAATTTTCATGCTTATGTAACCTGCACAATTGGCTGGGGACCATGCTGCATGAAGTGGAGGTCACTAATACAAATCTCCCATTCCGTTCCCATTGGGATCAAAACGTTTTATAATAATAATGCTTATGCACTTGAAGCAAAGAACCTGACTCAAAACTTTAAAGTTTACCATTAAAAGCTATACATGTATGTGACAATCAAATTGGTTGTACAAATCATGCAGTAAAGTAGAAGTTATAGTGGAGTGGAGAACTTCAGTTGGCTTATCTTACACGATCTCAACGGCAATTTGTATAGATTGGACCACAAATTTTAAGGAACTATTGGCATTAGATGGACTGAGTTCTTTCAGCTTTTGAGAGAGTATTTATGGTTGCCAAAAAATATGTAACATAAGTGTCTCACTTGGGCTTCAGATATGACTGCCTCAATAAACGATGATGATTTTTGTGTCTAAGAATATTTAGGTTGTGCGCACCTAAGATGAGGCTACTTGGGCTGGGCCTCACTTAGATTCACAACTTATTTGTTTAGTGAGTATGGATTTCCTACTATGGGTCGTTCTCAGCACAGATACTCAATGAGATCACTTTTCTCTTTCTGTGTTACCACCCTTTCTCCCTTTCTCTCAACTTTTCCAACCCCCCTCCCCTTTCTCCCACCTCTCTTATTTATAGCACTCTGATTAGTGGGGTGTTATGATTGTTCTTGCATTTAGTGTAATGAGAGGTCCAATATCATCAGTCATAAGTGGGTGGTTAGGTGGGAGTGGGATGGGGTGGAGGTGGCTTTGGAACTTGGCTCCCACTTCAGTGATCATGCCCGGCAAAGATGCTTCTGGGTATTGCCGGTCACGTTCATGATGGGATGTTCGGACGTTATTCTTCCCATACTGTCCGGTAGTGGCCTCCCGAGCAAAGATAGAGTGACGAAACCTGGGCCTACACTTCGTGTGGGCTTAGGCTGGGATCCCGGGTAAAAAGGGGGACGGAAACCATGGGCCGCACTGTTTGTGTTTGAACTCAAGGCCTAAATGTGTTTGGACATCTCGGGGCCGTACATAGGTTATGCTAGTTGTGTCTATTCACTTGATATTGAAGTTGCATATGTTAATGTTTAGGGTAGGTGTTTTGCTAATGAGGAATTCAATTGACTTAGGATATTTGGGCCGTTCTCCTTGGGCTAATTTAATTACCTCCTAACTGTTTTGATTCCGCATAAACTTTCTGATTTCTCTCTCCCTTAGCTCCTCCAACTCTTTTCTTGTTAGAATAATGGTCAAATGGTTAAACTCATCATTTTCTAATAGCTAACAAGAATGATGGTTAAATGATTAAATTCATTATTTCCTAATAGCTTAAACTTTTGGGAAATGATGAATTTAACCATTTTGCCATAATTCTAACATTTCTTTTAGTCTTTTAACTATGACTAATGCATTGAATTCATGTTCTCAAATACTATCTTGTGAACCTTAATGTCCATAAAGATTAAGTGCACGTTTGGTACACTAAATGAAGATTATAATAGGAATGGTAATCTTTATTACTGAGAATAAAATGTGTTGTAATAGAATAAATAAACATATTCATACGTTTGGTTGTAAGGTGTAACATTAGAATAAAATTTAAGATTTATATTTAGGAAATATATTACTTATACAATTATATTTCCATTTTTTTTATTTTAATTTAGGGGAGAGAAGTTATTTTTTATGATTTTTTATTTTTATAATTGTTATGTGCATATAGAAAGTTTGTATATTTGAAAATATATTAATTTTTTAGAAGTTATTACACCTACCAAGGAATAACTATTAGAACCATTTTAAAGAGGAATATTTATTCCTCATTTTGAAGAATAACTATTCATAAGGAATGACTATTCCTTGTAATAAAAGCATAATCAAAGCACAGAACAGCTAAACTATATGAATAACTATTATATTACAGTATCTATTACAGTTTACCAAACATACCCTTACCTTTATTTTTTTGGCGAACAAGAATGTCCTAAGCTCTTCAAGCACCTAACTATTCGTGTGAGTGTGTATAACCACCCATTTCACACACACTAGGCAATTACAAGAAGGAATCCCTTCGAAGTGGCCCCAAAATGCTGGCTAGAGGCTTCGAACCCAGGATTTCATGGATCTCATGAAGTCTTACATAGAAACTGCTAGACCAACCCCTTGAGGTTACTTATTCATGGCATAAGTGCAATGCTGCACCAGTAATGATCTTCAAAGCTTGATTTCAATTTATTTCAGTTCAGTAAGATGGGTATATAAGTGTATTGCCAACTTCAATCACCAAAGATACATAGTAAGTAATAAAAAGATTTAAACATGCCTGGAATTACGTAGTTTTTAAAGAAACTTCCTATGCTTATTTTAGGATTGCCCTTTAATAGCACTCCTGGGAAGTATGTTGATTGAAGTTTGCCTCACAGTCCTCTTCCCTATGCATGTACCTCAAATCATGTGATGAATTGGTAGGTGATCATGGTAGTTACATACTAAATCCAACAACGAAAGGGCTCATTTAAGAGATCTTTAGGGTCAAAGGGCCTTATTGGATATATAAATAAATCATCCTTGCAGTAAGGTCAGTTCAACAGTAGATGTAGTCTTTTAAAATATATTTATTTATCCAATTCTGCAGATTTTGTCTTTGAATCAATTGTAATTGGGCCATTTATTTTGATGGATTGTGGCCCACTGTGAATCTGCCTCCTGTCCAGCTGTAATTCTCAACCCAAATTTCACATTTGAAGCCCAATTAATAATCCTCTGCCTTGTTAGTTTAGGTTTTCTTACATAATAATGTTCACCTAAATTTCAGTTAGGATGGTTGTTAATAGTATTCAATGCAGATGAAGATTCAGCAAAGGAGGAGGCAAGGAGGCATATTCAAGATGCTAAATTAGCTTACTCAAAAGCGGATGTGGTTGTCAAGCTTCAAGGTTGGGACTCTGATCAGACCAAAAGTGTGGCTCAGGCATCCTTGAGGGCCATTAAACAGTTAGTTCTATCAGACAAAAACCTTCCAGGTACTCAATTGTCATATTTGCATTCCATCTTTACTCCCTAGTTGATAGTTACTACAACAAAGACGGCGTCATTTTCATATAATCTGCATATTTTATATATATGGTAAGTAAAACCTGTGGAATGTAGTGAGAGTTTTTGAACTGGAAGCAAAGCAATTGTGGCATGCATTCTAAACTTTTTTCTTTCCGTTATGATAGAACAAAAAACCATCAATTGTGGAAGTTGTCAATTGATGGTATTTTGCTTCGGTGCTCGAGCGAGATACAGTACAATGTTTCTTGGCACTCAAGATATGGGGATTATGACCAAGACAAATACAATAGCCTCTGATAGAGTGAAGATCATCGGGGCTCCCAACATAATCAACATCTGAATATGCTTCTAAACGCATAGAACCAGTTTGGTAAAAATGACTATGATTAGGAGTTCTCTTCAAATAACATAAGATTCATTTAACATCAATCCATGAGTTGTTGTAGGTTTGTGCTTGAACTAACACACTTGGTTTACCACAAAAGAGATATCTAGGTGTATCAAGTAATGTAGCACCCCAACAACACTTAGATATTTAGTATGATCAAGAAGAGGATCACCATCATAAAGACTCAATTTCTATCTAGTGTGAGCAGGAGAAGAAATGGGCTTGACATCCTAAAAGTTGGTGTGATATAACAAGTCCATTGTATATTTGGTTTTAGTTAAGAACAAACCATTAG
This sequence comes from Quercus ilex subsp. ballota, assembly GCA_032727855.1. NCBI lineage: Eukaryota > Viridiplantae > Streptophyta > Magnoliopsida > Fagales > Fagaceae > Quercus > Quercus ilex. The sequence goes on from CM064919.1 coordinate 1,425,182, forward strand.
AACTGTATACTGCCTCAAGACAAAGAAAAAAAATGCAGAGGTCCTAAATCCTTCGAAGGAAACAATTTCCCCAGGTATAAGCTCAAAAATATGAGATGAATTATTTTCAATGATTAAAATATCATTAACATAAACAAGCAGAATAGTCATCAAATCACCCTCTCCTTTTTTGTTGAGTAAATCATTTCATAACTGTAGAATACAATTTTTGGATTGAGAAGCATACCTCTTCTTTAGTGAGGTCCATGTTGCATAAGGCAATGAAAAACGAGCCACTGTGGATAGCATCAGTGGAGAAAGAGAATGATTTACCATCTTTGTCACGCTTGAATTCTGAAGGACATTGATCTGTACCATCTAAAAATCCCATGAAATTCTTGTTCTTTAAAATTGGAACAATTTGAGCAAGCCAAAGAGGATAATTGGTTATATCAAGTTTAATCGACATGAACCCAGAAAGGCTGGGTACCACGGCACCAGTTGAAGAGTTGTTGGCTTCCATTGAAACCAGCTAAACTGAAGAAAAGAAAAAAATGATTATATGGTCATTATACGTATGTTCTGATACCATAAAGGAATACAAAATAGGAAAATTATTTGTATTGGAAACCACACAATCGTGAGGTGTGTTCTGTCTTGTATATATAGAAAAGATTACAAACACAATTCCCTAAATTGTAAGGATTTACAATTACAACCAATCAGTTGCTAAACTTTAGGGATTTACAATCATAGCAAATCTACTAAACTGAAGTAATATACAACTGTTACAAATTAAATCATTGATTTGTAACAGATGGTTTGGAAAGATTTGAGTGATATCTGGTGACCTATCTTCAGCAGACTTTGAATTTGAATTGTACTCATTAGTCAGCTGATTATCAATTCAAGTATTGTTATTTTAGGATTTAGGATACTATAAATATCCATCAATGAGTTCACTGTAATTTTTGTAATAGAAAGCTAATAGTAAATATATAGCCATCAAGAGTTTTTTTGTTGTGGTTGTAAGCCTTAAGGTTTTAAATTCCTGTGTTTTCTTCTTCATATTTTCTCATATACTCTATAATGGTTTCAAATCTATGTTCAGCTTTTTTTAACGTGGGTTTTTTTTTTTTTTTTTTTTTTTTTTTTTTTTTTTTTTTTTTTCTAATAGAGGCTTTTGCCAAAACACGTGGAGTGGTTAAAATCATGCTTTCAAGTTCATTTCAATTTGCTAGTTATGTCTTTCTTTTTTATTGTCTTTGGAACCTTTAGATTGGGCGTAATTAGTTCCCAAAAATGACTTGAATTTATACTTATGGTTATACTTTTTTGTTTGTAGTGTCTTCTGGTTAAATCTCACTTCTTTTTGTCAAAATTAATATAGGGCTGAATTATTGGCACTCCAAGTGCTACTTAAAAATGAGGGGTTATGAGTCATTACTGGGGATTGTGATAGTCTGGCATTTCTTTTATATCGGTTGAGTTTCTACCTAACGAGCTGCAACCTACTATACTCTTTGGTTTGCGTCGATATAAGAGAATTCGAAAGATGGCAATGTTGGCAGCAACTGATGCAGCACCCTTTTCTTGCTGCTACTCAAATTGATTGCGCCGTAGATACCCTGTAACATATTTGACCTACAATTTGCTTACATAGAAAATAATACCCAAAAAAAAAAAAATTTATATTGCTTATAGAAGAACAAATAGACAAGTGAAACACTCAAGTTGAAATTTACTAATAATCAATGGTGAAATTTTGCAATTCTAGAAGGTGGACTGGTACAAGTCTAGTCAGTCCTCTCCTCAATTGACCAGTGTCTTTCTCATTTAGTTTTTTTTTTGGGCAGTCTGACCAGCCTGTTTTGTGTTTTGAATTGAAGGGAAGAAAAGGCTTTATGTAAGGCTGGGATGTCGCGGTGATTGGCCAAACATCAAGCCTCCTGGTTGGGCCCCATCAGCTGGGGATGATGCAACGTTGACCTAGTGCAGTATGAGTTTAAAAACTCTGCGCAAGTATGTTCTCCAAATTCTTATTGTTTTTTTTTTTAAACGAAAAAGATAGAAATTCTTATTGTTATTATGCCCTGATGTAGCTGTTGGAGCAGTAACAGTAATATTCTTTTTAATATTCTCTCTTTTTTAATACATGATAATAAAGAAACATCCTTGAGCGGTAAGTAACTACAAGTGGGATTATAAAAATAAGGGAAAATTCTGTTAACTTACTAAGGTTTGGACTTAATATGCCAACCGAGTTTAAGACATTTTCAAATTGACCAATTTGGTTTTTAAAGTCTAATTAGTCCCTAAATATTATAAGGCCAATTAATCATTTTTCTCCCGTCTTAGGAACCAAATTGACCAATTCTTTTAAATGTCTTGGATTTGATTGCCATCAAACCAAACCTCAAAGCATGTTAATGAAATTTACTGTAAAAATAAATATAAAATAAAATCTACTGGTGGGTGAATCACAATGAAGGTATATTTATGCATTTTCATTAGCTAAAAACTAAATACTTAATATTATTCTTCCCATATACTTTTTTCATTTCTAAGAAAACATTCTGTTGATAAATAAATCTCACGAATCTCTCATACTAAACGTTTTGAGAATTTCAATGCAGAGTTGTAACGGAGAGCACCACCGCTATGTGTGTCTCATATGTTCATCTTCTTGCATGTATCATATTTGTACCTTTCCTTACTTGTAACGGAGAGCACCACCGCTATGTGTGTCTCATATGTTCATCTTCTTGCATGTATCATATTTGTACCTTTCCTTTCTTTGCAGTGCTTGTGCTTTTAGTGCAGAAAAGACACATTGGAAAGAACAGAGTTTGGTTACAAACTTTGTTATAGTCAATAGTTATATTTTGAAAATTAACATGACTACATATTTTGAAAATCTAACAGTTTTTTATATTCTTATTACACATTAAATTTTGTGTTAATCAGAAATTATTTACTATTCAATTTATAAACTTATTTTTGTACATAACTTTAAATTACAAAATTTTGAAATTTAAATATTTGATTGATGACATAGTTATGATCCTTGATTTTTTTTAAAATTTGCAATCATGGAGGATATAAGAAGAAAATGTAATCTAATAGCAGATTTGTCAAAATTCACATCCAATAAAAAGATATTGAACAAAATTGTATTCATTGACTACAAACTAATTTGTAACCAAACCTTACCTTCAAATAGTAGAGATTCTAATGGTTCAAAAATATATTTCGAATCAAGTTACATTGTTCAATGCCTTCTGGTCTCTCTTGCAAATTTACATGTTTTAATAACAAGTGCAATAATTAAGCTGAATTTTTTTTTTTTTTTTTTGAGAGAAATTCAACATATGACGTCAACTCTTGATAATAACTCTTTATTATCAGACCAAGTACCAATCAGTTTTTGGTGTAGACAGAGATTGAACTATAGATCTTTTATTCAACTATTAGAAATTTTACCGATTAAACTAACTGAAATCCATCAATTTTTTGTTATTAAAACACAAAAAACCACCTACTCTCATTAGCTGCATATCTTTCTTTCTTCTTTCTTTTTTACTAAATTTCACTTTTTGAATGTTTTGAGTTATTTTCATTTTGGTCTCTTAAGTTTATGATTTTTCATTTTATTCATTTGATTCTAGTTTCAAAATGGCTCAGCTATCCATTTTCGTAATTGATTTGGCTATTAAATTCCAATAAAACTACATTTCTCTATCTCTTAAGAGTGATTGTCATGAAGACGAATTGAATAACCATTTTTAAAATAGATTTAAACTTGTTGAACCAAAATGAAAAATCTCATATTGAAAAAAAAAAAAAAAAAAAAAAAAAAAAAACTTTTAAGTTTTAAACAAATAATTTAATGTTTTTTTGTTATAAAAAAAAAAATGCTACAATGATTGTTTAGCGTAGACAAGTCATTGTAAATCTTTTGTTCTCTTTTTTAAATACTTTGTATTCTTGTTGTAAACATTGAATTGAATTGAATTGAATGGAAGCAAAGTGAGAACAATATGAGAAGCAAAGGAGATCCAAGGTTAGGTGATTTGGGTAGTGGGTTGGTCGATCTGTCATACTGTTTTGCACCTTGTTATCAATGTCTAGGCATGGGTGGTTGATCTGGCCCTCATTAGTGGCTGATTTACTCATCATTAATGGCTGTCGTAGGTGTGAGTTGGTTGATTTAGCCGTTACGTGCTTAGAGCATTCACATCTGAGAATGTAAAATAATACACATTTTAAATTCTCAAACACTACTTTATCTATTTTATCAACTCATTTTACAATACACTCAACATTCCAGTTCTTATTTTTATATACAACCCAACAAAATAATATAAACTACCAAATAAAATAATATATGTGGGAACCCGAAGACCAAGGAAGGGAATGTTAAGTTGTGGTTGTTCTTATTGAGGTATCCTAAGTCCGAAGAAGGGGTCTGCCTGAGGCCCTGAAGAGAGGAGGAGAAGAGACAAAAGACTTCTGGGAGGTCAAGATGAAGAGGATAGGGTGTAGAGAGAGAATCATGGAAGATAGGGGAAGTTTCCAATAGGAGTGAGTCTACTGCCATTGCATTAAATGGTTGGCAACAGTTTTATTAGCTGCATTGATGAGAAAGTGACCTGAACAGTGGAATTCACAGCTAAGCAGCTTCTTTTACCACCTTTAGCAGAAGTTTGAGGGGACAGATGTCATGGTGAGAGCTTGGGTAGGTGGAGATGAGGGGCCAAGATGTGAAAGACTGAGGAGAATATAAAAGAAGGGAACATCCAGATAAAAAAGGGAGAGAGAGAGAGAAAGAAAAGAGGAAAAAAAGGAGATAGACATTAGAACAAGAACATTGAGAAAAGAGCGTGAACAGTGTTTCATTTTGTGTATTATTTGTCTCCTCAGTCAAGCTTGTAATAAGCCTGTTACATACATTAATCCATGATTTTTAGTTTTTCTTCCCTGCTTTTGTCCTCTAGCTAAGCCCTCTCTTTTTGTTTGATCCACTCTTTTACAAATATATTGATTTGAGCGTAGTTGAATTGTGCAAACCTCACTATTCTAAATGGGCTTGGGCTGTTGATACATGAGTCCTTACAATATAAATACTAATTTATCTCTCCTCTTCCATCTCTCCTCTCTCTTCCTCTCTGTCTCTCCCTTTCTCATCCACTCTCATCACCTAAACCCAAATCTAGCTCCTCCACCGTCCACTAGCCAAACCCAAAACAACCCAACCATTGAAACTACTAACAACAACCACACCACCATCACGCCACAATTAACAAACAGAACCAAAACCACAAACCCAAAACAAAAAACCCATCCACCACCCACCACCCAATCAGAACAATCACATACCCATTCCCAAATTGGAACAAATCAAAACAATCACTGAATCATAGACTCAAATCGAAAGAGCTACACCCATACCCAAAAATAAAATTGCCACCACCAACCACCGAACCAACCAACCAACCACCACGACTGAAAATCTAAACCACCGCCACCACCAAAACACCCAATGACCCAAACGCTAGCCCAAAAGCCACCAAAAACCAACCTAATTGCCATCTAAATGCTGACCCAAACACCACCCAAATATGACCCACAATGTTGACCTAAACACCACCCAAACTCCCGACCCACACAACAACCACAACCACAAAGTACAAAGGGAAGAGTGAATCGGAGAGTGAGAGGCACTAAGGAAGAAGAGAGAAGGGAGACGTGCAAAGAGAGAGAGAGAGAGAGAGTGTGAATAAAATATAGTATTTGAGTTTACAAATTCATGAACAGTAAGTTGTAAATATAAGGACTTACTGTTCACAAATGCTAAAAAAGTTTAGGTATACATACCTGATTAAAGCTCTTTTTTAGATGGTCAATTGCTAAAATAGGAACTGGAGGGGTTTTACACCCCCAATGCTAATACTCTTGGATGTGGCGGTGGGCAAGTTGGCGGTGGGCATCTAGTGGTCAATTTGTCAATGGGGTGAGTGGGTGTTTAGACCTTTGAGAGGAGGAAGAATTTTTTTGTTTTTTTTAAGTTTGATAACAAATATTTTACTGGAATGAGTAAAAAAATGAACAGTGTGAAGTAAGGTATTTGAAAAGTTGGTTTTTCATAAATAAATAAACAAGTGGATTTTTACTTCAAACTTTGACAAATTTTTTAAAGAGAATCCAAATGCTTCAACATTATTAAAAAAAAAATTGCATTTTATAGTTTTTGAAGCATGAAAATACATTTTGAATATTTCTTTGACTAATTTATAACTCCGCTTTAGTAAATTATGAGAATATGTTCTTTGTAACCTCTAAAAATAATTTACAACCCATTTGGTATGGTGGATAGGAAAAGATTTTTTAAGAATATTCGTTTCATTCTATTATTTGGAAGTATGAAGAAATGGGGGAAAAATCCATTTTTTGGAAGTTTAAGTTGAAGGAAACCCTCATTCCTCTATTTGGAATTATATAAAATTTTGATCGAAATCTCTATAATGCCCCTATATATTTTACAAATTTTTTACAATACCCATCGTCTTATTTTTTGCCTCATTTTACTCATTTCACAGCTGCTCTCTCTCACGTAGTATCTCTATTTCTGCTTGCAACTTTTTCATCTCTACAAAAAAAATTTCAAACAATTCACATTTTCATTTTGCATTATCATTCTCATATTTCTTCTCCGATAAAGCTACGGATACAATATTTTCACAACAAAGTTTAGGTCACAAGTTGTTAATAGTAGATAAAAATAAATTTTAAAAAAAAAAAAGTGATGTTAGTAGTGATCTCAAATGAGAACTAGTAAAAACTTGTTAATTAGAATTTATTATGAAATTTTTGTGATAATACTGTGCCAATAGGACTATTTTTCTCTCCTCATCTTTATTTTTTCAGTATATATATCCTCACTTCAAATCTCTCTAGCATGGTATTTAGAGGATGGTCCTAAACTACGTTGGATAACGATAAAATAAAAAGATGGGATTAGTTTGAGGTAACACTAGACCTCCAAGAGTTTAAGTAGTAAGTGTTTTCTGAATGCTTTATTCAAATGCACCACTTGTCAAATTTTTTTTTCGATATGTACTACTCAATTTATATAGGAAATAACCAAAATACTAGGATGCACCTAGTGCAGGACAAGGGAAAGGTCTACAAATTGGCGCTGCATGTCCTGCAAATATTCCTAAGTTGATTCTGACGACAACAAACCTTGCAAATGAAAATGTACCTTTAACCTTTCCCTTCATTTCCTCAGGTCGAGGACAGCCTAAAAGGCAGACTGTTATGCCATCTTCACAGGTCAGGATGACTGGTAACAGAGGTTATACAGAAACCTTGTCTCTGAGTTTCTTCTTTAGCAAGGAAACATGAAAACAAGGTGGATATGCGACTGACACCGATGGCAATTCCAACTTAACCTTACCAATGCGTTGCAAGATCTGAAACCGACCGTAGTACCATGGAAGCAACTTATAATCTTTGATGCAATGAATCTGAGGCCAGTCGGTATAGGTGTCGCCACACAAACACCCAATATTTTACCTATCCCTATGATGCAAATAATAAACCTTCTCCATTCGTGCTAGTGCATCTTTTATATGTCCTTTTAGCTCATCTAGCATTTGGTCCCTCCAATTAGCTTTTCTTCCACAGCTTACCTTGGTTGTGCCCTTGGCATAAGACAACAGAGCAGGACGCCCTCAGCCATATACAACTTCAAACATAGTGTGTTTGATAGCTGAACGTCAGCTTGTGTAATGTTGATGGTGCGTTAGTTCAGATAAGAAGGCAAGGTTAGCAAAGGCAGCCGTTGTAGCAAGAATCAGCCCATGATAGCCATTTCACCTACTGTTTAGGCATCGCAATAAAAAAAATACATCTCCAAAGTTTTGTTAACCCCTTACTTTTCCCATTTGTTTGTAGATGATAAGAAGAAATGAAGTTGAAACTTGTTCCGTTGAGGCGGAATAATTATTTCCTAAGGAACTTGTGAGTTGTGAACACTGCATCACGGTCACAATCTATACGACTATAGAGTTGGGTAGACCATGAAGTTTATAAAAAAGTTTCAAAAAATACGTGGGCCACACTCACAACAATGCAATTAGAATAAAATGAGAATACTTACACAAACGATCTTGTTCAACTGGAATTGTTGATTTCTCTTAAAGACCAATTTGGATTAAGGTAGAGTAGAGTAGAATTAGCCGAAAATTGCAGCAATTTTCACCCCAATCCTAGTGGTAGATAACCCAACTTTGCTAACAAATGCTCGAACCAAGATTGGTAATTTCTCACTAACCCATTCCATTGGAGCTTAGTAAACTCACTGAAGTAATTCTAGAATTGAATAGGCCCATATCAAGCTAGTAACCCGACCTTAAAAACTTCAATGTCACGACGTTAGTCTCTTTGCTTGTGAAGCTAATACCAAATCTTAGTGTCACCTTCCAAATGGAATGAAGCCACCACTATGTAGTCCGCCACTAGTGTGTTGTGGAATAGAAAGAATTGCTTGACTCTACAAAATCAACTCATCAAATCTTCCCCTTCATTGAACTGTACGGTCCAACTTGATTAACCATGAACCTCTCATTATTACGATTCTTTTAACCATAGGAACCTCTCTATGCAAACAAAAAAAAAAAAAGTATAGAACCGCTTGAATCATAGTCGGACCATACAATTCTAAGAACCATGCCCAGTTTTACTGTTTGCATAGTTCCTTTTTGTTTAGGCCGTTCCGGTGAATTTTAGATAATACCAACCGAAATTAAAAATTCGGTCGGAATGCACTTTGGATTTTTTTCAGATTTGGAACCAAATGATTTATACCCAAAAAAAAAAAATATATATATATATATATATATTTATATATTTATATATATATATAGAGAGAGAGAGAGAGAAGAAGAACAACAACAAGAAAACACAAATTCAAGTCTTGGTGGATGAAGCTAGAGTTTGGTTGTTTCAATGAATTTCAGTCTGTATTGATATAAACATAATATTTGCCGTTCCAAGTTGAACAATGAAGAACTCACCCCTCACAGTAGGAAGCTTTCATGTTGTGGGTCACCAAAACGAACCATGTGCATTCATGCCTCTTCTTCTTCTTCTTCTTTCTTCTTCTTCAATTCATTTTTCTATTCTTCTCTAGTTGTTTAACATTTAGGATCCATTTGGTTGGAAGAGTGGAAAAGTGAGATGATAGAAAATGACAAGGTTTCTCTTGACTAGGCATGGTAGAGATTTAGCGACTTGCCCTTGATAAAAGTTTGTTGGAAAAGACTCACACACATTGCTAAGTTGGTGATATCCGCTATTGTAAGCTTCTTTGATGATATATGACCGTCGATGCTTGACCTTGCAGTACTCAGCCACTCCTTGGACATCTTTGTTAATGCATGGAGCAACGTTGTCGCTTATGATCTTTTGTAAAAGCATCCACATCAGTGGATGCAAAGTTTTGTAAAATACAAGAAAAACCCTTCATTTTACACATTTTGACCAAAAAAACACTCACATCAATGGATGTAAAATTGTGCATAAATGCACAAGTGCTACAGTTCCGTGCATATATGCACGGTTACTGTAGCACTTGCATTTAATATGTTAGTAATTTTTTCTCTCTCCTTGTCTCTGGTTACTCTCACTCTCACCTCAGTCTCTCTTTTTCTCATTTGATCAAATCATCAAACCACTGCCACAGATCAAATCATCTCTCACCACCACCATTGATCAAATCATCTATCGCCACCGCTACCGATCGCCACCACCCTGATCTCGCTAGACATGGCAAAACGGGTCAGAATTTTCTGCTGACCCAACCCGAACTCAATTTTTTTTACCCGAAGTAAAAACGAGTTGACCCGTGACCCGACCCAACCCAAACCCGAACCATTTTAAAAAAAAAAATTGGTTAAAAAAATAGTAAAATTAAGACAATATTGGTTTAATTGTTTATTGTGAGTTTTAAAGAAACAATTGATACATTTACATAACTACATGCAAATTAATTGAAAGATTAATGCAAGTGGTTGAGCATTCTGTAATGAGTAAAGATTTTTAGATATCAAATAGCAAAGTACGTGCCAAGATAATCTGTAGAGTTAAAAACATAGATTTAAAATTGTAGACATGTGTGAGAAACATTCACAAGTGTGAAAATAGTAAAACTAAAGTATCAAATTAACATAAATTATGAATGCTTAGACCAATTTTTTTAACAATTTATGTCCAAAATAAACGGCTTTTCAAAATAATTTATGATATTTCCCAGAATATGTGTTCTTAATAATGATATGATATTCATAAAAAAAGACCATGTATAAATAAGTAAACAGTCAAACTTTAATGTATATCTCAAATTGAAATAGAGTGTCAACCACAATTGATAATAGATTATAAAATTAATTTTCAAAATTGTAAATTTCTTATATGTTTTTATTCTTTATCAAATGAGTTATCGAATAAGTTATTTGTAATTTTGTTTTATGTTTTAGGATGTTGATATTGTGTAGAAATAAAATTTGTGTATTTGTCTTACTTATCTTTGTGTTATTTTGTTTTAGATAGCAATGTTAGGATTTGTATAATTTTAAAATTATTGCATAAGTATTAATAAATTTAACTGAGTTCATTCTTAATATAAATGGCGAATTCAAAAGAGTAATGTTATAGGTACAAACTATTTTACAACATTTTTACAAAATGTTAATGTGGCCAACCTTTTATCAATTTTCATCTAGACCTCCCATTAATATCACTTTTTTGTTTACCAATAATCACTCACCACATCAGCAGTTTGTAAAAAATTTTGTAAAATAGTTTGTATCTCTAGCATTATTCAATTCAAAATAATGCATTTTACATCAAGTAATTTGTTACATAACTTTCCAAATGGCAAATACATGTTGTTTTCTTTAAAAAAAATAAAAAAAATTCATGTGAAAAATACGGGTCAACCCGACCCGATCCGCAACCCGATTGACCTAAACCCATTTTTAACCCGCTTAAAATGACCCGTTTGACCCGCAACCCGATTGAACCGACCCGAACCCAACCCAACTTGCCAGTTTTGCCATGTCTAATCGCCTCTGCTGCTTATGCCAATCGTCGTTACTATCTTTTTTCTTTGTTTGATGGTTTTGGGATTTTGATGGGTGAGTTGATGATGAAGGTTGGCTTGATGATGGGGTTGTGTGGGTTGATGATGGAGGCTAGGTTGATGATCACTGCTGCTCTAATTATTGATAGTGGCTGGGTATTGAGTCAAGAATAAATATTTTATTGAATAAATGTGTAGAATAGACAAACTGATGTAAGTGTTCTATAAAAGTAGGCGTGTAAAATAGAAAGAACATGTTTTTTCTTACAAAATGGACAGAAATTATGCATCTACTGATGCGGATGCTTTAAGATGCCAAAGTAACAAATGATATTCTTCTTGATGAATTTGGCTATAGCCATTCCCAATGCTTTCTTGAGTGGTGTTGCTTACACTTACTTAATGAAGTATTTGGTGGCGACAAGGATTCAAATATACCCATTCAAGGGAAAATGGATGGGTTCAATGAAACTAAGCGGGAAGACACATCGAATCTCATTACCCAAATCAAGTAACTAGCCTCGTCACATGCTACCTTCGCAGCTTCTCCAGGGACTTCATCCAAAGCTGTGGGTACACCACAGCTTTGGATGCGTGAGCTTGTCATGGGTTGGAATGTATGAGCATGCTACATTTGGTGTGTGCGGGTAGCCCATGACTTTAGATGTGTGAACTTGTCATGGCTTGGAGAGCATGCAATGGCAATTCTAAAAATATTTTCTAGGGTGTTCATTAAAAAACTTAAATAATACAAAATCTAATAAAGATAAAATTGAATATATCGAAGTCACACAAAAAAACACGCAAATACATGAAGTATTACAATGTCATTCTGCTAACAAAAAGAAAAAGAAAAAAATGTCTCACAAGAGATAAAGTGGTAACTGAGAATGTTGAGATGGGAGTATAAAATGAAAGAGAGTTTGAAATGATGATAGAGAAGTAAAAATGGGGGGAGAGAGGGGAAGAGAGCAATGGATGATACTTGCTACAGCTGCAAGTCGAGTTGCTAAGAACAAAGTTGATGTGACTATAGAGTCAAAATACTCACAACCGCAGTATTTTTTTGGTACTTTTTTTAGGGAAAAAATGAAAATAGAGATTAGTTTTAAGTAATGAGTTGATCGAATTATAGATTTGAATGATTAGGAATTTTAATTTTTTGTTTTTGAATAGGGCTTTTGTTAAATAATTTGTTCACTTGCTGCTGTTCGGCCTAGGTTTTTTTTTTTTTTGGTCATTTTTGCTATGTTATTTAATTTTTATTGTTGTTATTTGTGCTTCTTCTTTTTTTTCTTTTTTTCTTTTTTTGTGAAAGGGTTTAAAGATTATGTTTTGCAAGCCAAAATTATTTTTGAAGTAATGCTACATTTTCGCAATAAACCTTATGTGACAAGTTGTAATTGGTGGTTAAAAAGATGAAGTCACTATTAGGGGCAAGTTAAAATCAATAACAACATACTACCTAAGATCTGTTATGAAATTATTATAAAAATGTTGTAGACTTAACATTACCCTTATATTTGTTGAACCCAAATTCTTGTGATTTTTAAGTCAAGGTGCTCAATACCTTTTTTTGGGTGGTCAAAATAGGTTAGTTGTGTGTGTGTGTATTTTCAAGTATTTATACTTTTTTTTTGCAAGTCAAGGTGTTAACACCCTAAGTTAAATGTGGAGCCACCACTAAGTGCATGAGCATGTCACGGCTTGGTGTGCACAAATAGACTACGACTTTGGATGCGTACGCTTGTCATGGCTTTCAGTGCATGAGCATGTCACAACTTGGTGTGCGCGAGTGAACCATGGCTTTGTTGAGAGGGGATTGAGTTCAGATCTCCATCATTGTCAAGTGCTCTCAGAAATCTACCATTTTGTTCCCCTTATGAAAATATGATTCATATAAACAATAGTCATGGCTATGCAAAGTAGCACAAAGATTTATAGTGAAACATTAATAATAAATTTTGAAGATTGAAGTGTTTCAAATTATACAAGAAAATTAATTAGCAAAGAGGATGTTTGAGAGTCTTAGCTTAAGCATGCTTTTCGCGCTAGTGTAATACTAGCATAACTTCAAGTCTTGCATGCATATGAAATCAAGCGACTCGCAGTAGACCATTTAGCTATGGCCTTTAGATGGTTGGCAAAAGCTTTATTTATCTATGAAGCAAATTATTCAGCTGCAAGCGAGTGCATACTACGGCACTCATACTTGCTCCATAACAACTCGATCACCCATAGCAACCTCGATATGCTCAGTGATAACCCAACACTAGCACAAGCTCTGCAACAAAGGAGGAATTGGTTGAGGAGATATTGAGTATGAGCTTTGTAGCTACTTTCACATGGAGTTCTTAGGTTGAAATAAGCATTTGGAGCTTTACTTTGCCATTTGTTGGTAGTATCTAGCCTTCTGGTGGACATGAGGCTCACCATAGTTCAATCTTCAAGCTACAACCAACCATGTCTACGAACATAATGTAAAAGCATGAGCTATAGGATAATTCATATAGAAGCATAACATGAAAGAAAAATATGAATGAATGTTAGGGCGGCCTTCCCTTGAATAAGAACTTAGGTTTTTCCTCCTTCCTTGAAGTCCTTTATTTTTTTGGATCACTTCACAATATTGGAGTGATTATGCTTCACATGTTAGAACATCTATAGTAGCTTAATAAGCTAAGGATTGACCATTTCTTGCTCCGTTTAATGATGCTATTCTTGTTGAGACAAGGCATCACAAGACCCATAATCGAACAAGAAGTTAGTATTGGTAACACCACCCTTGTATTGATTTCGCACCTTTGGAGGCATGATATCTCTTGTTTCAGCTACATGACTCCCTAGTGGAGTCACCAAAATGTTGCTGACGATTTTTTGAAGGGCCGAAATAAAGAAAAATAGCCTATAGTGCAAAACAATAAAAGGATGGAGAAATAGCATAGTACATTAAATCTTGAACTTTTCCTCATGTACAACAGGAATGGAAATTTAAGAGAGGCAGTGAAGGAGAGAGCAAAAACTCATTTGTGCCTTAAGTTTCATTCTAGGACCTCAAAATGTGGCTCCTATACTGCTATTGTATGGGCTTTTACTCTATAGTTGGAATTTTTATGGGTAAAACATGATTAGCTTGTTTAAATTTGAAGAGAGTTTTATACTAGTCTTGGGTGTCCTTAATGACTGGTTTTTGGCTAATAGATGAGGCAATGGACCTAGAAGGTGTTAAACTGATGTTTTGGTTCAATTTGCTTCTGTTTGAATAAAAGATTGGCTTGCTTTTAGCATCATTAAGAGAAAGCTTTGACTGAGGGTGATTAGTTGCTCTTCCCTAGTCAATTTTAACCTCTTGAGAAGCTACCCTTGCTAGAACAGCCAAAGTCAGCCAAGAAGTAAGCATGTTTTGAGGACCTAAAATGGCAGCATATGTTGGCTTCAGTCACATACAACAGGAGCTACAGGTCTTTATTTGGCTGAAAATTTTAAACACGTTTCCTTCTCCATAAGCACTAGATTGTGTAAGAATCTCATGCTTGCATGGCACGACATATGTTCTCAACTCATGCAAAAAGTACAAAGTCTACTCGTATCAACCAATCTACACTACCTCAAATCTCCCTCAGGAGCATAGGCATAGGCCATCAAAAGAGATTAAAATGAGATTAAATACATGAATTGGGCCTAAGAATGAGTCGGGCTTGGCTTGCATTGGGCTTGTATGATTTTCAAAAAAATGGGTATCAATACTTTATGTTTGTTTATGTTGTTATTTAATGAAACTTTGGGGTTTCCTCTTTCTTTCTTTCTTTCTTTCTTTCTTTCTTTTCTTTCTTTGTCAGGGGAAAAAATCAACAATACTTGAAAAAAGAAGATGGATGAAATCTTCCTATCCAAATCTCAAATATCAAAATTAATCATAACAAGAAATTAAATACACCTAAATAAGCAATAAAAGAAATCAAAAGAGAGAGAAACACATCACCTTTGCGACAATACCACTACCATGGCCGCATATTCAAGACTACAGCCAAGGTTCCCTGCATCACTGAAGCTGAAAACTCTAAACTTAGTCGCATCCCATCCCCTGAAGAGATCAAAGCCACACTATTCTGTATGCATGATCTTAAAGCACCCGAACTCGACGGATTTCCAGTCACCTTTTACAAACAGCTCTGGCCTACTATTGGAGACGATGTCATCAAAGCCGTTACTTCTTTTTTCCATGTTGGGTCAATGCCCAGGGAGGTAAATTGCTCTTTAATTGTGCTCATTCCTAAAGTGTCTAATCCTACTTCTGCTCAACATTTTAGACCAATCAGCCTCTGTAACGTTGTGTACAAAATTATTTCCAAACTGCTGGTAGCAAAACTCAAACCACATCTTAACAAAATCATTTCTCCGGCCCAATCAGCTTTCATTCCCAACAAGTGGATTACTGAAAACCAGGTCATCATTCAAGAGATCCTCCACAGCTTTAAGACCTGCAAAACCAATCCTAGACTCATGGCAATCAAGCTGGATCTCCAAAAAGCATATGATAGAGTTAGCTGGGGTTTCATCCACACAGTACTCCTCCACCTAGGCTTTAATGAAGGTTTTGCCAACTGGATCTACTCTTGCATTTCCTCGGTCTCCTTTGAAGTCCTAGTTAAAGAAGGTAAATCATAAAGCTTCAAACCTAGCAGAGGTCTAAGGCAGGGTGACCCACTCTCATCATATCTGTTCATTTTAGGCCAAGAAATCCTCTCTAGAATGCTTGATCTCGAGCTCAGAAACAAGAATATTTGTGGCATTAAAACTAGTATCAGCGGACCCACAATCACTCATCTGATGTACGTCGACGACATTATTCTCTTCTCTAAGGCAACCAAAAAGGATGCAGCAACTATTTTGAAAATCCTCGAAAAATATAGTAGTTGGTCGGGACAATCAGTGAATAGGAGCAAATCTGGCATCTTTTTTTCCAAGTACACACAATGCTCCACTCGCAGATCTGTTAAACATATTCTACAGATCAAATCACTCAAAAAAGATGCCATCTATTTAGGGGTGCCCCTGTTTTTATCCAGAGCACCATCAAAAGATTTCGCATACCTCCAATCGAAGTTAGAAGCCAAGCTAGTTGGGTGGAGAAGCGTCTCTCTTGGGTTGGGAGAAGAAAACTCATCAATTCAGTAGCCCAAAACCATGCCTAATTATGCCATGTCCACCTTTAGCATCCCCAACAAAGTTTGTGACAACCTTGATTCCCTCTCTAGAAGATTCTGGTGGAAACCCAACAATCAAAATGCAAATTACATTGCGTGGAGATCTTGGGACAAGCTTTGCCATCCTAAGAACCTTGAAGGTCTTGGATTCAAGAAAGCTAAGGACACAAACAATGCCTTCCTTGCCAAGCTAGCCTGGATGATCGCTACCAAGAGGGACAGCCTATGCATGGATGTTTTAAGGGCCAAGTATAAAGTCAATAAGGATTGGCTTCATGCAGACCCTCCTAAGTCTGCCTTGCCTACATGGAGAGCCATTGAGCAAGTAAAGAAAGTTTTCGTCAAGGGAGCATGCTATACCATCAGAAACGGCACATCTATTAATGTCTGGAATGACCCTTAAGTGCCTTAGATCCAAGGTTTTAGCCCGTCTTCGAGAGTTGCTGCATTCACTCAACTTCCTATTTTGGTTTCTCATCTAATCAACCTCGATTTGCATTGCTAGATACCAAACATCATTCGTGACTTATTCAACCCTGCTTTAGCACAAGCCATCCTCAATATATCAATCCCAACCACGCCCACTCCTGACAAACTGATTTGGGTGCCAGATTCAAAGGGTTCTTTCTCAGTTTAATTTGCCTACCATTCCATTCACACACTTTCATCCCAGCCTATCCCCACAAACACCAACTAGAAGAAGCTTTGGAGTCTTAAGTTGCCAGAAAAAACCAAAATGTTTCTTTGGAGACTTGGAGTCAACGTCCTCCCCACTAGAGAAAACCTCTCAAAGCGCATCCACGTTGCTGACCCTTGCTGCCTCTTTTGCAAAGATAACCTCGAGACCCCCTGCCACCTCTTCATCAAATGCAATGCCTCCAAAGCCTTATGGTTCTCTGCATGCTGGGGGTTTAGATCAGAAGATGTTGTTATATCCCATCCCGAGGAAATCGTCAAGATCATCCTTGACCCTCCAAAGTTCCTTGGTAACAACACTGGTTTTGAGAAGGTCTCTCTCAACATGGCCTTAATACTAAAGGAGATTTGGCTTTCAAGAAACATAATGCTTTACCAGAATTGTAGTTGGGATCTGGCTGCCTCCATCCACCTTGATGAAGCGTGAATTCGTCAGTCAATGTATGTAGACAAAAATGATCTCCGACTCCCTGCAAGTATGTATCCTCGAGCATGGTCACCGATGTAGTGCCTGCCACAGCGTCTCCGATGCCAAAGTCAGTATCAGAGGTTGTTTAAGAATGAGCAATATAATGTACCAAAATCAAAGAAATCTCACAATATCTATCTCAAGGTGTTCATACCTTCTTCTTGGCCATGTGGGGGCTTTATATATGTTGCTGTAGCCTTTAGTCGTTGGGCAATTATGGTGGTTCTTAATGGCCCTCTGGGTAACGTTTTCTGGCCTCATCATGTTGCTTTAATTTTATCCCAACGGTCTGTACAACTGGTTTTGTAACCGTCCAGGGTGTTCATTGGCGGCGTTGAATGAGATGGTTAACCTCGTCAGTGGAGTGGTTACTCGTCAGTGCGGGCCTATCTTGTCGGCCCAGTTTATCTCGTCCATGCTTGATTTCGTCAGTCCCATCACACCTCATTCACACCAGGTTCCATGAGTGCTCTTTATCTTTATTTACTCCCACCACTCCTAAAACACCCACCACCCAACATCTCTAGACTCCCCCTCCTTTAGGATGGATCAAAATCAACATGGACGCTGCTGTCTCAGCCAACCTTGCTTCCATTGCTGTTGCCTCTAGGAACCATTCGGGCACCCCCATCAAAATTTGGGCGAGAACCATCAAGAAAACCACCCCACTTCAAGCTGAAACTGAAGCACTTCACTGGGCTATTCAACTCACCAAAATTGAGGATTGGAGATATGTTATTTTCGAAGGCAATGCTAAGCAGCGTTTTGACGCGATCAACTCACCTCATACCCCTTGTTCATGGTCTATTCACACGACCATTTCTAATATTCGCAATTTAGCTTCGTCATTTACTTCATGCTCTTTTATTTGGTTTTCTAGAACCTGCAATGGTGTTGCACACCATGCAACTAGGTTTGCTCTTTTATCCAGTATTTCATTTTTTTTCAATAAGGATAATCTTCACCCTGCCTTGTTGGGTGTTTGTAAGGATGATTATCCACCTTGTATTTCCAGTTTTTGAGCAATGCATGGCAGATTATCAAAAAAAAAAAAAAAAAGACTAGCCAAGGAAAAACGCTAAATTGCACAAAAGGGAAAAATATATATTTACAATTAGAGAAAAACTAAATGATCCAATACAATACTTTGGGAAGTTAAATATGAACTGAAGGGAAAAAGCTAAATCGAAAATTACACCTATAAAATTTGGTAATGTTTGAATTTTACACCTTGAAATTTTAGAATTTGAATTCTTTAAATTCTATTTTGTTTGCTTAAGCAGTCCCTCTATCCATATTTTTCGTTAAATGCCATATAAACTTGCAATGTATGTTTAGTTTATCTAATAAAATGATATCACATCATTTTTGTAGCCTAAAAAAAGTTAAATAATTAAAAATGATGTGATATCATTTTATTTGATAAACTAAACATGCGTGATAATCTTATATAACATTTAAAAAATATAAATGAAATGGTTGTTGATGCAAGTAAAATAGAACTTAAGGAGAGTAAAACTTAAATTCTAAAATTTTAAAGTGTAAAATCAAAATACCCATAAATTTTAAGAGTGTAGTTTGCAGTTTAGCCCAAAAAAATTAAAAGAGTTATTAGAAGAGTTATAGATTGCTAAAGGGAGCTCAACAAGAACGTTATCAAAAGTTAAAAAAATTAAAAAAAAAAAGACATAATTAATGTTATTATTAAATGATAATGATGTTAAGAAATATATTTTAATATTTATAAATAGATTAGGAAATTGCCCATTAGTCATCTGCATTTTAAATTCTCTTAAAAGGAGCCGCCAGTCCACGAAGTCAAGATTTGCGGCTTGGGTTTCCATGGGGACGCGTTCAAATTAGACCTACACAAATCTTGACTTCGTGGCTTGACTGGCTGCTCATTTAAAATGCAGATGACTAATGGGCCGTGTCCTAACTATATATACACACCAATGATTAAAATTTTGATAATTACTTGCCCCCAAATATGATATTTACTTCTGATAATACCCAAATATTTGTAAAATTAAAAAAATCTGAACATATTTTTAATTACAAAAATTCTCTCCTGCAACTTGTTACCTAAACAAATTATAACAAAAGTTAGTGGAGATCGGTGAACTTTTTGTTTTAATTATAAAAGATTACACGAGTCTGTAATAAGTAACATACTCGTGTTGTCCGAGGCACCGTGTTTTCATAAGTTCACCCACCCCAACACGCTCTCTCTCTCTATCTCTCTCTCTCTCTCTCTCTCTCTCTCTCTCTCTCTCTCCTACCCCACACACTAATGTTAATGTAGAATTGTAGATAGCTCTCTTCCAACATGCGGTCGCATCATCAACCAATCACACGAATATAATATATATATATATATATATATATACGCATTAAATTAAAAAAGATTTTACTAATGTGTGCCTTAAGACACACATTAATTTTCATTTTTAAAAAAAAATTTCTCGAAAATTAAAAAAGTAATGACAGCTTTTTCAATTTTCAAGAAAATATTTCCAAAAATAGAAAGTTTAATGTGTACCTTAAGACCCAATTAATAATATAATTATGTGGCCCCATTAAAGTGTAATGGAATATTCGAGATCCTTTATTGGAATAAAATAAGGCGGGCGGTGCCTTATCATACACGCTGTTTTCACAATCTAGTCAACCCTCGTAATCAAATATATCGTATCATAATAGACAGAAGATAAGGCTTGCTTTTCCTTCACGTCAAAAGAAGTGCAATAGTGCCTTCTTCACGGCTCACACTTGATTCTTATCCATCATGCTGCTAGGCCTTTTTTTTTTTTTTTAATAAATAAATAATTATATTATATTATATTATATTAAAAAAAACGGAGTACCATGAATGTGCAATCTAACAAACTGCAGAACAAAAAATGTTACCGTTGCAGGTCCATAAAACTCTTCTGTTGATTAGCTCAACTCCATTTTTTACTTTGTCCATTATGAGTGAAGTATCGGTGCCCACAACCAGTCAGCATTCCAAGCAAATCACAAAGAGAGATCAATTTAAAATAAACTCAAAAAAAGAAAAAAACATATTTATAATCCAACAAAGGAAAGGTTAGAGACTCCAGAATGCTTAGAAGTAAATATTTATAATCCATGTTCCAAAAAATGTAAAAATCCACCTTCAGCTTTAATGTCACACAATAGAATAACACAAAAGCCAAACTTATTGCCACTCTAAAAAGTAAGAGAGAAACATTAAACAGTTCACATCAAAAAAAAAAAACATAAAACAGCATAAAAGGAAAGGTTTTACTTTACTCCAGAGGGGTTGGTCCTCCAAAACACACCCAAATATTATGATATTCACAACATTTATGTCGACACATTTCCTAGCACGCAACTTGCAAGATCCCAAAAGTCCATGGTCATCACACAGGCTGAGCACCACATTCAAAGACTGTAATAATGTGCTACAATCAATTGAAGGAGTGCTGAACCTTTTCTTTTTCTAGGTTAGGCTGTAGAACTTCCGGTTCACACTTAGATCTCAGTGGTAACTGCAATCAGCCAACAAGAAATGTATTATTACTATATTAAATTGGAAGGCCCCTGAAGCAGGATATGAATTTATAGTAAGTGGAATCAAAAGGCTGCATTTGACACTTGGAAGAAAGTGCCAAATTGAACGCTAATCTAAATATCAACATTTTTATGTTGCATGTGATTTCTCAACTCAGATTTCTGTGTCCTGTGACTACAACAGTCCTTTGTTACTCCTAATTTAAAATAATAATAATAATAATAAATAAATAACCCCTTTCAATGACTGATCTCGATTACACCCAATAGAACTATCTAGGAATACGTTAAAAATAGATGATCTTAGAAAAAATTAAAAGAGTCACTGACCAAAATTTTTATGTATGGTTCTTTGGTTTTTGGTTTCTGTATGGCCCCCAAACTCGTAATCCATCTAAAACCCAAATTGAATGAATCCATTACAAGACAAACCAATCTAAACCCAGCAATCGACCCAGCTCACATAAACCCTAGTCTCCAAATCAACAACCAAACCAAATACTAATTATCAAACACAGATACAACTATCATTATTTACAACTTATAAGCAAGGTGAAGGAGCATCGACAATGATGCAGTGACAATTAAGGAGCAACCACCACAATGCCATGCAGTTAGCATCCAAAGATCCTCTTCTATGAGTCCAAGTTTGTTGACCTTGAAGAAGCACACTGTGAAGGTGCATCAACTATGACTTAGCGACAGCAACGATGGAAGACCCACCACAACAGCAAGAGTGATGATTTCAAAGATGATGGAGCGAGATTGGAACTGGTGAGTCAAAATAGCTATATGTGTAGAGAAGCTAGGAAGCACCAACGCAGCTGGGAGGGTGCCGCACCGGAGTCCAACGCGGGGCGCGGCCACTGACGTGGCTGCCCACGCGTAGGTGCCGCATCTGAATTTTTTTTTTTTTTTTTCTTCGGATTCATGACAACTCAGCTCCAATTCGCGCCAAACTGGGCTGATTCGGCCAAAATCAGGTCATATCGGCCGAATTGGATCATATCGGCCGACAGCCGAAACTGACTGAAATGGCCAAAACAAACCGAAACGGCCGAAAAATGCCAAAATCGGCTTTGAATGAGGCCCAAACATCCTAAATCTGTCCTTCCTCAATTTTATTCTGAATATTTGTTGCTTCTTTTGTGGTTTCTTTTTTGTTTTGTGTTTCTTGCCTTCTTTCTTTGTTTTGTGAACCAAGGCCATAGTAATATGTTTTTTTAAGAATATTTTAATAGTAAAAATATATAAATAATTTTTTTAATAATTTTTTAATCGCCGCACCCACACCCTACTTTTTCAAAAATTTCCGAGTCCCACGCCTGCATCCGCACCCGAATCCGGAAACGCACCCGTACTTCATAGAAGGGAAGAGAGAATAGAATATGAATAAATGTGGGGTCTTTTTTTTCTTTTTTGCAGAGGGGTCTAATAGAGAAATAAGTGATAAAGGAAATCCCTAAACCCAATGATAGACAAATTGGTGGAAAGAGGGATAGAAAAAGAAAGCATATAATATCAATTGGGTCAGGTTTAAAGGTGAGACTTTCTAGCCAAAAACCTGCCTAACAGCTCAAAATTTTTAACCCGATTCCAGCCAACCTAATAATGAAACCACCCATTTGCCCTACTGTCGAGCCGGATCGAGCTGGTTGGACTGGTTTACGTGATTCTTCGAGCAAACCTACCCCCTTGTAAAAGCAAAGCCAATGCTAAAGTCATGGACTCCAGAATCACCAATGTGTGTAATCATCAATCAAAAGAAAAATATTAATGTATTACCAGCATGCCAATCATACCTGGGCCATCTTTACTGGGTCTAATCTTACAAACTCACAAATTTTATGCTAGATCAATATTTTGACAAGGTTACTATTAGATCCCGCCTCCAACATGCTTATCACGCATAACAATGTTCACATCAATTGGATATCATGTCATTGATTGCCATCTTTACTAAGTGTAGTCTTACACACTAGGTGTAACTCTGTGTGGTATTACACACTCGATAATTGTATACTATATCAATATTTCACCAAGCCAACTACTAGCTCATATCTTCAACATGCTTATGCATGCCAATGTACACATCAATTGGATTTCATTTATAACCCAGCCAAAATAAAAATGGATGTCATTGACTATATAATATGAAACCCATGTGTTTAATAGATTTTAAGTCATAATTTGGGCCTTTTAGATGAGATGGTTCTTAAATCTTTGATTATCTAATATTTAGCAAATATGATAGACATATAGCCATCGTGTAATCCAACAGTAGATTAAGCAAAACATTGATAAGTTACATACACACTCAGTGGGTACTAAACCCACCTACTTGATGCTGCACCCATACTCTTCGCATTTAAATGCACACCAGAATACAATTCCATTTACTATCAAATCAAAAATTCTTATATTTTTAGTATTTTTAAAATATAAATATATTTTTTATTTAGAGTCACACAAGCATGAGCCTTGTGCACGGTATACTACCTATTTTATTCTTTTCCAATGAAAATCAGCACCAGATTTCAACCTGAAATCATTCCTAATGACCGTGCAAGCCAACCTCATAGGAATCCCTTACTTCTACAGTAAGTCCACTATCCCAAACCTTCTTCGTATGTCAACCACACAAGACAGCAAGAAAGTTGATTCCTCTCCAAAGTAAACCACCATAGCTATTCATGAGCAAGGCCTGACTAGAACCACAAGACTTTTAAGCCACAAACTCCTGACATAACTGTGCATGTTCATTAGCGCACCCCAAAATAAATTTTAATTCTGGCACAACCATTCTCAAAACCAAAATAAACAAAGCCTTTCAATAAATAACACCAGTGCCATCCTTATTATTTGGGTGGAAAAATTAGTTGGGAAAGCACTCCTCAGCAGTTTGGAAATTAGTGCCATCTCCTTTGACGCAGTTAATGTGGAGAGAATGCAACTCTTATACACATTTCAGAATATTGCGAGTTCCCTTAATCAATTAAAATCCTTATTGCTTCGCAACTTGTTTGAGCGGTTTCAGGTTCAGGGTTTTACTCACAGTTACTCTACTTTATCACCAGTTTGGATGGAGGGGGTGAGAGGGGGGAACTAGAGGGAAGTAGAATAGAGTTGCCTGAAATGAGGCTAATTTCTGGCCAACTCTACTCTCCTCTGCTCCCCCTCCATCCAAACTGGCCATTAGAGTTTCACTATTCTCTTAGCTTTGCTTTGTGATTTTTTGGACTCAGGAACATGAAGTGTTTTTATTTTTAATAAAGCTATTCTACTTACTTATCAAAAAATAAAAAAACACCAAAAAGAAATTCTGGCTGTAGACCTAGTCCATAACTATCTAACAAATAACTCTCAACAAGTTACTAAACTTTTCCACTGTTCAAAAGAGCGAGATTTGCTCAAAAGTCAAAACCCTACAAATCCTTATATGTTCTCTTGAAGTAACATTTCCACTCCCCAGTCCATGCTAGCCCACTTTTGATCCACATAACGAAATTACTGCTTGCAATAAGTAATCAGTGCACAGCCCAAGAGCGCACAAAGTAATTTTCAAGATCAAGTATGAATTGTACCTGGCATTGCAGATTTGTTATTGTAGACCTCAATAAAGCATCCCCAACTATCAGTCTCAACTTTTTAATGAACTCATCGCGACCTATCTTCTTTGTCTGATCAATATCCAAAAAAATACCTTAGAAGCAGTTAAGATGATTCAATCAAAACAGAAATTTTCTTTTTATTGGAAGGAAGCTGGGGTGGAGCAAAAGAGCTAACACCAAAGTTACTAAACATACCCTAAACAACTCATAATGTTCATTAATCTTGTCCATGACCTCAGAAGAAACTTTCTTTGAAATGGCAGCAAACAACATGGGAAAAGGCATCCAAGGAGATTTAGGAGCTCTTGTATTGCTTGAACCCAGACTGGGAGCTTTCCCCTCAGATCTCCCAGAATCTGAAACTGGTTGACTCATGCTCTGCTAAGAGAAATCACGTACAAATGTCAAAAGTAGTTAATAATAGCAAATTTGCATAACAATTAACATCAAATGCTGCAAACTCTTCAAAAACCAACACACGCACACAGATCAATATATATTTATACATAAACAAGGGTGGCTAAACACTCTTATTTTGGTTCAAAAATCAAAAGACATGCATTCTCCAATTTACTTTAATAAGTACAAGCTTCAAATATCAGGGGAAAAAATGCATGGTAGCAATCATCTTAAATCTATGTAGGATGCAGAAGATAAAGGGCTAAAACTTGCACGGTGTAAAACAAAGCACAAAGATGAAAATCCCAACCAAAACACGATAAACAAATTGACTACAATTATTTTACTAATAACAAGTAATAAAAACAAAGCATCACCAAAATATAGAAAGATTAATCTTTTTTAAAAGTAATAACTTTAGGGTTAAAAAAATTAAAATAAGTAAACAATGGAAAAACTTTGCAGCAATAGACATGCATAATAAAGATTAAAAACCTCCACCCCCACCAGTGTAGTCAAAGGCGAGCTGACTGCTCGTCTATGCACTAAGACGAGGTGAGGCACCCTAGAGCTTTAAGGTAAAGTGCCTTTGGTGAGGCACTCGCCTTTAGAGCCTAGGTGAGCACCCAAGCGCTTCGAAACAACTGTAAGGCATGTGAGAGGCTCAATGAAACTTGGTTCCAAAAAAAATGAAGGCAGTTCTGTAATTAGGCAAAAAAGGGTAGTTCAGTACTTTAATTCAAGTTTGTTGCCATCACATAATCTTGTAATAAAGCCTCCCACCAGTTTGAAAAATTCAAACTGTCTAATAAACATGAGATACATACAATTTGAGTTCACTACATGTATAAGAACTAAATTTAGAATTTCACACCTCACACCTCAGGCAATACGAGTACTTGAGGCCTTAAGGTTGCCTTTTGCCTTTGACTAGATGTCACACACACAAATGTCTAAGTTAACATAACGAATATAAAAGTATGATTCTTTTCCTTTCTTCTTTTTCTCCTTTATAAAATAGACATATGCTTCTTCAATAAACTATTACTCTTCATACTGCATTCACAAGCCCGCAGAAGCAGGAGAATTGTGCACTGGGTACAACCTCTATACTATCTTCAAAAATATTAGAAGTCACTTCAAATTTTCTACTCATCTTTAGCAATACACATTCTGAATTTTTAACACGTCCAAGTATTTCTCATTCTTGAAAGTAATAAAATTTAGATGATTTAATTATTAAACTACAAAAACTATAATTTTATATTTTATTTGGCAAATGCCACGTCTAACATAACCATTTTTTAGGCCTATGTAAAGACTTGAGTGTATTCAAACCCCGGTAACTTGGGCAAAGGCCATTGGCGCCATATCTAATTAAATTATTAAAATAAAAACATGAAACAAATAACATAAGAAACCAAACACCATGTAATAAAGTAAGACACTTACCAAATCAACTGCAGAAGACTCTAATTGTTGGTGCTTACGCACCTGACAAGATGTAACCCCTGAAATATCAAGCTTAGTCTCACTTCCAATCAAATGCCCTGTAGGAACAACATGAAGTACTAGGTGCTCAAGTACTAAAAAAGCTTAAAGAAAAAAAAATCCATGGTAATCATACAGCATCCGCAGAAGACATGGCTGGCTATCTCAATGAATCAGCAGTTGCAGTGATGAATCATCTCTTCATTGTAACAAAGTCCAACCAAGAGGAGATATCTACAATCCATGGATGAAGCCCTGTTTCCTAAAACTAACAACTTCTAAACCTTTTACATCCAAGTTTGAAACATAAATTGTGCAATTGAGAACAAGAACAACTAGTTCATTTCTGATCAATTGCATAAGTAGCATGCATATGTAATAAAATGCAAGAACACAAGTTCTTGCACACAATCAGGGAAATTTGAAATAACAACGAAACTAAAAAGAAATCTAAAAGGAGTCATATTCACCTTCAGTTTTGGAAGAGATCTTGAAACTAACAACAAATTCTGGATAGATGTGAGTGTTCATATTCATAGTCCACACTATATAAATCTTTGGATTTTGAAGATCATCCACTCCACTATCATAGTCCTTGCAACCGGGAAGGCTTTGTCTAGAGCCAGAACGAACTACCTCCATGTTTCCCATTATCACTCGGCACAACACCAAGTGTTGTACCCCATTTTCGTCAACATCACAAAAATTTGCACTGTAATCAAGTCAAAATTTTAATCCTTCTTTAAAGGCGTTAACAGAATAACTAAAATGTAAATAGTAACATGATAAGGACAATGACAAAAGACCATACAAAGAAATTTTTTTTTTTAAGCAATAATAATAATAATAATAATGCATCCCATGTAAACCTTAAACGAAAGCAGTATAAAAAAAATAGTGACAATATGATAAAAAGATGAATAACAATGACATTCATAAGATGATTCCACTATCCACAAAGAAGCTGAGTTCAACCATGTAGCAATTAGGAGCACATAAAAAGTGAAGAGAAACACTCAACAATAAATGGTTCAACTTGCTGCTAAAATTAGTTGGGTAGCCACAACCAGGTGCAAGTCCCAAAGGGGCAACAACCCAGATTGACTAACCATAGGCAATAGTAAAGAAAAATTAACACAAAACATCAACCCTGTCTAAGAACTAGACAAATTTAATGTATTCCAATATAGTGAAGAAGCTTTTTTAAAAATAAATAAATAATAATAATAATAATAGAGCAGTATTGCCATAAAGAGCTGGCCAACTGTACCTAAAAAAAGGGACAACAATGCCAAATGCAAAGAAAATTCTCAACTTCTCCTGTGGAGATAGGTATCACCCCATAAAGGTTCCCTCTTATGGCACAAATTTCTCAACACTATTGAAGTAAATATAAGAATTTTAATGTATAACTTAATAGACTGGGAAAGAAAACCCCAACCTGGTATAAGAGCAGTTAGCAACTGCAAGATGAACACCAATACCATATATGGACTTAATTGTGGAAGGTCCACAATGACCAAGACCATGTGTCAATATTGTAGGCAGCTCCCCTTTAGAACAAGCAAGCCAAGCATATTGAACATTTGCATCCCCACGACATTTTTGGGTTAGTTCTGCCTGCTTCTGAAAAAGCTCAAATCGAGCTTGCATTGAAGTGCTTACGCAACGCTGTATATCAAGAATGTCGGGTCTACCTGAAGCACCCATACCCACAAGAAACAACTTCTGCACAGAATCACAATTAAATTCTTCATTTTCAGATACAGGCGCCATGACTAAATTTGCAGGTATCTGTTTATTTTCTTGAAAATCTTCATCCATTTTTGCATCAGACTCTCTACTACAACTATTCTCAACATCTATAGCATAGCAGTTGCTAGCAGGTTTACTATTGATTTGTATCTGCTTAACTAGATCATTTGACTCCCCACTACATTCCTTCAGCTTGGATTGATCCACTCCATTGATTTCAATTTCCAACAGCAGCTTGATCTCTTGAGGCCCATAAGGCTCCTCCAACACTGTGTCCTGATATTCCCAAGTTTCAGGTTGATGGCAGTCAAAAGTTTCAGGAAAGAAGCAGCTACCTGCTTCATCAATCCAAGCAATGGGTTCCTGTAAGGTTGTTTTCAAGTCCACTCGAGACATATGCAGAAAATCAAGCATAAAGCGATGGCCATTGAACTCAACCTCTACAGCAGACTTCTTAACCTGAAAATCTTCCCTAACCACATCAACAACACTCTGGGGGAAATCAATCCATTCGCCATTCTGATAAAACATTAAACGCTTTGGTGCCCCAGTTTTCACATAATTTGAATAACATTTGAGCAAAGATCTCCCACTAGGCCCATAGCTCATGTCCTTCCTTTGACACCCATTCAATTTCCTCCGTTTGCCAAGCTTATTTTGCAATGAATCCCAAGTGGGCCTAACTTCATTCAAATATGTAGCAAGCTGGGTTGCCCGCTTTCTTTTTAAGTCGAGCACAACTCTCTTATTTCTATCCGATGCCTTTGCGATATTTGCTTCCATTTTTATCTACTTGATCAATATCTATCCGCAAGTCTAAATCTAAAAGCTCAACCACACAAGAAAAATTCAACTCTAGCTCCCAACCAGTCTCAAAGAAATAGTACCATTTTAGATAATTGGGAAACCCTGAAAAGTAAAAAATATATATAAATATATATAAAGATCTACAAGCAATGCAGGCATCTAGTGCAAGTTCCAAGCAAGTCCAATAAGCATCAAGACTTGTGAACCCATTTTAAATTTAAATATTTAGCCAATTACAAATCCTCAATCCCGATAATTTTTGCTTTGCAAGGTTGTAATTTGAGAAAACCAAAACGAGACAATATCATGCCAAGGACAACCATACTGATGTAAAGAGCCAGTCACAAGGGGAAAAAGAATTATATGGGGTAAGATACATGCAAGCACAACTATATACATATTAACTGCAGGAATAAAACGTACCTCGCACTGCAATTAGTGTAGGCGCTGCAGTTAGTGTTCATAATGTACATCTTCCCCTTCTCAATTACCACACTAAAACTCAAAGAAGAAAAGCCACTTCCTTATTTACTGTACAGCAAGAAACAGCTCCACTCCTAATAATGGCATCCAATAATAGGACTCAAAGCTTAAATTTCTATTCCACGAATATTTTCAGAGACTTAAAAGTAATACCATAGAGTAAATTTTATATTCTAGATATTAAACACAGATTTTAAACTAATAATATTACAAAAACAAAAACACACAAATATTGCAATTATTAACCCAATAAAGAAAACAAGAACCCTATTTCAAATATATATTAGTTTATTTTAATTGCCTTATTTTCTTAAAATTTTTAATAAATATATTTCAGATTATTTGCTGCAAAAATAAGGATTAGTTTAATTTAATTGACTTATTTTCTTTCTTTCTTTTTTAATAAATATATTTCAGTTTACTTGCCGCAATAACATGGATTAGTTTTCCAAAACAAACAAGCCCTCAACTTTACTCTTTTTTTTTTTTTTTTTTTTCATCCAACAAAAAAAAAAATAGTCTTTTTCCAAATATTTTCTCTTCATAAGTTTATCTAATTTTACTAACTAAAAGTTCTGAAAATTTAAATCACTTTCATTTCTTCAAGTTTCTCACCAACCAAACAATAATTAATTACCTAACAAAAACTTAAAATTTTTATTCTACTTAAAAAAAATTTTAGACCTTTTCCAAATATTTTCTCCTCATAAGTTTATCTAATTTTACTAACTAAAAGTTCTGAAAATTTAAATCACTTTCATTTCTTCAAGTTTCTCACCAACCAAACAATAATTAATTACCAAACAAAAAATTTTAAAAAAAAAAATTTATTCTACTTAAAAAAAATTAGTCTTTTTCCAAATATTTTCTCCTCATAAGTTAATCTAATTTTACTAACTAAAAGTTTTGAAAATTTAAATCACTTTCATTTCTTCAAGTTTCTCACCAACAAAACAATAATTAATTACCTAACAAAAAATTAAAATTTTTATTCTACTTAATTAGAGAATCTAATTTCCAATTACACAACAACAAGAATTCCTTTATCAAAAAAAATTTATAAAAAATAAAAATAAAATAAGATAAAAAAATTCCAAAAATTATGTACTACTTTTGCACTAATCTACAAGCCACAAATCTGCTGAATCTAAAACACACAAATTTCTGTGCCAAAAAACAGAGACACACACAAAAAAAATATCAAATTCACCGAATCAGCTGATAAAAATCGACAAAAAAACGATCCAAAAACTCGTATAAGCCGGAATCGACTCCGATCCGTGCGATTCGAGGCTCAAAATCCGACTTTTAGGAAAAAAAAAAAAACAGATCTCGAAATTAACGAATAAATTGAAAAGAATATACCTGCGAAGCGATAAAAGAGAAAGTCAAATTCGAAGGATAGGGGTTTGGATATAGAGGATGGGTTTTGTTTTTGAGCCAGGAGGACTGAAACTGAAATTTTTTTTAAAAAAATTAAAAACAAAATACAAACCCTTGCCAGAGGAGGATATGAACGGATGGATACGACGCCGTAATGACTCGGCGTGAGTCGTGACTTTTTTTTTTATTTTTTTTTTAAGTCGGCGGTCGTTGCCTGAAGGAGAGAGGCTTGCTATGGCTTTCTCTATTTTCTCCTAAGCCTTTCATCGCTCACTTATTCTTTTGTTTTTTTTGCTTGGACGTAAAGCAAACGAAGGTGGGACCACTGTTCAATTTTGGGCAATGATATTGTCACATGCGTGCTTTCTGATGCTATTGCCGTGTCTGTATTTTATTGGATGGAATATAGTGATGTTAGGTGTACTTTTGACATTTTTTTTTTTTTTTTTGAGAAATTACTTTTGACATTATTAGGTGTACTTTTGATGACATTATTAGGTGAGTTGGCCTTAACTTCAAATTTCTCATATAACAATTATTTTCTGCGTGGGTCATAGTCATACACGTTACATCTTAATCTTAAATATTACCGTATATACCTATCACATACGGAGTATATATACACACGTATATTACCGCATATTTTAAAGCTGATTTTTTTATAAAAAAATTTGGAAAAGCATACTTTTTTAAAGGAAAGAAAAGCATACTAGTCATGTTACAATATATATATATATATATATATATTGTGGGGGTAAAAGCTCAACCTTATATATTGGATCTGGGACCCTATTTGAAGATTACTGTGCATCCGAAGAGAAGAAAGTTGTTAAGAAGAAGTCCAGGTGAAATAAATATACCTAGAAATGAATGAGCAGTATAGTCCGAAGAGATCACCGGTGGTCCGAAGAGATCACCAGCGGTCCGAAGAGGTCATTCTCCTCGAATACAAAGGGCCTTGGTCAGGCAGATACCTGAGAGGTTCAAGTAATCTTTCTAACGATTTCAATGATAAGGATACGCTTCAGGCACGTATGGAGATGATATGAACGGAAAAATATCTAGAAGACAAGCTGCAACCCCCACATTAAATGCACTGCAGCTACTTTTCTGGCCGCATTAATGTGGAGAAGACCTCTGAACAGTATAATCACAACTAACACCACTCACAGAGAGCTAAAGAATATACCTGATGGGACATGCACTCAAGTAGATGCTTAGATAAAGAACAAGTGGACGATGAAGATGAGGGGAGAGTGTGCTATATAAAGAGGAAAGGCCTCTGATAAAAGGGGATCGAGGAAAAAGGAAAAAACAGAAGAGAGTGACTTTACTGTAGCACTAAGAGTTGTAATCACCTTTCATTCAATAATACACCTCTTCGAACATCTGTTTGTTGAGTTTTTCAAGTGTGTTTCTAGGTTAATACATCTTTTAACACCATAGTTGACTATTGTTTAATTCACAACCAGCCCAACTTTTTCACCCACTCTCTACAAATTCATTGTTTTGGATTCATTGGGCTCATAACCCAAACTTTTTGGACTTGGGTTACAAAAACTGACCATACATATATATAACTCTTTTTTAAAATAATAAATAAACCAACTTTTAGTTTTTTGTCACACTTTTAACATTAAAAAAATCTCAAAATTTATATCTTTTAAGAAACATTATGCAAATAACTTATGGGAAACTACGAGGTTCCCAAACAAACACTAAATAAGATATTAAAAAAAAATCAAATTTTTAATGTATTTAACATTTTTTGCAATAAAATAGTTTCAAATTAAATCTTATCATTTTGAATAATATCTACAATTTTAAGATTGATATAATTTTATTTTAAAATAAATTATTATAAATTAAATTATATAGTTTTATTACCTAAAAATATTATAATTTTACTAGTTTTAAATAAACCCTAAATTTTTTATTTAAAAAAAAAACGTTAATTTTTATATTTAATTTGGAGGTTTGGCTTTTGGATTTTATTGAAGGCTAAAATTGATATAAATTTAAATTTTAAGTGTAAAGACCAGAGAAACCAGCAGTCCAGGCCCACTTAGAATAGTGGCTAGATCGGTCCATCCACGACCCAAAACAATGAATTTAAGAGAGAGGGAAACAAACAACTAAGGAGGACTCTGCCCGAGAAGAAAAATAAGGAAGAAAGGGCCGATTTTATTGAATGGATGAATTGTTTTTTTTTTTTTCTACGAATTGACTTGAGGAGACCACACTTACATAAGAATTATTACTGTTCACTCTCTTATCTCTTAGTGTTCTTCTTGTTTTCTTTCTTTTTGTATCTTGATACTTTGTCTACTCTGTCCACCTCCCTTTTCTTATCTCAACCATCATCCTTACCTAACATCCTTCCTCTCATAACACTTGTTACTTTTTACATCTTAAGAAGGTGGTGGAAAGAGTTTGCTTAGCTATGATTTACACTGTTCAGGTCACTTCCTCATCAATGCAGTTAATAAAGTTGTTGCCCACCATTTAATGCGGAGGCAACAGGCTACTCCAAACTAGAGATTTCCCTTATGACCACTGATTCTCTCTCTCTTCATATTCTCACTCCCACTTGAAATGCTTCAGAGTACTTTGACTGATCTTTTCCTCTCCTCCGGCGGCTTTCCTCCTCGGGTCCGTGGACTGTGACATCCCCACAATTATATTGCAACTCTTCAAATCCATCCTCAGTCCTCGAGCACCCACATTAGGAATTTTGTTTAAAAGTAACAAAACCATATGATTTATTTTAGTTTGAGCATTCCTAACTAATTTGAAACTTTTAAATTAGTAAATTTATATTTATATATATATTAAAATATGGATCCAATTAATAGGTGTCTTTAGAACATTTGTTAATAGACCATTTTATTGAAGTTTTGATATCATTACCATGGGAAATATAAAAAATTGTCCCAAAAAATCAATTACTTTTTTGGGTAAACTATGTATTTGGTCTCTATCTTTTATACCATATTTTAATTTGGTCTCTAACCTTTCAATTGTGTCAATTGGGCCCCTAACCTTTCAGTATTGTGTCAATTTAGCCATTGTCGTTATCTCTTTGATGGAAATTGCTAATGTGACTAATGGCCAAAATAATAAAAAATTAGTTTATTACCACATCAACGGAAACTAATTTCTCATTGTGGTCGTTAGCCACGTCAGCAATTTTCATATAAAAGATAATGGCAAAAACTAAATTGACACGATACTAAAATATTAGAGACCAAATATGTAGTTTACCCTACCTTCTTATTTTCCCATAAAAAGTTTTTATAAATACTTTCTAAATTAATGCTCTAAGAGCATTAGCATCAATCTCACCAAACTACTTTTTCAACTAAAATACAGCTAATGCCCCTCAAAACTCTTGTTTATCAGCCTAAATATTTTGTCCCACGAAGTTTCAAACGTACAATGACCTCGCTACTAGTATCGAGACACTGTCGCTCACCAACCCAATTTCCACGAATTTTATATTTATCTCTCTCCATCTCTGCCACTATCTTTGTTTCCAACCATCAAACCAAATACTCTTCTCTCTCCTTCTCTCTTCCTTCTAATCAGGCCTCCATGGCTAAATTTGAAACATGATACTTTTGCTCCCCTATTGACAGTTGTGGACAAGCTTTTTCCTCTACCAATAGCTCATTATAATGATTCCAACAATTTTGATCTAATTTATAGGTCATAATCTGGTTGGTGGGCTACGACGGGTGTGTGGGTTTGGTTGGTGGCCAACAACGAAGATGGGTGTGATTTGGGTTTTGGCTAGGTGCTGGGTTTGTGAGGCGGGTTGAGTTTTTGGTTGTGCTGTTATGCAATGATGGTAGATGGGTTTTTGTCAAGTTGATAGTAGCAATAGTAGATCTTTGAGATTGCGAACTAGGCTGGGTTTGTATTTGTTCTAGGTTGTTTTTTACTAGGTTTCCATCTGGTGTTTGCTTATGGGTATTTTCAATGATCTGGGTTTGTGTTTGATTTGCTCATGTGAATTTTCATTAATTTGGGTTTGTGTTTAGAACTTTGCATTAGGGTTTTGTTTGATCAGGAGGTCTAAAATTGGGGAAACCGGAATTAGGGTGTGAATAAATAATAAAAAGGAAATAATATTCAATTGGAATAGTGATATAGTATTGAAGCTGATGTATTTGTTGAAAATTGAAAGCTCAAATAGTGTAAAACACTCTAACTTGTTTAGACCATCAATTTTGAAACTTATGGCTAAATTGCTTTTACCCTACTTAACTAAGTGCGAAATAAGGGTAAATCAAATGCAATAAACTTGAACTACTCTTTAATACATAAAAATAAACAATAATCAATAAATGTAAAGCACAAAGAGTAAGGGAAGAAATATGCAAATATAAGATAACACCGAGACCTGTTATCAAAGAGAAAAACCGAATAACTTGGCGTAAAAACCTCTCCACGCCCCTCTAAGCCAAAATGATCCACTAGTGAATAAGTTGGAGTACAATGATACCAAAAAGACCCTCCAAACCTAATCTTCCCAAAGTATTTAAACCCTCCAAACTTTAGCTACCAACGGATTTCTCGAAGTCTTATATTCACTAACTTCCCGAATCCTGCAATACCACCCAATTGCATCCGCCAAGCCTCACCGACTTATTTTGGCAAATACCCAATGCGTCTCAAGTTTCAAAATACTCTCTACACTCTGAATAGGTGTGCGTTGTGTTTGGGTACAAATCTCCTCTCAAAGTATAACAATGGGAGAGGAGAGGAGAAAAGAGTACAAGAATTTATCTCTTGAGGATGTGTAGCTCTCTCTGACAAGGTTGGAGTTGTAGAAACCTTTTTAGGGTTTTCTTATGAATAGCCTCCTTTCACTTTTATGGGTAATAAGGGTATATATAGTATGGATGAAGGGTATAAGAATCACATTTAAAATCATCCAGGCAGAGAGTTTCTTGAGTCACTCGCAACTTGGTCAAGTCGCAAAATGATTCGCAAAATATAGTTTGGCAAAAGATTGTTTAGCTTCCAGCATGCTCTTCTTACGTGACCTTTCGCAGGTTGTCCACTCGCAAGTCAGTCGTGAGCAAATCGCGAGATCAATTGTCTTGAGCAATCTTCACCAACTTAATACTAAACTCATTACAAATAAATCCTACAAAATACAAAGAAATAAATTAAGAGAAATACTAACGAGTGCCCTTGTTACGTAGAAAATCATAACTTAACAAAAATAAATAAGATGGCTAAACTAGAAAATGTAGAACTTTTTAGCTTAATTTAGCTAAAAAAGTGAAAAGGATAATATGAATGTTGTAAGGTTATTTTTGTTAACTTCTACCTTAAAATATAATAATTAGACTTTTTTTTATAAGACAAAAGATTTATATATTAATTAAGGAGTACTGTTAAAAGTATTGGACACCCACAAAGTGGGTCTAGTCGCAAAATATGGACATTCATTAATTTACTTTGGAAACAAAAACAAAAGGTATGCCAGTGCTTTTGTCTTTCTCGTCTTTTGATTGCAAAAGATGGGCCCGTGTTATTTGTGTTGTCAAAAAGGTGGAAAATGAGTTGGAAGAAGAAAGTAAGGTGAGTGGACCCGTGGAGGAAGATGTTTTTTACTTCCTTGTTTCTCACAAGTATCGATAAATATTAATCAATTATCAATGAAAGACGACAAAAATGGGAAGAAAACACACAAAACAATGGTTTTTCCACGAAGCTGTAACAGAAAAGTAGACGTAGTTTTGCACGGATATAACCCGATTGAGTCGGGTCAAAAAATTTTATGGATCATTAATTAAAAAAGGACTATGCTTTCTTGGTTTTTCCAATGTCAATACAAATATAAGAGGGAAAAAAGATTTTATTAGAAAAAAAAAAGAGGGAAAAAAATATCAAATATTAGAATTGGAAACATATTATAATATATATATATATATATATTATAACATAACATACTCTCTTAATATCTTTCCATACCCCCCAAAAAAATAAAAATAAATAAAAGATTAGAGTTGGAAACTACATATATCTTAAAGTTTAGCATTTTATAATTAAATTAGCTAATTTGTCCAATAATTCAACACAAACTAAGAATAATAAAAATAAGACAAAAGAAAACTTGTACATGCTATACTCTAAAAAATTTAGGAATAAATTTACCAAATCGGTTTAGAGGAAAATTTATCTAACACGTTACATGACAATTGATAAAATCATTCATATGTACTTTTAATTGTATGATCTATTAAACAAGTCATATGACTCGTTTAAATAAAAAAATGTTTATGGTTTTATGAGTTGCCATGTAATAGGTTCTAGGAGATTTAAGGAAAACTTCGTCCAAAACTTGATAAACCCATAGTCCAATAATAAACCTTAAAAGAACTTATCATATGTAAGATATAAACAAAGAGAAAATCAAGGAACACAACAAAATCTCACAATAGGGCTAATTGCAACTTATCTACCTGTGGTTTTGTTGAAATTTAAGTTGCCTTTGAAATTTGGCGTTTTACCCACATAAGGTTAGCTCAGTTAAGATTCTGTAACCCACCTTTGTTAAAAATTAGACTAAATATGTAATTTTACTCTATTTTTATGTGTCTCTCTTCCCAAAACATAAAAATAAATAAATAAATAAATAAAAAACAAGAGAAAGCTAGATCAAAAAGTCAGGGTTTTGAAAAAAATCAAGAATAAACATTTTTTTTTTGATAAGTAAGAACAAACATTACCACCACCATAGAAGCTTCTCTCTCTATATAGAAGCTTTTGAGAAGAATCATCAAATCTAGCAAAAACAAATTCCTTCATCCATTTCTAGCAACCAATGAAGCCATAGCATTTAAAGTTTAGATCAAACCCAAAAAATACACATAAAAAAGTTCATCCTTGGGTGTTGGTGGTGGTTGTGCACATTAGCATATCGGAGGAGAGAGGGGTGGCTCATGGAGGTGCTTGGATTGAGTTTTGGGTTTGATTTCTTGGATTGGGCTTTTGGTTTGGCTTAACAAAAGCAATCTTCATTTGAAGCAACCCTTCTCCCTTTCTTCAAACTCCTTTGCTAAAAGTGAAACCTTGTGATTCTTTGCTACTACTTTCAATAGGAAAATGAGGTTGGAGTTTGTTTTAGGATTGGTTTTTGGGGTTTGTTAATGGTGGTTTTGGGTGAGTATTCTAAAGGGTTTGTTTGTGTTTGTTGTGCGTTTGAGAAAGGGTTGGATTGAAATGTTTAGATATAAAAAGCTTGTTGGGGGGGGGGGGGGGGGGGAAGAGAAGATGGAAATGAGATATGGCTAATGTTTGTCCTTAATTTTTACAAAACCCTCACTCTTTTATCTTTTTTTTTTTTTTTTTTTTAATGTTTTGAAAGGAGAGAGACATAAAAGGGAGAAAAATTACATATTTAGCCCTATTTTTAATAGAGATGGGTTACGGAACCCTAACTGAGCTAACTTGTCCTTAAGTGAGTAAAGTGTCAAATATCAAACTATAAATAAACAACTTAAATTTCGACCAAATTACAGGTGGATAAGTTGTAGTTAGCCCCTCACAATATTTTCACAACACTCTTAGTTTGATTGTGTTGGTCCCAGTATAATTTTATTTCATTTTATTTTGACTTATAGTAAATTGACATCTCAACTTGTTATGAAAATGTAGTGAGATTTTGTTGTGCCAATAAAATAACTCGAACTAAAGTTAAATCACCTAGAAAAATAAAATAGGGGAATGAGATTTGATCCTAAACATTTCCCTTTGAAACACTAGAAAATATTAATTAATTTTTTAAATTAGCCTAACCTTGCATAACAAGGAAGTAGGCATCACATAAATTATAAAATTCATATGAGTGGAAAGTTGAGTCTTTGTTATCCATGCTTACTCATTGATATATATATATATATATATATATAGATATATATATATATATATATATTTTTTTTTTCCATATAACAAAACAAAAATAATTCATATTTATGTCACTTTTTATGAATAAAAGTTTCAATCAACAATCTAAAGAGCAAAGACTACACCAATAGCTACACTATAAACAAAGATTTATGATTTTATGTTGCTAAGACCAATACATTAAGCTCCCCAGCAGTGGGAGGAGCCCAGGGCTCTGACCGCATGCCTATTGAAGAATGAGCTGGCAACTCATAGGCAGTGGCTTGGTTAAGGGAACCCACCGGAGTCGTAGCGAAAGCGAGTCTTCATAGGGCAATTGTCACTGCTTATGGACCAAAACCTGGGTGATCTATCCATGACCAGGATGAAACTTGAGTGAAACTAAGTGGAGGTCCGAACTAATTGATGTTGAAGAATCAGCGGATGAGTTGTAGGTATATGCTTTATTCAATCAACATGCTCTTCAATAAGCAAAGGATTAGTTTCATTTGAAAAACCTTAAATCAGGGCTGTTCAGACCTGACCTAAAACCACCAAATCGACGAAACCAACCGCACTTGACCCATCATCCACCCAATTCGAAGCTCCCGTTGATTGGCAACGTGTCTCCTCCTCCTCAATTATAAAATTATCCACAAAAAGAAAACAAAGTGAAAATTATTGTGTTTCTAACGTCACTTCACAAATTATATTTTAACTTCCTCCATTTAGGCCAGATTTATGAATTAGAAGTTTCAATTTTGTTTTCAATTATCTCAATGGTTATATATCTAAATCAAATTTTGGAAATGTTTTATATAAATACTTATACATTTAATACAAAACTTTTTTTTTTGGGGATGAATTAATAGAAACTTCTTCTTCTTCCTTTTTTTTTTCTTTTTAATAATTAATGGACACTTATATTCGTACACAAACACAATTGTCTTACAAACCAACATGCGATAGATGAAAAAATAGAACATAAGCCATATGCTAAGTTATTGGCAGTATGTTGTGTATATATAAGCGCTGATCTCAGTTTTGTTGCAAAATGTGTCCAAGCATATAGGTCCATTAATAAGAAATATCAAGATTTATGAAATGAATAAAAAATCATAGACCAACTTATAATACATGGTGAATAACAGAGAGCATAGGCCAAGGACCAAATAGTCTTTCCACAATATACACAAGTTCACTCTCCATTTTGGAGAGATTGTGATTTGGTGCACTCGAAGAGAAAACAGCTAGACCCCACCGATTTTCTACCCCTCTCCCCTCCCAACCAAATACATCTCCCAACCATTTTCTCTCCTATTTTCATCTCTCATTTTTCCATCATTCCTAAAATCATACCAACCAAACATACCATTATTTAGAGTGATAATAATGACTTCTTCTATTGTTTGGCTCCCTTATTTTTAGGTTTTTAGGTTTATGGTTACTGGATTAATAATATGGCATAATCTTGACCCTTTATTATAAAAGAAACGTGAGGATTAAAAGAACTCCACATGAAAGATTACCATAAAATCTCTAGAGGATTCTAATCATTGTCTTGCATGGGTTATATATCTTGGAATATGGCACTAGCATTTGGCATTATAATCTTCTATAAGAGCATTGACATTAATAGTTCGATCCCAAATGTCATTTTAACACACCAAAACTAGAAGATGTGTGCATGGTGTATTATAAAGTTGTATGTTAAAATAAATAAAGTATGAACACATTAAAATAATATAATCAGCCAATTAAAAAATTCATTTTAATCCACAACCATAAACCCAATAAAAAGTTATTTCACAACCCAAATCCACCCATAACCACTGGCCACTGGGACCACAACCCAAATCTACTAAAATCCAACCAAATTTGCAACAGAAGATGTCTCAGAATCGAACCAAAATCACACAAATAAATAAATAAACCCACCACCACCACTTAAAACTCACCACAACCGGAGGGTAACAAAAATAGTCGACCTATAGCCCACCAACCAGTAGCCGAAAGGGAGAGAGTGAAAGAGTCTAAAAGGGCTAAGAGTGAGGAGAAAGATGATGACCGCAAGAGAAAGAGAGAGAGAAAAATATGAACGATAGCAGCAATATCGAAGAGATCAATGACGTGTGAGATCAGCAACGAGGTGAGAGAGAAAGAGGGTTACCAAAAGTGAAGCAAACGAGAGAGAGAGAGAGAGAGAGGAGAGTAGAATTTTTTTTTTTTTTTTAAAGATTTTTTTTAGCATTTCTTCCGTAAACATTCTGTTCATCCTTGCCAAATTTTTTAGCATTTGAAACATGTGATGTAGTTGGTATCGTAGCATTTGGTGTGGAAAAAGCTAAAATTTTATCATTTAGCACCTCTGATGCTTAGAGCACACCTAATGTTAGTGCACCAAGCCACCATGCTATGGTCAAGAATCCCTGAATACTAGTACGACGTGGCCATGTTCTCTAAAGATGATTCACTTCGGAAAACAAGTAATTATGATTGTTTAAATATTGACCCCTTTTTTATTGATTGAATACATTTTCAATTGATGTGAGGTAGGAATTTGAATAAGCATAGATAATTCATGAGATTATTATCTTGAAATTTGATTATTTGTTTGATAAAATTCTTAAAAATTATAATTCTCAATCACGCTTCGATTCCCATTCTCATGATATGCAAAAATTCTAACTCCCACTCACATATTTAGGTAGTGTGTGTCAATTCTCTCATATCTTATATATAGAATTACTATGCAATATTTAATTCAAAATTTCATTTTATTTTTTATTTTTTAGAAGTAATTACATATTAGTTCACCTAGAACAATATGTATAACTAACAGTCAAGGATATTTTTTTCGTTTTCAAAAATAATCCATTACGGTCAACTTTTTACTTCTTTAGTTACTAAAAGAATATGTATAAAATGATTTTAAACAATTAAATATCATATTTTTAATAATGGCATTCTCTATGATATAAATTCAATTCTAAGTATATCCAAAAGACATAAAATATATCACCTCTCAAAGCAGTTGATGACTAACAAGCAACATAATTTTCTTTTGTATGGAATGAAAATCCTACAACTGGATGGTCATATATCTTGAAATTTTCTTATCAGGCAGTTGGCTTTAATAAAACTCCTCATAGCCAGCCAGAAAGAAAGCTAAAAAACCTTTTTTTTTTTTTTTTTGAGAATATCAAAAGAACATCTAAACAAGTTACTAAGCAGCTGATAGAGACAGAGAGAGAGAGAGTTAACTGTATCATTTGTAGCAAGATCATGCAAAATTTGTGGGTAAAGTTGATTCTCGAACTTGAATACGCGACCAATTAGTTTTGGTGGAAGACGCTTGCATCGCACCAAGGTGAAATCTCCAAGCAATAACAAGAGTTTATTGTACAAAAATCAGAGCAGCATGCTCTTTACCAGTCAACTCAATTTCCAAACCGTCTTAATAAAATTTCAATGGCAAATGATGCAGACCCTAGATTTGGTAATCCAGCCAAAGACTTGACCATTTATTATGAAATTGAGGCCAAATGTTCACAAATTAATTCAGGAACCCTTGAAACTACAATACCAATTCACAGGTCGCCTATACCTAAAACAGCTTAAAGGAAGAAATAAAAATAAAAACAAAGCACTTATGGCAATTTTTCTAACCTTATATTAAATAGTTCACAACATCAAGTCGACAAATTTCAGGGCAAAAGCAGAAAATAAATGGTTACCAGACATATGGCAAACCCGAATAACAGTCTGAAGTGAGCCACTATTCTGGCTCCAGCTTTGGCGTTCTCAAGGTGCATGTAGAGGTAACTGGTGGCTGCAAACATAACCAGGGACAAAATGCGACTTTAAATTTTATGATCAGTCACAAATGCTAAATGAAACTTTGGGATTCATAAATAAGCAAGAAGAATCTTTACACAACATTGACACGGCTACAGAAATAAATAAAAAAATGGCAAAAAACAAACCATCATTAACAAATAAGTGACAACTACCCAGGAAACCAAAAAGAAAAAAGAAAACCCCCTGCCCGCCAACAGTCTTAATATTTTTTTGGGTAAAATGCAAAATTGACCGTCTTTAGATTTCATTTCAGTCCTCTAACTTTCAAGTTCATTCAATTAAGGCTTTTCCATTAATTTTTGTTATATGAAACTTAGGACTGAAATGAATGAAAACAAAGTTAAATGACTGAAATGAAATTTGAAGAAAGTTAGAGGGTCAATTTTGCATTTTAGCCTCTTTTTTTTTAATAAATAAGTTACACATGCATGGGTCTTTAACACTTGCAAGGGGAGGAGGTGCCAGTTGAGCCATTCTAAACCTTTTTTTTTCCAGCTAAACCCTAATATTGAGCAAACTGACAACATCCCCTTCCCAAATCTTTTTTTTTTAAATTTATATTTAACTCCAAACTAATTATGAGAGAGAATGTTTTACAGACCCGTCACTATACAATCATATCCATCGACTCCATGCAAACAATGCACTCTAAATGGTGGCTAGTATCTCAGGCATTCAGTGGTTGATCTAAATGCTTTAGCCAAATACAGTGTCACTAAAGTGGCTAATACCTGTCTACTTTTTCTTTTTTGTTCAGGTTGGGGGGGGGGGGGGGGGGGGGGGGAGGTGAGGACTGAGTATCAATAACATGAGAATATATATATAAAACCTAGCCAAAAAATAAATTAAATAAACCAATATGATGACTCAAGAACAAAAATGTGACGTAGGACTATTATTTAAGAAACCCGCCACCCAAACTGAAATGTTTCACTTTTACTTTTTTTTTTTTTTCTTTTTTAAATTGGTTCTGGTTCAATGTTAGATTTAGCAGGATGCGTCTGTGCGTGCAAATAAATGTTTGTGACTGTCTGGGTATTCTATTTTGCAAAGAGTCTATGGTAACTAGATCCCAAAGTTACAGCTATGGAGCTCAAATCAGGCAAAAGTGGCTAGTGCTTT
This sequence comes from Quercus ilex subsp. ballota, assembly GCA_032727855.1. Taxonomy (NCBI): domain Eukaryota; kingdom Viridiplantae; phylum Streptophyta; class Magnoliopsida; order Fagales; family Fagaceae; genus Quercus; species Quercus ilex. Next base: position 1,469,051 of record CM064919.1, read on the forward strand.
ATAATATACAAAAATATGAACCATACCTTGCACTGAAGACCCATTAGGGTGGACCTCAACAACGTATCCCCAACAATCCATCTCAACTTTTTAACAAAATCTTCCCTACTAATCTTATTGCTCTGATGAAATACCAACAAAGAAAGAACATAATCAATTATAATTTTTTTTAAAGGAAGAACTATAATCAATGATGTATAATACATCCTTCAAAAATAATTACTAACCTTGAATTGTTGATAATGAATGTTCACCAACTCCATATCTTTAGGAGATGTTTCTTTTGAGATAACTTCAAACAACTTGCCAAAAGGCATCCATGGTGATTTGGGAGTCTTCGAAGAATTTGAACCAAGGGTCACAATCTTTTCTTGGCATTTCTTCCCAAGCTCTGGAAATGGTTGACAATTCTCCTGCAGGATAGAAAATTAAAAATTCAACCCCAAATAGTGAACACATCATATTCCACAATTCTCGAGCTATAGGGCAATGTGGAAGTGATAAACAGTCTCCCCAATCCTCTTACACATACAACACCAATCCACCAAGCACTCGCCACCTCCATAAATTATCAACAATCAAAAAATTTTCCCAACGCTGCAATCCAAAGGAAGAAACTAACCTTTGTAGGTACTTTCAATTTCCACAATGGCTTCCATGGAAAGAATTGCGGATTAGTGGGTTGTAATGCCCAATAATAAGATTGAACTTCAAAAACTCCACCGATTGAAACGTTACACTCAAAACCTCAAGGAAGATCCATGCTTTTAGGGGAAACCACAATGGGGTATTGCACATTTTTCCCTGGTATTTATTTTTGGTAAGTTCAGTTGATAGTGTTACACTCCTCTTTTTTTTTGCTAGGTAAGTGCGGGGGATAGAACCCCTGAGCAAGAGGTTACAAAGGAACCCGGGTGCCACTTGGCTACAAGGCCATTGGCAGTAGTGTTACACTCCTACAGAGGGGGTTTGTGTTACACTCAAAAACCCCAAGGTTGAAGCGTTACACTCAAAACCTCAAGGAAGTTCCACTCTTTTAGGGGAAACCACAATGGGATTTTGTATATTTTTCCTGGGTTTTTATCTGTTGTTGCACTATTACTTTAAGATTGACTTTAGTTGATTTGTATTAACATTTTAAAGTGTCAAATTAAAGTTGTTATTTAATATCCATACCAAAAAAAAAAAAAATAGGAACGTTAGTGATTTTTTTTTTAACCAAACACCAAAAAATGTTTCCCTTGGCATTTTCAGGAACACCACCACACATTGGAAAACAATCAATTTTCCTTGAAACTGTTTGCAGCTAAAAATATTTTATGCAGAAATAATTGGACTGAAAGTTCGGATAAGATTAAAGAGTTGTTGAATTGACATTTATAATAGAGGCTTGGGTAGTATCTAATTCTTTTCATTTTCTTTTTTTGCACCAATCGCACTAAGTGTCATTTTACCAGTTGAATGGTACACATGACAAAGAAAACCCAGGTATATATGCTCCCTATCAAGGATCGCTGCTAACAAAACAAAATGGCCAACAAAGAATAAAATACATAAAGAGCATGCAAAAAAGCTTACTGATACAACTGGAGAGCGATACAACTGCACCTGGCTTTGAGGCCCCTCACAAGTAGTAATTCCCGAAACATCAATTCTATTTTCTTTAGCAACAAGACATCCTGCCATAAAATCACAAAGTTCTCATGGTGCAATACTCGAAGGAAGTTCAAAATATTAGAACTTACTAAAAGCAGATAAGAAAAATTAAGGTTTCCATATATCCTCCACAAAGACATGGCTCAGATTCATAATAGACAGTACAATGTACATAAACTGCCTAGCCGTTTTTGGCCAGGTTGACTGTGTGTCTATGTCCCATATCAAACAGATTCAAAAATCAAGATGAACTGCTACATGTGTATATAAGGTATACAAGATCATTTCCAGAGTTCTCCAAAGAGATAAACATCAAACACAAGAAAAAGGAAATAAAGAAAAACATACCACCATCAGCACTGGAAGACATCTTGAAACTGACAACAAACTCTGGAAAAATATGGGTATTCATATTCATATTCCAAACTATATAATGATGTGGGCTTTGAAGGCTATCAACTCCACTATCGAAGTTTTCAGTACTGGGGCGACATTGTACAGATCCAGGACTGACAACCTCCACATTTCCCAATATCACACTACAGAACACTACGTATCTTATCCCATTTTCGTCGTCATCACAATAACTTGCACTGTAAAGAAAACAAGAGTTGAGTCCTCCCAAAAGAAAAAAATAAGCACAACTCAAAGAAATATGATTATCCATCTGGTAGAGTTAAGACCAAGGGCTTCCCAAAATATAAATAGAGAGGAAAGGGGGTGGCAAAACCTGTATTAGAAAAATAATTTCCCATGTGCTCAAACCTTGTACAACAGTCATAATCTTCATTATAAATATTCATTGTAATTCAAATGTAGATCATATTTCCAAGGAAGTTTCGTGTGCGTGTGTGTGTGTGTGTGAATACTGACCTTATATGCGAATAGTTTAATGGTGCAAGGTGAACTCCAATGCCATATGAGGACATCATTTTGTGTCCACCATGCCCAAGCCCATATGTCATGATACTAGATAAAGCATCTTTAGTAGCAGCTAGCCAACCATATTGGACATTTGGATTGCCACGATTCTTCTTGGTTATTTCAACCTGCTTTTGAAATAGCTCTAGCCGAGTTTGCAACAAATCACTAGAGCAGCGCTTGACCTCTAGTATATTTGCACTTACAGATGAACCCATGCCCGTAACAAACTTGTCCTTCACGGTATCAAAGTCCAGCATTTCGTGCATAACTACATACTTAGTTGTTCTATTTTCAGCAATTTGTTGATTTCCCCCCCTAGACTTGTGTGAACTGACATCTGAAGTTCGATTATCATTGTCACTGACTTCCAGATCCTCACAGTTACTAACAGATTTTAGTTCAACTTTATTCCGCTTAGCACGAACATTTGACTCTTCAACACATTCCTCTGAATTAGAACTATTCACTTCAGTTAATCCAATCTCAAGCTGCAACTTGATGTCAGGCATCTCATTTGGCTCTGGTAATGAAACAGTTGCATCATCCTCTAACTTAGTTTGGCAGAACTCACATGTTTCACTAACACAAGAGGGGAATTCTGGAAAGAAGCAACATCCTGCTTCATCAATCCAAGCAATGTACTTCTGTAAACCTGTTTTCAACTCCAATTCAATCATATACAAAATATCAAGCAATAAATGGCAGCCATTGAACTCCACATTCACTGCCGCATTTTTCAAGTGAAAATGTCTCCTGACCAACTCCACAATGTCTTGAGGATAATCAGTCCACTCACCATTTTGATAATACAAAAATCGTTGAGGAAGCCCACTTTTACTGAAATTCATATAGTTTTTAAGTAAAGATCTCTTCGAGCATGATCCATGCTGACTTTTGCATGAATCTGATCTCTTACGCTTACCGACCTTGCCCAAAGATAAGTTTAAGCCAGATCGTTGTGATGACACTTGTTGGCGAACTCTAACTATTTTTTTTGTGCATCGAGCTGCCCTTTTCCTGTCCAAACAGACAACATTTCTTGCCCCATCATCCAGTACTTGGGCCCACTTTGCTTCCATTATCTACAAGACCTATCACTATTCACAAAGTAGATCCTAAACACTAACTATAAAAGTAATGTACAAGTCTTCACTTGAATATCTGGGATGGAGGACCCAATCAACAGAAAATGATTTTGCAAAACCTGAAAAAAAAAAAAAAAAAAAAATCACTTCTCATTTCTCACATGAACATATCTCAGTCATAATTTTCTTGCAAAAAAGAAGATATTCTGTTATGAGGTTTTCTTTTCTTTTTTCTTTTTCTTTTTTTTGTGCAGAGAGTAGTAAGTTAGAGCCTTATGTTATAATAACCGTGTGATAAAATATAATTTCAACTCAAATGAAAATGAAACATCAAAAATTGAATTCCAAATATCTCAGGAATAGATACTAATACTATGAGACAAACAAAAAATAAAAAAGAAGAGCGTATCAAAAAAAAAGGAAAATAAACAATCTGGAAAAAATGCACTAAATACAAAACCAAGGAGCTTAGTTCAAATGATACCTTGTTTCCCCATAAGAACGTAGTGGGAGTGTGGTTTCATGGGTTCAAAACCCAATGGGTGTAAGTGTAACTTCCAATTCAATATCAACATGAATTTCACATAGAAAATTGAGCAATAAAAAAAATTTAATGTTACATTGGTAAATGCACCCCTCCTCTTGCAATTCATTTCTACAACCATTCTTTGCCTCTTTCACTCTCTCAGTTTCTTCCTTCCTACTCGACCATTTTTCTTTGATTGTTTGTTTCTAAATTTAGATGAAAATTTGTTAATAATTTTTCATTTAATTTTAATTGGATATGAACTGAGAAACTTTTTTATAAAAAAAAAATATATTATCAAATAGGCTTTCTATAGAATCTAATTGTTTATATTTGTTACTATTTTTTTTAATTTTTCATAAGTTATATTTGTAACTATTTATGTATATATAAAATATGAAAGCATCTTAACCAGATCAATTTTTGGGTAATGTAATCTGTCAAACAATATAACACTTTCATTAATATGCGGGTAATGTATTCTGTCAAACAAAATAACTCATTTATTAATATGGTGAAATAGGTTGAGTTCCTCTATGCGGGTAATGTATTCTGTCAAACAAAATAACTCATTTATTAATATGGTGAAATAGGTTGAGTTCCTCAAACAAACGACAATTCTACTCCTTCCAAACAAGTTCATCAAACAACCCCGTACCATGTTACGAATATCGGAGCAATGCTTTCCGAACCAATTCCTCCAACAAAACAACAAACTCACAACAAAACCTAGCATGACCCAATAAATCCCAAATATCTAAAACACACACCCCACAAAGCATGGGCAACCTCACAATGAAATAAGAGTGATCCACTGAGTCCCCATTACTTTGACACATACAACACCAAATCACTAATGACAATCCCCTCTTCATAAGATTATCCATCATGAGGATCCAACCTAGAGCTGCTGTCCACATATTAAGCCCCTCTCCTCAGTTTTATTCAATACCCTGCTCAAAACCTCCATGATTCAAAGAAACAAAAGAGATGAAAAAGGGGTCACCTTGTCTCAACCAGCAAAGGATACATTAACCAAAACTAAGAAGCGAGCAGTGGTGACACGCGTCTCTTAATCCATCCTCCACCATCTCTCCCCAAAAGATAAAATAGAGATCACAATTCATGTGACCATAGGCTTTTTCTAATTTGCAAATCACACCCAGACTGCAGCTCTTCAATCTGCTATCCAGTCACTCATTAGCAATGTGTACTGAATCTAAAATCCGCCTAACTCCAACAAAATAATTTTGAGCCTCTGAAATGAGTTTCTCTAATAACACCCTCGGTCTAGTAGCCAACACCTTAGACAGCAACTTATACACACTACCCACTAAATTAATAGGCCAGAAATCTTTGATATTCAATGCATTATGCTTCTTGGGAATTAAGGCTAGGAAGGAGGCATTTAGAGACCTCTCAAAAACACAAAGCATGTGGAAATGCTCAAAGAAAGCCATAACATCCCCTTCCACCACCCTCCAACATTTTTTAAAGAAAGCTATGGTAAACCCATCTAGGCCAGGGACTTTATCACCCTCCATCTCTTGCAACACTTGATGGACTTAATCTCTAGTGAACTCTCTCTCAAGCATATGTCTCACATCCACCTCAATACACGCAAATCTAACTCATCCATAGTAGGGCACCAAGTATCCGTCTCCTGGTACAATTTTTGATAAAATTGTTCTACTCCAATACGCATTATATTCTCATCCTCATAAATCACACCGTCCACCTCAATGCCCATAGCATAATTAGCCCTTCTATATGAGCTAGCCAATCTATGAAAGAAATGGGTATTGTTATACCCCTTTTTCAACCATAGTGCACGGGACTTTTGTCTCCAAAAAATCTCCTCCAGAGATGCCAACTACTTAATTTCACCTTTAAGCAAAATTCTACAAATTTTTTCCTCATACGAAAGACCCTATGACTCTTCTCTAGCATCCAAACCCATTAACTCGGTCAATAAACTCTTCTTCCTAAAGCCCAAATCCCCAAATTCTTTATTCCACTTCTTCAAATCTTCCTTAAATGCCTTCAATTTTTTAGTAGCAATGAAACTTGGAGAGACTATGAAGTGATACCCATTCCACCACTGCTGAATTTTCTCAACAAAGCCCTCTACTTTCAGCCACATATTTTCAAATTTGAAAGCACAACACCCCTTACTAACACCACCAGCCTCCACCATAAGAGGGCAATGATCTGAAACAACATGGGGAAGAACTCTCTAAGTCACATCCACAAAATGATCTTCCCAATCCACTAATATCAAAGTACTATAATTTTGGACATAGATGGTGCATCGGAATTCCTAAACCAGGTAAATCACCAAGTTACAATTTTCAATAAAATCAGAGAATGAAAACATGGATGAACTAATAGAATCACAGCCAGGACTCTCACTCGGATGATTACATTTAAGTCATTGTTGCCTCCCAGACAAAGAAGGACCACTCTCGTGCAATGCCATTCAAAACCTATAAAGCACGATTGTGTTTCCGGATTCGGGTGTGGGTGCGGGGGCAGGTGCGAAACTCGGCAATTTTTGAAAAAGTAAGGCGCGGGTGCCATAATTAAAAATTATTAAACATATTTTTATTTTTATTTTCTATATATTTTTACTATTAAAATATTTTTAAAAAACACATTGCTATGCTTTGATTCACAAAACAAAGAAAGAAGAAGGCAAGAAGCACAAAACAAAACATAAAACAAAAAAGAAAACACAAAAGAAGCAACAAATATTCAGAATAAAATTAAGGAATGACAGATTTAGGACGTTTGGGCCTCATTCAAAGCCGATTTCGGCTGTTCCGGCATGATTAAAGGCCGGTTTCAGCCGTTTCGGTCACCCACTGATACGACCCAATTTGGCCGATACGGCTTGATTCTGGCCGAATCGTCCCGGTTCAGTGCGAATTGGCAAGAATAGAAGCCGAGTCAGCGTGAATCAAGCAGAGTCGAAGTGAATCTATTGAAAAAAAAAAAGCTCAAACGCCGCACCAATGCGCGGGCAGCCATGTCGAACTCCGGTGCGGCACCCTTCCAGCCGCATCCGTGCTTCATAGTTCAAAACCATCCACTACACCCTTTAAAAATACAATTACTGAAAACTGACCCACAACTGCATTAATCTTCACAAAAGCCCTTCAATCCCAAACCACCAACACGCCTGAGATATGTGATCGGCATTTAAAGCAACCCAATCAATTGAATAGTCCAATTTAGTCTCCCAGATGCAGAAAATATCAAAATTCCACTCCTTGAGTAAATTCTTCACAACATCCCTCTTATGGGAATTATTTAACCCCCTAACATTCCATGATCAAATTCGCAAATTCATGGGTAACCACTAACTGATCCTACCCCATTCATAGGAACCTTTGCCCCTACTACCTTCAGTAGAATGCCCATAATAATTAACTGCAGAAATCAACCCTTTTAGCTCCCTAATCCCCTTTTAACCTACATTAATAGGTCCAAGAATAACCAACTTTTACTAAGTCAAGGCATTCTGGCTCAAGTATGCAAAAGGGAGCCAAAAATTGATCCTCATGCTTCACAATTGAGAAACCCACAAGTTCACTAAAACCTTTCATCATTAGAGACCCCCTTTTCGAAGGCACCAACTCAGCCTCAACAAGTTCACCCTCTTCAACTTCCTCTGCTAACATTATCTCACTATCATCTTTGGGATCCCAACAGGAGAAAGATGCACAATCCAAAGTCACATTCTCCTTCACCCCACACAAAAACTCAATTGTATCAAGATCACTTCGAGCCCAAGTAAAAATAACTCAGAACTCATTGATCAAACACATCATGAACAAAATGAGGAGAAAACAAGTTAGGACTCCTCAACATTTTGAAAACTGCATATCAGCCCACCCATCGACCACCGTGAACAATAGCAGAGCAATAAAGAGATCAAATGCTGCCGCGACAGTCGCGACCTCTAGGTCGTCAACTCATTGAGTCTTGCCCAACCGCCACCATCGTGCCTTCAGAAGAGCCAAAACCCAACACCCCCTCCCCCTGACCATCAGAACCCTCTCCCGTCTCTCGGGAGCTCCAATCTACCCCTATGCCAAAACCCACCTCCCAGATTAAACCCTTATCCTCATGATACTGCTGGTTACGAAAACTATCAAGCGAGGCTGCGGCTATGGGAGTTCTACCTTTGGGTCAGTATAAATTGAATAGTGGGCCTCTATATTACTACCACGAACATCAAGCCCAATTTTTTTTAAGAGTCTCGGGCCTAGTTTTACTCTTAACAACCCATTGAGTGACATTAGTGCCAGCCCAAAACACCACAGGTTTTAAATCCTTAAGCTTAGTAGTTTTCAAAGCCAAGTGTGCTACTTAAAATGAAATATAGGTCTTCCATTTTTTAAAGAGACTCGGTGTCTAAAAGCTTCACCATATCCACCATAAATCCTTTTCTTTACCAACGAGTTTCCAGAATTTTGAAAATTCCTTAACTTTTGCAAATTATCGTTATTGTTGGGATTTTTCCAATTTCGACCCACCAACCATAGCACTGTCAAGGTTTACCACCACTGCCTAAGTTGGATTTTCACCCAAAAAGAAGCAACGCACCTCTCTCAAAGGCAAACCAACCAGACCGATAGGAACCTTCAAGAATCATGATACATCCTCTCTAGACTCCACTGTGATACTCTGCTATTTCCACACAAAACCTAGCTTTATTCAACCTGCAGCAAAATTGCAACTTCTTAAGGTTGTCCCAGTCTTGTCTTCCCTACCCAAATGGAATTTTTAATGGAACTTTTAACACTAGGATACGGTCTCCCACCATCAAAAGATAAAGAAAAATGTTTCGAATCAATACAAAAATTCCCTTTGCTACGTCTTGATTCATTTCCTTTAGGAATAGGAATAGGATTTTTCATAATGTTTTCCAAGTGTTAATGCTGGGGTGAGTTTATTTGTGCAAGTGGTTGAGATGGGTTTACTTATGAAGGTGGTTACTATGGTTGCAAGTTGAGCGATTGCAACGGTGGAGGTCACTATGTAATAGTTGAGGAATGTTAGTCTGGCCAAGGGACAAAATGTGTAGGGGGCATGAAAACAATGGAGGGCACGGGTAGAAGCCAAAAGGTGGTGGAAATAAGAAAGGGAATTGGGGTGGTGGTCCAGTGGAGGGAAAAGCAGTGATAGGTGGGAAGGAGGTTGAAGGAAGTATGAAGGTGGCTATTGAGGAGGTGAAGAGAGAGGGAGGAGGAGGTAGCGAGGTCATGGAGGAAAAAAAAAAAAGCCGCAACGCATAGGGAGTATACTTGGAATGCTCCCAAAAAAATAAAATAAAATAAAAAAACATGCTATCTACAAAATCATAAAGAGTTCAAAACGGTGAGCTTCCTAAAGAATTAAGAATGAACATCCATATGATCCAAAAATTCAACTATAGAGAAACAAGAAGAAACTCCCCCAATCATAGTACAATATTCATAGAGAGTTCTTAGAAAAATGTTCTTAATATCTTGTGTCGATTGCTCTTCACCTTCAAAATCCTACGATATATATCTCTCCAAATGGTCCACATGATACAATGAGTAGCCTAAAAAACTACCGATTATAAAGACACCCAAACACTCCCCTCCAAGAAAAACATCAAATCCATCACCAGCCTTGGCATCACCCACCCCACCACAAAAGCAGTAAGTGCAAAGGACCACAACTCCTGGGCTATAGGGCAATGAAGAAGCAAGTTCTCTCTACTTATTTGCGGAAAAAAAAAAAATCATCAAGTCCACAGGTTGTATGTTGGATGCAAATACAACTATGATTTAAAAGAACAATATTCAATAAACTACATCAAATTTGAGAAAAAAAAATCCTAAAAGCCGATAACCACTTAAACAAAGTCCTCATCCGCATCATCTAATCAAAAGTCGACCTCTCACACCCAACAAAATTTCTTACATTTCTCTCCATCTAATCAAAAGTCGACGTCTCACACCCAACAAAATTTCTTACATTTCTCTCCATCCAAACTCACCCGTCAAACAATGAGGAATGGCCTTCCAAGTCTCCCCATTGCAATGCCTACCGCCCAAAACGACCTTGCCAACTTGCTAGTAAATGAGCAACCCTCTTTGGCATCACCCACTAAACCCCAAAAGAGCAGAGACCATATCCCATAACTCTTTGGCAATAGGGCAGTGTAATAACAAATAATCCACTGTCTCTCCATCACTTTACACATACAACACCAACTAACGAGAATAATATTATGCTGTCACAAGTTTTATGCTGTAAGAAATTTTCCCCAAGGAAGCTGCCTAGAGAAAGAATGCTACTTTTGTTGGTGCTATAGGCTTCTAGATGTTTTTCCAAGGAAACACCTCATGAGCTAAAGCTCTATAATAAGTTCAAACCCCTTCTAACTAGTCGGCTAATAGCTGGCCTCCAGCATAGCCTATCATCTCCACAACCTAGCACTTCTATAGAATAGAGTAAGTCCAAAATCGATGAGAACAACTCCAATTCCAATCCTGAACTACCCAAATAAAATTTAACTCCCAATGAATTGAACCATTATGCAATCTCATATGATCCACCACTAATGCTTCCCTATCTCGAGCAAGTCAAAATTGCTCAGGGAAAGATTCCTTTAAGTGTTTCATTACCACACCAAGCATCAAGCCACATTTTTGACCTAGTATCATCCCCTACAGCCCAACCTCAAACTTAATAAAGCAAGAGAAATTTTTCCACCCCCTTTAGATATACTTCCAAAAGCTAACCACATGTCTCTGAAACAACTTTGGCTCCAACCCCCCATCCCTAAAATAGAGCCATAATTCCAATTAGGGTTGTCCATGGGTTGGTCGGGGTAGGAAGGAATACAGGTCATCAACCCATTGTAGTCAAAGGCGAGCCGAGTGCTCGACTAGGCACTCAGGCCAGGCGCCACTAAGGCGCTATAAAGGCTCTAAGGTGAGGCGCTCGCCTTTAGAGCCTAGGAGAGCATAGCGACCACCTTAAGCCATGAAAAATGCGCTAAGGGAAGAGCCTCAAGTTTTTTTTTTTTTTTTAGTGAATTTTATTTTTTTTATAGAAGGTGGTTGTTAAACCTATTTTTATTATTAGATTATTAATTTAAAAAGGCATGTTATGGAACCTATTATTAGTTAAATTTATTTACAAAAGTTTGTTGTAAAACTTGTTGGATTAATTAATTTATATAGAAGCTTGTTGTAAAACCTGTTCTTTGAATAACTAATAGAACCCAAACCATGTTAATCCTATTTTGAAATAATTTGTTTTTTTTTTTTTTGATAAGTAACGTAAGGATATTATTAATAATAGAAAAAGTGTCAAGCCGAGTACATTGGGGATGTACTATGGGGGCACAAATCAAGAGACCAAAGTACAACGATCAAGAAAAATAGGCAAAGAAGAACAAGAAAAATGAGAAAAGACCACACTCCATTCAAAAAGAGTGTGCAAGAAAAAAGACTTAATCTCTAGCAAAGAACGTTCACAATCCTCAAAACTTCTCTCATTCCTTTCACGCCAAATGCACCACATTAAGCAATGAGGCACTAAAAAACACTTTATTATAATATTTCAATCCACTAGGTACATATGATTTAAGTTTTACATGTATAATAAATATATTAAGAATTTAACGTCTTACTTTACTCGGGCTAGAGCCTTTTGGTCGCCTCACACCTCAGACAATATAAGGCCTTTGCACCTTAAGGTCGCCTTTCGCCTTGAACTACCTTGCATCAACCGCCAAGGACTAAATTGTTTGACGGTTGGATAAATCAAGACCGGCTAAAGCTTGGTGGCGTCAACGCATGTGGCAACTTCAAAATCAAATGAAGACTCACTGGATTTGACCATTATCCCCTTATTTGGCCGTAATCTCCTTAGATTTAGAGGAGATCTCGCCAGATTTGGTGGAGATCTCACCAGATTTGGTGGGATCTTGACATATTAGTGAAAAACAACGACATTGAAGGAGGATTACAAGGGTTGATCTCACCAAATTGTGAGAACGGCAACATAGATGAAGTAAATGACAACTTTGAAGAGGAGAACAATGGCTTGAAGGCGATTTTGGTTGGATTGATTGGAGTCCAGTTGTAGTAAACTAGAACCGCCACCCAGTCTAATGTAATCATATTTTAGAGTAAGAGACCCAAGTTTAGTTCACCACGAGTCAAACGGCTTAGTCAAGTCCTAGTCTTGGATTGCCAGCCCTACTTCCATCCTACTACCCGCCTCCACAAAGCCTCCCTCTCCACACCATATCTCCACAACCATTTCCCTAGTAGGGCTTCATTAATCTTTCAAATATTCCAAACATTCAACACCCCATTCGGATATGGGGGTTACAAATTTTGTCCCAACTCACCAATGGAATTTGGATGGTGAATCACATCATGTGCAAGTATAGCGCACTGCACGTGGTACATCTATTGAAACCACTGACTTCCTCTTCATTAGGTTAATAAAGGTCAATATGAAATTCAAAGATTCTGCCCAAACAACAATAAAAAATTAAAAATTATTAAAAAAAAAAACCCCACCTATGTGGTACTTTGCTACCCCAAACACTTTCCCAATGGGACAAAGATGTTGGCACAGGTTCATAAATAAAAAAAAAAATTAAAAAAAGATGTTGGCGCATGTACACTAAACTGCCTTTGCAATTAAGGTTGTGTACAGCTCAATGTAAAATGTTTTCAGAGTATAAAATAATATTTTCAAGTGAAACTATTTTCAGTTGTTTGGTTGCATCCCAAAAAATGCTTTGGAAAATATTTTAAGGGACTTGGTTGTGTTCTAGAAAATCCTCTAGAAAACACATTCTCTCACATTTTCTCAGCTTCCAAACAAATATTATAATAGAAAATCCCATATATAAACCAAATCAACAAAAAACAGAACAAAAAAAAAAATTCAATCTTTCTCAAAACTAAGCCCCGATCGTGAGAGAGGGGGAGAGAAATAGATTGAGAGAAAGAGAGAGGTAAAGGCAGTCAGATCATTGGGTGGGTCTGAAGGAGGTAACAGCAACGAGATCGGCGGGTGGGTCTGTAGGAGGCAATGGCGACGAGATCAGCAAGTGGATCTGAAAGAGGCGATGGCAACGAGATCGGTTTGTAGATCAAAGACATGCAAGAACTTTTCGGCCTTGGTTGGTCAGAGGGAGAGAGACAGGAAGAGAGAAGAGAAAGAGCTTACCTTGACCGGTGGTGTAGATGTGCAGCGACAATGACTCCAAGCCGCTGAGTGGAGGCACAAACTTGGGCTAGAGCCACGGGTAAGCTCTCTCTCTCCTTCGCCTAGCAGAGCTGTGACCGTGTGAGTGAGAGTGGAAAATGATTTAAAGGTAAATTGGAAGTGTAAAACTAATTACACTCCACGTCACCTTCTTTTACGGTCAACAGAATTTATTTTCAGTTTGACAGTATTTTCATGTTTACCCAAACACCATCAAGGGTGTAAAATGTTTTCCCAAATTTCTTTACAGCCGAAACAAACACAGCCTATTCTATCTATATCTTTGAAAAAGCGGGAATTCCTTTCTCTCCAAAGGGTCCACATCAAGAAAGATGGAATCATACTCCAAATCACCAGCCTAACCTTAACACGACCACATACCCCATCCTAAAACAAGCTTGATTTTAATTTCTCTATTGATTAAATACAAATATTTCACCCTTGAGTACCTAATGCCACCTAATACCATTTCTAATTAGATGATTTATTTTATTAGCCCCTCATCTCAAGTGCTTGCAAGATGTAAGTTTGCAATTAGTTATGGCAGGAAGCCCCAAAAATAGGAGATTTCAGAGTAACATTTAACCATCAAGGGAAATGATGCACAATTAGGCTTAATCATAGCAGCAAATGTGTAATTTTCCCAAAAATTAACATATGCAGAAGCTGTGCACACCAACACATCAATGTATATACAAAATTACATATGCTGATAGGTAAAAGCACACTACCTGCGTGAGGCCAGTACGCCTCTTTTAAGATAGAATTTAATCAACTTCAAGTAAATGGCACCTTATGGGGTGTGTTGTGGAGGAGGGTAGAGAGAGAAAAAGGCATAATAACTTGACCAATCATTGCATGAAAAAATCATCAAATAGCTATAGACTAATTCTAGCACATAATATAGAAGTATACAAGCATACCATATTTTGTGGTTAACAGCCATTTTGCGCAAGTCCTTTTTCTCCCCAACATCTCTGCAAGTCACTAATTACAGAACTACTTCCTTCCCTCTTCAAGCTCTCAATCCGCTAGCATACTAATGCAAATCAATCACAAGACAAACAAAAATCAACATACATCCTTATAAACTCAGTCAGTTAAATAAAAAGACATCCATTGTCTCAAATTTAACAAATCAGGAACAGCCTCAGTTGAGTCAATTCAGTCGAATAAAGATTTACTAAACTCTTATTTCTTCATGCAGCCAAAATGTAGGAAATCAAAAATAGGCATACCTCTGGATCCAAAAACAATTTATCCAATTATTAGAGTTTATGAACAAACCCTAACTACGACTCTGTGACTTCAATAATGTATTATCCTAGGGAAACTCTTTAATTTCACCGATAGAAAATTAAAAAGTGAAATTGAAATCCTATTCCATCGAAATGAAGTAATAACAACAACAACAACAAAAAATTGCAGTTCTTACAGTTTATTTTTTAGGTTTGTCTTGGTGAACCACATATTCCCAAACACTGTCACAGAAGTTAGAGAAAGGAAGGAAATCGATGAGAAATTAGAAGAATCAAAAGAATTGAAACTGCTATCATAGTGAGATTAAGAGAATTACCTTTGGATTGGAATCGTCGATGAGACCTAGAAAGCTGCAAAAAGAGATGAACGGCTAAGAAGGTAAAGAGACTCTCTCTGGCTCAAACAACAACACTGATTGAAGTTTGTTGTACCTGTTTGTATTTATCTCCTTCTCATTTCTCGAAACTCAAAAGTTTTGATTGACACGTTACAAATATCTGCGGATTCGTTTCCCTTCTCCACTCTTCCAGATTTGGTCCCATTTTTTTCTTTTCTTTTCTTTTTTAATTTATATTTGGAATATTAATCGCAAGCTACTAGGTCAACGGTGTCGTCTAAAAAGTAAAAAGCCATTCAGATAGACTTCTGCAGCTTCTTCCTTTTTTTTTCTTTTTTTTTTCCTAGGAAAATGATACGCTGCCGTTTTGCAGTTTTTTTTTTCTTTTCCTTTATATATATTTTTTCTTTTTTTAATACAAAATAGAAATTATATTCTAACTTAATTTAAATGTATATATGTGTGAAACTCTCTTCTGGAAACTTGAATCTCAACCCTTATCCTCCACACCCCCACAAGCACTTATATTTATGGAGTGACCACCGCACCAAAAGTGTGCAATAATAAATAGAGAATAAATAGTTGTAGGGTGTAGAACCTGATATCTCATATCTCATTTTCATTCATATACTTATCAAAAGTTAGATTATGTTATCTCTCAAGGCCCCCAACCTTTCCTTAAAGATTAATGGGCTCTCCTTTATAATGATAAATTATTGAGGGTCTTTGGCAAAGTGTAATCTATCTCTCACCTTTCCTTTTAATTCTTAGGGTTGAAGTTTAAACTTCTTGTCTAATTACAAATATAGCCACAACACAACCACTCATTATTCTTCTATAACCTTCCTAAGCTACCTAAAAAAGGTTTTCGAGAAAATTAACTCCATCTTTAAAAATTTATGGTGGGCTACAAAGGAAGAAAATAGACCAAATATACCTAAAAGATTTAGGATGATACGTGCAAACCAAAAGTGTTAGTTCCAAGTTACATACAAGAAGGATGCAACATATGAACAATGCACTCAAAGCAACATTGGGGTGGAATATCTTGTTTACAGTTAAGCTTTCAATCTTCAATTTGGATACATGATTGTCAAGCTGACACTAGTTTTCAACTATATATAACTATATCCCTTTTTGTCTCTCAACTTCAAAATCATAACAGTGTCATTTTTTATGACAATATAATAGTCAGTTACTAGTACTATATCACGAGAAAGTTATTTCTCTTATGATTTCTCCTAATTTTAGGTAATAAGGTTATGTGTAATGTTTAAAGGCTATACAAAATCAAGATGTTTCCCACGTGGAAGGATATGGAAATTTTATTAAACAAAAGGTTTTTTTTTAATTTTTGGATAAAATATCATTTTCGTCCCTAAACTATCACAAAAATTCGTTTTTCGTCCCTAAACTTTCAAAAGTTCTATTTTCGTCCCTAAACTATCACAAAAGTTCGTTTTTCGTCCTTAAACTTTCAAAAGTTCTATTTTCGTCCCTAAACTTTTCCAAACATATTGATTTTCGTCCCTCCCACATCAGCACTCTGTCAAGCCACGTCAACACTTTTGAAAGTTTAGGGACGAAAATAAAACTTTTGAAAGTTTAAGGACGAAAAACAAACTTTTGTGATAATTTAGGGACGAAAATAGAACTTTTGAAAGTTTAGGGACGAAAAACGAACTTTTGTGATAGTTTATGGACGAAAATGATATTTTACCCTTAATTTTTTTATACAATATAGAATTTATACTCTAGCTTAATCTAAGTGTATATGTGTGTGAAGCTCTTTCTTATAAACTTGAACCCCAACCCTTACCCCCCACACCTCACAAATATTTATACTTATAGAGTGACCACCACACCAAGAGGGAGCGATGGTATTAGCAAAAAGGTTTATCAATTGAGAAAGTTTTTCTATTGAAGATTTTACCAAATTGGACCAGGTCCTTAAAATCAAGATGCGACACAAATTTTAACTATATTATAAACTCGAGAGAAGGAATAAAGAAAATGGATGAAAAATTACAAGCAAGTTCATTGTAACAAATTGCTTAAGAGAGTGTGTTATGTGTAGTATAACTTGTCTCATCCTCCCTTAAAAATTCTTAAAAGTTACCATGACTTTTGAGTAGAGGTGTGGTGTGTCTTTGTGTTAGAACTATTTTCCCTCTCTCTTATGTGTGTGTATTTGTTTCTAAAAAAAAAAAGTTCATTGTAATGATAAAGTACACAGATGGACATTTTTTTTTTTTAATCTGTATGAGCCAGAACACACTAACTACTTTAAATTAGCAAACACACCTACATGAAAATCTAAAATTTATGCTCTTGAATTGCAAGCGGTAATAACTAGGACTATTATCTTTTGTTTTGGCTCCTCTATTCATTAAGGGCCTGTTTGGATTGAGGGTGAGGGAGGGTGAGTGAAGAGGAGTAGAGTCAAATTGGCTGAAAATAGGCTAAGTTTGGATCAATTCTACTCTACTCTACTCCCACTCTTTTCCCCTCAATCCAAATAGACCATAACACACTTGTGCATTTTTTTCTAGAAAATTCAAATTAAACAACAAAAAAAGAAGTAAAAAAGCTCATTTTATTATCTATGTAAATAATAGTAGATATACTAATTTACACATTTTGATTTGATTTCTACGCATGGTAATTTGGCTTTAAATGCAATATCAAGTCACTACCAATAACAATTACACCACTCATAACTCATAAGAGCTATCAACAAAATTACCAAGTTTCAATTGCACAAGAATACTAAAATAGCTATATCACCTCATTGACCTAAATCAGAACTCATGAGAATTCTTACCATCAATTACCAATTGTAAATCAAGCACACCACTCAAATTTTTTTTTTTTTTTTTAACTAAGAATCCTCAAATCAACTACATAATTATTAACATTATCAACAATTTAACAATTATAAAAGGTCGAGGAGTGGTACCTACTAGTACAATTCGTAAAGTAGGGTTGCAAATTCCTTGGTTTGGAGGCGAAGGTTTTGAAGGTTGCGTTTGGGTCACCGTCGAACCAGAGTATGTAGTAAGTCAATAGTGCAACAATGGCATAAATCATTGTTGAAAGGCTATAATGGGTAAAGTTGTGGAAGAGAGCGTGAAATCGCCGAGGGGGAGGGACGAGAGAGAGAGATAGAGAGAAAGGTTAAATTTGGTAAAGTGGGGGAATGAGGAAGGGGGATAAACTCTAAGCATGACATGTGGACATTAAAAAAGGTAACACAACAAAGCCAACTAAGCACCGCGCAATGTAAACCATGTCTTGAATACACAATTTCAAGTATCAAAATCATGTTTTAAAAAGGACTAGATTCCCAATTATTTGAAAAGTTTGCAATTTTGGCAAATGATTATTAAACAATTATTATTTTACAAAATTTTATGTTAAAAAAGTTTATTTTAGATTAATACTTTGATAAACAAGTTTAAGTTCATAAAGAATAGTACATTCACAACTTTTTTCTTAAGGTGAATACATTCACAAACTAATTTGTAAATTTAGAGTTTAACTTATTTATATAATAAAGAATGCGTGTTGTTGTTCTTAGGTATCTTATTAAATAAATTAAAATTAAAATTAAACTCCCTTGCATCGCATGTATCAAATTGCTAATATAATTAAAAATTCTCATAACCAAACATAGGCATTTATTCGAAACTTGAAGGCTTGAGTTGGCTGAAAAATTATAGATGTGGGACCTTTTAAAAAAAGGGGGGCGGGGAGGTGGGATCTATTAGGTTAGCAATAACATGATCATACACATAAACACACCTCTATATATATATGTGTGTGTGTGTGTATATAATATTGTATAAAGTCCTAAATGATTTAATTTGGTATTATTATTTCTTGTTAAAATGAGGTTAGATTTATTACGTATTGTAAAAACTAATTACTCACAGACTAGATCTTTAGCTCGTCTTACAAACATCCACTTTATGATACACAAACTTTGGAACACCTTCTTATCACTAGAAAGACTACCAACAACTCTATAATAAACTACATACTCCAAGTTATAGGATTTTTGTTGATGGCGATTGGTGACCCTAAAAAGATAGCATTACATCGATGATCAATTTTTGGAAATCTAACAGTTTTCTCTCGAACAAATTTTTTTTCTTTTTCTTTTTTTCTTTTTAAATCATTTACATAAGGCTTTATGTGTAGTGTCTAACTCTTTTAGAGACCTAAATGGATAGAACTTAGGGGACTTTCTACTTAATGGGGAGTTATCTACATAATCATCACATTCACTAGTTGATACCAAGGTAGTTGATACCGTACCGATACCGGCCGTACCGATACATACACCAGTATCGAAACGTCAACATTTTGTACCAATTTAAATACTGGCTGTACCGGCTATATACCGGCCATACTGGTTGATTTCAGGCAATACTGGGCATACCGGCCGGTACAGGCACCAAAAAAAAAAAAAAAATTAGTTTTGTAATTTTTGAAATTTTGTAAAGACAGAATGGTAACTACTTGCATTAACTTATTAGTATTATTTTTTTTCTTAGTATGCAATGAACAGTTAATCTTTCTATTTTCTATATTGTGTGGTTTTTTTTTCTTTTAATTGATGTTAAAGTCTAAAATCATAAATAATTTGTTTTGAATTGAGTTAATGTTTTATGGTAAACTTTTATATTTATTATAATATATATATATATATATAACGGTAAACCTAAAACAGTACACCGGTATTGACCGATACCGAAATATATCGTTCCACTAATCAAACCGGTACAGCCTCCGGTACAAGATTGACTCCCTTGGCCAAGGTAGTTGATACCGTACCAGTACATATACTGGTATCGAAACGTACACGTTTTGTACCGGTTTAAATACCGACCGTACCTGATATGTATTAACCATACCAGCTGATTTCGGGCAATACCGGCCGGTACAGGGGAAAAAAAAAAGGCTTTTTTTTTTTTTTGTTTTGTAATTTTTGAATTTTTGTAAAGACAAAATGGTAACTTACTTGCATTAACTTATTAGTATTATTTGTTTTCTTAGTATGCAATGAACAATTAATCTTTCTATTTTTTATATTGTGTTTTTTTCTTTCTTTTAATTGATGTTAAAGTCTAAAATAATGAATAATTTGTTCTGAATTGAGGTAATGTTTTATAGTAAACTTTTTTATTTATTACAATATATATATATATAATAATGGTAAACCCGAAATGGTACATTGGTATTGACCGGTACGAAATATATCGTTCCACTGATCAAACTGGTATAGCCTCCAGTACGAGATTGACTCCCTTGGTTGATACCCCTTGTCAAGTCATCTTTAGGTTAGATTCAAAATCATGGAGTATCTACTAATCCACGTGGGTGCTCCATGGTCATGGGTTGGATAAAACCTGACCAAACTTCTAACATTTCCCACTTATCCACACTAGATGTTATATCCATAATTGTCTCCTATTGATCTATTGCCCAATCCTTATACAAAAAATTAAGCGTGTAACCTAACGATAAGGTGTAAGGTAGAAGCACCGTTTTAAAAACTAGACCGGTGAAAGAACTGAAAAATGAAGTGGTTCTCGGTTTTATGGTTAGACCAATGGTTAGACCGATGATGTCATAAATCATTTAATTAATAATTTTAAAATTATAAAAATTAAAAATAACTTATCATATTATTTACCAACAATTGCAAATGAGTTTTCATAATTTATATTAAGTATAAATGGGTAGGGAAAAAAGTATAAACAATTAATTAACATTACAAAAATAATGACAATAATATAATTTTTTTTACAACATAATTTAGAATACATAATTTAATTGAACTCCTTTCAACTTAGGATTTATATATGAGATTAAATTCAATAAGAACGTGGTGTAAAAGCCTAGTTTACGCCATCCAATAATATTGTGCCACTTCAGATTTTTTAAAATAATTTCACATAAAATATTAAACCGTAATACACAATTACTATTTATTTTAGTAGATTAAAACCCTAAACTAAACTCTCTATAGAACCAATACACCTTGGGAAGCTGCTGGGAACCAGTCATTCTCAACCAAGAAAGCATCAAGCAAATGATCCACAAAGGTGTGTGTTCGTTGTTTTAAAAAATCCTCAAAGGTTCAATTGAAGTGCAAATTGTGGTGGCTTGGTCAAATGAGCATTTGTTAAACTTGATGTGTTTGAAGTCTTGTTTCAATAGAGACATCTGATGCACCTTTGAGCGAATTGCTTTGCCACTTGCACTTATGGAATCACTTGATCAAGATTGGCTTACACGAGGACCTTGAAGCTTGGTTGAGAATGATTGGTTCCCAGCAGCTTCCCTAGGTGTATTGGTTCTAGAGGAAGTTTAGTTTAGGGTTTTAACCTACTGAAATAGGTAGTAATTGTGTGTATTACAGTTTAATATTTTATGTGCAATTATTTTAAAATATTTGACGTGGCAGAATATTATTGAATGAAGTAAACATAGGTTTTATACCGTATCCTTATTGAATTTAATCTCTTTATATATTTTCCTTGTAGAGGTCTATTCTAAAATAAAAGGGTGTTAAATTAGATGTTAATGACTTAAAATACAAAGATGAATAAGTTATATATCATTACCAACCAATATTAACACACACACAAAAAAAAAAATACAAGGACACATGGCTGTCATGCGTTTAGGTGCATCTCCCAAAGTTCCCAATTCCCATGTAACTGCAATTAGTATTATTTTATTTGTTTTTTATTTGCACTTTTGTTGGCTTTAAAACGTAAGCCACATTTTAGTATTTTTGTATCTTTTTTTTCTTAAACTCATCCATTGTTAGTGTCTTATCTCTTGTGTCATTAATTTTTCTTTTATCTCATTCCTACCTACCCACCCACCCGCTTTCCCTCATTTTAAGGGTATTGTTGGTAGACTATAATAAAAACTATAATGTAATAGGTATTCTTATAGTTTAGTTATTCAGTAGTTTGATTATGTTTTTATTAAAAGGAATAGTCATTCTTTATGAATAACTATTATTTAAAATAAGGAATAGATATTCATCTCTAAAAGGGTTGAAATAATTATTCCTTAATAGGTGTATTAATTTCTAAAATTAATATATTTCTAAATAAACAAATTTTCCATATGACAACACAACCAAACATGCCCTTAATAAATAAGTTATATATCATCACCAACCAATATTAACACACAAAAGGAAAAAAACATACAAGGACACATGGATGCCATGCGTTTAGGTGCATCACCCAAAGTTCCCAATTCCCATGTAACTGCAATTAGTATTGTTTTATTTGTTTTTTATTTGTACTTTTTTTGGCTTTAAAATGTAAGCCACATCATAGAATTTTCGTATCTTTTTTTTTTTCCTTAAACCCATCCATTATTAATGTTTTATCTCTTGTGTCATTATTTTTTTTATATCCCATTCCTACCTACCCACCCACCCGCTTTCCCTCATATTAAGGGTATTCTTGATAGACTATAATAAACACTATAATGTAATAGTTATTATTGTGATTTAGCTATTCAGTAGTTTGATTATGTTTTTATTAAAGGGAATAGTCATTCCTTATGAATAGCTATTCTTTAAAATGAGGAATAGCTTAAAGAATAGCTATTTATCGCTAAAAGTGTTGAAATAACTATTCCTTAGTAAGTATATTAATTTCTAAAATTAATATATTTCCAAATAAACAAACTTTCCATATGACAACACAACCAAACATGTCTTAATAAATAAGTTTTATATCATTACCAACCAATATTAACACACAAAAGAAAAGATAAAAAAAACATACGAGGACACATGGCTACCATGCGTTTAGGTGCATAACATACAAAGACATATGGCCGTCATGCATTTAGGTGCATCACCCAAAGTTCCTAATTCCCATGTAACTGTAATTAGTATTATTTTATTTGTTTTTTATTTGTACTTTTGTTGGCTTTAAAATGTAAGCCACATCGTAGTATTTTTGTATTTTTTTTCCCTTAAACCCATCCATTGTTAACGTTTTGTCTTTTGTGTCATTAATTTTGCTTTTATTTCATTTCTACCGACCGCTTTCCCTCGTATTAAGGGTAATTTTGGTAGACTAAAATAGGCACTATAATGTAATAATTATTTTTATGATTTAGTTATTCAATAGTTTGATTATGTTTTTATTAAATTGAATAGTCATTATTTATGAATAATTATTCTTTAAAATGAGGAAAACTATTCATCTCTAAAAGGGTTTTTTTTTTTTTTTTTTTTTTTGACAGTATCTCTAAAAGGATTGAAATAACTATTCCTTAGTAGGTGTATTAATTTTTAAAATTAATATATTTACAAATAAACAAGTTTATGCACGTAACAATTATGAAAAAAAAAAATCAGAAAATATAACTAATCTCTCTTTCAAATTTTTTAAAAAATTTTATTTTTTAAGATATATAATTATATAAGCAAGATATTTCCTAAAATATATCTTAAGTTTAATTTAAAATGTTTTCATTCCATTGTCTTCAAGGTTGTATTATTTTATTGTCACCAAACAAATGAATAGTAATAAGTAGGGGTGTGCGTGGTTCGGTAAGGGTTGTTTTTTTCCAAATTTATTACTGAACCAATAGAGATCGGTTTTTTCATAATTAGAACCGATACACACCGCCTAAGGTCGGTTTTCGAACTTATAGCGGTGCGGTTTTTTGAGGTCGGTTTATTCGTTTTGGTCGATTTGAAATATTAAAAAAAAAAAACTGCCTTTTTAATAATAAAAAAATTGGGCTTTCAAGCCCAATATCAATATATCAACTTGTTCAAGATTTCAAGTAAATACAAACAGTTTTTTTTTTTATTTAGCAAGCCACCTATGCAAAAAATCTGTTCACATAAAGTTTGTTCAACATACAAAAAAAAAACCTGTTCAACAAATCTGTTCACATAAAAAAAAACTGTTCAACAAATCTGTTCACATAAAAAAATTTGTTCAACATAAAAAAAATCTGTTCACATAAAAAAATCTATTCACCCAAATAGTAATGATCCAAACTATCCAAAATTTTTATTTCATTCACTATGCAAAAATATTTTGAAATTGCCTCAATAAGAGTTCAACTCCCAAAATACTATCATGTAGCATATAATAATATCATTAGTGTCACTGTGTGTGTCAGTGTCAATAACAATAATCGTTAATGTATCCACTTAATAGCGTATTACAGAACCATTTGTCATTGTCCACAAATGCCAAAAGAAATATATACAAATTAAATTAGCATTTAAGCAAAAGAATGCTAATTGCTTGTATCCCCAATGATAATCCCACCATAAATACCTAAATAACTAGCATTAGTGAAAAGTCCACTACCAATAACATGTACAATTATAATTGGCATATAGGTAAAAGAATGCTAATTCTTGTAAGTCCTTTGTCCAGTAAGCCTACACTATGCATCATTCTAGAACTCCTACAAAATACTAAACAAAGCAAAATAAACACGTGTTAATAACAATAAAACGTTTATGAACAATAAAATATTTATAATTGACACAAATGAATGATAATAGCGAGTATATTTACATAATACTAACTACTAACTAACCCCAAGCAAAGAGTAGCACATCACTCATCATTATCCAACACAACGGTGCTTGGATCCTCCTTCATAGGCATTGGGCAAACCGATGCAATTTCTACAATCTCATTCAAAATAAAATGACTCATAAGCATTGAACAAATAAATAAACAATTGATATATACAACAAACAAAATGAATATATATATTTTTACCAGTGTCAATCTCAAAACCATTCATATCCTCCACATTATCCATGCACTCCCGAAGCTTTAGTAGTCTTTTTCTCTTTGCATCTTTCAACCAATTTTGGGTACAAATAAGGGCTTCAACTGTATTAGGAGATAGTGAACTACGGAACGAATCCAAAACATGCCCTCCCGTACTAAAAACAGACTCAGATGCAACTGTAGAGACAGGAATAGCCAACACATCACGGGCAATTTGGGAAAGGACTCGATATCTAGAAGAATTCATTTTCCACCACATCAAGATATCAAAATCTTCCACATCAGGGTCTTCAGAAGATTCCAACAAATACATATCCAACTCAGATTTGTTTTCCACACTGTACTCGTTCGCCAAGTGTTGCTTAAACCTATTATTATAACTCTTAATGTGATTAGACAAGGAAGCATTACCAACACTTGGCCTGGAGTCCCTAGACAATGAAGCACCACTACCACTAGAACTCAAAGCTCTATTTTGACCCACTCTCTCCACATACAACCTCTTCAATACATCCCAAACCTTAGAACTCATCGCATCCCCCTTGTCCTTTCCATACCACTTCTTAAACCAAAACTTTACATACTTCAATCTATACCTTGGGTCAAGAACAACAGCAACAAAAAACATCAAATTGATATTATTTATATTTCCCCAATACTTATCATTTTTTTTTCATCTCTACCGCCATACTCTTCAAAAGTGGATCCCCATCAACACTACACAATTGTTGCAATTGATGTTCAATACTAATTAGCTCATGGAAGTATGTATTAAAAGTGACAAACAAGGACCTAGAAAATTTAAGTATCGCCTCATAAAATATACGAAGAAATTTCACAAAGGTCTTGACATTTTCCCAATCAAGATAGTTAGGAGGACCAATGAGCTTTTTCTCATTCCCATCCGCTTCACAAAAATAAAGTTTATAATGTCCATCCTCCTCTTCCAACCTACTAAATGCTCTCACAAATTTCAAAGTACAATCTAACATGAGATAAGTGGAATTCCACCTTGTTGGCACATCAAGGGACAACAAAAATTTGACTTTGATTTTTTTATTTTCAACACATTCTTGAAATTTCTCAAACCTTGCGGGAGAGGCTCTAACATATCGCACCGCATTCTGAACTTTGGCAATTGATTCACATATGGACTTCACCCACCTTGCACTATCAAATTCAAGATATGCGCACAACAACGCATATGCATGAACTCACCACCCAATATGCTACTATCTCTTTCTTTTGTTTTCTTCTTCACATAATCAATTGTCACCTCATTAGAACTAGCATTGTCGCGTTAATTATAAACAACCGGTCTATACCCCACTTCAACAAACATGACTCAATCGCTCTACCTATGGTGTCCCCTTTGTGATTAGCTATAGGGCAAAAGTTCAAGATTTTCTTTTGGTAAGTCCAATCCACATCAATGAAATGTGCGGTGACTACCATGTAGTTCAAGTTTTGTATGGATGTCCAAGTATCCGTTGTCACACAAACTCGTTGCCCAACAAAAGCCCTTCTCAAAACATCCACCTCACTAGAATAAATCTTCATACAAGCCCTTGCAATGGTAGTGCGATGGGGAATAGGAAATCTAGGCTCAACTATTTCCATAAATTCTTGAAAGCCTTGATGCTCCATAAATTTAAAAGGCAATTCATCAATGACAATCATCCTTGCCAATGCCAACCTTATTCTCTCTTCACTACAATTTGCAACCACTAACACATTTGAACCACTTTCCCCTTCTCTCTTAGCTTGTAAAGACAAAGTTTTTTGCTTATCATCACGAGGAAAATGCCACTTCTTACACACCTTCATGTGTTGCAACATGCCCGAAGTACCATTTTTCTTACCGTGGCATTTATATTGATTTTTACAATACTTGCACTGAGACCCAGGATTATTGGGATCAAAACCCACCATCTTAATGAAGTGATGACATACTATAGACGGGTCCTTACCACCTTGTTTAGGTGATAGTGGGGGAAGTGATGCACCAAGTCCAATTGGTGCTGCAGGTTCAAGTGGGTTAGGGTTAGCACTACCAGGACTAGGAGAAGGTGGGTTAGGGTCCCCAGGTGCATCAAATCCAGGTGGAGCATCAACATCCATCTAATAAAAAAATTTCCAACAAACAAAAAAACAAAGTTTCACAACAATATCAAAATGTAATTAATCAGTTTAGTTACAACAATAACAAACTAACAAATTAACAATCATTAGTCATTACTCAACAATTCATGTCATTAATATTAACAAGGGATTTATTATATTGTTCCCAATATAAATATAAAATAAAAGCTAATTATATATATATATATATATATATATATCAGTTGTTACTAAGTACTAAAAATTTCAAATCAAAATGCTGAATATAGTGAGTGATTAGTGATTACCTCTCAGTGAATGATTGAAAGTGTGAACTCTCTCAATCTCTGTCTCCCTCAAAAATTAAAAGGTTGAAAGGAAAAAAAAAAAAGTTAGCACTTACTGACTAACAGTTACTACTTACAATAAACTTACTAAAGTAACAACTAAGACTAATGACATAGTTAAGACAGTTTATAGTTTATACTGTTACTATAAACTTACTAAAGTAACAACATAGACTAATGACATAGTTATTTTATATTATATTATTTTTTTGGAGGGCTAACCAGATACTTATTAGACTATATAATATAATAGTCTTTCCAGCCGTTTATAATCCACTATTAAAGTCTTATATAAAAGTCAGTAAATCACAACCTTAATCAAACAGCCAACCTTAATATTATATATGTAAGCATCCGTGCATAAATAATATTATATATGTAAGCAGCTACAATACAAACAGCCAACCTTAATAGTTAATATTATATTATTATATATGTAAGCGTGTATATATAATATTATATCTGTAAGCAGCTACAAACAACCAACCTTAATAGTTAATAGTTAATACTTAATATTATATATGTAAGCATCCAACCTTAATATAATATTATATTTATATATGTAAGCACTAAGGCTGGACAACCTTAATAGTTAATAGCATCCAACCTCAATATATGTAATGTATGCACTAAGCAGCTACAGAGGCTCTCACGTGAGCTACTTGGAGTTGGACCCCCACCCACCCCCACAAAATATAAAGACACAAACACAGTCACACAAGCTTACTCAAACAAATAAGTTGAAATAACCAGCTTACTCAAACAAACAAAGTCACGTAGTCACACAAGCTTACTCAGTGAGTCTCGGGCCAAACTTAATCAAACATTCAAAGTTTCAAACCAACTTAAATACTTAATCATTCATGCTTTCAGCTTTCCCAAACAAATGAAAAGGAAAAAATAGTAAAACATGAAGACAAACAAAACTGAAAACACGAAGAAGCTTACCGTTGTTCTGCGTCAGGCGAGACTCGAGAGGCAAAAGCGAGAGAGAGAGTTAAAAGATACTGAGAGCAAAATATGAACTTATATACCCCTGAGAATCTGAAAACCTAGCATAAAATGTACTGTTTTGTTTTTTTTTTTTTTTAATAACATCCATACATACGACGTCGTTTTATCAGCTTCATTAAAAAAAAAAAAAAAAAAAAAAAAAAAAAAAAACAGAACGACAAATAATGTATCGGTTCGGTTCGACCACAGTCTTGGTTTGGAGTTGCAGTTTCGATGGCAGCACCACACTGGTGTCGGAGCGGGATTCTCCATCCGATCGCCGGCCTTGGCTCAGTCGGTCGGTGCTAGAGGCGGTACGGTTGGGTCGGCGTCGGTTGGTTGGGTCGACTCTGATATCAATCTGCTCACTCCTAGTAATAAGTATTATATTACAACATCTTGTATTTATTATAATACCTATTCATATTTCTATGTAATTACTGTTATAGTCTACCAAACATGCCCTAACTAATAGTGTGTTTGGTTGTAAATGACGAGCAGAGAAAAGAAGAGAAGGGAGAGAGGGAAAAGATAGGAAAATAAATGAAAAAGAATATGCTTGCTTTTTACATGTTTGGAAAGAGTGTGGGAAGAGAAAAAAAAATATTTAATTTAGACATATGTTTTTACCTAAATACCCTAAATAAAAACTAAAGTGTTTGTTTTGGTGAGGGACAAAATTTAAATTTTAGAAGTCATAAGAAGTGGGCCCCCCAAAATTGCAGGCTATGTTACTTGTCTTTCTCCTCATTTCTACCCAATTTGGGCAGATGATAAAAAGTGGGTTCGATAGATGCTCTCTCTTTCCCTTTTCTCTTCTTTTCTTTCCTATAATGCCAACAAGGGAAAGTGTCGTGTCAGTACAATTTTCTTTCTTTTCTTTTCTCATCCTCCATTTCCAAACATAGTGTAAGTTCTTATCTCCTTAGTTACACAATTTCAAAATGTTTCTCAAGTCTCATTCGGTGCCTCTCTTTCTCTCTCTTCATCGAACTTCTCTCTATCCGCTAAACCAGTTCATCACCTAAAATGCTAAAACCAAAAATTCATCCTTTTAACTCTTTTAAGCACCACATTTCTCACCTTGCTTCTCCCACCTCTTTAAATCTTACTTTACCCACAAATTTCAGATTTCCTCAAATCTCATCTTAGATCTTACTCACAAGCAGCCATGTTGCCTTCAATGAGAGATAAGTACCAATTTTGCTATCAAAATGAGGAAGATTATTGTTTATTTTGGTCAATTTATTGAAATGGTTGAAACTGGTTTAACCGTCTCGATTCTCAGTTTTCATGGTATGATCAGCGACTTTTGGTTAAACTTGTTTTTTCACTAATTTTCAATTTTTGATAAGAACCGAACTGGATTAGTGCCCGGTTTCTGATTGAACTGGCCTGTTTTCGGTTTGGTTTTAAAAACCATGGGTAGAAGCACTATTTTAAGTCACCATGTAATTAATATAGCACATCATTTAGGATATCTCATCTATCGGAGGGATTAAAGATGTTTGATATGGTGTGATCTAAAATTATTTTTCTAATTTTTCATACGTCCGTGGTAGCTAAAAAACTTGGTCAAATCAAAATCATTCTCTTTAATTAAGGAAAAACAATCTCTTTGAGGCTGAAATTATAAACCTCCCAAAAAAAAAAAAAAAAACTCAGTCCCCCCTCCCTCCCGCAAAAATATTATTTTGGTCCCTATATTTTAGGGTCACAGTTAATTTGGCCCCTGTTATTTTTAGTTTACAATCAATTTGGTCCCTACCGTTAACTCACTAATATAATACTCTTACATGGCAAATGGTGTGCATTGTTGGCACACTTAAAGCTTACATGGCAACTAATATAAAAATATATTTTTTAATAAATATTCAAAAATACCCCGTCATCATTTAAATTTAAAAAAAAAAAAAAAAGTTTTTAATTTCTTAACTTTACATTCCTAGATTTTCTTGGTAACCAAACACAAAAATCAAATTTTCCAATTACTTTATCAAAAAAAATACCAATTACATTCTCATATTTTCTTCCATTTTCTTCTAGCATCAAAAAAACAAAAGCACAATTCAAATTAAAAAAATTCAAATGTAAATTTGGACACAATCTAAACAAACTCAAATCACAATCTCACATTTCATTTCATTTTCAAGAGACAAAAGCTATATCTAAAATCGCAAACACAATAGATTTGTTTCCATCTCTAAGCACCCATTTTGACATAGGAGAGAGATTGTGAGAGTGGGGGTTTGGGTCAACTCGACTAAACCAACTTAGAGAACTAATAGTGAAATTGAGTGAGGAGAGTGCGAGAACCACCCTTGGTGTTGTGGTGGCGGTTTTTGGGCCGGTGGGTGGCTAGGTTGCTAAAGTTAAGAGATAGAAATCATTGAGAGAATAAAGAGCGAGCTAGAGAAATAGAGAGTTCCAGGTTCAGGGAAGTTTTAGATCTACCATTTTTCTCTTGAAATGTAAGTTCCTCTTGGTTTGAATGAGATGGGTTTGGTGATCAATGATATGGTCTTTTTATAAAAACCATTTGGTGGGACATTGTTTTTCTGCAGAACCATTCTCTCAGCAATGACGTTGTTCTTCGTCTCTTCCTTTTTCTTCTTTTCTCTATGTTTTTTGGTTTGAATTTTAACTTTCTCAGTTTCTTGGCATATTCTAACAGCACTAGTAGTGGTGGTGATAAAAAGCTAAATAGCTATTTTGACTACCAGCATATACAAAAAATGTGATACATCAGTGGTAATATAGGTAAAATTTTTACTTACTCAACTACGGTGCACAGTTATTTATGGATGTGCACTGTAACTCAAAAGCTAAAATCAAATAACATATTTTATTATCTCTCTCATTAAAATAATATATATATATATATATATATTTTTTTTTTTCTCTTTGTTTTTTCCTCTGTTTCAGCATTCTTCACTCTCACCTAAGCTCTAATTTAATATCTTCCTTGCCCAAGCTCACTCTTTAGTCAGCCTTCACCGCCGACCCAAGCACCATCACCAACTGAAGCACTCTTTCCATTGACTTCTCTCAAATGTCCACCATTCATCCCATCACCCCTTCCATCGTCCACCACGTCATCGAGAAATGCGATGGGGTCTGCCACGGCATCCCTTTCCTCCAAACCCTATCATCCTTCAACTGGGCCATAGCCCACGATATTCTGGCCCAGTCCCCCGAACCTTACAACGAAATGACCGACCTCACCGAAAAAAGTTCGCTAGTTCAAGTTGGCTTGGCAAGTCATCGATTCGATGAAAGCCACTGTGCATATCTTGTGTTTGTGTTGTGTTTAATCGAATGGAGAACTATAGAAGCGATTCTTGTGTTTGTGTTACGGCTGATTTGGGGTTGTGTTTGTGTTTGTGGTTGTTGGGTGTCTGTGATGGCGGTGGTGCCGAGGTGGTGGTGGTGGGGACGGCACCATGAGTGCTTGAAAATAGTGAAGAAAAAAAATGAATTGTTTAATGTAGTAGATATATTATTTTATTGTGTTGTTTATATTATATTATTGTATTGAAAGTTAAAATAAAACCACTGATGTTGGGTGTTTTGTAAAGTGAGAATGTAAAATAGATAAAGTAACTTTTTGTAGTGCCAAATAACTAAAAAAATAGCTCCACCAATGTGGATGCTCTAATAACCTAGATTATCATTATCATTTCTTTTTCTTTTGAGTTCTTTTGTAATATTTTTTTAGATTAATTTTTTAAAATTATTTAATTGCTGATGTGGTATTTTTGAATGTCAATAATTCTTTTTTAATTAATTTAGTTGCCACGTAAGCTTTAATTGTGCCAACATAACACACTGTTTGCCACGTAAACATTTTTCGTTAATGAATTAACGGTAGGGACCAAATTGATTGTAAGTTAAAAATAATAGGGACCAAATTGACTGTTTACAAAATGTAGTGACCAAATTAACTGTGACCTCAAAAGGGACTAAAACTTAATTTTCGCCATAATATAAATAACAACCAAATATCCAAAATGATCAAAATACCCTCTTAAACCTCTAAAATAACAAAAATATCCCTAATCCAAAAAAACCAAAATATCTTCAAAACCTTCCCATTACCCTAAAACATTTATTAAAAAAAAAGTTCAAAATCAAAATGGGCTAAAAACTCCTAAAATTAAAAAAAAAAAAAAAAAAAAAAAAAAAAAAAAAAAAAAAAAAAACTCTAAATGATATAAATGCCCCCCTAAAATCTCAAAAAAATCCTTCAAAATAACTTAAGTACCTCTAAATCAACAAAATAACTTTCAAACCTCAAAATAAACAAAATAAATTTACCTCCAATATGATTGAAAAACTTTTAAATTCACAAAAGTGATAAAAATAACTCCTAAAGCCATTACAATGAAGAAAACATCCCCATACTTTTTAAAAACTGCAAAAAAATAATTTTGAAGTATCATTTTAAAGGTTTTGAGAATTTATAATTATGAATGTGAATGTGTAATTAGGTGAATGGGTGGGTTGACTCTTGCTCTAAATTAATGGATTACGTGGATTAGGGGTTGTAGAATCCCTCAAATTCCTATTTATAGCATCAAACCATAAAAAGTGGGCACTATCCGGAAGGTCAATTTTAAAAAAAAATTATAATCTAGCTACAGTAATGTCTTATATATAGAAACTATTGCTAATTGATGCTAAACTTATAAACTTATATTTTATTCAACTTTCACACTCTCTCTCTTATCTTTCTGTTTGTTGTCTTCTGTCTCTTCTCATTTTCTCTATTCTTCTCTTAAACCAACCTAGCCAAGATCCTCCATGTCCGAGACATCTAAGGCTCAGCCACCATGTGCCATCATAAGCCACCACCATGACATGCCACCACGAGCCACCACCTCATGACTCTTCTCTATCTCTTTGTCTCACCATCTCTTTCTAAAGCACAACCCATGGGGGCCAAACCCATGATCACTAATATTGGTAGTGATGTATGACGGTGACGCCACCATTGGTGGCCACCAATATTTCTCCTACCCCTCTCTATCTCTAATTCTCTCTCTCTTTTTCTTTTCTTTTTTTTGGATCCTACATTGGTTTGAGGATTAGGGTTTCTTTGAAAATGGGTCTAAGGGTTTTGGGTTGTGGAAATTTGGAGGCTTTGGTTGCTTTCAATTTTAGTGGCTATGACTTGCATTTGAATCGGTGGTGTTGGTTTGGTTTGGGTGGTGTGTGTGGTGCAGTAGTGGTGGGGTTGTAGGGGGTGGTGGTTGCTTGTATAAGAGAGAGAGAGAGAGAGAGAGAGAGAGAGAGAGAGAGAGAGAGAGAGAGAGTGTATAAATAAAAACTAAAGAAAGAGGAAATAAAGAATAATATTTAAATGAATTGGTAAAAGAGTAGAGTTTGGGATGTTAAGTGTATTATATTGTAATAAAGTGGTGTTGTATAATAGATAAAAAGTAACTTTTTAGATGGTAAAATAATAGATTTTATGCAATTCCAAATACTAAACAGTAAACACCAAATTTGAACATAAAAAATATTTGATAAATTCTGTTTGGTACATGTGTTTAAACAACAGTTTTTTATTTTTTTGGAAATACATGTGGGTGAAAAAGTGTATGAAAATACATATAATATATATTTATCTATATATATATAAAACCGAAACCTCTGAAACTCTCACAATTTTCTACGTCAACACAATATTTAAATAAAATTATTTTTATTTAGTCCAAACTTAATAAGGAGTGAAACTCTATCTTTTTAACAAGTCCAACTTAAACTCAAACTCATCATTTTTTTTTAAACAAAATTATTTTTGTTTAATCCAAACTTATGAAGGAGTAAAACTCTATCTCTCTAATAAGTCCAACTTAAACTCAAACTCAAACGTTGATATTATTATTATCATCATCATCATCATCATCATCATCATTATTATTATTATTATCTCTCTACTTCACTGAGGTTATATTTTATGATAGGGTGCAAACTTATAGCCATGGATTATTCTTTTGAATGCAACTCAATCTTTTTCTTATATTTTTCTATTTTTTAGTCATATATATTTTATTTTAATAATTTCTAAGTAGTGTATCATTTTATTCTTTAATATTTTTTGGTCTTTCACAAGTTTCTAAATTTTTGAGTTATTTTTTGCAGTATTTGAAATTGTCTGACAAATTTTTTGTATGCCATAGCTTCTTCATTAAATTGTAATACAAATTAAAGTCATACAAGAACAAATCATGTAATGATGTAGTTTCTTAATCAATTTAAGATTTTATAAAATTATAATATTATATCTCTAAGTTTCCGTGCATAACATAAATTAGCGACTAATATTATTTAAAAACTAAAAACATAGGTTTAAACTTGTTTACCAAACAGCCTTATTTTTTAAACCTCGAAATTTTTTAAAGCATTCCATTTACCATAAACTTTAATATTTTCGTTAATAGGGGTCGCGTACGAAAGAATGTAAACCCAGTCCACAAAGACTCAGAGAGTGAGGGAAGAAGGGTTTTGTTGGGAGTTGGGACTCAGAAACAGATTCATAGAGTAGAGCATCCGCATAAACGACAAAAAAAAAATGGGGAAGGAAGGCGACTTGTGGGATGATTCCGCTCTCATCAACGCCTTCGACGCCGCCATATCCAAGTACAAGGTCCTCTCTCTCTCTCTCTCTATAACATATTCTATTCTATTACACTGATTCTGCTTTGCCAGTTCTGTATCTGAACTAGTCCAAATTTTATGCTTGTTTTATTTATGATATAAGCTTGGCTGAGGCATTGCTTCACTTGGGCTATACTTTATTATTATTATTTTTTTAAAGAATTAAATGTATTAGTGAATTGTGTAGAGTTAGAATTTAGAAGTAGCATTTATTAGTTAAAAAAAAAAAAAAATAGAGTGGAAAGTTTTCATTCTTTGCTTGATTTTAACAAGTGGATAAAAAAAAATTAAATTTACTACATGTTCATTGCATTGGTACTTATGGGTTTCAAAACAATAACAATGTTATAGAAAATTATTTTGGTGAATTTGGGATGGATCAAATTACTAGAGTTTCTAATTGTTATTAGCTTTCTTGTTTTTAGGAACATAATAAGGGAGAGCACAATCGGCTGCGGACCACACCTCATGAAGCTGAGGTCACTAGCTTCGAATCTCCCATTTCTAGTCCCCCTTGGGGTTATATATATATATATATATATATATATATATATATAGCTCTTGGGCATGAGCATGAGTATAAACTTCTTAGCCTATTAGGAATGTATGACCCTGGATTATCTAGCTACTGGTTTTGGCTGGTGGGGTCAGTTGTCCGTAAGTTTTATTGGCTAGAGGCGAGTCTAAAGGGATCTTCTTTAGAAAGGTTCCTTATGATCAATTTATATAAATGACATAAAATATTGATTTATAAAAAAATAAAAATAAATAAATGACATAAAAGATTGAAAGTTACTTAGTAAATAGACAGACAACAAGCATGCAAACACACATGCATGTACAATATTATGATAAATGGAGTGAAAAGAACCATTGATCAAACCCGAAACAAAAATGGAAAATAGATACTGATTGGTTATTGAAAAATATACAAATAAGAGAACTGTGGAATAGAACTTACCAATTCTTTTTTCTTTAAATACAGTGATAACTGACATATGATCATGCATGTATTTTGCAAAAAAATTTTTTTTATTAAAAATCATCACAAATTTTTAGTTATAGTAACATTGTAATCTTTTCAATCACCTCATCTTCCAGATAATGCATAGCAAAAAAGGTCATGAAACTTCAACTGAGGGAGGAAAAGCTGTTGGCAGCACCGAGGAAAATGTCTCTGCTAATGTTAACGGAACTCATGAGGCTAGAAGGTTGGTAAATTTATTATGCTATTGCCTATTTGTGATCTAATATATGCTATTTATTTTCTATAAAATTATTGGGAATGTTACTTTTCAAAAATAAAATAAAATTATTGGAAATGTTAATGTTCAATGTGAAGAGATAATGAATGTTTTGCGTTTTGTTATGGTATTTTCATGTTTTGGGGCCTGTAATATATAAGAAATGAGTGTCTTTTTTTTTTTGGATTTTTAGAACAATGTTCTATATGATAGTGTGAATAAGCTATGGCTCAAGTAACACTTCTTGCTGTTGTAAGGGCAATGTCGAGGATCAGGTCTTGGGTTAAAGATCCGGAGGGTGCGTGTATAACTTACCAATTAAATTATGGGTTAATTGTACGAATCCACTCTAAATTATGGTGTGTAACGTGTTTTCACTTTACAACCTTGGGATGATTCTGCTCTCAGCAATGGCTTGCGAAGGTTGTCTTCTTGTTCCTGATACAAGGCCTATAATTGAGCAATTTGATGGGGCCCTCAGCTCGGTGTAGGGCATTACCTTTAATGACTGTTCCTAATACATTTGCTTCTCACTGTGTTGCAGCCGGCTTAAGATTGCCACGCTTTAGCATGAATCAAATAGATATGGGTGATTGGGGTTTGGGGCATTCTACTACTGTGATTTTCATTATAGTTTAAGGAGGGTAGTTTAGTAAATCTTGTTATGAAAACGTAGTTTCATCTTTTCCTTGTTTAGAGGTCACATGCATAGCATGTGACTGTTAAAGTTAACAGCCATTTGAACAATTGGATGCAAATTGCTATCTTTGTCCAAATTGGGGTGTTAATTGCAAGTTTTTATGCTTTGGGGTGCAAAGTGCAAGCAACCCATAGTTTAGGGTGGATTTGTGCAATTAACCCTTATTGAAGATAGAGTAGATGGCTAAAATATGTTCCTTTTTGTTTTTAAGTAAGCTGATCCCAAAAGGAGCACTTTTAACTCCTGTGGTGGTTTAGGCGAGAGTCAACCAGGGAACATACTTTCTCATAATTTCCAATTTGTAGAATTTAGTACTACAGTGTGAGAGACAAGTGTAAATATTTTTAAACTATACCAAAAAAAAAAAAGGAATAAAATCCGGAGTTTGCAGTGGTAATGAGCTGTTTTGAGGTCCACATGCACAAGCCTTTTTAAAAAAAAGGTGATATTTCATTGAAAAAATGCAAAAAAAAGTGCAACCTTAAGTATACATCTTGTATACTTGAGTGATTGTTTTTTGTATCAATAAAGTTTCATTATTTATAAATAAAAGTGCAACCTTAACACTTGGGAAGATTTTTTTTTTTATAGGTAAGAAAGTTATATTATTAAAAAAGGAATAGAAGAAAAAATACATAGAGTTCGTGATAGTGAACAAAGGACAACACCGAAACACAGAGAAATAAAGGAATCAAAAAACTATTCTAAGAGACAAAAGAAAATCATTGAGAGCAGAACAATCCGAGAGACCCCAACACCGAGACCAATTGAAGAGAGTTCGCTAGCACAAATTTAACAATTGAGCCAATGATTTCTCAGTATCCTCAAAAGAATGTCAATTATGTTTTGTCCAAATAGTCCACATCAAACAGACTGGAACCAAATTCCAAATATCGGAATTATGTTTCCCAAGTCAATGGTGCCAACAAAATAATAAGTCTGCAATGGAACCAGGCATGACCTAATCCATCCCAAACAGTTGAAGCATATGCATCCACATAGAATGATAATCTTTGGGAGTTTGAAGATAGTATTCATCCTCTATAGGGCTTTATTTTGCTCTTTTTTAATGGAATTCTATTCACTTTTATTAAAAAGCACATTTGAAAAGGACATAATTGATCACCTCTGACCTGCCTTTTTCTCTTGGAAAATTTTGAGTAATGCATCAAGGACTTTAAACTTCTTATTCATAAAGGAATATAACTTGTAATTGAATATAAATAATCACATTGTATTGTTGGCATAGCATGGTTTCATTTCAAACAACAGAAATATATTTGCATACATTCTAATAAAATGTTCTTAGTTGGTTCATTGTGAAGATACCAGTAATTTAATGGAGGGAATGAGTTGCATATCTTAATTGGAATTTTGGAGCCTATAACTTCATTTAAAAAAAAAATATTATGAAATCTTACTGTTATCAGCAATTTTCAATTGAGATGAACTTGTTGAAAACAAATATGAAATAAAAAAATTGTGTGTGGATGTGTCACAGAGAGAGATGCTTTTACGGGGGCTTTGAAAAATAATACATAACCAAATAAACAAAATAAGCTAAAGCAAACAGACCCTTAGTTCCGTTGGCTACTGGTATTGCAAAATGCCATGTAGGTTTTACTTGCAATAAGGTGGCTTAGGATTGCCATAAAGCCTAGCCAAAAGACTATAACAAATTATTTGTCCATAACTTTATGATTTTGAATTTATGGAAATCATGTCATTTGAAAAAGAAGTATTAGCACCATGCTTTCTGTTTCATGTTGAATTATGAATTGAATATTGTGTCTTTGCAGTATACTTGCTTATCAGGCTAAACCCCACCATAGGAAAGCTTTTATCTAAAATGAGGGGAAAGTATGCTAATCCTATAAAAGCAATATAATTTAAAATAAAAATAAAAATAAAATAGACCTTATCATCTTTCTTTGTCTCTACATTTTTTTGTTGGTATTATGCAAAGAGTATGTTTTTTATTTATTTATTTATTTAAGAGGAGAAAGAAGGTGAATGTACACTATCATTCTTTGTCTCTATGCTTTGTATTGATATTATGCATGAGAACCATTTTATTTTATGCTAATGCATATTAAAGGGTTAAGTCACAATATGTGGGTCAAAATTAACCGAAAATAGTTGCATACAGGTCATGCAAGCAGCTCAAAACCTTATTTCTTCTCTTTGATTTGTTTGTAATTGTTTAAAGTACAATTTGTTCACCATTGTGAACATGATGTACTTTTATTCAATAAAACTTTCTATTACCTATCCAAAAAAAAAATACATAAGCTCAAAACCAGATCATTGGATAAATTCTAGTATTGCATGCAAGGCAATTGTTGTTCTTCTAGGGCTTATATTCTTTTGCTTATTTTTAAGTGTAAATTTTTTACCATCTCTCAAATATATATATATTTTTTAAATTATAAAAATTAGGGATGCAGATGAGAAAAGCAATGTTGCATCAAGTACTGCAATATACTCAGGAGAGACTAGTAATCTTTCAGAAGTTAAAGAAAATCATTGTGTAGATTCACATGCACCTGAACCCTATATAAATTCATCAAATAGTCTACTCAAGCAAGATGCCAGTAAAGACAGTTCATATTATCATGGTGCAGAGGATTATAACAAGTTACTCAACTCATATTATGAGCTTGAGGAGAATAGGCAAAAGATTTTGGAGCAGCTTCATCAATATGGTGGTTGGAACTATCAATATTCTGGTGAAGGTTCTGGTGTACAGTGGGGTAGCTGTTCTACTTCTCAAGAACATGCTATCCCTGCAAGCCTAGATTCTCATCCAAATGTAGTCTGTTCATGTTGCCCCTATGTTTACCAATGCTTGGTGGCCCCATGTACTTCATGTCCTGGCTGTTCTTTGGGTGGGACATGTGTGGGCAAGACTTGCGCTGATGCTTCTATGGCAATGGTTCCTGGAAGTGAAAGATCTTGCCTTCTCAAAGATGGTAACATTGTCCAAGCAGCAATGGGAGCTGCAGAAAAGGCACTATCTTCTGTGAAGCCACAAATTTCTGGTGATTCTAATATAAATGAAGGTGAGCATGGATTTCCTAAAGGAAGAGATTTGCATGAAAATCTTGCTTGTTGGTAGTTTTATGATGGTTTATCAATGGTGCTGCCATGCAAATAGCTAGAATGTTGGGTTAAAAGGTCCTATTTGGAAATGTGACAAATAGTTTCTTTTGCCTTGCAAAATTGACCTTTCTGTTTTTCATTGATGATTAGACAACCCCTTTATACCTCATTTTAACTTGGATTTTTTCTAATTTCTCAATTTTGTTTCTTTGGGGTATGTAGTTTTTTCTGTTTGGTTGATCTGCTTGTATCGTTTGTTGGACCCTATTTATTTTTCACTGCGGATAACTTGTTTTTCTATTTGTTCACATGTGCAATTGAGGGGCTCTTCAAGCTTGTACTATATATTATTACTTTTCTACTTGTTATCCCTTACTTAAAACATATCAACGCACTCTGGAGTCTGGACTTAAAACTCAGTAGCTTTAGTTTTATTTACACATCATGACCTTGCCTTTTGTCATATAAAGCATATTGTTAAGATGTCCCTTTGGTTCATGATAAGAACTGAATTCCCAGCTCCCACTTGTGCTTTGCCTAACCAACTTATTTTGATGGTTTAGCTGTCATTTTTTTTACTATGTATGTTGTGTAGATATAAACAGGTTGCTGATCTATTGTCTTATCATATTTTGAATTTTTTTTCATGGAATGCAGATAAAGAAAAAACTGATGGAGAAACAGCTCAAAGTACAAGCTCTGAAACAGATCTGGCTGTGGTTTTAAATGCTTGGTATTCTGCAGGCTTCTACACTGGCAAGTAAGTATCAAGTTTCTTTTTAGTAGTATTATTAAACACAGATTTTTTTTTCAATTGATACTGATTGTCTATAATGTAGCCACTTCATGTTCCAGGTTTAAGCTACATGTCACTTTTCATTTCTCTCTTCTTACACACAATGGATCACAATGCTAAAATACTATTTTTTTATGAGTCAACCTCTCAAATTTGAGGCAATTTAGTTTCCTTACCTTTTTCTTGATGTTCCTCTTTAAGCCCTAATATATTTATAGTTTGTTACTTAGTGCCATGATTTGTTCCAATTAAATCCACTTTAGCTATAAGCACATTTTTTATATATTGACACTATTTGTTTCGTCAATAATGTTTTCTAGTAATGTTTTCTAGAAAATGAGTTATTTTCCAAAAAATATTTTCTATTAAACTATCTCATCTATCTATGTTTGGTAGCTGGTAGTAACCTTAAATGAGTTGAAAAACAATCTCTTAACTTTCCTTAATTAGCTTATTGTGAGTTAGAGTTGTTTTCCAAAAAAAAATTAATAAAAAACAATCTCTAAAAGTAAGCCATATTTTTTCTGTTGACCAAAGATAGTTTTCTTTCTTAACTCATTTTTTCTGATGTTACCAAACACTAGAATATATGGAAAACTATCTTTACACAAGGTTTTCATCGAAACAAATGGAGCGTGAGTGAAGTGAAATGACATATAATGTCATTGACAGACCCAAGTCGATCAGCCTGTAACCGGTCATCTTTCACTTTTAATTATCTAAACGTTGTAATGGTGCTTCTCTAATTGATTTTGGCATTAGTAATGGTATTCATTGGTCCTCCTAAATTTAGTAGTACATCAATTCATTATGTTGTTCCTTCTCCCAAAAAAAGAAAAAGAAAAAAAAGAAAAAAGAAAAAAGAAAAAGAAAAGATAGTATGTTGTTACAACTATTTTTAAGTTAGTTACTGGCATTTTGGCAGGTACCTTACGGAGCAATCTATTGCAAAGAAACGACACAGCTAGGCGTTGCTATGCTTTTGGCAACATTAAGCAGAGGTAATCCGTGGTGTTAAAAATTTTCAATTGTATGAGTGGGTTATGTAACTTTTTTTTATTGAAGGATCAATATAATTATATATCAAATTTGTGCAGGGGCTGAATTGCATCTGATTGCTTGAGCTTGAGCTTGTGCAAAACTGTATGAAAACATCACTCTCATGGAGAAATAAAAAGTTGCTGTGTGTTTTACTTTTACAGTGAATGCCTTCTCAGAGCTTTTCGTTTAGTCCCTTTGTATTTTTATTAGCTTTGGACGTTAGTTTTGCGATTTCCAACCAGCATGGTGTTAAATGCAAACTGGCTTTTTTTTAGAGAGATAGAACGATTGTTGAACCGTGGGAACCGGCTGGTTCACTAAACCTTTACCACAGTTTAGACCACCTATTTATTACTGTATTTATTTTGAAGGAAAAAAAAAAAAAAAAAAAATGCTTAAATGATAACCACTTGGCTGGATGCTTTGAAATGGTACGGAATGGAATATATATATATATATATATATATATATTTGGAGATAGTTTCAACTTATTTCATTCGCTTCTTATGTTAGTTTTTTATCATTAGACTAAGATATCAATCAATTTTTAGTGTAAGTGAAAATTGAACTCCAAATCTCTTATTCAATTATCAGATTTCTTATACTTTAAAGCTGTTTAAATATTCAAATATTTTAAAATAGTTTACGGCACCAACCAATAAAATGACTAAACTTTTATTGTTTTTATTTTCAGTAATATATTTAGCATTTATCTTTATGTTTTATTCTTGAAAGATATTTAGCATAGCTAATATACTTGAAAGATTAATTGTAATTTAATATATTTTATTTTATGCTTTATAATTTTTTTTTTCCTATTAAGAGTTTTGAAGATAGATTTGA
The DNA here is from genome assembly GCA_032727855.1 of Quercus ilex subsp. ballota. Taxonomy (NCBI): domain Eukaryota; kingdom Viridiplantae; phylum Streptophyta; class Magnoliopsida; order Fagales; family Fagaceae; genus Quercus; species Quercus ilex. The sequence continues at coordinate 1,511,762 of CM064919.1, forward strand.
AATTGATTTTATTTCTTTATATTTTTTAGATCAAGATTGTTCATTTTTACAAATTTGTTCATTTTTTGTATTTTATTTAATTATTAAATTATCTATGACGTCATCATGGTCTGACCTCAAAAAACCTTGAACCTCTCATTTTATTTGGGTTCTTTGAATGGTCCAGGTTTTAAAACTACGGGTCACAATTTGTAAAGGTTATGTTTTCCAAAAATAAAAGAAAAGAAAAAAAATTCTCTTGACAGCTCATAATTTGTTAGCTTTTTAATTTGCTCAATAATTAGATTAGGATTTGCTCATAATTTCTCAGACTGCTTGGGATAAAAGATTGGACAATATTTAGGTACAGTACTTAGGTGTTACTTTTTAAGTTATCTTTTTAAGATTTTGTCATGTGGATTTTTTTTAATAGATTGAAAGTGTATTTTTTAGTTAAATAGCCACATGATTAAATCTGATGAGAGAAAATAGCAACTAAACAACTGAACTTAAGTTTTTGTCCTAAAAGATTATCCAAGCTATAGTAAGCAGATTGAATGGACCAAGCCCATATTATTCCCAATTAAAGAATAAAGTCCAGCCCAAGTTGGACCAAGATAGGTGACATGGAAAGGTTAAGAGAGAGCAATTTCTTTGAACACCTTTGAGGGAACCGGTGCGATCTTATTCTTATAGTGCACAAAATATCAAAATATGGACTGTGGTCGTGTTTTTTATGGTGTAACGAAAATATTAGCTGATCTTATGATATGGACCTAGGTCATGCGTTTCTCATGGGGTAACAATAATGTGGGATTTATGATTTGGAAGCTGAGTGTAATTCATGGAACAGGCCATGTGTGAACTTGACATAATCCACGTGAATTAATGCCAGATTTTGGTGCAAGGAAATGTTTTTATTATCTTATGAAAAAAAAAAAAAAAAAAAAAAACTAGGGCTACAAATTATTTCACAATTTTGATGTCGTAGGGTGTGATTGGTGGAGAAAAAATAGTAGGTTCACGTGTAAGTAATAGACAACTACTCACAGTCTGTCACATTAGAATTGTAAATTTGTGGCAAAGAAGTTGTGAAATAGTTAGCCTATAGATACTCTAGTTTGGATGGGTAGGGTGAAATTGCCACCAATCTTAGGATTTTTATAGGCTTGATTGACCAGCTAATTGATTTTATAACCAACTTAGGGTTAAGACTAAGAGCAGGTAATAAACAAAATGAAATCTCTCTCACTCTAGCAGACCTCATTTGATTTCACCTACTAATTCGGGGAACACTCATCTTTGAGTTCCTCAATCTCATCTCATACATGCTACGTCATTTCCTTACTTTATACAAAACTTTCTGACACTCTTTATTTTTAACTTGAAATCTGGCATTTGTATGATGTCTTCTACCTACAAATTTCTCACTGAACACCACTCATTCTAGAACTCAAAATCTTTTGGAATTGGCTATGGATATGGAAACTCCAAGCTCCACAATTGCTCTACTTTTCTTATTAAAAAATTGCCATTGGACTAGAGAGTCCTAGACTAGTATATTAGCTGATATTTTTTATTAGTGATTGAATTTATATATATATCCATCACTATTGTTACCCATGGATTGCCATTGTCCCTGATCTTCATTTTTGCCATTAGGGAATATTTGGCTTTTTACTGAATAGGTTTATTATTGAATTTATCAGTTAGAGGATACTCGTAACAATTAACAAACACCCTAATTGAATATCATCCTCCACCTGTGCCCTGTGGTAGTGTCAAACTTTGACACTGACGATAGGGTAGTTGTAGAAGAAATAGTCTACTCTAGCCGAGGATTGATACGTGATCGTTTGGGTAATTTGAGTCCATAGCAACCTCAACTAGTTTAACTGCAGGAAAGGATTATAATTGGCATGGAATGAAGGCTTTACTAATTTAATTCTCAAAATTTCAAGTATCTAGGTTTGTTACTAGCTAATATTCCTCCTCGTTATCATTTTGGTCTCTGGTTGCAGGAACATCCCCGCTAGTCGCTAGGTCATGACAAGTTTCTGTGAAGCACATCCATCGTGAAGCAAATAAATGTACAGATGAACTGGGGATTATGGGATCTTATGATATACACTCTTTGTAACTTTTGCGCTTGTCCAAATCCCTTGCATTTTGATTACATTTAGGATGTTCAGCAGCTACATTCGCATAGACTAATTTAAGCTTGTTGACCATGTTCCCTTATCTTTTATTTTATCAAATCTAATATCCTTTCTTCCTACGCATACACTAATCTAAGCTTGTTGACTATAAGCTTAAGTTAATGATCTCCTTGCTTAGCTCTCCAATTAACATCATTTTTTTTTTTTGGGACAAATAAGTTCAGAGGCCAACGCCTCCCAGATGAATAGTACGGCCCAATGCTGAAATTGAAAGCTCAAACATCATTGTGCAAGTTACTAGAACTACAAGATCTAATGGTGACATTGTAGAAAAAACCTAAAAAGGTTTCAAGATACGTTATTATGCAAGTTACTAGGACTACAAGATAATGGTAGGACGACATTGTACAAAAACCTAAAAAGGTTTCAGGATGCCTTTCACAAAGACCCTTTCACAAAGTAGTAGGATTGGTGGTTGTGGTTACTAGTAACATTATAAATTGATACATTTTGGTTAAAAACCAGAAAACTATGGGACTTCAAATGCCAATAATACGAAAATGTAAAAGTTTTACCTCAAGCCAGTTTGTATAAGCCATTTCCAAACCTTACAATGGTTCAATGTATTTTGTCTCCATACAAGGTCTTATGTGATACCCATAAACCTGCCTGTCTAATTACCATCTTTGATTATATGTAGATAAGCTAAATCAGACCCTCACTTTTTCTGCCCTCACTTTTTCTGCAGCTTCCTTGATTTGTTCAATTGTAAAAATGCCGAAGAAGTCATCATCTGAGACTGCATTGATAGCTGCAAGTGCAACATCATCAACACTAACAGGAGGAGCCAAGAGCAGATCAGATGCTGGAAGAGAACTCAAAGGTCTGGTAAAGCTCTCAGTAGCACGCAGAATTCTCTCCACTGGTTCCCCTATTAAATCCAGAGGAATCTCGAAACCATTCACCCTCCTTTTCCCATATATAAAACCTGGTCTTAATACGACACCTGAAATTAAAATTTCAGTATAACATCAAAATAATGAAATAATGAGGGATTTTTCTTTCTTTTGTTGGGGGGAATGTTGTTGTATACATATCTGATCTCTGAGTTAAGAAAATTCTGGTATTTATTTACCATTAATTGATCACTGACTAAGTAGATCAATAGGCAGGTTTGACGATTAGCAACATCTAGCAAACTCATTGATCATCCTAAATGAATGGTTCAAAGATGATTGTCATCCACTGAGTCACAAATATTTGCCTAACAAGTTTCTACATTGGTACCTACTTTCATTTCTTCTGCACCAAAAGTACTGACAAGCCAAATATGTACTGCTCCTAATGAGAGAATCTTTAATTTTTTCCCAAAAAGTAAATGATGGGTAAATTACCAGAGTTGGGATATTTGGAAAGAACTTCTGCCTCTGCTTTCCTCTTTCCAGTGAAGTATCCAGTCGAAAGTATAAATGATGGTAAATTATAATCATGCACTGAGATCAAGATAAACTTTGGGATCCCTGCCAGGGGAAACGAAGAAAACATAAGAGATGATATCCCTCCTAGCATGATACTTTCAATATCAATATGCCCTTGTACATAATTGAGAAATTCCAGAGACATTAGAATAAAAAGAAATATATGGCTGTATGATATATTTGATGATACTGGAGATATTTGAAGGAAATTAAATTTTATTTATATTCAATTTCTGGTAGTAGATTTCCACTACTTCAGTAATCTTTTTTTTTTTTTTTTTTGATGACATAGGAGAACTTCACTCAGATTAGTTGCACGTCGCATAGCATACTGTACAATAATCCTCACTACTTCTGTAATCTATTATGCTCCACATTATTGCCTAGAATAATAACAATAATAATAATAATATTACTGTAATATAAAATAAATAAATAAATAAATAAAAACGACGGACCAGAAAACTGGTAATATACAACTCTTATTCTAACTCCAGCCTGTTACTTGGTATAAATATTTCAGTTATCATCTGATATTTTCTGCCTTCAAATAAAGAATTAGGCTACACAATGGCACAAGCGTCAAACCATGCCCTGTTTAGGGTTCTGTTATTTAACAGTTCTTAGGCAGATGTGAATTAATTGAATGGAAGCAACAACCTATAAAATGAATAATGTTGTTATACAATCATTGGCTTTCATATGTCTCCCAATCTTAATTAGTGGCCCCTTTTGTAGTAACCCAAAAGGGGGTCTTGCATTTCATGGAATCCCACATTTCCTAGAGAAGCACATGGGGATAAGCTTATAAGGAATGCCCTCCCTTGTTGTGTATGAGGCCTTTTCCCCAGCGCAACTTGGGGAAGAACAAAACCTTGAGGGACTAAGAGAGCCTCTAGGCTGCCCAAATAGGACAATATCATGCACACGGGGGCGGGACGTGACAAATGGTATCAGAGCCATGCCTTAGCTAGAAGTGTGGGCCCCACAAGCGAGGACGCGTGTGCTCGTAAGGGGGGTGGATTGTAATGACCCAAAATGGGGTCTTGCATTTCATGGAATCCCACATTGCCTAGGGAAGCACATGGGCATGTGCTTATAAAGAATGCCCTCCCTTGTTTTGTATGAGGCCTTTTCTCCAACGCAACCTGGGGAAGAATAAAACCTTGAGGGATTAAGAGAGCCTCTGGGCAGTCCAAAGAGGACAATATCATGCACACGGGGGCGGGGCATGACAAACCTTTGCTGACAAATAAAAGAGAAACTCAATCTATATCGAACTTCCCAAGTTTGTGAAAGTGAAAGTTTCAACTAAAAACCAACTATTATCAAATTAGCAATAATGTAAAGATTCCCATGTCCCCACATGGGAGGGACATGGGACCGTAAAAAAGGAAAGAGAGGGATGGCTTTCTCTCGCTTTTGGCATAGTGGGCCCTGGCAGGAGGCCCACACGACAAGATATTAGCTCAGAGGGGCATACATAATTTATAGTGGTATAGATAATATATATCTATATTGAATTGCAGATACATAAATGATATAATTATTTCAAATTGGATCAACTCTGGATCTTCGATAGAGATGAATTATGTGAACTTTTAATTTAGGAGTAATTCATCTAATTGGTTAGTATAAAATAATAATATCCACTTTGAATAATTTCATTTGAATCACCATTTCATAAAATCTTTTAAATATTATTCAAATGTATTTAGCAATACCACTATTTTTGGTTTTAGATCTTCCAAATCATTCTTGCAGGAGGTCTGGACCCATTTTTCTTTGATTAAGGATTAGTAATCCTTTTTAGAAATTGAATGGATTTGATCTTATACATATGCGAGGAAGGTAATCAAAAAAGGTTAAAGGTTACCATGCAAATATCCTTGTATCGTACCACCTGTGAAAGCTTGTTATCTCATAAATCATGATGCATTATTGTCTACATCTTAATTATCTTCTCCAACATATCAAGTTTAAAAATTCTATGATATACACATTCTTGGTACCAACTATAATACCAGAAACATACAGAAGTTTTCAAGAACTTTGGTGGTTCTGTTAGCTAAAAAAGTTGAATTTTTTATAACAACAAGAGGTTTCATCTTCTTGACTATTTTTTTAGATGAAAGCTCAAAGATTGGAATCCAGCCAAAACAGCTAAGGATGATTTTATTTTTTCATTTTGAATAGGCCCTATTAGTTTTATTTTTTATTTTAAAGAATACAGCTCTTGTGAGCTTAATTGTCCATTCTACAACTGTTTTGGCCGTGTAGGAGCCACCTCAAAGAAGTTGTGTCTTCAACTTAAAATCATGTTTGCAAAGCAAGACTTAACCATAGATCCTAAGATGAAGAATAAAATAGATCCTAAGACCAAGAATAAAAAAGGCTATATTCAATGCACAAAACTCCCACTTTTGTAGGGTCAGTGAGAGATGATTGATGGGTGGCCTTACTCCACAAATATTTTTGGGAGAGGTTGATTCCTAGACTCGAACCTACAACATGCTTCTTTGGGTGGAAGGCACTTTCCATCCCACTAAGACCCAAAGTAAACAAATAAATTGTAATTAGAACCCACAATTTCAAGAAATCATGCACTTCGAGCATGATTTTATATATCACCGGTCAAAACACAATGTGTCCAGTTCACTCACAGTTCCCCTCTTTGTCTCCAGTTCACTCACAGTTCCCCTCTTTCCCTTTTCTTTCGTGAGTTTTCCCTGCAATGACAGATCAAATTTTGAAAGGAAGTGGCTATTGAACAGTTGAAGACACACCAACATTGTTGCTGTTAATAATTTAATAATTTAATATTTGGTATGAGTTGTTATGCTTCTTTGCAGTATTCCCTTGAAATCATGAGACGAAGAAATGATTTCTCTAAGGTAGCTCCTACGTGGCTAACACAGCTGGAGATTGGGAAGTAAGTTTCATAAGACTGCATTTTCAGATAAAAAGATTGATTAGGGCCATACGTTTCTGATAAACTCAGCTAAGAATACTGCAACCTTTCCTCCTTTACGGAAATCTAAGTTTTATAGCCCAGATACTTTGGGGTTTCTACATAAAATTTCACAAAAACTTAATCACATATCAAGTTATTAATCAACACTAATTGAATATCATAACTCTCCTAGTGAAACAAAAATGCAAGAAAAATCACAAAGAATATAAGATCAGTGAAAATCCCACAGCTCCCTTTCCTAAGGGACTTTTTCTTATTAAATCCTTGAGGCTATCCATTCTTATTCAGTATTGATTTCCAACTAAGTGAATAGCATACCCATATCATACCCATCTTATGTAATCCAAATTGCAATTCGGTATGGATAAAGGATCTTCCTATTTTATACTTCTCAACGATGAATCAATTAATTTGATAGCTCAAATATTGTTATTCATAATATTGATCTGATTCGATATCATCGAGATGTAATTCATAGTCATCCACCATAATTAAAATGAAGGAGAAGTAGTTATCCAAAAAATTATAATAAAGAACGATTAGCAAGCCCTTTGAAAGCTCTTTTGCATCTAGAGAAGGTGGGTTGACATTGATTAGAATGGGGATGAACACAAAATTTTGTGGAGCATAGGACATTTAGTTCTATTGATATATGTTTCTTATTAGGTCTCTACCAAAAAAAAAAAAGTTCCAAGTTCATTAGCAAGAAACAACAAACAAAAACAATGAAGCAATAAGGTCCTCAATAATATAGTTTGTTGCAAAGAATGAGAATTAAACATTTCCTTACCATAATCCTTTGCAGCATTAACTGACACAACATTAGCCTCTCCATTAATCCTTAGCATTTGTTCCTCGCTACCAAAACCTCCAAGGGTTGAAACCACAGCAGTAGCTCCAACCAGTACTTCATCCCAGTTTACATAGAAAACATCTCCTGCATATAATAATGAAGATTAATATAACAGTCTGCATCCATGGCCTAGACCAAGGTTTTTTTTTTTTTTTTTTTTTTTTTTTTTAAGTACGAAATAGAAATTTTACTTTAATCTAATTTAAGTATATATGTATGAAGCTCCCTCTCTGGAGGCTTGAACCCGGCTCTTACCCCCACACCCCACAAACACGTGACCATTGCGCCAAGGATTGGCGGCATAGTTATAATTAAAAAAATATATATCAAAGGGGAGAAATAAAGAATATCCATGTATGTATTGTATTTGTATGTACCTGTCACCCAATTTACCTGATCCACCCACGAATTTGGGTAAGTAGGACGCCCTGACCTGCGACATGGAAAGGAAGTGGTGCGTATATGTAGTGCAGAAAAGCAAATAAAAAATAATAATAGTAAAATGTATTAACAAAATTTTCAGACCTGCTTAAACTTATGACCTCTATGCCCTTGGAAACAGCAGCCTTGCAAATAGCAGAACCAACAAAGCCACTTCCTCCTAAGACTACAACCTATTAATAATAATCAAAGGGAAAAGCATGTTCAATCATGAGAAGTATGAATTATTATTAAGAATTTTGGTAATAAGTGTGCAATGGGTACCCTTTCAGTCTTAATATCAGCTACAACATCAATTGCAGCAGATTTCAAATCATCCCTTATGGTTGCTGCTTCTGCATAACTGCTTCTCACACCAATCCTGTACAAATAAAGATACATATAATCAGTAATCACCTCACAATATCAATGAATAAAAGTTTTTGTGAGAGAGAGAGAGCTGAGCTGAGCTGAGCTGACCGGTTGCGAAAATGGGAGGTGGGAGGACGGGTACGAAGTGTGGTAAGGGAAGAGGGAGCGGAGCTAATTGCAGAGAAGGGCGAAAACGAAGCCATATTGGAGACTCTCTCTCGGGGGTCCACACTCACACTAATATAAATATATATATATATATATATATATATATTAATAACGAATCTTTTTATTATTTTTGAGAAAGGTTATGTCACAAAATTTTTACACCAAGTTTTTTAAAGTTTACGGATAATACGGTATTTAGGAAGGTGTTTTGTCGTTCCTTTACAGCTTCCGAAATTTCTGTCAACTCCAAACTGTACCTTCCCGAGAAGAGCATCTCCAACAGATGCTGTATCTAGGTTTGTTGCTAAAATTGGGAGAATTTGTGTACTGTTTATACTTCAATTGGTTCGGTATACTTGAACTTTTTTTCCCCCCTCATGAACAGTAGCCTTAGGTGGCAAAATTTGACACGACTCGCGAACTTAACACGACACGATACGAAATTAGCAGGTTATGAGTTGAGACTTAGCAGGTTATGAGTTGAGACTTAACAGGTTCGTGTCATATTCGGATTGACACAGCTGACCCGTTTAATAAACGGGTTAGGTTAGTGTTGAACACATAGAACTTGTTAGACCCGTCTGACCCGTTTAATTAAATGACATTTTACTAACATACCCTTCAAACTCTAGGTATATAAACTTATTAGTTGTTGTGATTTATTTTCTTTGACATATTGTGATTGATTATTTGTGATATTGATATATATTTTAGTTTTGAATGATTATTTGTGATGCAGCTACTCGTTAATTCTGAATTTTATATTAAAAATATTTATTTGTTTGTTTTTTTATTTTTTATTTTTTCATTTTGATAAAATCTGATAAACAGGTCGACACGACTGACCCGTTTAATAAATGGGTCATGTTAGGGTTGAGAAATCTTGACCTGTTTAATAAACATGCCGAGTTAGTGTTGACCTATGTAGTCAAATACTCATGACTTGACACGACACGAACCCGACATGCGAACACGAATTGCCACCCCTAAGTAGCCCATCAGATAATAATTAGGTATTGAATAACAAAATGTTGGAAGATGTGTAGTTGTTAAAAAAATAATAAATAGTGAATAAAGAAATAATATTTAAATAAGATAGAGAATCTGTTGAAAAGTGTAATTAAAAAAATTGGTAGATAAAGGTAAAAGTTACTATTTATTTTTCAAACAGTATAAAAATTTGATGAATTTGCTAGAGATGCTCTAAGGCCTGTATTTTGCTTTCTATTGGTTCTTTTTAACTCAAAACGTGACTTGACCCACCAATGCCTAAAACAATTGACAGTTTGACTTTAAAATCATCATTTCACGGTTGTTTAAAACAAGTTTTTTTTTCTTCCTCATTTTTTTTTTATATAATTATTTTCAAACTACAACTTCTTTTTTATCCTTATTTTTATGTGATTGATGGTGGGTAATTGTTTATCATTTTCACATAAATTTATCACTTTTTTCGCAACTACTCAAAGTCAACTGCATCATAATTGTAGCACAACCACGGCTCTTGGCTTACTAATCCTTTCTTGCCAATTTCAAGAGTTTATTCCAAGAAGAAGATGTCTCATTTCCCACTCATCTTGGCCACCTGATTTTGTCGCGAGTCACGAAAGATGAAAACACTAAGCTCTTAAAAATCCCATCCCTGTAAGATAAGAGACTTCAAAGACACTCTATTTCAGATACAGGATTTGAAAGCCCCCGAACCAAACAGATATATTGTGATTTTCTACAAGAAGCTTTGGCCCGCGGTAGGGAAAATTGTAATCAAAGCGGTCACATTCTTTTTCCGATTCGGCTCAATGCTTGAAAAGGTAAACAAATCTTTAATTCTCTCCATCCCTAAAATTTATAATCCACAAACTGTGAATCCTTTCAAGCCCATAATCCTATGCAATGTCATCTATAAAATCATCTCCAAGATTATTGTTGCCAAGCTTATTCCCCTCCTCGACAAGATTATATCACTAGCTCAGTCTGCATTCATTCCCAACCCTTGGATTGACGAGAACAAGGTTATTGTACAAGAAGTGCTTCATGGCTTCAATTCTCGGAAAACAAAACCTAGATTGATGGCTATAAAGTTGGATCTACAAAAGGCATGTGATAAAGTTAGCTGGAAATTCATTCAAGTTTTCCTCCTTTACCTCTGCTTAAACGAAGTGTTCGCATAATAGATTCTAGCAAGTGTTTCTTTTATTTCTTTTGAGGAGCTAGTCAACAGTGGAAAATCCGAGAGTTTCAAGCCCATCAGAGGCCTCAAATAGGGGATTCCCTTTCCTCCTACCTACTCATTATAGGGCAAGAAATTGGCAAAATTTGCTCGGCAGCATTTTTTCAGAAAAATATTAGATAGACAGCACGTGTTTGAAGTTATTTAGTAAGTTGAATTGTTTTTTGAAAATCGAGTTTGTGAAACTCGAGTTCCAACCCAAAATCGAGAAATTTACGACTGACTTTGATTTAAAAAAAAAAAAAAAAGAGGTGGAACTCAAATTCCATGCTTTTAAAAAAGAAAAAGAAAAAAAAAACCCAAATGGAACTCAAGTGTAGGAAACTTGAGTTCCATTTGGGTTTTTTATTTTTTATTTTATTTTTGTATAGCATGGAACTCGAGTTCCACCTTTTTTTTTTTTTTTTTTTTTTAAATCAAAGTCAGTCGTAAATCGAGTTTGAGAAACTCGATTTTGGGTTGGAACTCGAGTTTCACAAACTCGATTTTCAAAAAATAGTCCAACTTACTAAATAACTTCAAACGCATGCTAGCCACCAAATTTTTTCCAAAAAATGTACTGTTAAGCAAATTTTGCCCAAGAAATCCTATCAATGTTGTTAGATCATAAGCTAAAGCAAAGGAACATAAACGATATTAAAACAAGCATCAACGGCCCGATGCAGATGACATTGTCCTGTTCTCAAAAGCCATAAAAAGTTTATTATAAAAAATTTATAAACTTAAATCCTACACAATTGTAGGGACCGGGTTTGAGCACTTCGACGGGTTGAGGGAGTGGACCCAAGCCCAGCTTGCCCCGCAATGAATTTATAGAGAATGGGCTCAAGAACTAGGCCTTAGTGAGAAGTGCAACGACCATGCATGGTTGCATGTGGGTTAGATAACCTAAGCGTGAATTGGGATGCGTAGTAATGCTCCTCGGACTTGTTCTCCAGGGCTTGAAGCTCTTATAATTTCTTTGAGGATTGATTACAAGGTTTTCTTAGATAATACAGGTTGCTCCAGTACTCTTTCATTCGTCCCTCTTTCTTCAAGAGGGGTTCCTTACATTATATACCCCTCCCTCAATTGATCCTATCCCTACACTTGTTGAGCAATCAGGCCATTACTTGAGTGCTTGTCCCATCAGCCGCCTTCCCATTCCCTTTGTGGGTTGCGGCAACCAATGTGGCACTGTTGTGGAGTGCTCTCCTCATCAATGCGGCCAGGACGGTAGTTGAGGGCATTTAATGTGGAGGTGACAGTTCGTCCTGAACTTGCTCCTCCACCATGCTTCCATTGCTGGCGCTTGGTACTTGCTCTCTGCTCTTTGAATAGTCAGGAAGGCTCCCTTGATGGTGTGTTGCCTGTTTACTTTATGGTGTCGGATGTCCGAGGACAGAGTCGTCCTCGGCGTGGCTTATTGGGCTCCTGGGCTTCTTACTTTCATCCTCGGACCTTGGACGCCTTCTCGGCTCGGGCCTTCGGTCCTAGAACGAAGTGGGCCGGGCTGTCTGACTTACTGGCCCCACAACAATAAACCACGTTTTATTTATTAAAAAAAAATTAAAAAAAATCATGTTTTAACTAAGGGATAATACTTAACAATAATTTAAAAACAAATTTAAATTCTATTCAAATTAAAAGTCTATTATAAAGAATTTATCTTGATTTTGTTTTTTTTTTCCTCAATTTGCATGATTTAACAATAATTTTAAACAGATTTAAATTATATTCAAACTAAAAGTTTTTTATAAAAAACCTTATAAACTTAAATCCCATACAACTCACGTTTTTGTTTTGTTTTTTTTTATTTTTTCTCATATTGCATCTTTTTAAATTAATATTTTATTAGGATATTAAGCTCCAAAGTTCTTGACCAAAGGATAAATTTAGATAAAGTTTTGTAGGGTTAGTTTCTGTAGCCCAAGCCTAAAAAGTTTGGATTATGAGCCCAATGAACCCAAAACAATGAATTTGTAGATAGTGGGTGAAAGAGTTAAGATGGTTGTGAATTAAACAATAGTTAACTATGGTATTTAAAGATGAAATCACACTTGAAAAACTGAACAAACGGATGTCTGAAGATGTGTATTATTGAATGAAAGATGATTACAACTCTTACAGCTACAGTAAATTTGTTTTCTTCTTCCCTTTCTTTTTTGTTCCGATCTCCTTTTATCAGAGACCTCTTTTCTTTATATAGCACCCCCTCCCATCATCTTCATCGTCCACTTGTTCTTCATCTAAGCATCAACTTGAGTACATGTCCCATTAGATATCCTCTTTAGCTCTCTGTGAGTGGTGGTAGCTGAGATTATACTGTTCAGGGGTCTTCTCCACATTAATGCGGCCAGAAAAGCAGCTGCAATACATTTAATGTGGTGGTAGTAGTTTGTCTTCTAGATATTTTTCCGTTCCTATCATCTCCATACGTGCCTGAAGCCTACCCTTATCATCGAAATCGTTAGAAAGATTATTTGAACCTCCCAAGTATCCGCTTGACCAAGGCTTTTTGTATCCGAGGAGAACAACCTCTTCGGATTACTGGTGACCTCTTCGGACTACTGGTGATCTCTTCGGACTACACTCATCCTTCATTTCCAGGTGTCTTTCTTCCAGATGGACTCCATCTCGACCAATGCCTTCTCTTCGAACATACAGTAATCTTCAAATAGGGCCCTAGGGCCAATACATAATGTTGGGCTTTTATCCCCCACAAGTTTTATCATCTAAGTTTTAAAAATTTAAATTATACTCCAACTGAAAGTCTATTATCAAAATTTTCAGAACTTATACGTATTAATTCAACCATGGCTTTTCAATGCCATCCATCTTAACCAATAAGTCATCCCTACAATTAAAGTCTATAATTTATGTTTTAATCTAATAAATGCATCTTACTTATTGTTATTTGCTTTTCAATTTGTGTGCAGGATATTATGCCAAAGGAAGTTTACTATAAATAAATTTTTTTTTATTATTTTTAGTTCTTGGTCTTCTTATGTAATTTTTTATTATTTTTTGATATTCTCAAATTTTGGACTCTTTTGTGTATGTTTTGATTTTCAATTTTGGTTATTGCATTTAATTTGTGAGTGTGTTGAATTTTTCAATTAGACTATCACTAGAAAAAAAAAAACGATATTGAGGAACTATTTTGTTTATCATTTCACCAAGACAATAATTAATATTTAGTGTAGATAAAAATTTAAATTTCAAATTTCTTATTTAATCACCAAATTTTTTACAAATAGAGCTGGCAGAAACCTAGGATATTAATGTTAAACAAGAGTGGAAGCCCATTTTTTCCTTTAAAAGAAAAAGGAAAAGAAGAGAAAAGAAAAGAAAAAGTAGAGTAGAAGCCCATTAGAGTTATAGGCCCATCAGATCAGCAGAAAATGACGAAATTGCCACTTCCATTTTTACGACGACCCGTGAAAAAAAGTCAGGGGGTCCGGGTCTTCATCCCATTGCCATATATTTGTTGTATAGTCAAGCTCGGTAGCGAGAAAGAAGAAGAAGAAAAAAAAAAGTAGGGTTTTGCAATGGTGAAGACTACGAGCAAGGACACCCAGGCTCTTTTCCAATCTCTCCGATCTGCTTATGCAGCCACTCCCACTAATCTCAAGGTTTCTCTCTCTAGGAATTTCTCTTTTTCTCTCTCTATAATTTAAGATCTTAACACCAATCGTGTATATTTTTGCAGATCATCGATCTCTTTGTGGTTTTCTCTGTCTTCACTGCTTTGATCCAGGTATTTTTCCATTTCTTTATATAATTTACTCTCTGGAAAACGTTTGAAATGCTTATGTTAAACTCCCTTTCTGTTTGGTTGATGAGAAAATGCGGGAAAAAAAAAAGACAAAAAAAAGAGAGAAAGTAGAATGTAATATTTGAAACATTGTGTTTTGGTGTTGTTTTTGGATTCTAAAAATTGAAATTAACATCTTAGATCAGTTGTTGCATCCAATTCGATGAGCTGTTTTGTTTCCCTGAAAAAATGATATATATATATATATATATATAAAGAAAATAAAACGAGAAATGGAAATTTTATTACCAATATGAGGCCCTAAAGAATTTATGATCTGAAATTATTTATTTATTTATATTTTATTTTATTGGTAAGTTACACAAGCACCCAATGAATGGGTCTTGAACTCACGACCCTCAATGGCTTATAAGGGGAGGAGGTGCTGGTTGAGCTAGAGCTTATTGGCAATTGGAATTGTGATCTGATATTCATAGAAATTAAGAGAACTAAAAAATGCTGTGGATGAATAAGCACCATGAACGGTCTGCGTACAGTTTCTCGTAAAGGATCGTTATTTGAATGGCAAAACTGTATGCTCCTGCCCCTCAAAAAATCGTACTATTTTTCTCCTTTTTTTTTTTTTTGCTGAGGAAATTGGGAATTTATAAAATAAGGAAGGATGTTTTGGCATCGTTGTTCATGCCATCTGGGTTTATAAATGCATGGGATAACTTATTTGACGCCAGATGGTTATTTCTGTATCTTACTTTATGAACTAATTTCCTAAGACGACAATTCCGATTGATCTTTTATAGTAGCCATTGCATACAATTCAGATAGCTTGGGTGCTTATACTCTTTTTATAGTTGAAAATTATATATTTCCACAAAATTGACTAAGAAATACAAAATACATCTTGAATTTTACATATTCAAGTTCAAGCTATCTATGAAATCTAAGAAAGAACATGGGGGATTATTTCCTAACACAATCATTCAATCATGAGGGAGGATATACTTTTCCATGGTTGCGTAGAATATTTGTGACTTGTAAGGGTTTAAAGCAAAATTTTCCTGTAACTCTGTATGTTCTCTTAGGATTTTTCTTTGACAACAAAGAATTTTAGTTTTGTTATTAAAGTCTGTTGGGCTTCTTTTTCTTTCTTTTTTTTAAATTTTTTTATAAGTAATAAGATTATACAAATTAGGAAAAATAAGTCACCCAAGTATACAAGAAATATATTGGGGTAGACAATCAGTTGCAAAAATTGCATAAATCTAATAAATCAACTATAGAAAATAAAGAAAGGTTCCTCATGGTTGTCAACCAATCCAATAAGATTGTAAAAAAGAACAACTTAAGGTTAGGCAAAGAACTTTTGGTGTCTTCAAAACTCCTGCTATTTCTTTCCCTCCAAATGCACCACATCAAGCAATGGGGGATAACCATCCAAATATGACCATTTCGATTACGACCAAAGTGACCTTGCCAACGAGCTAAGATGTCAACTACAGATTTTGGCATCACCCACGAAACTCCAAACAAAACCAAAATCATGGACCACAAATCTAAAGCAATAGGGCAATGTAGCAAAAGGTGATCAATAGATTCACCATTGCATTTACACATATAGCACCAATTTGTAATCCTTACCTTTCTCTTCCTTAAGTTGTCAATAGTCAAAATTTTATCCAAAGCTGCAGTCCATACAAAGAAGGCTACTCTCAGTGGGGCTTTTGATCTCCATATATTTTTTCCAAGGGAAAGGATGCTCACTGGTGATTGCAGCTGTATCCAGAAGATGGTAATAAGTACCAACCTTGAAGCCCTTTTTCTTATCAGGTTTCCAGCACATTTATCCTCTCCAATCCCTCTAAATCTAAAACCATAAATGGTATCCATGAAAGTCATCAAGGACTCCAATTCCCAATCTTGTATGGCATGTACAAAGTGTAGATCCTAGTGAAGAACCTCATTAGTGAACTGCATTAAATCCTCCACACTTGCCTCCTTATTACGACAGATCCGAAATAACTCAAGGTAGCAGACATCAAGAGAACTCTCCCCACTCTATCGGTCTTGCCAAAATTTCACCTGTGTTCCATCCCCAAAATTTCACTTGTGTTGGGCTTTTTACTTTTCAGGAAATCTTTTTTAATCGCATGACTCATCTATGGTTACACACGCACACAAATATTAGCTATTTCTTATCCTTCAATTTCTTTGCCAGTTTTATATGCACTTCAAGGGTGATTGTCCTGTTTTTCATCTTTCTGAACATTGGAATTTGTGGGAATATGTTTTATTTCCCCTTTAACTGTTAAGGATATTTGTCCTTTGTGGAATGTGTTTTAAGGGTGGTTTTTGGGTCCTTGGAAAGTGCTATTTAGATGCATCTCTGTTTTGAAGATCCAAGTTAATTCCTCTACATCTAGTTTGAATGTTAGATTGCTGATGTACCCATTCTACATCCCTTCCTAGTCCTCTCATTTAATACCTCCTTAAAATGGGTCTTGATGCCAACAGATATTTGCAAATATTTTGTGACTTTACTCACTACAACTAACGCTTACAAGCTTTGCAGTGTTTATTAGTTCTTTGAATTAGGCATAGAAGATAAGTATGGTCCAAAATGGTAAAGTAATTTTTGACCTTCTGATTATTTATATATATATATATATATAGGCATCTAGCATCCTGATGCAGCTTGTTCAACAAGAAGATCTTATCACATGAATTGATGACAGCTTGATAAGAATAGTAAGAACTTAGGCTTTATGGTGACAAAAAGAAACAAAAAATTATATCAGAAAGATACAGACTTTTCTTTTTGGCAAGTATATCAGCAAGTTACAAACTTATGAATAAATGATTTACCTTCTTCCAGTTTCTCATAATTAGCATTGTCAAAGTTCTACTTTGGGTGTTTGATCCTCACCTGATATCTTTTTTTGTAGTGTGGTGTAATTGATTCTTTGATATCTTCTTCATCATCTTATTTGCAAAACATTTTTGATTTTGGTGATCTTGAGCTTTGTCTTGCTTTGCACAATCAGCAATTTTGAATTTTCACTTGATTTTTAAATCTTTAATATTTGTTGTTTGGCTAGCTTAAAATTTACTCTCTCTCTCGATTGGTTAGATTTGAACCTCAGACTCACTCCAACCTTATCCCATCCCTTTGCCAATTATAGTTTTCTATATTTCTTGTACTAGCACCTCAATTCTGACGCTTCTTTTTGAAGTTTTTCCTGTGGGTTATCTTATGGTGAACCGTGAACCTTGTTTGATGCTTTTAAGCTAGTAAATTACTTTCTCCACTGGTGCCCAGTAGTTGAGCAACTTTAACATGAGATAATTTATGGTAGTAGTCAGTATTCTGTGCCCTTTTCTGTTTTTCATTCAGAGCCCTTTGCAGCTCTTCTATCTCATCTTCAAATTAGTTTTCATATATTCCCTGAACAAACTTGTTATGCTCACTAAAGCGGAATTTATTGACAATAAGTTTCTTTTCCTGAGGCCCATCATTGAGTCAGACCTGACATTGGGATAAGAGAGATGATTTGCCACATTGTTACTTAAAACATTATTATCAGCTAGATTCACTAAATGATGTTCGATATGGTTGTAGCTGATTATTATATTTTAGTTTCCTTGCTGCTTTATTATTGGTCTGCGATCCGTTTGGTCATATAAGTTCTATATCTTATTGTGCCAGGAATATAGCTTTCTCTTTGGCCTTTTAGTTTTACATTCAAGTTCTATCAGTATAATCTGCCTTTTTGAATCTAACCTTGGTTTAGGAAGGTTTAACTAGAAATTTAACTAATTAGAGACTGGTTCTGTATTCCCCATTTATTTTTAATTCTTTATGCATATGTGTTTCATTGAATAAAGAAGATTTTAATTGGTTCCAGATCTTACCTGGTCCAGTTCTGACAAGTAGTTTGCCTTCTTGCTGATGAACAGGTAGTATACATGGCTATAGTTGGATCATTTCCATTCAACTCGTTTCTGTCAGGAGTACTTTCTTGCATAGGGACTGCGGTCCTTGCTGGTAAGCTGGATTTTTGGTTTAATATTTTGTGTGAGGAGCAAATCACATGACACATGCTGAACTCTGACTTAGCTTTATAACTACCATGTCACCAAATAATTCTAAATAAGTTGAATTAATGTTGGTTACTGATTTCTGTTATACTTTTTCTAAGCTGGCCCCTCTTTTTGCTAGTATATACTTCTTGGCATCCAATCTGAACACTTGCTGATTGAATATGTAGTTTTTGGAGAGAGTGAATTTGTGGCTGATAGGCTTGTTTTTTACTGCAGTTTGTCTCCGCATCCAAGTGAACAAAGAAAACAAGGAATTCAAGGTAAATTTCCTTTCCACTACATTTTTTTCTCTTCTGCTCTGATTGTTGCTCAGAAGGTAATGAAACAACCTGCTGAAAGAATTTAAATTTTGTTGGCTTTGGTAATTGGTACTATTGTTTTGCTGCAAACATAGATAGGCAAATGGCATGAATTTTTTGTCCTTCCTCAGTCCCCTCCTCCCATTCCCTTCCCCCTCTTGCAATTCCCAACAAATGCAAAAGGGTAAAACTTATTGGAAAAAGTTTGGCTCCAATCTAGTTTGGAGCTATCTTGTTGTCTTATAAATTGTCACATATGGGTTGGAGAAAGATAGCTTTAAACTACTTTGAAGCCAAAATTTGTTCAAACTTATATATAGTTCCTTAGGTGCTGTACTTTAGTTTCCCAAATTAAATTCAATCATATGGCTTTGGAAGCCCAAGTGCATTGGGAACATAAGGGACAACACCTAAGTTTTGTTGAATGCAATTATAGAGCAGAAAAAAGTGAGCACTATCATAATCTTGATAATATTCATTCTTACTAGTATATCTGTTCCATCAACTTGCAGGATTTACCACCAGAGCGTGCTTTTGCAGATTTTGTTCTCTGCAATTTGGTGCTTCATTTGGTTATTATGAATTTCCTTGGATAGATTGCAATCTATGGGCGTTCTGTAATGTTGTTCCTTGGACTTTTACTAGACTTGGCCATAAAGTAGTTATTGCCATTACTAGACTTTGCCATTGATGCTGCAATTTTTCTTAGGTTGTAACTTATGGAGCTCACTATATATGAAAAAAGGATCTGCAATTGAATTTTCTATGATTTGTTTTTTATTTGAGAAGCCTCATTCTTTATTAAAGAATTAGACACCTAAACAAAGCTTTGTTGGTATGTCGCATCCTTGGTTTCTCAGGTTGATAAATTTAGTCACAATTTTTCACAACTAGTGCATTATATATGTGGTATTAGTGGTGGATTTATTTAAAAGTGATGCTACTTTTTTTTACATCTAGTCACCTTAATAAGTTGTAATAAAGGTTGAGAAAAATTTTGTGACTACCATTGTGCTTTCTATAGGACTTGGTTTTGAAGTATTCATATTTTGTCTTTTACTTGAGAAACTGTAAAACAGTAGTAATTTCCTAGGGATTAATTTCCAAAAGTTAATGTTGTGCTTTGTTGCTAGAGAGAGAATTGCCAAAGAGAGGAAATTAGAGATATAGAGGGAAAACAAACCTAGCCTTAATCTTAATCTCAAATGAAATTTGAAAATTAAGATATTTTGAACAACAATTTTCAGTGTTTAAATAATATTACACGTATTTTCATATATTTTTTATTCATACGTATTTTTAAAAAATACAAACAACATTATTAGAACAACATTACCAAACGGGCCCTCAGTTTTTCAACACTCAATGAATGTATTTTTACAAGACCATTTGCAGCTGTTTATAGCATAGGAAGTAGTATATGATGACGTCATCAGATAACTAACTTCCTAAATTTTAGCTTACATATTTTCTTCATGTTTATCACGTGTACTTTTCAACCGCGTGTTGTCATTTTATAATGGCATGTCATCATGTCACATGCCATATCATCACGTGCTACATTATACTCCCCCTTTTGAGAGAACTATTTGGGCTCTTAAAATTCCTTCTAAAATAAAAATTTTCCTTTGAAAATCAAATGCTTGATTAACTGCCTACTATCCTCAATTTATTGAAGCGTAAAGTTCCTGTGGATTCAATTTATCCTATTTGCAAACAATGTGATGAGTATGTGCTTCTTGTACTACGGTCCTGTGGAATGATGAATGATGTGATGAGTAAGGCAGGTTCTTCTCAGGTGTTTAATGGCTGACCTTGTTACCCGGTTGAAGTAAGATGATATGACATTATTTGTGGTCATAGCTTGGCATATTTGGAAGAGGATTGTTTCATCCATAATATTTTCACAACAAATCATAGATGATAACTGATAATTTGTTATTGGTTCTAATTTAAATCTACAATTTAAATTACTTTTTTGTCAACCAATAACAACTCATTGCTTAGAATTTATTGTGAAAAAATTATGGATATTAACATTTAGAAACTCAGTTATTTGGGGTCACAGCTTGGGGTCAGATGGTACCTTACCGTATCAGCCGGTATTTTTCCTAACTGAAGGTAAACTGGGATAAAAAAAACCTCTTTATTTGTACCGCTCTAAATATTGGTTGTTATTGGACAATTCTAGCTATATTGGCGAATATCAAGTGATCCGGCCGACAAGTGAGAATCATTTGGTACAAAGGTACAACGGAAAAAAAACAACGAATGCAGCAAAAACATGTACCAGAGCCCACTTGCCAAGTTGCCATCATGTTTCCGGTCACCACCTTCACGTCACTAATGCTTGCTTCTTCTTCTTTGTTCGCCCTTGAATCTTCATCTTTCTGCTTCATTCTTCCTTTTTCTTCTCCAATGTTTTCCTTTTACTTAGCTTAAAAGTATGTTTCATTTTATTTGATTTAATTAGGGTGTTCACGGTGCAGTTCGGTATGGTTTTGGGTCATTTGTAGTATTGCACTTTGTGGTGTGGTTTAACCAAAATTATAAGTGCACTGCACCATACCTCAATTTTGCAGTTAAATGTGCAGTGCGGTGCGGTTTGGTACATTGTACAAACGTGGGACTTGGTTAATTTTTGGTTGATATATTTTTTAAGATGTCACAGCCAATTACTAGTTTACTATTAATAACCATGATAATATGACAGAAAGTTTATATATATATATATATATATATATATATATATAACACAAATATATACAAGTCAAAGAAAAAATCCATGACAATTTGACAATAAACTAAAAGTACCACAAATATATACAAAACAAAAGAATAATCCATGACAGTAAATTATACACAATTATATATGTTAAACAAATATAACATGTAACACAAAAATGCTTAACAAGCAGCAACCATAAGGTCCATAATAGTGTACCATATACACCGCTAGTCATGTCTACTGAGAAGTGAATGAGGTTTGAACTTTTAATTTTGTATTTGACCAAAATGAAGTTGTTTTTAATGTGAAATTGGAACACACTAATGCTAGGCTAGCCACTTACATTATATAATATTAAATAAGTGATAAGTATTTAATATAAAATAAAAATATATATGAGTGTAGTGCAGGGCGGTTTTATATGGTTTTCTTATCATAAAACCGCATACCGCACTGCACTGTGCAGTGTGGTGCAGTTCATTGCCACTTGGGTGTGATGC
The DNA here is from genome assembly GCA_032727855.1 of Quercus ilex subsp. ballota. NCBI lineage: Eukaryota > Viridiplantae > Streptophyta > Magnoliopsida > Fagales > Fagaceae > Quercus > Quercus ilex. The sequence goes on from CM064919.1 coordinate 1,533,774, forward strand.
GGTTACTTTATTTTACCAGCAGTTTTGGTCGATTTTGGTCCAGTCATGTGGTTTGATGAACACCCTTAGATTTAACTGTCATTTTGCATTGGGTGCAGTCATGCAGTTTGATGAACACCCTTAGATTTAACTGTCATTTTGTATTGTGTGCTATGCGCTAACTCTCTAACCGCTTGGCTCCACCACGTGAACTTTGAAATTCAAAATAGCTTTTGTGCTACACACAACCATCCGACAAAGACTCAAAAAATGAAAAGAAGTTTTGTCATTTGTGTATTTTGTATTTGAGTATTTTGTATTTGAGAGCTGCCACGACCACAATATTTTCACAGCAAAATGAAGTTGTTTTTAATGTGAAATTGGAACACACTAATGCCAGGCTGGCCACTTACATTATATAATGTTAAATTAGTAATTAAGTATTTAATATAAAATATAAATATATATGAGTGTAGTGCAGTGCGCTTTTATATGGTTTTCTTATCATAAAACCACATACTGCACTGCACAATACAGTGCGGTGCAGTTCATTGCCACTTGGGTGCGATGCGATTACTTTATTTTGCCAGTGGTTTTGGTTGGTTTGGGTGCAGTCATGCGGTTTGATGAACACCCCTATATTTAATTGTCATTTTGTATTGTGTGCTCTGTGCTAACTCTTTGACCAATTAACACTACCACGTGAACTTTGAAATTCAAAATAACTTTTGTGCTACACACAACCATCCAACCAAGACTCAAAAAATGAAAAAGAGGTTTTGTCATTTGTGTGTTTTATATTTGAGAGCTGCTACGTTCACAATATTTTCACAATAAATCGTAGGTAGTTAGTTGTTGTTGGTTTTAATTTGAACCTAACAATGAAATTACTCTTCTACCCCATCAATAACAACTTGTAACAACTTGGTACATAAGATTTGCTGTGAAAATGTTGTGAACATATCATTTCTCTTTATATTTTTATGAGCTTGGTTAACAGGTATTTTTATGAGCTTAGTCAAAGGACATATCATTTACCTTTATATAAAAAACTAATTGTTGTCAATAAAAATAAAAAGAATAAAGAAAGAAAAGAAGAAGGAAAGAAAAGTGGGAAATGATCCCCAATGTGAGTGTGGCAGCCACAATAAGTTCCCCTTTTGACATACACGACTACACGTATGTTCAAATTATCTTTCACGTGTCTTTTTTTCTCAATCCAAACCAAAACCAAAACCATCTCCAGCTTTTTGCCTATTCTACGTTTGTCTCGTTTGTAATCATCTTTGCTATGTATAAGAGGAAAGTTAGTCTAGTGCTATAAATATTTTCACAATTTTGTCATAACTTTATTATGTGACGATTCATGAGTGAGGAAAATAAAATAGTGGGTCTATGCGAGTTTACGTTTTCACCATTCACGAGTTGCCACGTAGTAAAATTGTGGTAAAGTTATAAAAAAATTTGTGGCACTAGACTTATTTACAAGAGGATTTCCCTTTTTAGGTTGAATTTTTATATGGTTTAAAAATACCTTTAAATCTTATATTTAACAAGGAAAAAACTTAAAAAGGACTCGATAAAAATATATCTCCAACTCCTACCTACAAAATAAGACATTCTCTTATTAATCTATGTTTTTCAAACAAATTTATCAAAAAAAATTAAGTGTCCGTTTGGTAAAGTTGTTTTAGTAATGTTACTTATATTTTTGAAAAATACATATAAGTGAAAAAGTACGTGAAAATACGTGTAATATTGTTTAAAAAATAAAAACATTTGTCTAAACACATGTACGGTATTAGACAAAGAGTAATGCTACATATACAAATTATTTTACAATATTTTTACAAACTACTGATATGGCAAATTCTTACTAGTTCTAATATAATCTCATCATTAACATCATATTTTTATTTGTAACAACTATTTGAAAAATACAAAAATCACATTAGCAATTCATAAAAATATTATAAAATAATTTGTGTGCATTACTCATTAGAAAAAAAAAAACGAAAGTAAAAAAGCACTTGCGCCCGCCAATCCCAAACTCGATGCTCTGTGGAGTCTATTATTACTAGTCTCCCAGAGTGTGAGCCAGTGGTAGTAGTCTCTCACTCTCTCTCTCTCTTTCTCTTTCTCTTTCTCTTTCGCTCTCCCAAATTTCACTCAATCAATCTTCAAACTTCAAAATCTTCACACATAAGCAACCTTTTAGAAAGTAGAAACAAAATCCAAACTCTTCCCCGATTTTTTTCTCTCCGCAAAAAATAAAAAATAAAAAATAAAAAAAATATAATAATATGTTTATCCTCTCTTCTTCTCCGCCAACCACCACATTCTTCACATCCACAACCACAGCCACAACCACACCCAAAGCTAGGGTTTCTTTTTCTTTTTCTGTGCGATTCTGTACTCGGAGACAACCATTTCCGTCTCTTTTTCATTCTTTTAAAGTGAGTGCCACGGCGGAGATGCTTCAGGACAAGGAGTCTTCCTCCTCCTCCTCCTCCTCCTCGCCTGCGCCGCCACCCGCGGCTACTACTTCGTCCGGAGAAACCAGCAAGGACTCCCGCACATTTCTCAATGCCACCACCGAACAAGGTTCGCTTCCCTCTTCCTTCTTTTCTTCCAGCCTAAATTATTTCTTTACTTTCTCTTTTCTTTTCTGCTGAGAAAAATGTGGTGGAGTTAAAAAAGACTGAGATTCCTAATTACTTTCTTTGTTCTTTACTCTCACTTCTTGTGCTCTTTCTTTTGAGAAAATGTTGCCTTTTTTTATTTTTATTTTTATTGGTAGCATCACTGCAGTGTTCTATCAGTATCGTTTCGAGTTCTTATCAACAGTAACGCAACGAAATGCGGTTGCAGCAGATTAGTTTTTGTAACTAACAAGTAATTGATTCTGTTTATGGTTTAGTTATCATTGTTCAGAGATGACGAATTCATATTCAGTTCCTCTTAGTTTCGTAAAATAGAATGCATTTTGAAATTCACATTTTGAGGCATAGGAAGAAATAAAGATACGTTGAATTTTATAAATACATGCTACATCTTTAATTTAAAAAAAAGCCTAATATGTTAAGTGAAGATGAAGAGATTTTGTTTGAAAAGTGCATATCATTACGCCGATGTTTTTTGATTTAATGAGGAGATATGTTTCTAGAAATACGCCGATGTCTTATCCTATCAAAATCTATGTAAATCCTATTTCAAAATTCCCTTTTGTATACTTCTTATACATTGTTTATTACTTTTTAAGTATAAACATGAATGCAATACATGTCTATACTTAAGAGGCCATGCTATTTAAGTTAGTAATTTATGTATATCTTAGCATTGATTTGGGTCCATCGCCCCAAGATCGCTTAATTTGCATTTCTCCATAATGAGTGGTCCGTTAACAAGGGGCCATTTTTTGAGTTGATAATTTTTGAATTCCAAGAGATAGATGGGAGAGTTTTTAGTTTGTTGGTTCATCAGGGTTAAGAGAGTTTTTAGTACGAGTCGTTGGTTCTTGAGTTCTGCTTGGATTTTATGACAGATGAGAGAGAGAGAGAGAAAGGGAGAGAGAGTTTTGAATTAAATGACATTTATGCCAGAGAATTTTTCATGCGGGTTTCAAAAGGGGATGAACTTCCACTTGTCGGAAAATATTTTGCTAGGCTTTATGCTTTATGAGTCACGCTTTGTTGTATTGTGTATTAGTGGTTATTGTAATCGTGGATATAAATCATTGTATGCTTTAACATTTAGTAATACTGTCCTAAATTGATATATATAACTGAGAAATCGATGATGCTTATAGAAAGGGTTGGTGATAGGTGATATCAGACCTTGCTCTGCTTGTTTTTTTAAAAAAAAAAAATCCAAAGCTTGCTATTTTGTAGTGGATGTCAGGGAAATGTGGGAATAAACCTATTCAAGTATTTACATCTTCAATTATAACTAAGAAATTACTTCGGCTATGGAAAAGTTTTATGAATTTATTGAGGACCTAAACTTGATAGATTTTCCATTGGAGGGAGGGAGTTATACATGTTCTAGTGGTACTAACCAGCCATCCATGTCTAGGATTGATAGAGCTTTGGTGTCACATGACTGGGAGCAGCACTTTTCGGATGTGATCCAGCGGATTCTACCACGACCCATTTCAGATCATTTCCCAATTCTTTTGGAGGCATGGGGTATGGCGAGGGGGGAAAGTCCCTTCCGGTTTGAGAATATGTGGTTGAAAACGGATGGGTTTGTTGATAGAGTTGATTCATGGTGGAATCACCATTCTTTTTCGGGTACACCTAGTTATGTGTTTGCTAAAAAATTGAAAGTTTTGAAAGAAGACATTGTTCAGTGGAATCGCCAAGAATTTGGCAATGTTGGTCGCAAGAAGAAAGAATTATTGGGGGCTTTAGAGTTATTAGATGCTAAGGATGGGGTTCTTGGACTCATTGAAACAGAGATGAATTAGAGAAATGAAGTGAGATTGAAAATAGAGCATCTTCTTTCTTTAGAGGAGATCTCATGGAGACAGAAATCGAGGATGTTGTGCATTAAAGAGGGTGATAATAATACTAAGTTCTTCCACAAGATGGCTAATTCCCATTGAAGGTATAACCATCTGAGTTTCTTAGAAGTGGATGGGGTGATTTATGAGGAAGAAGTAGAAGTGACTGCTTAGGTAGTTCAGTTTTATAAAACTCTGTATCAAGAGTCCGAAGAGTGGAGACCTTTTGTGGAAGGTCTAGAGTTTGATCAAATTGGGGAGTTGGAAAGGAGCTGGATGGAGAGGAGGTTTGAGAATGACGAGATAATATCAGTGGTTAGAGATATGGAAGGGGATAAAGTTCCAGGTTCATATGGCTTTTCTATGGTCTTTTTCCATCATTCCTGGAGAGTTGTAGAAAGAGATGTTTTAGCAGTTTTTGAAGAGTTCTATTAGCACTGTAAGTTTGAGAAATCTTTTAATGCTATCTTTATAGCTTTAATCCCTAAGAAGAATGATGCCTCTAACATTCGAGATTTCAGACCTATTAGTTTGGTGGGGAGCATGTATAAGATCTTGGCTAAGGTTTTTGGCAAATCGTTTGAAAGTGGTGTTAGATCAATTGATATCTGAATCTCAGAATAGTTTTGTGGGAGGTAGACAAATCCTTGATTCAGTTCTCATTGCCAATGAGTGTGTTGACAGCCGGACGAATGGTAAGATTCCTGGGGTGATCTGTAAGTTAGATATTGAGAAAGCATATAACAATTTGAATTGGTTGGCACTTCTGAAGTTGTTGAAGAAAATGGGTTTTGGGGAGAAATGGTGCAGCTGGATTCGAACTTGTATCTTTATAGTGCAGTTTTCTGTGTTAGTCAATGGGTCTCCAGCTAATTTCTTTGGTGGCTCTAGAGGTTTGAGACAAGGGGATCTGCTGTCTCCCATGTTATTTTTAGTTATGATGTAGGTGTTTAGTAGGACGGTGAAGAGAATGGAGGGGGCAGGATTACTTACTGGCTTTAGGGCAGATGGTAGGAGGGGCAGAGGGGAATGTGTTTCGCATTTGCTGTTTGCGGATGATACTATTTTGTTTTGTGATGCAGTGGTGGAGCAAATCCTACATGTTCGATTGTTGCTACTTTGTTTTCAGGCTGTGACTGGTTTGAAAGTTAACGTAGCTAAGAGCGAAATGGTTCCTATAGGCGAGGTAAATAATGTGCATGCTTTGGTAGAGATATTGGGTTGTAGGGTTGGAGCCCTGCCAATGACTTATCTTGGTATGCCATTGGGGGTGTCCCATAAATCCTCCTCTATTTGGAACCCTATATTGGAAAAAATTGAAACAAAGTTAGCAGGGTGGAAGAAGTTATATTTGTCTAAAGGTGGTAGATTGACATTGCTTAAAAGCACGCTATCTAGCCTCCTTACTTATTTCTTATCTCTTTTCACCATTCCTACACATGTGGTGAACAAAATTGAGAAGCTGCAAAGGGACTTTTTGTGGGGTGACTCTAAGACACATTTGTTGTGTTAGGATAAGGTGTGTATGCCTATTGCTAATGGTGGTTTGGGTATTAGGAAGTTGACCACTTTCAATAATGCCTTGCTAGGAAAGTGGCTTTGGCGTTTTGGGATCGAGGAGAATAGGTTTTGGAGGAAGGTGGTAGCTTTGAAATTTGGGGAGGAATGGGGGGGATGGACCTCTAAGTTGGGAAGGAGTGTTCATGGGTGTGGTTTGTGGAGAAGTATTCGGATGGGATGGAAGTGTCCAGCAAAAATGTCCAGTTTAAGGTTGGGGTGGGGGATAGAGTGAAATTCTAGACAGACAGGTGGTGTGGAGATCTTCCTCTCCATTTGGCTTTTTCGGTCTTGTACAATTTTGCTGCAAACAAAGAAGCTTCCGTAGAATCATCTTTGATGTGTCAAGGAGCGGGGAATAGGGGAACTTGGGATGTTCGTTTCATTCGAGGTCCTAATGATTGGGAGGCAGATGTGGTGGATGATTTCTTTTGATTCTTGGCATCCAATTTACCTTTAGTGACTGATGGTGATCGTATGAGATGGAAGTTGATAAAGAACGGGGATTTTACTATCCGCTCATATTATCATAAGTTATATGGTTCTTCTTCCATTGTTTTTCCATGGAAAGGAATTTGGAAGATTAAGATACTCCGGCGTGTCTCTTTCTTTGTTTGGACAGCGGTATGGGATAGAATTCTCACGGGAGATAATTTGAGGCTTAAGGGCTTTGACTTCGTTGATTGGTGTATTATGTGTCGTTGTTGTGGGGAGACAGTGGATCATTTGTTGTTACATTGTGGAAAGGCTTATCGGCTATGGTGCTTTGTCTATAGAACTTTTGGGATTTCATGGGTCCCCTCATGTACAGTGTCAGATTTTCTTTTTGGCTGGTGGAATTGATTGGGGAAGCATTCTTCTCACATTTGGAATTTAGTTCCATTGTGTTTGATGTGGTGTATTTGGAGGGAACGCAATCGGCGGACATTTGAGGACTTGGATAGATCCGATGACCAACTGCTTGCTCTCTTTTTTGGTTCCCTTTTTGATTGGGTTAGGGCTTGGGGACTCACATCTAGCGATTCTCTTCCTTTATTCCTTAGCTCTTTTTTTTTTTTTTTTTTTGATAGGTAATAAAACTTTTATTGAAAAAAACTGAACATCATGTTCACGATGGTAAACACTTTGAACAATGAAACAAATACAAGAAAATCAAGAGTTACAGGAAATAGAAACTAAAAAATCAGACGCAGCAGTATAGTTTGTCCACCCCCAAACATGAGCCCAAAGAAACAGAGTACGAAAAATTAAACATTTTAGATGTTCCAATGTTCTCGCCTTATCTTCAAAAATGCGGGCATTACGTTTTTTTGTGTTTTTGTTTTTCCATCTTTTTTTGTACTGTTGTTTTGCTAGTGCTACTTTGCAGTTAGCAGTTTTTTGAATATACATGTTTCTTATCTATCAAAAAATTATAACTAAGAAAATTATTTAGAACAAATACAGCCTGTATGTTGGACCTTACATTACTTTTTTTGGGCGTGGATCCTATTTTATCCTGAATATTGTCTATGTTTGGTTATTTGTTTAACCATAATTCAGGCTGACGCTTTACCCAATATATTAAGATATATATATATATATATATTATTTATTTATGAAGTTTGTCTTTTACAGTGGCTGCACATATCATAACCATATTTGTCGGGAATACATTCAAGTCTGTTTCTGTAACTGTTGTACCATGCGCTAGGGTCTGAGACTAAAACGTCTGAGGTTGGTTTATTGAATCTTGACTTCTACCAGGCTGATCCATGTATTCAATTCTGGATTTAGAGGCCTGAAGAAAGTTGACCTTTGTTTGCTTTTCAAAAAAAAAAAAAAAAAAAATACTGTCCCCATCCTCTAGGCCTTTTTGGTTGGGCTTCTCCGATGGTGCTTGAGCTTTAAATTAGCAAAAGCTACTTTTAGACTGTTTGGTAACTCAAGGGTGTTTTAGTTTTTTGTCTATTTCATAAAGCAGCTTGTTCTCTTTAGGTTTGAAAACCAGATCAAGGGTTGCATTTTTAAAGCAGTTGCAACTTCTCGAGCCCTCCCAACTGGCCCTTACTCTTATTAATTTTCTCTCGGTTTGTCATGATAACACATAAAAATGGAAAGTAATTAATTTCTAACAGAGGTTAGACAAGGAAAAAAAAATAAATAAAGAAGGGAGGTTCATGAAGCCAACTTTGTTCAGTATTTTGGCTCATCGAGAGCTGAGAATAAATAAGGGGACAGTTTAAATAATCATTGATTAACACTATTTGATATCTATCTAAGTTATTGAGGACATAGAAAAATTCAAATAACTCATTCACAATAAATGAATAGAATGCTCCTGGGTATGAACATAAACTGCTTAGCCTGTCAGTCGTGAGTGCACTTGGATTACCTTGGTTTTGAGGGTTATTACTAGCCTGGACAATGTGGTTCTTTGTGGTTGGCATTGGAGATTTGGTAGAACTGATAAACTAGCCCATAAGGCCTCTCCTTTGTGTTTTGTTACAAGGCAATAGCCATCCATTTGAGGGTGAGGGCTGTGGAGTGAAGCTTGATGGAGCTCAAAGCAACCTTTTCATACTACTATTATTCATGGATGGTTAAAGTGGATGCTAGGTGTTTTTGTTTTTGTTTTCTAGATTTTCTGGTCTCTGTATTTTTTTTTTTTGGTTCTTATCTCCTACATTTTTTAATGACTAATGTTGAAATTTATCTGCAGAGTTGCTGGCAGGAATTACGAAGGAAAGAGAAGCAGGAAGACTGCCTTCAAGTGTTGCCTCGGGGATGGAAGAATTGTACCACAATTATAAAAATGCAGTAAATAAATCTATATTCCTTAACTCATTTTTGACAGATTACATTCACATACGTTGTAGAACCACTAGTATTTTTCTTTTCCTTTCCCATTATGCAAACTGCATAGGCATTATGTCTTAACTTTCTTCCTGGGAAAAAAAAGTTTATGGTGGTATAATGTGTAGAACTGTTCAGTTGTACATAATTAAATATACAATCTAATTCCTATCTTCTAGGGAAAAAGAAGTGTATGGTGGTGTACTGTGTACAATTGTTCAGTTGTACATAATTAAATATACAATTTAACTCCCAATTTTAAGATAGTTTACAGCTTCTAGTTTGTTGCTTATAATTGGAACAAAATACTATGCAGTTGTGAAAGAGAAAATATAAACACTTCTTGATTCAAATGAATGCTTGAATGTGCAATTAAAACTTCATAATAGAGTATTTTTCTTTTATTCAACTTCACTTAATTAAAGAAACTACTTTCTATTCTGGCTGACTTTCTATGGCCCATATATGTGCGGGACTGCCTTCAACTGTTGCTTTGGGGATGGAAGAATTGTTCCACAATTATAAAAATGCAGTAATAAATCAATATTCCTTTACTCATTTCTTACAGTATAAATTCATATATGTTCTAGAACCACTGGTATTTTTCTCTTCCTTTCCCTTTAAGTAAAATGCATAGGTATTATGCTTTAACTTTCTTCTTGGGAAAAAGAAGTTTATGGTGGTTTACTGTATGCAATTGGTTAGTTGTACATCACTTAATATACAATCTAACTCCTATCTTCCAGGGATAAAGAAATTTGTGGTGGTATAATGTGTACAATTGTTCAGCTGAACATAACTAAATATGCAATCTAACTCCTATCTTCCGGGGATAAAGAAGTGTATGGCAGTATACTGTGTACAATTGTTCAGTTGTACATTACTAAATATACAATCTAACTCCCAATTTTAATATAGTTTTCAGCTCTAGCTTCTTGTTTATAATTGGAGCAAATACCATGCAATCATGAATGGGGAAATAGTAATACTTCTTGATATTAAATGAATGCTTGAATATGCAATTAAAACTTCAAAATAAAGGGTTTTTTCCCCCTTCTTCCAAGTTCATTTGATTAAGAAAGAAGTCAATTTCTATTCTAGCTGACACTCTATGGCAGCCCATATGTGTGTGTGTGCACAAATGAAATACTTTTTACATAACATTAAGGCAAATATGGTGTGATTGATATATGGAGAACGTGCAAAACAAGTTTAAGACTTCAAATAACCTAAAAAAACTAAGTTTTACCTGAAAGATGGTTAGTACTTATTAGAAAAGCTGGACCTAAAGTCTCCTTCATCATTCTACACCTTCTCATGATCATGTGACTTGTATATGATTAACAAAAAATAACTGATATGCTAATTCTTAAATCTATTTGCTTGAAGTTTTCTTCTGATCTTCCAATATTTCCTAATGTTGGCCAGTGTCGATTAGTTTTGTTTATGGCATATGTGATTGACATGTATTTTGGCGGGCTTGTCTGTTTATGCAACTGCATCAATGGTTTACTTCTACTGTTTTTGTCACAAGTTATGATTAGTCAATTATGCCTTTAACTAATGAGGGTAAAGGCCATGGCAATCATGGTTTTTTGAAATGATTCACCCTGTAATCATAATATCCATATTTAATCAATTAGGATAATGTCATAATCAGTTCCATAGTTGAAGCTTCTGTAATGCTACTTTTTTATTGTAAATTGTCAAATATTTGATAGTTTATGTGACCTTGACTGCTGTACCAATGATTGTTCTCATTATTTTGTTGCACTTAATGCTACTTCTAGTTAAAATTGTATTTTGGTTTCAGGCTTATTGTTATTTAAAACTTCTGAATGTTGGAGAACATGCAATTAGCGTAGGATTATTTTTCAAATTTCCTTTACAAGGACAAATACAAGTTTTCCTCATTTAGGGTTCTATCCTGCAAATTTAATATACTGATGCACCCTTGTACAACATGCTGTGATCATGAGCTATAGCTCAAATTGTACCTTTCCCCGTTTTAAGAACAGGTGGAAGGTTAAGGACCCAATGGGTACTTATGTAACTTACCAATAATTTTTTTAAAAAAAGTTAAATTTGTGAGCTGTCATGTTTCAGGTTTTCCAAAGTGGAAATCCAAGGGCAGATGAGATAGTACTGTCAAATATGGCTATTGCGTTTGATCGTATGTTCTATGATGTTGAGGTAATTTTTAACTATTTACTCTATCATTATGTTTTTATAGCATAAAAAATATGTCCATCTCCAGTCTGCAGATTTTTTTTTTTTTGATAAGTCAGATATTGGATACAAGTTATCAGTTTTTATGAATCCTTTGTATGAAATATTATAGTACTTTTTCAGGACCCTTTTGTCTTCGAATCATTTCATGAAGCACTGCGAGAACCTTTTGACTACTACATGTTTGGTCAAAATTATATCCGTCCTTTAGTTGATTACAGGTGAGGTGACAACTTTTATGTGCTTCTTTCCGCATCTGGTTTTGTTGACAAATCTTGATTTGGTTTTCAATCAACTACCTGAAATTGAAGACTTCACTCGTTTTATGTTTTTCTACACGTTCATATCAGTAATATGTCATTCCTTTATATTAATATGCATGTGGTTGCTGAATATCTGTTGTTTCATGAAGTACATGTGGTCTTTAAGTATGATAAACAAAGACGCTTAATGTAGAGATTATTTGTTGGGAGCTATGTTTGATGGCTATAAGATCTTAAATTAGTTCTCGTTACTTGGGAAATGGAATTGTTGAGTTATTATTTGAGTATGCTTAGGATCTTAAGTGGATCAAGTTCATATATATGTATTGAAGTACATAACTCATGTATGCTATTTGCTTCTTATTTTATTGCTTTCTATGATCAAGTAACAAGTTGCACATTTGTTCACCTCCTTTTTAATCTCTTACTATTTTTGTTTATTTCATTATTTTTTGTTTGGTGGGTTTTTTCTTTTTTGGCGTTAATTGTGACTATCCACTTTAAACTATGAGGTCACTTGCAATGTCCACTCTAAACTATACAATTTTGCGATCAACACTTTAATTTGAGATTAATTTGTAATGTCCACTTTAACATCCATCACCAATGTTAGGATTAGCAAATTAGGGGGCTCTAAGGTGAAGATAACAAATTAATGGGAATTGATTTGTTAATCTTGACATACTTCTGCAACTCACGACCAAACCAGCCCGTTAATTTGTTATTTTTTCTATGTTGATTTTGGATGGTGAAATGGAAATTGCATATTAATATCAAATTAGGGTGTTATTGCAATAATTTCTAGTTTAGAGTGGACATTGGAAGTGTCCCCATAGTTTAGGGTGGATTCTGTGATTAACCTTTTTTCTTCTTTTAGATTTTTTTCTTCAATATAATGTTCATGTCATAAGTATGACTAATCCAATGTGTTGTTTAGATAACAGAGTGATAATGTAGCAGCTTTGTATTTTTAAACTCCTTAGGATTTAGACTGATTCTGGAATGCTTAGAGTGCCCATATTTGTGACATGCAAGCATTTACATAAACACATATTGTGATGCCTCTTAGTTGTCTTAAAAAGGTGCAACAAATCGCAAAAGCTGATGTTGCCTGGTTGTGGTTTGCATGTCTTGGTAGTGGTTTTGGGATTGAATACCCTCCATTTGCACATTAATGGTCTGTTTGGAAATAGCTTATTTAGCTTTTTGCTGAAAACTTTTTGCTGAAAGTGTGTTAATGTATACTTGTACCTTGAAAAAATTTGAAAAAGTGAGAAAAAGCGGGAAAAAGTGAGGTTTTAAAAAACTATACATAAAGTTAAAAGTTAAAAGCTAAAACTTAAAACTGATGCCAAACTCACCCTAAGTAGGCTTCTATCTAGCTTTCTCATCATATGAGTGATCATTGTAGTATGCGTAGATGTCGCATAATCTCAGATTCACACAAGATGATTAAGTTGGAAACAGTGAATCCTCCTGTAGATCTTTGCTCTGATTGAGAGCTAGTTGTCTATTTCTGTATTCCATCACAGCACTGTACCCAGCTTCTCATCTTTAATGGTTGTAAAAGTTCAGCGTTCTCTTTTCTTTCAAGTCTTCTGTTCTTATCCTGCTTACTTATAATGGAATTTACTGGAATAATTAACTTGTAATCTAATTCTGAAACCAGTGGCTACTGTTTTGCAATCAACACGTATTGAGACTTTCATGTGCTTTGGGGCCCCTAGTGTTTTACCTTAGCTCTGACTTTATAGTCTTTGATGCAGAAATTCATATGTTGGCAACATTTCCCTTTTCTATGAAATGGAAGAGAAGCTTCAGCAGGTTCCTATTTTCAATATTCCAGTTTATTTTTGTATACGCTGCAGCTAATAGTTGAATTATTTTCAGTTCTCTCTTTCTTGCCAAGTTAAAAAAATGTAACTTCCTTCTAGTTTGTTGTGCTTATTTTTATGTGTTTGTATGGGGGCTGTTAAGCTAGTAAGTAGATGTGCATGGTGAAGTCTTATAGTTGATTTTGGGTATAATGAATATAGGGTATGTGCATAACTCCAAAAAGAAAAATAGAAGAAAAATTCAATGTGGTCAGTGTTTACTTTTTATCATTTAGCGTTTTTGAAAAGGAAAATTTTTAGGCAGGCTACTTCAATAACTGAACCAACATGATAACTTGAGGAAGCATAGGCTTATTGTTATTTATTTTTTTTGAGAACCAGGCTTCTTGTTATTGACTGGTGTTGCATGTGTAAGAGGGCAGGGGATTCTATTAATCATTAACTCCCGCATTGTCCAATAGCCAGAGAGTTGTGGTGTATGGTATTTACACTTTTTGGGGTTACTTGGGTTATGCCAAAGGATGTAGTGGACTTCTGGCTAGCTGGCCAGGCAAATTTAGAAAACATAGAAATGGGGTGATATGGAATATGGTCCCCCACTGTTTGATGTGGGGTATATGGAGGGAGAGGAATGCTCAGATTTTTGAAGGAACCGAAAGATCGATTCAAGACTTGAAGATTTCATTCTTCTGTTAGGGTGGACAAATGCATTGGGTGTCTTCTTTTTTAATTTTTTGTCTGATATGCTTGATAGATGTAGTTTTACACTTAGTTTTTTATTGTTCTCATACTTTCTTTGGTACACGTCTTGTTTGTGTTCTTTTTTGTATTTGTTATTTCTATCAATGAAGTTTATTATTTATCAAAAAAACTGAACCAACATTAGCTTTTCATTGCAGGTTTTGTTTAGTTCCACTGGTCTATGGGTTGATTGTGTTATGAAATTGAGAGCTGTTCTTGGTTGGTTAGTTTGGGGTTAAAGGCTTAAACTGTCCAAAGTAACTGGTGTGAGTTGTATGGGGGACTTTCATAATTAGAATCCTTCTGCAATGTGCTTCCTTTACTATTCTAGGCTATGAGACTAAGGCTAGCATTTAGCATTGATGCTAGCTGTCCCAATTGCTTTTGTGCATTAGTTGTGTGAGATTTGGATGGTAAGAGTGCCCAGATGTTTCTCTGGTATGCTGTATGCTATTGCTAGCTGTCTCAACCAGTCCCAATATGTTTTCCACAGTTCTATTGATCAATGCCTGTTCAAGTGATGGGTGAAGAAATAGAACATCATAAAGAATTATCTGCTTGTTTAATGGCCTGTTATATGTGCTTATTTTTAAAGTATTTTTTATGCTTGCCAGTATTTGATCTTCAAATATTTCTTGATGTAGATGTGGCTTTTTTGGGATGTAATAAGTAACTCTTATGATTGATTGCAGGGTCACAATATTGTCTTGATGTCAAACCACCAAACTGAAGCTGACCCTGCTATCATTGCATTGTTGCTTGAAGCAACAAACCCGCGTATTGCTGAGAACATGGTGAAACTTTTCTTTTCCCCTTTCAAATACAGATGCCATTGTTGTGCATTTGGAAATGTTGGCATAACAAATTTGTACTTCATGTACTGCAGACCTATGTAGCAGGGGATAGAGTTTTAATAGATCCTCTTTGCAAACCCTTCAGTATTGGAAGGTGATTTTGAAATTTGTAGATTTATCATATAGTTATCATGCTCCAGTTCCCATTTAAAGTTTCATGAATTTTATGTTATCATCCTTTGTAAATTTTCCTAGGAATCTTATATGCGTGTACTCGAAAAAGCACCTGACTGATATTCCTGAGCTTGTTGAGATGAAAAGAAAAGCAAACACGCGAAGTTTGAAGGAAATGGCTTTACGTTTAAGGTATCTCTATTTCTTTGCTCTGTTTGTCTGATTGAAATCATGGATATGATATCTGTGCATATAAGGAATAAGTACAACTGGATTTTATTTCTTATTTCTGGTCATCATGGGTATCTTTGCCATTTATATTTTTTACTCATTCATGTCTTTCTTCAGAGTAAACCCTTTTTTTTTTTTATAAGTAAGAGAAATTTTTTTTGCAAAAATGACTACTTCATGCAAAAAGAGGCATGAACTAGCGAAAAGAATTATAAACAAAAAATTATGTACAATAAAAAAGAGAATCTATAAACATTGGAATGAAATCACTATAGGTGAGTCCCCAAGCACGAGACCAATCAAACAAAGTTGATGCAGGGAGCCAAAATTTTATTCTTTAATTTGCAATTAATTTTGTTTTTGAATTTGGTTATTAATGTTCAGGGTTTTAAGGGATTTAATTAGATGTTTTCCATATTGGTGTAATGTCTAATCCTATTTAATTAGTACTCCTATAATTGAGAAGAGGCAGATGAATTTTATGATGAGTTAAGAATATTTCTCCTTCTTTGTTCTCTTTGTTTGGTGGTGATGCCTAGGGTTTGCAGGCAGATTCTAGGTGGTGAAGCTTAGGATTTGTTTTGTTTGTTCCATTTATTCATCTTTTATCTCCATTTTCCTACTTGTTCTGCATCAAAAGTCCCTACGAGCAAGGCTAGGAGTTGAACCCCTGTAATCTCCAAGCCCTCAAATGTATGATTATTATGCTCCCTCCAAATGATCCACATCATACGCAACAGTGCCAAATTCCAAATGTTTGATGTTTGGCAATACTTCCCCAACTAGTTCCTCCACCCAACCAAAAGATCAAACACCCTCTATGGTAAAACCCAAGAGACACCAAAAGATTTAAAAATAGAACTCCATAACTAATAAGGCCCCTTACAATTAATCAAAGGCGTAAAACCCATTTTCGTCCCTATATTTTCACGCGATTCCCACTTTGGTCCCTAACTTTTTTTTTCACCGCTTTTAGTCCCTATCCTGGAAAACGCATCTCGTTTTTGTTCCTGCCATTACATTAGAGACGGAAAGAGCACAGTTGGCAAACAGAAGCTGACGTGGCCATTAAAATAATAATAAAAAATTTTATTTTGGCATTAAAAAATGCCACGTCAGCATCTAAATTAAAAAAAATTAATTATCAATTTTAACTAAATTAAAAAAATTAAAACCCGAATCAGTGAAAACCCAGATCTAAGAACAACAAGAACACATTTTCAGCTAATAATCTCAATCTGAATCAGTGAAAACCAGCAACGAGAATACAAAAAACCATAAATCTCAATCTGAATCACCAAAATGCATATAACACTGTCAATATTTTCAAAAACAAAACAGAACACTTTACAAAAGAGAAAAAATTCAAAATTAAAAACACAAACGGATCTCAAATTTGATCGCTAAAACAAAACACTTTCAATATTTTTCAAAACACAGAGAACAGTTTCACTTACTGAGAATCAACAATGCGAATGAAACAGTTTATAAAAAAAAAAAAAAAAAAAAACCAAAAAACTCAACCTTGAGTGAGAGTGAGTCTGAGTCTGAGAGAGTCACCAGTAGCTTCTTCACGAGGGAGACGTTGCCGGAGTGTACAGCGAGGAACAAGGCGGTGACGTCAGTCTTGAACTCATTGTACTCGACTCAGACCTGACTCGCCGATTCATCACATGGTATCACCTCGGTCTTCCTGCTCTTCAAGCACATGGCGCCGACGAAGTTAACGTCGACATACGGATCAGCGATGAGCTCCAACGCCGACTTCAGATCGCCGGAGAGCAAAGCTTCTGGAAGGCGTTGCGAGACTTCGGCGATGGGTTCGTTGTTGTTGTGGGTTTCGGACTAGCTTGAGGCGGGTTTGCTGGGTTTGCTTGAGATGGGTTTTTGGAATCGAGAAAGTTCCGTGGAGAAACAAAGTAGTGGTTGTCCCCTAATTAGGTGGATGGGGCACCAAAGATTTTGGTTGTGTCTAGGGATAGTATGGGTTTGGTTATATCTAGGATCATCAATCTTTCTGATCTGATCTCTTTCTTAAAGGTTCTATTCTGCTTGTTCAAGGTCTTATTCGTAGCCTTTTTTTTTTTTTTTTCTTCTGAGTTTGAGATTTTTTTGTTTGGATTGGATGTGTTGTATTTTTGGATTGATTTGGTACTCGGGGGGTATAGGATTTGATGATTTTGCTGGATTTGATAAAATGGTGATTTTGAGATTTTTAATTTTTGGATTTTAATTTCTGGGTTTGTGTTTTTATATTTGAGTTTGTGTTCTTGTTGTTCTTATTTAAGACACATTTAGATCTTAATTCATGTGTTTTTTGTTTTTAATTCGGTTTTTAATTTTTTTAATTTAGATGCTGATGTGGCATTTTTTAATGCCAAAATAAAAATTTTTATTATTATTTTAATGGCCACGTCAGCTTCTGTTTGCTAACTGTGCAATTTCCGTCTCTAATGTAACGGCAGGGACAAAAACGAGATGCGTTTTCCAGGATAGGGATTAAAAGCGGTGAAAAAAAAAGTTAGGGACCAAAGTGGGAATCCTGTGAAAATGTAGGGACGAAAATGGGTTTTACGCCTTAATCAAATGATGGTCAATAGTTTGCCTACTACACTGACACTTACAACACCAATCCACTATATTTTCTTCATATTTCATTCTATGAAGTGTAATGTTTATATGATTAGCACTTCCAAATTAGTCGCGTGGGAGAAAGTTTGTTTACCGATGGAGGAAGGTGGTTTGGGGATAAGGAGGGTGGGGTTGTTTAATCAAGTCTTGCTTGGTAAGTGGTTATGGTGCTTTGGGAAATAAGATCACAGGTCATGGCGTCAGGTTATAGCAACCAAATATGGAGTGGATAGTGGGGGTTGGTGTACTAGGGATGTTCGAGGGACCCATGGTTGTGGACTGTGGAAGAATATCAGAGCAGGAGCTGAGAGTTTCTTTAGACAGGTGGAGTATGCTGTAGGGGAAAGGCCATTGTATTTGTTTTTGGTATGACCCTTGGAGTGGGCCTATCCCTCTAAAGGATCTCTATCCAGATCTGTTTGCTTGTGCTGCTTCCAAAGAAGCTTAGATTTCTGATTTGATTGTTTCTAATTTAGAAGGGGGTAATAGAAGTTGGAATTTACAGTTACATCGAGCTTTTCATGAAAGGGGGGTAGAGAGAGCATGTTCTCTGCTTAAGCATCTTTATTCTAATATGCCAAGGGGTGAGAGAGATGATACGTTGACTTGGAAGTTGAATCGTTCTGGTGTCTTTGATGTTCTTTCTTACTAGAACTTGCTAGCTGATCTGGATGGCTCTTCTTCCATCCCTTTTCCTTGGAAGTGCATTTGGAGTACAAAGGTACCTAAAATGGTGTCTTTCTTTTTATGGACAATAGCTAGGGGTAGTATTCTTACCATTGATAATCTGGTTCTTAGGTGATTACCACTGGTTAATTGGTGTTGCATGTGCCGGTGTAATGAGGAAATTGTGAATCATCTTCTACTCCATGGTAAGTTTGCTTATGCCTTGTGGAGTGAAGTTTTTTTTTGATATTTGGAATCCAGTGGGTGATGCCGAAGACAGTAGCCTCCCTTCTTTTTGGCTGGTGGAATTGGCCGGGGAAGCATTCCTCTAATATTTGGAATATGGTTCCAGCTTGTTTGATGTGGTTAATTTGGCGGGAGCGTAATAATTGTACTTTTGAAGATATTGTGAGATCAATTGATCTTTTGAAGCCTATACTAGTTGGGACCTTATTTAAGTGGGGCAAAATTTGGGGTTTTACACAATATATTTCCATTTCTGAATTTCTTCTTTCTATTCGTATCTCTTCGTGAGGTATTTGTATTTTTTTTAAGTTCTGAGTGTTCACCATTGTGAACATGATGTCCTTTTTATGAAATAAATCTTTGATTACCTATCAAAAAAAAAAAAAGTTTTGGAATTGTTGGGTAGGTGTAAGCAATACGCTTTCACCCACACACACCTTCACACATACTTTCTCTGTTGATTTCTATCTTTTGGTATAATGATCTCCTTTTTGTCCCTTTATGGCTCTATCCGAGCTCATCCTGATCCTTCAACTTGGAGCATATAATTTTTTACTATTGCTTATAGAAGTAGGGAAGTTGTTATTGTTGCTCGAGTGTCTAGATGTTTATTGTGTTCATTCTCTTATATGACTTCAATACAGAGCATGCTTCTTAGTTTGATGGTCGATTTTCTATAAATTCTGGAAAATCTCCATTCTGGTCTTCTATCACTTAGGTGCTTCCTGATACAGGGGTGGATCACAACTTATATGGATTGCACCGAGTGGTGGGAGGGACCGACCATATCCTCACACAGAAGACTGGTATCCAGTAAGTTTTTTCATCTTCTATACTTCTTTGCGAATATGTTTGGGTTTGTTTCTCTTGCCTTTTAAGATATGTCTATGTAAAAAAGATACGTCTAGGTAAAAATATATTGGAATTTAATGTTAGTTTCATTGTGACCCTAGTAGGATGCTGAACAAGGTTTGTAAAAGTTGTTTAGGGATTTAGGAAGAAAAGCAGGACAAACTCTATGTTTCACCACTTAGGGTTGCTTGAAATCACCACCAAGCCATTTGAAAATTTCAATGGAAGTTTCATGAATCAGGTCAAGCTCTCTGCATTGGGGTATAGTGCTTATATACACTCCAAGGACTAAACTTTAACACTAATTGATGTGTGCCAAAGCCCATTTATTGAATTATGAAAATAATATTGACTCTAGTAAATTAAATAGAATAGTAGTAGCCTAATTAGCTATTTTTTTATGAATAATAAAATTGTATCAAATAAAAAAAGAGTCCGTCAATAGACAAGAAATATACTAAAGATAGCTACCAAGTCAAGAAAATGATCAACTACCAATGAAAGCAAGAAAAGTAGAACATGAATGGTTGAATAACAAAGCCATTCAGTCAAACAAAGCATGCAGAAGGAATGGTTTCAACTCCGTTGAAGGCCTCTCTAACCTTCAAATGCTCTATGATAGTAACTAATTATACCTAAAATAAATTCCAATGGACCAATAGTAAAAATACAGTTGACTTCCAATATAAAATAATAAAAAAAAACGTTTTTGCAGTCCCAGCATCATTCAACTCCCTCCACAATTTCTGTTTCCTTGTTGAAACATTGCCAAACTCTGTTTCATTCCATTGCATTAAATCCGATTTTAGCACTTTAAACTTCATGGCCTAAATATAACTAGGAGTCCCCTGAAAACAATAAGCCTTCCACCAAGACTTCACCTTTTCCACAAAACCCTCAGCTTTTAACCACATGTTTTCGAAACGAAAGGGTCTATGCCCGTGTTATTGATTCCCTCCCTCTAACAGAATAGGAAAGTGATCTGATAAAACTCTCGGTAACCTTCTTTGAGAGATGCAAGTAAAGTAATCGTCCCAATCTAGAACCTGAGGAAGAATTAGACCAAGTGTAAAACCCCAAATACGAGACCCATCAAACAGGGTCCCTACTAGCAAAGACTTCACCAGATCTAATGCGCCCTCAATATCTTCAAAAATATGTTTATTATGTTCCTACCAAATTAACCACATGAGACACGCTGATACCATATTCCAAATTTTTGAAAACTGTTTCCCCAACCAATTCCTTGAAGCAAACAGTAAAGAGGCTAAAGTCTTGGGCATTACCCACTGAATCCCAAACAACAAAAAAACTTCACTCCATAAAGCATGCGCACAAAGTTTTAGTGGAGCAAAAGATGGTCCACAGTTTCCCCATCACATCTACACGCAATCAATTAACAAGTTAATATGTTATTTATCTGGCCAAAGAAGTTAGTTCATATATATATATATTTGGAGTTCTTTTTGTATGACATGTTATCCCCTTTATTTCCATTTTTTGTAATGTCATTAAATTCTTCTATACTGATATAAGGGGGTCAGGCACCCTTTGATACTTCTTCAGTGGACAATATGAGAAGGCTAGTAGAACACTCTGGTACCCCAGGGCATATCTATCCAATGGCATTATTGTGCCACAACATAATGCCCCCTCCACCCCAGGTATCCCTTTGTCTTTGACTTGCATCTTCTCTGTTATATTTTTTGTTTGCTGTGAAGAATATTTGTTGTTTCCAGGTAGAAAAGGAAATTGGAGAGAAAAGAGTCATCTCATTTCATGGGGTTGGATTATCAGTGTCACCAGGCATCAGCTTCTCTGATATTGCCACTGCCTGCGAAAACCCCGAAGAGGTTGGTTCCATTTAGAATACTGGTCTCTCTCTTACCTGGTTTAATATATGGTTCCTGAAATTTACATTCCATTTAGTATACTGGTCTTTCTCGTATTGGTTTCCAAAGAGCTTCATGCACATTATTTATATGATTTTATTTTGATTGATTATTAAAGAACTGGCTGTTCACCTTAGCAGGCTAAGGACCTATACACACAAGCTGTCTATAATGTCGTGATGGAGCAATACAATGTGCTCAAATCTGCTATTCATGCCAAACAAGGACTAGACGCATCTACACCAAGTGTCTCTTTGTCACAGCCCTGGAATTAGTTAACCTTTTTAATCAGGTGCCTTAGCTTATTATTATTATTTTTTTTTTTTGGCAATATATTTTGTTAGTGCATAATGATCAGTTAAAATTTATTATACACCCTTGCATTGTAGATTTGTCAAATATGAACTGATGAGGACGGTACACCTTATTAGATTGGGTTTCTTATTTAGTTAGATAGTTTAGGATTCCATTTTATTTTGAGTTCAAATAAGGTTTTGATAGGTAAATAACTTTTATACAACCAAATCAAGAGCTAAAAGAAAGAGAGAGTAAAAACTCAGACAAAGAAATACAACTCGTACAACCCCAAAGAAACAAAGCACTGAAACGAAACGACTTTAAGAGGTCTAAGGGTCTCTCCTTGTCTTCAAAAAAGGATTAGCCTTTTAGATTGTTATCAGTTTAGAGTCAGTTATATGGTTTATGAATTTTTATTCCTGCAAGCTCTATATAAAGGCTTCAGGTGGTTTATGTATGTTTTATTAGACGGTTGATTCATGACATATTGGAGATTTTCCAATAGTTGGGTTCTGATTCCTATAGGGTTTTTTTTTTTTTTTTTCTTGGTGCTGATTCCAAGCACCCCTAAGTTTTTATCTTTTAATTTTCTTGTTAATTTATCATGAACTGAGTTGATAAGAGATGTAAGAATTCAAAATTGAAGTAATTCACACCCTTTGCAAATCACTTAAAGCATATTAAGAAAATGCCATTGCATGATTTATTTTTCTAGGGATGTTTCTTGGCTGGAATACTCTCTCCCAAGCCTATCATAATTATTATTTTAATTGTAATGGAGGATTTAAAATATATATATATATATATATATATTTTCTTTAATCTCAAACTTTAAGATTAGAATTGCTAATGGGAAGCCAGTCCATACAGAGGTAGGGAGAAGTCATAAGAAACTCTACATTGTAGCTGTTCTTCTGTTATATTTTAATTAACTTCCTTGGTTGTGTTACAGGCTAGGACCCCTATTTTTAACATACTTTTGTAATTCAACCAAATGGCCGCTGCCCCATTAATACAAGCGTGCAATGTGAAAGGAAGCCCTACATCCATGTCCCTTGATTACTTGATGGATATTTGCCACACATCACCTGGTCTTTTTTTGGGCATATGTTGGAGTAGAGATGAATTCATCAGAATCTGGGACTGGTTGGAAGTTCAAATTTTCAGCTTCAGGTACCAAGGGTGAAGCTCAATTTCCAGTGTAGTTGTACAGATCTGTGATAGGCAATTTACGTGTATATTTTGCTCAAATTTTATACATCATATCTTGTATTCAAACTAGATGCACAATTTTATTCTCTCTCTCTCTTTGAATTACACTATCTTGAACTTTTCACAGTAAGGTCAGTATCTGGAAGTATTTGAACATGTGCTCAAGAAGCAAAGTTTTTACCTATACGGCTATTCGCCAAGCATGATTTTGTCTAGAATGAGGTGGCGAGTTTTCTTAGTGGAAAGATGGGATGACTGATAAAAATTTAAAAAGTGAGAAAGCCACTAAATTTAAAGCCATGAAAAAAGAAAGAGAAACTATAATAGGGCACATGAAAATGGATGTAAATACTATTTTGGACCTTAAATTTTGTCAAAACTTTGTTTTTTGTTCCTAAACTATTGAAAATTTTGTCTCTAAACTACTGGAAAAAAAAAAAATCTTTATAATTTGATCAAGTTTAAGGACCAAAAAAGTGTTTTACCATTTTAAATCATTTGAACTTTTTTTTTTTTTTTTTTTTTTTTTTTTTTTGGGGGTTAAAAACTCATTTGAACTTGATATCTTGATTTTGAGGGTATTCGAGGTTTGCGAAGTTAGTTTAGGTAAAATCATGTTTTTAAACTGAAAAAAATAGATTCAAAAGTTTGATTAGACGTAGGGAAGATATTAAACACCTTACTATGTTCATCAAAAGATGGTATCTAATTTGGAATTTTTTTTTTGGTAAAATTATTTAATTAATTATTATTTTTTATTTGCCCTTGGGGCACATGTCTCATTACACCGTGCATGTAGAGTGGTGCAGGTGGGATAAGATGACTGGTTTTGATCTGCTTGGATTTTTTTTTATAATGTTTTGCAGAGGACTTTGATCTGCTTGGATTAGGTGAAAACAAAATGTATTCTTGCAATTTGAAAATATTTGTAATAGTGAGATATAAGAAAGTCTGTCAAAATATATATGAAATTTCATTGTAACTCATATGATAAGGGTTGGATTTAGTCTATTTTGTAAGTACACAAGGATGTGTATCCCTATGTTCATTATTGCGGTTATAGTAACTGTTTCAAATTCTTCCCATGGAAAAAAAATGATAGCATTTTGCTTTATTTTGGAGGTTTCCATCTTATAGAATTTTTTGATTTGATGTTCATGGGGGCACTCATAGAGTTGTGTGTTTGTGAGCGCAATGCCAATGCATACCATACCACCAATGTTCATTATTTGCTGCACTAGCGTCCCCTGCAGAATTCTATGTTGTGCACAGCGATGGATGCAAACGGAAGACATATATGTTTTTTTAAGGCCGACTCGTATGATTCTAGCATTTGCCACCTTGTGAAGAAGCTTTCTCTCTTTCCTTCGTGAAAGACGTTATTCTACCCTAAAAGTAAGCCCTTCCACTTACCAAGGTTGATCTTAAGGTGGAAAAAAGGGTTCTCACATTCCTTTCCTTTTTCGTCTCTCCTTATTTCTGTTTCAGAGCTAAAATAGGTGGGAATTAGACTTTCACCATGGGAATGTGGGCAATCAATTGATTTCCAGGAAGTCAAACCTCTTAGCGGTAAACACTCGATTTTTTGTTTGTACAACAAAAGATTTAAGATCGGATGATCGATAGATATATTTGATTAATGCTCCCTCTTTCCTAATATAGTATAGGCCACTATAGGGTATCCCCATCTACTAGACTCGTAGCTTGATTCTTTATTACGCCACATTTCAAATAGAAGCCACGAGGTTTACAGTTTATCATAATTGAACCTCTTGATATGTTGATACACTAGAATTTTAAAATACTGTTTTTTTAGACTATACTAGAGAATATTGCATTTTATTATTTAAAATATATAAAGGGACATTAAAAAATAAAAACTGATAATTGAGCTTGGAATCTTCTTGGAGGCGCCATTGAAGCGCTAATGTATGAGAGTGTGAAGCAAGGAAGAGTAGGATTGAACATTGTGTTTGAACCCGGCATTACTCTGAGAAATCCGTAAGGAGGAGGAGAGGGTAGTGTGCGGATCTAGTTGGTAGAGGTTGAGAGAGGAGAAGACATGAGATGACGATATGGAATTAGGAGGAGATGATATTTTACTTTTATAGTTTTTCTCGTTAGACTCCTTGATTCTGGTTGTGAGATTAGAAGAGCTCCAGACTCCATTGAGATCATCCATAAAATTGTGCAAGTGAGATGTTCTTTCTTATACCAATGAGTATTATCATTGTGGTTTTCTTGACTTTCGTGTTAAATGTTAATGCATCATTTATTTGAGCACAAAAATTAGAAAATTTAGATAAGATACATGACACAAAATTGAAGTCCAATTTATAATCTCCATAAAAGTGTGCAGGTAAGATGTTTTTGCTTAGGCTAATGAGCATTATCATTATTGTTTTCTTGGCTTCTGTGTTAAATGCTAATGCATCATTTATACCAATGAGTATTATCATTGTGGTTTTCTTGGCTTTCGTGTTAAATGTTAATGCATCATTTATTTGGGCACAAAAATTAGAAAATTTAGATAAGATACATGACACAAAATTGGAGTCCAATTTATAATCTCCATAAAAGTGTGTAGGTAAGATGTTTTTGCTTAGGCTAATGAGCATTATCATTGTTGTTTTCTTGGCTTCCGTGTTAAATGTTAATGCATCATTTATTTGGGCACAAAAATTAGAAAATTTAGATAATATACATGACACAAAATTGGAGTCAAATTTATAATCTAATTAGATTTTTTTTTGAGTTTTGGTTAGGACAAGTGGCGCAAAATTGATAATCCAATTAAAATCTAATTGGATTTTCTCTCTGCTTCACCTATTATTATATACTAGCATGTAGTCCGTGCTTACGCACGAAAATATTAACAATTGTGATGATAAGATTTAGTTTCCACATTGAGCATTATAAATGGAGGTAACTTAATACCAACATTTAAAAATCAAATTGGACACATAGCACAAAATTAAACTACAATTAGAAATTAATTTGATTTGATTTGAATTCTAAAATTGAACTTCAACTTAATATAATATATATGATTATATTTTTGTCCACTTTTAACAAATTAACAAAATCGTAATCCAAACACACTAAAAACTATTAAAAAATAAAAACTGATCATTGAGTTTGGAATCTTCTTAGAGGTGCCAATGAAGCGCTAATGTATGAGAGTGTGAAGTAAGGAAGAGTGGGATTGAACATTGTGTTTGAACCTGGCCTTGCTCTGAGAAATTCGTAAGGAGGAGGAGAGGGTGATGTGCATGAAATATATACAATAAAATACTCACATATTTACATATTTAGCCTTACTTTTATGTTATTTTGTGACTGATTATATAATATCTTTGTGTTGCAGGTAACAAGGGCTTTACATGCAAAGTGGGGCTAGGCCAATTGAATCAAGCCAACTTACATCCAGCCAGGCATGAATATTAAATTTAAGTCCAATTGGAATAAGGAATCAAAGGAAATTTGCACCAAATTCAAGTCCAATTCGGATTAGGATTCCAGCCTGCACATCAGTTAGTATTTTTGGCATAACTTTCGGCTCAGATGTCCAATCGAGATGATTCAAGTTGGGCTGGAAAGTTAACATAAAGGGCTACAACTTTGTAGTTTACCAGGAGCCCGAATTCTGAAGTTAAATGGGCCAAAATAGTCAGTTAAGTGAAGCTTAAAAATCTGGGATTTTCTCCAAACGGGAATTCAACTTGTAATAGGATTCCTTGACCTATTTAAAGGCTTTTTAGGGCAAAATTAATGGAGGCTAGTGCTAGGGCTGAGATGCAAAACAGAAAATTGGAGCAAGAGGCAGTGCCGCATGTGGCTTCTCTGTAGCTTTTCTTCATGATAGCATTGTGACTATTTCTTTCTCTATTTTATTTGTCTAGTTTAATGTTTAGTATTTTATTCTTTTGTTTTATTTCAATTACTATGAGTAGCTAAATTTATAATTAGGGTTGAGGATGAAACCTTGTTAAGGATTATCAGTAATACTTATGTGATTTGATTTTTCCCACAATAGTTGTTCTTTAATGATTTAAATTGTTTTTGCTTCATATCAATTGACTAAGATGAGATTCTAGATATGAGTTCAATCATGTTTTTCTCATGATTTAGGATTTATCTTAATTAATTGAATGCTTGGTTTATTAATTCTTGATTATAAAATTGGATATCGTTTGTGATTTTTTTTGTCAATGGATACAAGTTATGATTTGATTTTTAGAATTGGATATATCTTGTGATTTGTTTGGCTATGGATACAATTGATGATTTGGTTTTATACTTAAGAAGCGAAGAAGAACATGCTTTTGATTTTGAAAATAAGGATTTTAATGAGGATCTTTTCCATGATAGCAAGATTGATTTCTAGATTATCATGTAGTGAGTTGGGAAAAATTAATGATCATAAATATATGCTGATATGACTTACAAGGCGGATTCCAAAACCTTAATTCCTTTCCCTTGATTGTTTACATATTTTTATTGCTTTATATCTTTTGCTTAGTTTAACTATTTGCTTAATTTTATTATTTGCTTAGTTTATTTAATTTCAAAACAACCAATTTTATTAAACTAGATTAGGATTAATTTGGTTAAGATTTGATTTAATTTTCCTACGTTCATTCAAGTCCCTTTGGGTTCGACCTCGTTCTTGTCAAACTATACTTCGGTACGGTTCGTACACTTGCGAGTATTTTAAAATTTCACAACAGAGGGCACTGTGTGGATCTAGTTGGTAGAGGTTGAAAGAGGAGGAGACATGGGATGACAATATAGAATTAGGAGTAGGTGATGTTTTACTTTTATAGTCTTTCTCGTTGGACTTCTTAGTTCTGGTTGTGGGATTAGAAGAGTTCCAGACTCTATTGAGATCACCCATAAAAGTGTACAGGTGAGATATTCTTACTTAGGCCAATTAGTATTATCATTGTGGTTTTCTTGGCTTCCGTGTTAAATGTTAATGCATAATTTATTTAGGCACAAAAATTAGAAAATTTAGATAAGATACATGATACAAAATTGGAGTCCAATTTCTAATCTCCATAAAAATGTGTAGGTAAGATGTTCTTACTTAGGCCAATGAGCATTATCATTGTGGTTTTCTTGGCTTCCGTGTTAAATGTTAATGCATCATTTATTTGGGCACAAAAATTAGAAAATTTAGATAAGATACATTACACAAAATTGGAGTCAAATTTATAATGTAATTAGATTTTTTTTTTTTTTTTTTGAGTTTTGGTTAGGACAAGTGGCGCAAAATTGAGAATCCAATTGAAATCTAATTGAATTTTCTCCCAGTTTCACCTATTATTATATATATAGATATATAAATTACAACCAATTTTTTACCAATTAAAGCAAGCATTATTGCATTTATGTGAAAAGTTTTCAATTTTTATGTGGGGCCACGATGTTTATAGTTTATCATAATTTTTTTTTTTTTTTGAGGGAGAATAGTTTATCATAATTGAACCTCTTGATATGTAGATACACTAGAATTTTAAAATACTGTTTTTTTAGACTATATTACAACCAATTTTTACCAATTAAAGCGAGCACTATTGCATTTATGTGAAAAGTTTTCAATTTTTATGTGGAAAGTTATGATAACGAGATTGACAAGGATTTATTTATTTATTTTTAAATTCCCTTCTAATTTTAGTCTAATAATTTAAATATTTTTGTGAAAATTAATTTTAAAAGTTGTAGTTTAGGGGTTTTAACAAATTAAATCATATAATTTTAAAAGTAACAAATTAAACCATATAGATTCATAAGTAACAATTAAACCCTACACTTTCAAAAAATAACAAATTAAACACCAGCCCATTCAAGCAGTACAATATTATTTTTGGGGTTTAAGATGGACTTTGGGTTTAATTTTTTATTTTATTGCAACTTCATGTTTCAATCCATTACTTTTGTATCTACACTATCTAATTTGTTATACCCTAAATTATAGGGTCTATAACGTAAATTTTTCTAAAATGTTTATATGTAACTTGGATTTGCAATTGCTAGAAGTTTTTTCAAGTTAACTTCAATATGATCCATTGCTTAGATGATAGAAAAATGGGCCAAATCTAGGTCAATGTGCTAACTCATTCTACTGGTACGACATCCTTATGAAGCGATACTTATTATGTTTTTTTCTCTACATCTCGATTACGTCTCATTTATCCCCTCCAAAAAAAAGAAAAAAAAAGAAAAAGAAGAAGCTAAACCTGCCAAATAGTGGGTGGCATTGGGCAGAAAATTGTAAAGAATGTTAAGATCATGACTTGAAATCATGATTTTAATCCAAACTTTGAGACTGATTGGATTGAGGAAAGTTTATTGGGCTAGATTGTATTCTTGCGCAAGATGTATCTTCTTAATATTCAATAAAGTTTATGATCTTTCAAGGGAAAAAAAAAAAAAAATCCTAATTTGACAAATAGATTGAAGAAACTTATTAATTTAGTTGAAAAAACTGAATTATTATTATAGAAATTGTGTACCCTATTATAATTGTTTATTTAATTTAGTTTAGTTTTTTTTTCCTCCGGCCTAAACAAGCTAATTGCACAAGCCAGTTTGTTTGCTTTTGCATATTAGAATTAGAATAAGCGATTCTAGCTGAGGTTAGATCATAAAATCAGCCCAAAAGGCACAGAAATTTTTTTTTTCTCAAAAGGCTCAGTTATTTTGCTGGGATGCACAGTACATACATGCATATTTTCTTCTGTACCAAAGAAAAAGCTTTTATATATATATATATATATATATATATATATCAGTTGGGCCTCACGTGTTTAAAGGTAGGACAAGAAACTGAGCCTGGGATCTAATAAGACTAGAAACTTTGAATCTCCAGATCAGGTGTCTTATTTGCCTTTGTCTCTTCTTTTTGGTGTTTGTTTCTTATGTAAAAGGGAAGATCACATGCACTTTCCCCATTGCATCTTTCAAATTTTTTAATACCATTTTTGAAAATATGTCTTTGTGTTCGTGTTGGCATAGATTACAAGACTAGTAAGCTAAGCAGGAGACAATGTTTCATATTAAATTATTTTTTTATTAAAAAAAAACATAAATACAACTCTGGCCCCCATGTAGGGCTGATGTGGTTCCTAGTCAAGGCATGGCTTTGTTTATATAGTTAATATTATCTGATTATTACAAATTATTTTGTTAATGTTGCATGAACGAGGCTTTCGAATCATCTCACATTCTCATGCCATCTTCTTGACAGTACAGAATTACAGATACCAATATTTATACACCGTATCACGCTGAGGAGTGTGCCCTATGCCCATGCGGTCTACCAATGTTCACTTCCATTTTCTATTACCGCTATTGTCCTTCCATGTTGCCCATCCATTAACCGCTTATCCAAATTTTTTATTTCTACTAAGTTAATAAAATATCTTAATGTATTACAGGAGTATATGTTTCTTCATAATCAATATCAGATCTTTGCTAGAAACTTTGTGTTACAAGTCGTGTTTTATACCTTATAATTTCATTTTTCTCATTTAATTTACGTACAAATATCCATTTGTATTCAACATGCATTACACCTTTAGGTGTTAGGACTACAGGTCGATATACTTCACATTTAATTAGTGAATTTAATTATACTTGAATTGCCACTTTCCACATTGGCTAATCATTTCAATATCGACATTCATCGATGGTCTATGGTTCATATTCATCATCATTAGTTTTGGTAATATCAATGGCAACTTTATATGAAAATATGTTGTCGACAACAATTTTATTTCTATCCTATATTTCTCCTACATGCATATATTGTATTGAGATCTCCTTATTTTTAGATACTTGATCTTTTTCAAGGGATAACTCTTCAGGAGATTCCTCTTCAAGAGATTTTCAAGAAATTTTTGTTCATAAGTTTTTGATAGATCAATTATTTCTATGACATGTTTTGTGGGTATAGTCTCTTTTAAGGGCCATAACTTGTGTTTCTTATACTTTTCTCTATTGGGGAATTTTATCTTTAGCATCGAGAGGTCTTTCACGCTTCAGGTGTGGCTTTGATTCATTTGTTGATGTATTAACTGATTGTCCTATAAGAAATTCAATCTAAGTTGGAGTCTTAGCAGTTGTAATGTGAGATTTCACTATTCTCTTACTTTTGGTGAACACGTCTGATAATTGATTTGCAATTCCTTGCAAATTAATAATCCTTTGAACTTCTAGTTCACATTAAGATGTACAAGGATTAAAATGAGATAACATCAAAATATTCCAAGTAATCTCATGTCGTGCTTCAGGCAACTACTTTTCTCCCCCTAATGGTGGGAAGATTGTTTCATTAAAATGACAATTCTTAAAACGTGCCTTAAAAACATCATTAGTTAAAGACTCAAGATATCTAATGATGGATGGGGAATCAAAACCCATATAAATTCCAAGTCTACGTTGATGACTCATCTTAGTTGTGGGGGTGTAATAGGTACATATACAACATAAATAAATGTGCACAAGTGAAAAATATTTGATTGTTGCCCAAGTACGAGTTGTAATGGTGAGAATTTATGATAAGCAGTTGGCTTAATGTGAACTAATGATGCAACATGTAATATCATGTCCCAAGTAGGAACAGGTAATTTTGATTTCATAAGCAAAGATTGAGCAATAATTTGAAGTCTTTTGATAAGTAATTCAGCTAAATCATTTTGAGTATATGTATAGGCAACAAGATGTTCAACATCAATTTCAATTATCATGCAACAGTTATCAAAAACTTGAGATGTAAATTCACTAGCATTATCTAAATGAATTTTTCTAATTTGATAATCATGAAATTGTATCCACAACCTAATTATTTGACCAAGTGTCGATATCGTATTTTGTCCAACCCCGATTAACGAGTCAAAATAGCGTTTTAAATCTAAAAAAAAAAAGTGAAAACCATGATTTTAAAAGCCAAAAGTTGGGAACAAATTAAAGTAGTCCAATTTACCTTAATCGGATGACGGAGCAAAAATCCAAAGTCAATTTTGCCATTTCTGGCAAGAATTAGACCAAAAACCTTGACCAGGGATGGTCAAAATATTGACTTTTTGATCTGAGCATCTGATCGAGGTAAATTTTGGACCATTCTGTAGATCATAATCTTCCCTTTAAAAAGATAGTTTATAGGCAAAAATCGGAGTTAAAACATATGAGATATCAATAAAATATCAAAACTCTGATTAAATGTGTCACTATTTTCAGGTAAAAAAGAGCTATTTTTGGGCCGTATTCGTGCAAAAACTTGTACCAACTCAGCTACAATTGGAGCAATATGCTTGGACAATATTGAAGTATGATGTCTCAACTACCTTCCATAAAAAGGGCTTGACAATATTTGCCATGGATTAGGAGAAATGAATTTTCTAGGAAAAGTGCTTCAGAATTTCCTACATTACGTCACCTCCCTTTCAGACGTGATATCTCGATTACTGTAACTCCAAATCAAGCAAGGTCCGAACTTATGGAAACTAGACATCCACCCCATGCGGCTAGGTGGCATGTGTTGCGGCGACACCCCACTTTGTTTTCCCATCTACTATAGATACCCCCTCTTATTGGAAAAATACACTACAAGCACCCTAAAATTTCTCTAGACTAGGAAAAACTCTCTCCCTCTCTCTTTTCTTTTATTTTTTCTCTCTAGCCTTAGTTTTTTTTTACTTCCCTTAGGAAACCTCTCTAAAATTTCAGCCTCTCCTCTTCCATTTCTCACCTCCAAGAGCCTTAGGTAAGCAAGTAAGCTTGTAATGAAATGGGCTAGCTCTTTTATAGCTATACCCATTTCTTTTCTCATTTTTTTGTAAACATTACATCTCATATATATAAAATGTTTTGCTTTTACCTGTCTATTTACATTCTTGTTCTTTACTTTCTTACTTTTTATTTATTATGCTTGCCTATTTGCTTTTTTTTTTTTTTTTTTTTTTTGCATATTACTCTATCTATTTACTTGTTGTTCTTTACATATTGCTTTGTCTATTTACTTGTTGTTCTTTACATTTTGCTCTATTTAGTTATTGTGTTGTCTATTTATTTGTTGCTCTATTTATTGTTCTATTTGTTTGGTTGTGTTCTTCTCTCTCTCAACACTTAAAAAAAAAGGTTTTCTACCCTTTTCTTTTTTTGTTGTCTTCTCACTTAAGAAAGCAACCACAATATCCATGATAAATCTTTATATTCCTAACTAGATGGTATGCAATAGCTTAGTCTATGTGAGCGACCAACCTTAGTGGGAAAATAAAGTTTTATCATTGGTGGGTTTTTCCTAAATAGGTTCTAAACCTTGTTCCTATGCACAATATGGGTAGGTTACCTAGAGAATGGTAGAAGGCTCTAAGTCATCCATTTCTCAATATGGAAAAGAACCCATAAGGCTTGGATGTGGCAAGATTAGAACTTATTTAGGAGAAGTTTCTTAAAAAATGATTTTCCAAAAAGTTTTACATTATTGTCTTGTATTTAAATTTCTTTGCATTTTATTGTCTTGTATTTAAATTCCTTTACATTCCTTGTCTTATCTTTAAATTCCTTTATATTCCAAGCACTTTATTTATTTTCTTGTCTTTAAATTCCTTTACATTCTAGTCTTTAAATCCCATGTCCTTTATTTATGCACTTTATTTTCTACTTTCCTTTCTCATGAGTAATCTAGATTGCCATAAAGTGAAAAAGCTTGAATAAAAAAACCTCTAAAAAATGTCTTTTCTAAAGAAATGAAAATGGTTCCAATGGCCATCCATTTTTCAAAGAAAAATGTTTTCAAAAGAGTTTCTCTCTAAAAACCCTAAAAAGCCTTACAAAGGGGCACTTTTTCAACCTTTTTCCAAAAACTCTTCTTTCTTTTCATTTCTTTCAAAAAAAAAAAAAAAAAAGGATTTTTACAACATAAAAGTTTTGTCATCTTTTTATAAAATGAAATCCTTGAAAACCCTTTTTGAATTCCTTTTAACTAGGTTTTTTGAACCTTATTCCTAAGCAATGGGTATGTTTCCTAGAGAATGGTAGAAGACTTTAAGGATTCCCATTCCTCCCATGGAAAAGAACCCATAAGCTTGGATGTGATGAGATTTGAAATCTAATTAAGAGGAGTCCTCCAAAAAAATATATAGAAAATGACTTTTCCAAGATAAAAATAAACATTTTTACACTATGTTTTCCAAGAACGAATAAAAACCATGGATTTTTTGGTCTAAAGCCTTTGTTTCAAAAGAAAACCTATAGAAACCTTTCTTTTTTTAATCCTCTTCTCATATTTTCAAAAAAATCCTTTCAAATAAGTTGTTTACTTCGATCTCTTTTTATGATTTCAAAACCTAAACTTTGTTTTCTAAAAAACCTCTTTCTCATCTATTACAAAAAACTCAAATTTAATCCATTTCTTTAATTGGATAAAAACCATGGAAGCCGTTTTCTCAAAATAAAATGGTTTTTGAACCTTTCTTCAAATAATTTCTATCAAAATGAAGAAAAACTATGGTTTTCTTTAAAAACCCAACCTTTTTCTCACAAAAAATGCATTTATTTACCATTTTTTTTATCAACACTTTCTTCACCATTTTCTATCAAGGAAAACCTTTTCTCAAAAAAACCAAGAAAAAACCCTTTTTAAGTCTTCTACTAAAAAATGTGTATACTTTGGTTTTTCAAACAATCTTTTTTCAAAGAATCTTGATCTCTTCCTAAAAGAAATTGCTCATGTTTTAAGGTAAATTTTCAAAATTTTCATCCTAACACATTTGTGCATTGTTTGTTCTGAGCTCTTTTAGAATTACATCTTTTAGAGGTATGTGCCTATGGTTCAATGAAATTGAACCATAGGCACCAATCAAGCTAAGACACTCCCCCCTCCCCTTTGGCACTAACGTTTTGGTCCATTGTGTTTGTGCATGAGAAATGAGAAAAATAAAGGATAAATTTGTTAAAAGGTGCTGTATTTCTTACCCTCTTTTTTATTTTTACGTTGTAAACATTCACATGCTAAATATGTAATAAATAAATAATCACATGTTAAATTATATGTATTATTTTTGCAACGTAGTAATCTTCACATGCTATGTACATATATTCAACATGCTTTGTTTGTGAATAAGTCTTTGAAATAAATATTCACCTGCTACGTTATAAATAAATAAATACTCACATGTGTGTGTGTATAAATTGTTTGTACAAAACATTTTTCAAAAGCAAAATGCTAAAGTATCTAATTTTTTTACTAAAAAGATAACGTTAGAATTAAAATTAAAATGTGGTATTACCTTTGGATAGGCGGTGTGGGGTACCTAAAACCTTCTTTATGTGTAACCAAACTTCCGAGTCCAAAATTTTTGGTTAGAGACTTTTGGTTTACCTTAATTAATTAAAAACTCTTAAAATTGGTTTTAGTTAATTAGGTAACTTCAAAAGAATTAGACAAATAGGTGACCCTTTCACACCTAATACAAAACCAATGGTTAGTGGAAACTCCTAAAATAAAAATATGAAAAAGAGACTCACACACACACACACCCCACCCCTAGAAATACATGTACACAAAGAGTCACATCGCCAAGAACCCAAGGTGCAATAAACCAAAAGAAAATAGGGAAAAGACCCTAAACAAGCATTTCTTCCACATTTTTGGAGCGTCCACACCAAGAAGCCTAGCAAATGCAAAATTCTTAGTAAAAAGTAGACACACATGACCATCTGGTTGATGCATCTATTAAAACCATAAAATACTTGAATGGACCACAGTGTGGGCGTATAGGTCTAATAAATATCACCTTGAATTCTTTCCAATGACTCCTCATTTAGGCTAATTGGAGATCATTTGATTAAAATTCAATCAAATTGGATTAAAATCAGGCTTATGGACAGTTATAAATTCAATCTAAGCCCGTGAGCAATCATTTTTAAAGGGAAATCAAATAACTATGATATGAGCCCCATTTTATCCCAGTCGGGTAGTTGGATTTTGGTCAAATTTAGATCAAGCTCGGGTTGGCTCGGGTTGACTACGGTTAAACTTGATATAACTTGTGAAATGGTTTGGAAATATTAATTTTGATATGAAACTGATGTAATTTGGGTAATTTAATGAAAATTAACTTTGTTTTACTGTCAGTTAGCTCGGTCAACGAAAGGCATTTTGGTTATTTTCAAAAAATTGTTTAATCTGTCACCCAATAGGAACAAATTAAATTATTTTAAACCAATACCATTTTTTAATGTAAAAAAAAAAATGATAATTTTGGCTTTTTTAATCAAAAATTGGAGTTTTTGTAAGTAAAGCAAGGGCAAACAAAACATGGTATCAACAATTATTTTACTCTAATCCCAATTGTTTTGATCTAAAAAGTAAAAACAAAAGAATAAGAGTATGAGATATTAGGGTGTGTTTTTAAAGTGATAATGTAAAATAAAATTAAAAAAAAAAATGTTAATAGAGTGGTAAGAGCACTCACATCCGTGTGTGTTAAAATAGTATAAGAAGTGGAATTTTCACATTTAAGCCCAAAAATCACTCACATTAGTCAATGTAAAAGTGTGTAAGTTTACATTATTGTTGCTATAGGAATCGTATAAATATACATTACTATTGTAGCTTTGTATTTTATTATTATTATTTTTTTTTCTCACTGCTCTCTCATCAAATTCTCTCTTTCTCTTCCCCTGACTATTGTCTTTCTCTATCTCCTCTTATCCCAGTAACATGCTTTGTAAATCTATACAAACCATTAAACCCATCCTAAATCTAGATCTCAAACTCATCAAACCCATATAAATCATCAAAGAAGAAGAAGAAGAAGCACTAGCAGCAGATAAATTGACCTAAAATCAACATCCACCCCTCCCCACCACCACCACCACCCATTGCAACACTTGATAATCCAAACACAAAAATGACCCAAAATTAATGGAGAATCAAACCAAAATCAACCCAAACCCATCAGCAGAAACCCAAAATCAAAACCAACAAAAAACCCAAACCTTGTACAAACTCATTGGAGGCATTGCCGCCACCAACGAATATGGCATTGCCTCCATGTGTGAGTGTATGTGAGTTTGGGATGAGAGAGAGAGAGCTAAGAGGGAGCTAAAAGGAGAGAGTGCTCAGAGAGGAGAAAGAGACGGATCTTAGTGAGATTATAAATAAGAGTAATAATAAAGAAATAAAAAATTATCATTTAAATAAAATAGATTATATAAATATAATAGATAATTTTATATATGAGTGTTTTTAAAAAGTAATAGTATAAAAAAAAGTTTTTAAGCTAAAATAAACAATCACAAGCTAATATGAATGCCGAATGGTCTAAGAAAATAGAATATGAGATGTAGTATATATTGTTAAACTGATAATGTAAAGTAGATAAAGTAATTTTTAATGGTGTATAATGTATATTTTTTATTTATTTATTTTCATATTTTCGGATGTAAATGGTGCCACGTTGGTGTACTCATAAATAATTACATGTAGATGATTTCCCCATCCAACAACTCTTGCGAAGTCGAGTACCATGACATATCTAATAGTAGTTTTTTTTGAGAAAGATATCTGATAGTAGTTGGCGGTAGTACCGTACTTAGTTATTAAAGAAAAAGAAAAAGCAAGAATATAATAAAAACTATTTGCATAATTTGCTCAAGTATTAAAAACGAAAATAATAAAAAGTCCAAAAATCTGATTAATCACTTACTTACTGTGGAAGCCCATTATAGTGGCCCGGTTCAAATCCAATTATCTACCTTTCTCTCTTTATTAATTTTTAATTTTGTTATTTGCATCACTTTCTCCTTTTTACCTCTTTTTGATCAAGAATAGTAAATAACATGATTATGTCTAACCGACATGCTAATCAATCAAGCGTGAAATTGATGACTTCTTAGAAACCAAGGCAGAAATCAATGACATTTAACAAAAACCATAGGGAGGAGTGGGATACCTTTTTATCCACATTTTTCTTTTGTTTTGTTTAAATCCTTTTACATGCCTATCACAACACATCCCTCTCACATGTAAAAGATTTCTTTATTTTTTATAGAGGAACCGCATGTAAAAGATTTTCATTCTAAAAAAAAAAAAAATGTAAAAGCTTTCAATAGGAAAAACCCCAAAAGAAACAGGTGTCAGCCAGTAATGGCGAGTTTGTAATTATTATACACAAAAGAGAACATGCAAAAAACTCATACATAGTCCAAAAAAATATAAAAAAGTGATGTAGCAGAAGCTATCAGATTCAATATTGACCTGCTTGCCTGTGCAACTGACAAACAATGAAGTCATGCACATAAATTAAACTCAAAATTTTGAAGTGAGTTTAAGGCTCTAGTCTGTGCCGTCAGTCACTCTCTCTCTCTCTCCCCTATAATAAAAGAAAACTTTTTTTTTTCTAGGCTCACACTGTACTAAACCAGTAACACCAGCTTCACAATCTCTCTCCCTCTTGGCTCTGCTAGAAAATTACACATACAAAGACTATCCAGATAACTTTCCACTATTATCCTCCCCTCCGTGTCCATCAAATCATATCAGAAACTCAAACAAAACCCATAAAACTAGTTCACACTCTCACATAAAACAAAGTTAACTAAATAATCTTAACTCTCACTTCAACCACAAACCGACAAAACCCAACTCTCTATCTCTCTTTCTACACATGCATTCAAGACTGGTCCTCCTTCAATGAGTTTGGGTTGTCCTTCAACTTGTTGGGGGGTGAATGGGTTGCATGGTGTCTCAGCTGGCTGCTAAGTTTGCCTTCTTTCCACCGTCGCCGCCAACTTACCAGATCAAGAAGAGAGATGATGGCAAGCTCACTGTGGTGTCTTCTTCCACTCCTTCCATGCCTATTCCAAACGCTGATGACACTTCCTTAGACGTTTTGCTTATTGACACCAAGAGTGGCAACAAGATTGTTGCTTTTTATCTCAGGAACCCATATGCTCGCCTCACTTTGCTGTACTCTCATGGCAATGCTGCTGACCTTGGCCAGCTCTATGATCTCTTTGTGCAGCTCAAGCTCAATCTCAGAGTTAATCTCATGGGGTCAGTCACAGTCACTCTCTTTTCCTCTTTTCATTTTTGCTTTTTATTTTTTTTATTTTTATTTTTGAAAAAAGGGGATATTCTCATTTATTATATGGTAGGTTTGGTTAATGGGTTTTCACTTTTTTGGTGTAGCTGTGAATACAAATCTTGCATATATATTTTTTTTGGTGTGGGTTATTTAACCCTTGTTCTGAAAAGGGTCAATCTTTTTTGTCATGGCTTTGAAGCTTTTCTACCCTTTTGTATTTTCAATCACTGTCTTTTCAAAGGATGCAGTATTTTTTAGAACTGGTTTTGTTGGGTTTAGATCTGTTTATTAGTAAAGATAACAGCTTTATTCAATGTTCTGACTAATGACTTCTCTTCTTAAGGTGTTAATGGGTAACGGGTTTTTCCCTTTTTACAATGAAATAAAGGTGAAAGTAAACAAGGTTGATTTAACAGTGTTTCCTTGTAGTTAGTTCTCTCATCAGTCTTTTTCCACCTTTTCTATTTGGCCCTCGTTTTTTACTTTCTTCTCCTCTAAAAAGTAAATTAATTTCTATTTTCTACTTTGATGGAAACATGGTTTAGTATTTAACTATTCACCTTCTTTTTCTCTTTTTTTTGGGGGATATTCTGTGCTTTTGGGGCTTTGTGAGATTTTATGGCCTGAAATGGCCAACTCGTAATCTATAGAACTTTCCAAGATCTTATTTTACTTTACTGTGACATATTATGCACGATTTTTCAGTAATTTAGATCTTGGGAAAATTCGAGTCATCTAATCTTTCTACTTTTCATGTGACTCTATGGCACTTAAGAGAAAATTTTGGAAGGTAAAAAATATTCCATTAATTTTTTATGGACGAATTCATACTTTTGATTAATGTTTTAAAGGGGTTTCTTAAAAAAAAAAAAAAAAAAAAAAATTCCTCAATCGAATTTGTGATCTTGTTATCTAGGTACAATGTGATAAATTTGAAGCATTGGATTCCATTTTTGGATTTATGTTAATACCATGCCTTCCTTCTGAATTTTATGATGCAGATATGACTACTCAGGCTACGGAGCCTCTACTGGTAAGGTAGGCTATGCCAGTCTGAGTTGTACTATACTTTGCAGTGTTATTATTATTGTGCTGCTCCGTGACTTTCTTACTTTTTAGCTGTTACTTAAATTGTTAATGATTTGCTGACTTCAATTGGGATTTACCATTGGAATAACTCTCTCTCTTTAGATAATGAGAACTTTTTTGTTTTGTTTTGTTTTTTGAGAAGATAGATAATGAAAACCTGATTCATACTGTAGCTGCAATTTTGGATTTGGGAATAATTAGGGAGCAATGCTGGTGTCACAACTTGTGGCACAACTCGCCCATGTGGCGGGTTGTGGTTGGTGGAGGGGTGTCCCCACATGGACCCACCATCACCCTCCACCAATCACAACCCGCCACATGGGCGAGTTGTGCCACAAGTTGTTGCACCAGCTTAATTCATAATTAGGAGAGTAACAAAGGACAATGTGAGACGTCAGTTGAAGGAATGGACAATAGATGGGAGTTTTGACATTTATCATGTATTAATGCAAAAGAAATGCATAAGCAGAAGGAGGTGTACATTCTAAATCAAGATATATGAAGCTAGTTTAGAAAAAGTTGGGGATTTAGACTGCATGAAGTTTATTAACAATTTATAACCTAGTGAAAATTGTGATGAAAGTTGGTTCTGATGCAGAGCAAAACCAACATTATTTTAGAATTTATATTTTTAAATTTTTGTATTTATCTTAACATGAAATTGGATAATTGTAGACTTTTATTTGGATAGGATTAGATTTGAGATTAGATAGGGATTAGCATTTGAGTTCAATTAGGATTAGTTTTAGTATTTTAGTTTTCATTATTTTTCATTAGTTGTATTTTAGAACGGGCATTTGATTGATTAATGATATTCAGATTGGAGATTTTCCAATAGTTGGGTGCTGCTTGTTGTATTTTGTCTGTTTTTCTTCCCATCAGATCACAGTACCAACACAAAAGCCAACCACCATATGGAAAACCCAGCTTAAAAAAAAAAAAAAAAAAAATCCAGAAAATCTGCAACCCACAACACCAGATCAGACCCACTTGAATTTAGTGTCGCGGTCTGACTAGTTGTATCTAGTACCTGAAATTTTGGTCAGATCTCACTGGTCTTTCAAAGTTCCACATAAAATGAGACTCAACCAGTTCTAATACAAGATCCTACCTGTCATATTGAAAGCCCAAACCCAACCAGTGACTTCCCTTTAACCTTCTGCAGTGCTCAGGCACAACTCAAGTGTGCAAGCTCAGGTTCTTATCACAATTTTTTTGTTAGAAATTGATTATTTTAGTGCACAATGGTAGAAGTGCAACCACTTATTTTTTATGGTTATCAAGATGACAACCCCTGGATTTTCAAAAATTGGGTATTTTTGATGGAACAATTCTTTGCATAAGTGCATTTATCAAATGACAAATAAAAAATGTGGTATGCCAAAACAAGAGTTGCTGGTAGAGCATTGGAGTTTTGGAATCATTATGAGAACCTACACTTTTGAATACACTGGTCTCTAATTACTTGGGAAAGAATGAAAGAAGACCTTTGCATTGTATATTTCCTGCAGTATTATCACAAAATTAAAGAGTCAATTGCACAATTTTGATCATTATGGTAATTTTCAAGATCAAAGGACAAGTATGAGGCAGTGCAACAATGCCCGGTCACTCATGAAGTATCTGCCATACGCCAGAATTAGGAAATCTAATGAAAACTGTTGAAGACTTGGCTACTCAAATGAAGGTAAATCAAGTATCATCAGACCTTGATATTGACCAAGAAGTGTATGTGTCAACCAAACTTTCAATGTTCATGCAACCAGAAGAGTCTACTATAGAGCCTAAACAACAAGAAGCCTGAAGAATCATCCATGGTGCATGCAGATCTACAGTTTGATGAAGTCAAAAAGGTTGATACTCCAATTGCACATATTGAGTTTGTGATTCAAAAAGAGTTTCATGGGGTGGAATACAAGGTTTATCTATTTTCAATGATCCCAAAGAGGATTCCTCAACTACAGTAAGTGTTATGTGCCAGATTTTTCATCCTTCAATGATTTAAAACTTGAGGTCGAGTTTTCTCCAACCAAGGGAGCATGATGCAGGAGCAAAACCAAAATTATTTTAGAATTTATATTTTCAGATTTTTGTATTTATCTTATAGGAAATTGGATAATTGTGGACTTTTATTTGGATAGGGATTAGATTCGAGATTAGTATTTGAGTACAGTTAGGAATAATTTTCATTAGTTATCTTTTATCTCTTTATTTCTTGGCTCTAGTTCTATATAAGCTTTTAGTTTATTTGTATTTTAGAACAGAAGATTGATTGATTAATGATATTCAGATTGGAGATTTTCCAATAGTTGGTGCTGATTCTTGACACCTTAGGGGCTGATGCCTAAGTTTTGCTTGGTGCTGATTCCAAGCAGCCCCTAAGTGCTGATTTGTTCATCTCAGAAGGTTAAAACTAAAATGTGGATAAATCTAGCATACCTTCCGTATGGATTGGTCAGTTAATGGTCATATTATCTAGACGAAAAATATATGTATATTGATAGCCACAATGTTTAATCATTTGTGAACAGGCTGGTGTTGTGGTTCATGTTAAGTATTAGTTGGTTACTATGGGCATGATCAATCCCCTCGTCTATCTCTCATCACTCTAAACATGCTTATTAGTTGGTGTAAATTCATTGGATTTGCTTCAGATTTTATGGTTGGGAAATCTCAAAGTCATGTGGACTGAACAGTTGAAGTACTTAATTGTGTTTTGTCTTTATGAAATGCAGCCTAGTGAATCCAATACATATTCTGATATAGAAGCAGTATATCAGTGCCTTGAGACTGAGTACGGAGTTAGCCAGGAAGACTTAATCTTGTATGGCCAGTCAGTTGGTAGTGGACCAACACTGCACTTGGCATCTAAATTGCCAAGGCTCAGAGGTGTAGTTCTGCATAGTGCAATTCTTTCTGGTCTTCGTGTGCTCTGCCATGTCAAGTTCACATTTTGCTTTGATATTTATAAGGTGAGGATTCTGCCTTGTTTCTTATGAAAAAGATGTTGTGAGTTAGCCTGATCATAAGAACAGGCCACCCAATGAAGTGTCACTATAACAGTGTACTTCCAATCAATTCCATTGGTAGACTTGGTAGAAGGACAATTATGCTAGAATTGAGTATTTTACTGGTTTATGCTATTTCTGCAGCAATTTCAATGTAGTAATTATACTTTGTTATGCAGAACATCAACAAAATTAAGAAGGTGAAGTGTCCTGTGCTGGTTATACACGTAAGTGTTTCTTCCCAAGTGCTTTCTTTTCCTAGTAGGTTCTTCTGCCTTCTCATGCTTGTTTGTAACAAGTGACTCAAGAAGACAACCATGTGAATGCCATTATTTATTGGACAGATTGTTTTTGCATGATTCTTGCATGAATTGGTCCTGTA
Organism: Quercus ilex subsp. ballota; assembly: GCA_032727855.1. Lineage (NCBI taxonomy): Eukaryota > Viridiplantae > Streptophyta > Magnoliopsida > Fagales > Fagaceae > Quercus > Quercus ilex. The sequence continues at coordinate 1,577,291 of CM064919.1, forward strand.
TCTCCATAGCCATTTTCATAATAAAGTTTGATTGAATCTTCTCAAGTTTCTTATACCCAATCCCCCATGTTGAACCGGTTTACAAATCTGATTCCAATTGACCGGATGGAATTTATGCTCCTCGCCAATCCCACTCCATAAAAAATATTTCTGAAGCTTTCCAATACTTTTGGCCACCTACACCAGAATAGGGAAGAGAGAAAGAAATCAGGTAGGTAGACTAGAGAGCGTGCTTTTAATCAAAGTGACCCTACCCCCTTGGATAAGTAAAGTCGCTTCCACCCTGCTAACCTTCGTTCCATCTTCTCATCAACTGGATTCCAAACTGTCCTTTCCTTAAATTTAGCACCCAAGGGAAGACTCAAATATTTCATTGGAAGAGAGGACTGTCTACATCCTAACAAAACAACCATATCTCCCATATTGCTCAGTTCCCCTACAGGGACCAACTCTGATTTTCCCAAGTTAATCTTCAGACCTGATACTGCTTCAAACAACAAGAGAATGTCCCAAAGTTTAGCTATTTGACTCAAATCAGCATCACAAAAGATCAAGGTGTCATCTGCGAAAAGCAGATGAGACATCATCAACTTTTAAATGCTTCTGCCCCCTTGATTTTTACTGATGTAAAGAAAAAAGTTTGTCAGAAGTTAGAATTCTTTTGAGTATTACAGACATTGACTCAGAGAATATTGTATTAAAAATAACTGAGAGTTCAGTTTATAATATCTAGAATTAAGAAATAAACTAATGTACATACCAATGCGCCTTCTACACTGCAATATATTACGCATCCCATGGGTTCCTTAAACAAGTAAGTAGATGCATAAAATGGGAGAAATTATAAATGAGGGAATGTATTTTCAATCTTGGAAATCAATTTACTGCAGATGACGATGAATATTGTTATGGGAAAGAGAGGAAATAGAAGGAAATTAATATCAAGGAGAAAAAGGGGAGCAAGAAGAGGTTTATTAGGGATTGAAATACCTCATGGAGTTGTTCAAGTGAGACTTTGATGCACATCTGTGGACACCATTTTTAACCCAAAAGCATGAGCCAAAGGGTATGGTTTGAACAATGTTGTGTCACTCACTCTTGTTGCTACCACTTGATGTGTGATTCCATTCACACATGAAACCTGACAAGCTGGATGAGGAGAACAAACAAAACTTCTTTACCAGGATAACTTCACAATAGTTCCTTTAGTCCTTCTTAAGTTACTCTTTCTTAAATCTGTTTGATAGCTGATTACTCTAATAAATTCCGAAATATTTCTAAGGTCATCATTATTCATGAAAGGGCTTCAAAAAAAAAAAAAAAAAAAAAAATTCATGAAAGACTTAAAACAATCAAGTAAACACTGCAGATGGAGAGATTTGAAATTCTGCATGAATATTGTATGTAACTTATATTGTTCTGATTTGTATTTAATACTTAGTAATGAGGGTGGTCTAACTAAAACTTTTATTGCAAGTTGACTGTGTATATAACTTAAACAAGTTAATTAGCTTAATTGATGTAGTAACCTAAGTAGAGCTCTTTTGGGGTGAATAGCTCATCCATCTGACAGACAGTGAAATGTTGAACAATAATACACAACCATAGGTTATAAGAACGAAAAGAATGCCCATTTCAACATATGAAATGCCTCGTGACTATCATGCATGTATGATGCAATTTCATGATTGATTAGGTGTAACAAGTCAGTGTGGTTTGTTTATTTCTTGGGTGATTGCTTGTGTATTAAGTGATACTCCCTCCATCCCACAGTAGATGAAAGTTTGCAAAGTAGTATGCATTTAATGAAACAAAATAAACATAATGATCTTCCAAAAATTTTCTGGAGTGGGTCGTGTGTTTGGAATTGTTTTGCACTAGTGTTTGTCAACTAATCTTGGGCATTTGATAAAGACTTTTATGTTTATTTTGCTTTATTAAACTGCATCTTATTTACAAACTCATGTCTATTGTAGGGAGTATTATTTTCATCTAGAGCTCATAATTGAACTTGCCAGAAATTTATAGCACCTGTTAGCATTAGTGTAATTGTGAGCTCTATATACAGTGTTGGCTCACTTCTTAATGGTATATGTTTTTAGGACTGAAGATTTGTAATTGTATCAATATTCTAAATTTCCATAGTGTGTATAAATATTAGCTTGAAGTGATATAAAAAAAATGAGGAAAAGTTTCTGACTTCTTCAAATACTAGCCTTAGGTCCAAACAACACAAGTCCTTATGAAAATGGTTATATTCAATCCCTTGATCACACTCCTTTGATTGGATACACCTTCAAAAAGAAAAAAAGGAAAAAAGATTCCATAGAATATAGTAGTTCTGTATATACAACTTTTTAGAGTTAGCCATATGCATTACAGAAGTTCTCTTTTGCTATTTGGTGGCCATTTATAAATGAAATAACTTCTTTTTTTAATTTTTTTTTAAATTTCTATAAAAATTTATAATTGAGGTTTTTTGCCATTTTGTGAATACTTTCTACCTTAAATAATCTCGATTTATGTGGAAAATGTGTAGATCTTTATACTTTCATCCTTATTGCTAGGCCATAATCTAGTTGTCTAATTATAGATTCAAGCAAATTCTTAATAATTCAACCAAGAATTTCAAGCCAAGAAATGCAATCCAACAAGTTAAAGGGGCAGACAAGCACCAAGAGTTGCAGGCAAAATCCCCAATGCAAAGGGAAAAACTATGGGACAAGACAAAATAATCCATTTTAATAAAATAGGGTTTAATGTCTCCTCAAATTTATGCAAAATACGCAACAAGTGGTGACAATACTGGGAAACATTACTCTTGGTATTATAATGCAGTAACTGGCCAAAATTACTATTTCAACTAAGCTTTTATGCCTTAAAAGATTTTTGATACTACAGTGGAAATAAAGAAACCAAGCGCCACAAGTTCTCTGTGAGTTGTTCACTCAAATCATATCTAAAGGAAACACCTCAAACTTTCTGTCCTCTCCTTCCTATGTCATTAAAATAAATAAATAATTTTTTTTTTCCTTCTTGGTTTCACCGTCACTGCAAGCAAAACCCTTTAAATTTCTCTTTTCTTTGACCTGTCTATGGACAGGAAATGAATTTAGTTTCCTTCATTGGTGAGCCAAACATGGGTGGACAGCATTAGACATCCAAAACTTTCATGCACCAAATGAGTTGTTGGTTGAAATCTCTTATCACCAGGCATTGAAGAGGAGCATTTAGAGATTGCTTTGAAGAGACTGCCTACTATATGATTTTGTCTTGTGAATTGAGCTAAGATTAAGTAAAAAATGTGCTCTATATAATTTATCTTGTCCAAATTTCCGGTTGACTATAATTGTTGAAATGGGGTTGGCTAAATTTACAGGGAACGGAAGATGATGTTGTCAATTGGTTACATGGCAATGGGCTGTGGAAAATGGCAAGGGAACCATATGAACCTTTGTGGATTAAAGGAGGTGGGCACTGCAACTTGGAGCTATACCCTGATTACATCCTCCATCTTTGCAGATTTGTCCAAGAAATGGAGAAGTTAACCACAGAAACCCACCTTAAAAAGATTCGGCAGAGCCTGCGACTACATACAAGGCACACAGTTTCTGCTAACAGGTGCTGTAAAGTTAAATGCTGGCGACCAAAGTGCTTATGTCCTGATTGTTCTTGCCAACCCAGCTGCACAAAATGTTCTTGCCGACCCAGCTGCACAAAATGTTCTTGCCAGCCCAAATGCCTAGAATGTTGTTGGAGACCTAGCTGTCCAGAATGTTGGAGACCCAGCTGCAAAAAATGTTGCTGGCGACTGAAATGCCTAAGATGTTCGAAACCAACCTGCTGTATTAAATGTTTTTGCTGGCAATGTTGTGTGGGAACGCATGGTGGTGGGTTAGATAGAAAGGAGGATGGCTAATGGTGATTATGTGCATGTATAGATTGGTGAACTTGCTAACACCCCTCTAATCTTGTGCAGTATTGTATGACGAGGAAATTGTCATTCATAATCAAAGAAATTGATATAATTGAATGTTTCTCTTGACAGTGGTGAATTCTTGGAACTTCGATTTTTTATGAGCTCTTTTACAAAATATATTATGTTTTCTATTGATAATTCATTTTGAAATTTCTAGGCAGGTCGTGCTAAGGTTTCTTGACTGTTTAAGTTATCAAACATCAACACTTGCCTGATACAATCATACGATAAATGTACAATCCCTATAATATTTGAAGCTGTTTGATAAATATGTAGCTCTTGCATGAAGGGCAGAGGGCAAGAAGAGATTGTTCTGATCTATGAAGAGTTGTATGCATAACAGGTAGAGCTCTGAACCAAGTGGAGATTATAGAGACCAGGATAGCATTTCCTGGACTGAAGTTGATCCTCTGTAAAAGCTCAAGCTTGCTAATATTATAAAGACGGACTGAGTTTTAATCTACAATTTGCACTAATTGGGAGTCTTATTGTAAAATATTGGTTAAGTGATTAAATTTTATTATCTTATTATTACACCACACCAAAGTGGGGTTTGAATTCTTGTCTCTTTTCTATTAGCCTGAGTTTGAACTTTCTTTTTCCTATTGGTTTTAACTTTTGGATCAAGTGATAATTTTATTAGTCCAAAGGTAACCTTTGCAAAGGCTCAGTGTTCGAGGCAATTAACAACCTCCTTTGTGGACTATAAAGTACAATCAGTGTGTGTTTGGATACTGCTTATTTTGCTGAAAATTAATTGCTCAAAAAATAAAAAAATAATTTCCTCGTTACTGTTCACGGTTGAATTATTGTACATTTGCCTTAATATACTGTTCATGTCCTATGAACAGTACAAGAGGTGCCGGTAAAAAAAAGAGAGGCAAAAACGCCAGACGTGAGTAGCAAAACGCTATCCAAACGGGGCTTAAGTGTCCTGCTCGATACTATGAAGTTTGCAGACTTTCAACCAAAGATTGAAGTTTGAATGGCTTTCCCTACACTTTGATGCCTTGAAATACATACTTCAACACATCAACCATAGAGTGGGAGAAGCACTTATGTTGCAAATTTAATTTCTTGAAAGAGAATAGGGGCTCAAGTGTTATGGATTATATTTGGTTATAGATCCATACTATTCCTTGTAGTTGTATAGAAGCTATATTTTCTTCAAGCAATATGTTGATGTTATAACATGAAGTTCTAAATAGGCTTAATCTGTGTCGATATAGAATCCCTGATAAGCCATTTTGTTGTGATCATAGTACATTTTTTTCGGTTTATTGCTTTTTTTTTTGTTGGGTCTTCATACTTTCTTTAGGTAATGAAATAATCATTCACATTCATGTAAAAAAATAAAATTTTAAAAAGTAGTAATATTCATTCATCAAAAACAAAGAAAGCTCATACAAAATATGTAATTCTATGCAGGTAATGCTTTATCTTTTTTAAATATGGTATCAGAGTAATAACTCATAACTTTTAATAGGAACAACTGTGAACTAGGCTGTGAGTTTGACTAACAGCCTTGTGGGGGTAATCGATTGACTTTAAAAGGAAGCCTAGGGTAATCTATGCAAAACCTTAATCCAAGGCATCTTGGCTTCCATATAGGAGTTTCATAATGATGGTGAAGCCAATTCTCTCTTTTCCATGAGTAAACCTTGGTGAAGTCATCATATATCTTCCACTTACAATGTTTGTTGTTGGCGCACTCATAACTTTGTTGATATGCCACAATTCTGCCCCCATTAATTGTGCACTTGAAACTTGTTTTTGGAGATAGAGGGTAACAAAATTCAAAGCTAGTTTTTGCACCAGGTTCCACCCAGTCACTGCCAAGGTCACGGATAGGATCACCACCATAGCATTTGATGGCAATTGCATGTGACTTTTTATTGATTATGGTGATTTTTTTCATTGAAAGAGATGAAGGTTTGAAGCGTATTAGGTCTTTTGGCCATGGTATCCTAAGAAAGGCCTCAGACAAAGGGGTTACAAAAAGTAGCAGTGAAATGAGCAGAAGAATAAGATTACTAGAATTCATGTTCATGATGTGACAACACTTTTTGCAATATTGCACATACAATACAACCCTCTCTATTATTCGTCTTATAAATAGATAAAAGTGGGGCAAATGAGACAAAGATAAAGGTAGAAGGAACCGTTTTCTATTTGTTATAACTCTTCATTAAGCGTTAAAGTTAAAAAACTCTTTTTGTTGAGTTTTAAATTAGGATATCGGCTAAAGAGAAACTCTAATTACTGGCTGGGAATTAAAAATTTATAAAAGCCTCCAAACTGAAGTAATTTATTGCTAGGAAGCGTAGATACTTCATTTAAGGTGTTGCATTTGTGTTTGAGGGTGGTAATTGGGCAAGTTGGATCATAAATGAGTATGGTTTATAATTACCCATTTTAAAAAAATTAAGTAGATGATAAAGTCAATTGTTTCACGTGGGTGGGCTTGGGAATTGGAAAATGAGCAAAGAAACCTTCTTGAAAGGTGGTTTTTTGTTTACAATTACCAAAAATATTGATTTTATTAAAAACAAATCATAAATAATTGTTTTTTAATAAGAAACTCTACCCATTTATTTGAATTTTTTTATATAAAAAAAATATTAAATTCACTATATAAAAATATTTTAATAATTTTTTAATCACTGTACCCTGCCGCACCATGCCTCATAGAATTGATGTCTTCCTATTAGAGAATATGTAGTAACCTAAGTAGAGCTCTTTTGGGGTGAATAGCTCATCCATCTGACACACACAATGAAATGTTGAACAATAATACACAACCATAGGTTGTAAGAACGAAAAGAATGCCCATTTCAACATATGAAATGCCTCATGACTATCATGCATGTATGATGCAATTTCATGATTGATTAGGTGTAATAAGTCAGTGCGGTTCGTTTATTTCTTGGGTGATTGCTTGTGTATTAATTGTTACTCCCTCCATCCCACAGTAGATGAAAGTTTGCAAAGTAGTATGCATTTAATGAAACAAAATAAACATAATGATCTTCCAAAAAATTTTCTGGAGTGGGTCATGTGTGTTTGGAATTGTCCGCACTTGCGTTTGTCACTTAATCTTGGGCATTTGATAAAGATTTATACGTTTATTTTGCTTTATTAAATTGCATATTATTTACAAACTCATGTCTATTGTAGGGAGTATTATTTTCATCCAGAGCTCATAATCGAACTTGCCAGCAATTTATAGCAACTGTTAGCGTTAGCGTAATTGTGAGCTCCATATACAGTGTTGGCTCACTTCTTTATGGCATATGCTTTTAGGACTGAAGATTTGTAATTGTATCAATATTCTAAATTTCCGTAGTGTATATAAATATTAGCTTGAAGTGATATAAAAAAAATGAGGAAAAGTTTCTGACTTCTTCAATTAATACTAGCCTTAGGTTCAAACAACACAAGTCCTTATGAAAATGGTTATATTCAATCCCTTAATCAAGCTCCTTTGATTGGATACACCTTCAAAAAGGAAAAAGGGAAAACAAAATTCCATAGAATGTAGTAGTTCTGTATATACAACTTTTAAGAGTTAGCCATATGCATTACAAGAGTTCTCTTTTGCTATTTGGTGGCCATTTATCAATGAAATAACTTAAAAAAATAAAAAAATTCTATAAAAAAATTCTATAATTGAGGTTTTTTTAGCCATTTTGTGAATACTTCTACCTTAAATAATCCCGAATTATGTGGAAAAGGAGTAGATTTTAATACTTTCTTCCTTATTGCTAGGCCATAATCTAGTTATTTGTGAATCAAGAACGTCTAATTATAGATTCAAGCATATTCTAAATAATTCAACCAAGATTTTCAAGCCAAGAAACGCAATCCAATCACACAAGTGAAAGGGGCAGACAAGCACCAAGAATTGCATGCAAAATCCCCAATTCCATGGGAAAAACTATGGGACAAGACAAAACAATCCATTATAATAAAATAGGGTTTAATGTCTCCTCAAGTTTATACAAAATACGCAACAATTGGTGACAATACTGGAAAACATTACTCTTGGTATTATAATGCAGTAACTGGCAAAAATTACTATTTCAACTAAGATTTTATGCCTTAAAAAGATATTTGATACTAGCGTGGAAATCAAGAAACCAAGCGCCACGAGTTCACTGTGAGTTGTTCACTCAAATCATATCTAAAGGAAACACCTCAAACTTTCTGTCCTCTCCTTCTTATGTCATTGAAATAAATAAATAAATCTTTTTTCCTTCTTGGTTTCACCATCACTGCAAGCAAAACCCTTTAAATTTCCCTTTTCTTTGACCTGTCTATGGACAGGAAATGAATTTAGTTTCCTTCATTGGTCAGCCAAACATGGGTGGACAGCATTAGACATCCAACACTTGCATGCACCAAACGAATTGTTGGTTTAAATCTCTTATCACCAGCATTTAGAGATTGCTTTGAAGAGACTGCCTACTATATGATTTTGTCTTGTGAATTGAGCTAAGATTAAGTAAAAAATGTGCTCTATATAATTTATCTTGTCCAAATTTCCCGTTGACTATAATTGTTGAAATGAGATTGGCTAAATTTACAGGGAACGGAAGATGATTTTGTCAATTGGTTACATGGCAATGGGCTGTGGAAAATGGCAAGGGAACCATATGAACCTTTGTGGATTAAAGGAGGTGGGCACTGCAACTTGGAGCCCCTGATTACTTCCGCCATCTTTGCAGATTTGTCCAAGAAATGGAGAAGTTAATCACAAAAACCTGCCTTAAAAAGATTCGGCAGAGCCTGCGACTACATACAAGGCAAACAGTTTCTGCTAACAGGTACTGTAAAGTTAAATGCTGGCGACCAAAGTGCTTATGTCCTGATTGTTCTTGCCGACCCAGCTGCACAAAATGTTCTTGCCAACCCAAATGCCTAGAATGTTGTTGGAGACCTAGCTGTCCAGAATGTTGGAGACCCAGCTGCAAAAAATGTTGCTGGCGACCGAAATGCCTATGATGGTCGAAACCAACCTGCTGTATTAAATGTTTTTGCTGGCAATGTTGTGTGGGAACGCATATTGGTGGGTTAGATAGAAAGGAGGATGGCTAATGGTGATTATGTGCACGTATAGATTGGTGAACTTGCTAACACCCCTCTAATCTTGTGCAGAGTTGTACGACGAGGAAATTGTCATTGATAATCAAAGAAATTGATATAATTGAATGTTTCTCTTGATAATGGTGAATTCTTGGAACTTTGATTTTTTATGAGCTCTTTTACAAAATATATTATGTTTTCTATTGATAATTCATTTTGAAATTTCTAAGCAGGTCGTGCTAAGGTTTCTTGACTGTTATCAGATATCAATACTTACTGATACAATCATACGATAAATGTACGATCCCTATACTATTTGAAGCTGTTTGATAAATATGTAGCTCTTGCATGAAGGGCAGAGGGCAAGAAGAGATTGTTCTGATCTATGAAGAGTTGTATGCATAACAGGTAGAGCTCCGAACCAAGTGGAGATTATAGAGACAAGGATAGCATTTCCTGGACTCAAGTTGATCGTCTGTAAAAGCTCAAGCTTGCTAATATTATAAAGACGGTGATTGAGTTTTAATCTACAATGTGCACTAATAGGGAGTCTTATCATAAAATATTGGTTAAGTGATTAAATTTTATTATCTTATTATTACATCACACCAAAGTGGGGTTTGAATTCTTGTCTCTTTTTTATTAGCCTGGGTTTGAACTTTCTCTTTCCTATTGGTTTTAACTTTTGGATCAAGTGATAATTTTATTAGTCCAAAGGTAAAATTTGCAAAGGCTCAGTGTTCGAGGCAATGAACAACCTTCTTTGTGGACTATAAAGTACAATCAGTGTCCTACTCGATACTATGAAGTTTGCAGACTTTCAACCAAAGATTGAAGTTTGAATGGCTTTTCCTACACTGTTGATGCCCTGAAATACATACTTTCAACTTGAAATCGAAGTTTGAATGGCTTTCCCGACACATCAACCATAGAGTGGGAGAAGTCACTTATGTTACAAATTTAATTTCTTGAAAGAGAATAGGGGCTCAAGTGTTGTGGATTATATTTGGTTGTAGATCCATACTATTCCTTGTAGTTGTATAGAAGCTATATTTTCTTCAAGCAATATGCTGATGTTATAACATGAAGTTCTAAATAGGCTTAATGTGTGTCAATAGAGAATCCCTGAGAAGCCATTTTGTTGTGATCCTAGTACATTTTTTTCGGTTTATTGCTTTTTTTTTTTTTTTTGGGTCTTCATACTTTCTTTAGGTAATGAAATAATCATTCACATTCATGTAAAAAAATAAAATTTTAAAAAGTAGTAATATTCATTCATCAAAAACAAAGAAAGCTCATACAAAATATGTAATTCTATGCAAGTAATGCTTTTTCTTTTTTAAATATGGTATCAGAGTAATAACTCATAACTTTTTATAGGAACAACTGTGAACTGGGCTTTGAGTTTAACTAACAGCCTTGTGGAGGTAATCGATTGACTTTAAAAGGAAGCCTTGGGTAACCTATGCAAAACCGTGATTGAAGGCATCTTGGCTTCCATATGGGAGTTTCATAATGATGGTGAAGCCAATTCTCTCTTTTCCATGAGTAAACCTTGGTGAAGTCATCATATATCTTCCACTTACAATGTTTGTTTTTGGTGCACTCATAACTTTGTTGATATGCCACAATTCTACCCCCATTAATTGTGCACTTGACACTTGTTTTTGGAGATAGAGGGTAACAAAATTCAAAGCTAGTTTTTGCACCAGGCTCCACCCAGTCACTGCCAAGGTCACGGATAGGATCACCACCATAGCATTTGATGGCAATTGCATAAGACATTTTATTGATTATGGTGATTTTTTTCATTGGAAGAGATGGAGGTTTGAAGCGTATTGGGTCTACTTGCCATGGCATCCTAAGCAAGGCCTCAGACAAAGGGGTTACAAAAAGTAGCAGTGAAATGAGTAGAAGAATAAGATTACTAGAATTCATGTTCATGATGTGTCAACACTTTTTGCAATATTGCACATACAATACAACCATCTCCATTATTTGTCTTATAAATAGATAAAAGTTGGGCAAATGAGACAGAGATAAAGGTAGAAGGAACCGTTTTCTATTTGTTATAACTCTTCATTAAATGTTGAAGTTAAAAAACTCTTTTTGTTGAGTTTTAAATTAGAATAACGGCTAAAGAGAAACTCTAATTACTAGTTGGGAATTAAAAATTAATAAAAGCCTCCAAATTGAAGTAATTTATTGCTAGGAAGTATAGACACTTCATTTAAGGTGTCATATTTGTGTTTGAGGGTGGTAATTGGGCAAGTTGAGTTATAAATGAGTCTGATTTATAATTACTCATTTAACTATTTATTATCCATTTTAAAAAAATTAAGTAGGTGAGAAAGTCAATTGTTTCACGTGGGTGGGCTTGGGAATTGGAAAAGGAGCAAAGAAACCTTCTTGGAAGGTGGTTTTTTGTTTACAATTACCAAAAATATTGATTTTATTGAAAACAAATCATAAATAATTGTTTTTTAAAAAGAAACTTTACCCATTTATTTGAATTTTTTTATATAAAAAATATTAAATTCACTATATAAAAATATTTTTAATAATTTTTTAATTGCCACATCCCGCTGCATTGGCACTCGAATCCGGAAACGCACCCGTGCCTCATAGAATTGATGTCTTCCTATCAGAGAATATGCAGTAACCTAAGTAGAGCTCTTTTGGGGGGAATAGCTCATCCATCTCACACAGACAATGAAATGTTGAACAATAATACACAACCACAGGTTGTAAGAACGAAAAGAATGCCCATTTCAACATATGAAATGCCTCATGTCTATCATGCATGTATGATGCAATTTCATGATTGATTAGGTGTAATAAGTCAGTGCGGTTCGTTTATTTCTTGGGTGATTGCTTGTGTATTAATTGATACTCCCTCCATCCCACAGTAGATGAAAGTTTGCAAAGTAGTATGCATTTAATGAAACAAAATAAACATAATGATCTTCCATAAATTTTCTGGAGTGGGTCATGTGTGTTTGGAATTGTCCGCACTAGCGTTTGTCACCTAATCTTGGGCATTTGATAAAGATTTTTATGTTTATTTTGCTTTATTAAACTGCATCTTATTTACAAACTCATGTCTATTGTAGGGAGTATTATTTTCATCTAGAGCTCATAATCGAACTTGCCAGGAATTTATAGCAACTGTTAGCATTAGCGTAATTGTGAGCTCTATATACAGTGTTGGCTCACTTCTTAATGGTATATGTTTTTAGGACTGAAGATTTGTAATTGTATCAGTATTCTAAATTTCCATAGTGTATATAAATATTAGCTTGAAGTGACATAAAAAAATGAGGAAAAGTTTCTGACTTCTTCAAATACTTAGGTTCAAACAACACAACAGGTCCTTATGAAAATGGTTATATTCAATCCCTTAATCACACTCCTTTGATTGGATACACCTTCAAAAAGAAAAAAAAGGGAAAAAAGATTCCATAGAATATAGTAGTTCTGTATATACAACATTTTAGAGTTAGCCATATGCATTACAGAAGTTCTCTTTTGCCATTTGGTGGCCATTTATAAATGAAATAACTTTTTTTTTTAAATTTCTATAAAAATTTATAATTGAGGTTTTTAGCCATTTTGTGAGTACTTTCTACCTTAAATAATCTCGATTTATGTGGAAAAGGAGTAGATCTTTATACTTTCATCCTTATTGCTAGGCCATAATCTAGTTGTCTAATTATAGATTCAAGTAAATTCTTAATAATTCAACCAAGAATTTCAAGCCAAGAAATGCAATCCATCAAGTTAAAGGGGCAGACAAGCACCAAGAGTTGCATGGAAAATCCCCAATGCAAAGGGAAAAACTATGGGACAAGACAAGATAATATATTATAATAAAATAGGGTTTATTGTCTCTTCAAGTTTATGCAAAATACGCAACAATTGGTGACAATACTGGGAAACATTACTCTTGGTATTATAATGCAGTAACTGGCCAAAATTACTATTTCAACTAAGCTTTTATGCCTTAAAAGATTTTTGATACTACAGTGGAAATCAAGAAACCAAGCGCCACAAGTTCTCTGTTAGTTGTTCACTCAAATCATATCTAAAGGAAACACCTCAAACTTTCTGTCCTCTCCTTCCTATGTCATTAAAATAAATAAATTTTTTTTTTCCTTCTTGGTTTCACCATCACTGCAAGCAAAACCCTTTAAATTTCTCTTTTCTTTGACCTGTCTATGGACAGGAAATGAATTTAGTTTCCTTCATTGGTCAGCCAAATATGGGTGGACAGCATTAGACATCCAACAATTACATGCACCAAATGAATTGTTGGTTTAAATCTCTTATCACCAAGCATTGAAGAGGAGCATTTAGAGATTGCTTTGAAGAGACTGCCTACTATATGATTTTGTCTTGTGAATTGAGCTAAGATTAACTAAAAAATGTGCTCTATATAATTTATCTTGTCCAAATTTCCTGTTGACTATAATTGTTGAAATGGGGTTGGCTAAATTTACAGGGAACGGAAGATGATATTGTCAATTGGTTACATGGCAATGGGCTGTGGAAAATGGCAAGGGAACCATATGACCCTTTGTGGATTAAAGGAGGTGGGCACTGCAACTTGGAGCTATACCCTGATTTGCAGATTTGTCCAAGAAATGGAGAAGTTAACCACAGAAACCCGCCTTAAAAAGATTCAGCAGAGCCTGCGACTACATACAAGGCACACAGTTTCTGCTAACAGGTGCTGTAAAGTTAAATGCTTGCGACCAAAGTGCTTATGTCCTGATTGTTCTTGCCAACCCAGCTGCACAAAATGTTCTTGCCAACCCAAATGCCTAGAATGTTGTTGGAGACCCAGCTGCAAAAATGTTGCTGGCGACCGAAATGCCTAAGATGTTCGAAACCAACCTTCTGTATTATATGTTTTTGCTGGCAATGTTGTGTGGGAACGCATAGTGGTGTGTTAGATAGAAAGGAGGATGGCTAATTGTGATCATGTGCATGTATAGATTGGTGAACTTGCTAACACCCCTCTAATCTTGTGCAGTATTGTACGACGAGGAAATTGTCATTGATAATCAAAGAAATTGATATAATTGAATGTTTCTCTTGATAACGGTGAATTCTTGGAACTTTGATTTTTTATGAGCTCTTTCACAAAATATATTATGTTTTCTATTCATTTTGAAATTTCTAGGCAGGTCGTGCTTAGGTTTCTTGACTGTTAAGTTATCAGATATCAACACTTACCTGATACAATCATACGATAAATGTACAATCCCTATAATGATTGAAGCTGTTTGATAAATATGTAGCTCTTGCATGAAGGGCAGAGGGCAAGAAGAGATTGTTCTGATCCATGAAGAGTTGTATGCATAACAGGTAGAGCACTGAACCAAGTGGAGATTATAGAGTCTAGGGTAGCATTTCCTGGACACAAGTTGATCGTCTGTAAAAGCTCATGCTTGCTAATATTATAAAGACGGTCACTGAGTTTTAATCTACAATCTGCAATAATAGGGAGCCTTATCATAAAATATTGGTTAAGTGATTAAATTTTATTCTCTTATTATTACACCACACCAAAGTGGGGTTTGAATTCTTGTCTCTTTTCTATTAGCCTGAGTTTGAACTTTCTCTTTCCTATTGGTTTTAACTTTTGGATCAAGAGATAATTTTATTAGTCCAAAGGTAACCTTTGCAAAGGCTCAGTGTTCGAGGCAATTAACAACCTCCTTTGTGGACTTTAAAGTACAATCAGTGTCCTACTGGATACTATGAAGTTTGCAGACTTTCAACTAAAGATTGAAATTTGAATGGCTTTTCCTACACTTTTGATGCCCTGAAATACATACTTTCAACTAAAAATCGAAGTTTGAATGGCTTTCCCAACACATCAACCATAGAGTGGGAGAAGTCACTTATGTTACAAATAGAATTTCTTGAAAGAGAATTGGGGCTCAAGTGTTGTGGATTATATTTGGTTATAGATCCATACTATTTCTTGTAGTTGTATAGAAGCTATATTTTCTTCAAGCAATATTATGATTTTATAACATGAAGTTCTAAATAGGCTTAATATGTGTCAATAGAGAATCACTGAGAAGCCATTTTGTTGTGATCATAGTACATTTTGTTCGGTTCATTGTTTTTTTTTTTTTTGGGTCTTCATACTTTCTTTAGGTAATGAAATAATCATTCACATTCATGTAAAAAAATAAATTTTTTTAAAAGTAGTAATATTCATTCATCAAAAACAAAGAAAGCTCATACAAAATATGTAATTCTATGCAAGTAATGCTTTATCTTTTTTAAATATGGTATCAGAGTAATAACTCTGAACTTTTAATAGGAACAACTGTGAACTGGGCTTTGAGTTTGACTAACAGCCTTGTGGGGGTAATCGATTGACTTTAAAAGGAAGCCTTGGGTAATCTATGCAAAACCCTGATCGAAAGCATCTTGGAAATATAGGAATTTCATAATGATGGTGAAGCCAATTCTCTTTTTTCCATGAGTAAACCTTGGTGTAATCATCATATATCTTCCACTTACAATGTTTGTTGTTGGCGCACTCATAACTTTGTTGATATGCCACAATACTGCCCCCATTAATTGTGCACTTGAAACTTGTTTTTGAAGATAGAGGGTAGCAAAATTCAAAACTAGTTTTTGCACCAGGTTCCACCCAGTCACTGCCAAGGTCACGGTTAGGATCACCACCATAGCATTTGATGGCAATTGCATGTGACATTTTATTGATTATGGTGATTTTCTTCATTGGAAGAGATGGAGGTTTGAAGCGTATTGGGTCTACTGGCCATTTTATCCTAAGCAAAGCCTCAGACAAAGGGGTTACAAAAAGTAGCGGTGAAATGAGCAGAAGAATAAGATTACTGGAATTCATGCTCATGATGTGTCAACACTTTTTGCAATATTGCACATACAATAGAACCCTCCATTATTCGTCTTATAAATAGATAAAAGTGGGGCAAATGAGACAAAGATAAAGGTAGAAGGAACCGTTTTCTATTTGTTATAACTCTTCATTAAGCGTTAAAGTTAAAAAAACTCTTTCTGTTGAGTTTTAAATTAGGATAACGGCTAAAGAAAAACTCTAATTACTGGCTGGGAATTAAAAATTTATAAAAGCCTCCAAACTGAAGTAATTTATTACTAGGAAGTATAGACACTTCATTTAAGGTGTCGTATTTGTGTTTGAGGGTGGTAATTGGGCAAGTTGAGTCATAAATGAGTTTGGTTTATAATTATCCATTTAACTATTTATTATCCGTTGTAAAAAAATTATGTAGGTGAGAAAGTTAACTGTTTCACGTGGATGGGCTTGGGAATTGGAAAAGGAGCAAATGAACCTTTTTGGAAGGTGGTTTTTTGTTTACAATTACCAAAAATATTGATTTTATTAAAAACAAATCATAAATAATTGTTTTTTAATAAGAAGCTCTACCCATTTGTTTGAATTTTTTTATTATAAAAAAGTATTAAATTCACTGTATAAAAATATATTTAATAATTTTTTAATCACCGCACCCCGCCGCACCCGCACTCGAATCCGGAAACACACCCGTGCCTCATAGAATTGATGTCTTCCTATCAGAGAATATGTAGTAACCTAAGTAGAGCTCTTTTGGGGTGAATAGCTCATCCATCTGACACAGACAATGAAATGTTGAACAATACTACACAACCATAGGTTGTAAGAACGAAAAGAATGCCCATTTCAACATATGAAATGCCTCATGACTATCATGCATGTATGATGCAATTTCATGATTGATTAGGTGTTAATAAGTCAGTGTGGTTCGTTTATTTCTTGGGTGATTGCTTGTGTATTAATTGATGCTCCCTCCATCTAACAGTAGATGAAAGTTTGCAAAGTAGTATGCATTTAATGAAAGCAAATAAACATAATGATCTTCCAAAAATTTTCTGGAGTGGGTCATGTGTGTTTGGAATTGTCCGCACTTGCGTTTGTCACTTAATCTTGGGCATTTGATAAAGATTTATATGTTTATTTTTCTTTATTAAATTGCATCTTATTTACAAACTCATGTCTATTGTAGGGAGTATTATTTTCATCTAGAGCTCATAATCGAGCTTGCCAGCAATTTATAGCAACTGTTAGCGTTAGCGTAATTGTGAGCTCCATATACAGTGTTGGCTCACTTCTTTGTGGCATATGCTTTTAGGACTGAAGATTCGTAATTGTATCAATATTCTAAATTTCCATAGTGTATATAAATATTAGCTTGAAGTGGTATAAAAAAAATGAGGAAAGTTTCCAACTTCTTCAAATACTAGCCTTCGGTTCAAACAACACAAGAAGTCCTTATGGAAATGGTTATATTCAATCCCTTAATCAAGCTCCTTTGATTGGATACACCTTCAAAAAGGAAAAAGGGAAAACAAAATTCCATAGAATATAGTAGTTCTGTATATGCAACTTTTTAGAGTTAGCCATATGCATTACAGGAGTTCTCTTTTGCTATTTGGTGGCCATTTATGAAATGAAATAACTTTTTTTATTTATTTTAAATTCTATAAAAAATTTATAATTGAGGTTTGTAGCCATTTTGTGAATACTTCTACCTTAAATAATCCCGATTTATGTGGAAAAGGAGTAGATCTTAATACTTTCTTCCTCATTGCTAGGCCATAATCTAGTTATTTGTGAATCAAGAACGTCTAATTATAGATTCAAGCAAGTTCTAAATAATTCAACCAAGATTTTCAAGCCAAGAAACGCAATCCAATCACACAAGTCAAAGGGGCAGACAAGCACCTAGAATTGCATGCAAAATCCCCAATGCAAAGGGAAAAACTATGGGACAAGACAAAACAATCCATTATAATAAAATAGGGTTTAATGTCTCCTCAAGTTTATGCAAAATACGCAACAATTGGTGACAATACTGGGAAACATTACTCTTGGTATTATAATGCAGTAACTGGCCAAAATTACTATTTCAACTAAGCTTTATGCCTTAAAGGATTTTTGATACTACGGTGGAAATCAAGAAACCAAGCGCCACAAGTTCTCTGTGAGTTGTTCACTCAAATCATATCTAAAGGAATTGAAACACCTCAAACTTTCTGTCCTCCTCTCCTTCCTATGTCATTAAAATAAATAAATAAATATTTTTTTCCTTCTTGGTTTCACCATCACTGCAAGCAAAACCCTTTAAATTTCTCTTTTCTTTGACCTGTCTATGGACAGGAAATGAATTTAGTTTCCTTCATTGGTCAGCCAAACATGGGTGGACAGCATTAGACATCCAACACTTACATGCACCAAATGAATTGTTGGTTTAAATCTCTTATCACCAGGAATTGAAGAGGAGCATTTAGAGATTGCTTTGAAGAGACTGCCTACTATATGATTTTGTCTTGTGAATTGAGCTAAGATTAACTAAAAAATGTGCTCTATATAATTTGTCTTGTCCAAATTTCCCGTTGACTATAATTGTTGAAATGGGGTTGGCTAAATTTACAGGGAACTGAAGATGATGTTGTCAATTGGTTACATGGCAATGGGCTGTGGAAAATGGCGAGGGAACCATATGAACCTTTGTGGATTAAAGGAGGTGGGCACTGCAACTTGGGGCTATACCCTGATTTCATCCGCCATCTTTGCAGATTTGTCCAAGAAATGGAGAAGTTAACCACAGAAACCCGCCTTAAAAAGATTCGGCAGGCCTGCGACTACATACAAGGCACACAGTTTCTGCTAACAGGTGCTGTAGAGTTAAATGCTGGCGACCAAAGTGCTTATGTCCTGATTGTTCTTGTCGACCCAGCTGCACAAAATGTTCTTGCCAGCCCAAATGCCTAGAATGTTGTTGGAGACCTAGCTGCAAAAAATGTTGCTGGCGACCGAAATGCCTAAGGTGTTCGAAACCAACCTGCTGTATTAAATGTTTTTGCTGAAAATGTTGTGTGGGAACACCTAGTGGTGGGTTAGATAGAAATAGGGGTGGCAAAATCAACCCAAACCCATTTGTCCACCCAAACCCACCCACTTGAAAGAGACCCAAACCCACCAAACTATTAGTTGGGTTAAATGGGTATTAATCCAATTAAACCCAATTAACACTAATGTTTATTGAGTTTTCATTGGGTACCCAATTAGACCCAATCATAGAAAGGAGGATGGCTAATGGTGATTATGTGCATGTATAGATTGGTGAACATGCTAACACCCCTCTAGTCTTGTGCAGTATTGTATGACGAGGAAATTGTCATTGATAATCAAAGAAATTGATATAATTGAATGTTTCTCTTGATAATGGTGAATTCTTGGAACTTTGATTTTTCTATGAGTTCTTTTACAAAATATATTATGTTTTCAATTGATAATTCATTTTGAAATTTCTGGGCAGGTCTTGATTGTTTAAGTTATCGGATATCAACACTTGCCTGATACAATCATACGATAAATGTACAATCCCTATAATATTTGAAGCTGTTTGATAAATATGTAGCTCTTGCATGTAGGGCCGAGGGCAAGAAGAGATTGTTCTGATCTATACAGCACATATTTACACAAAGTGGACTTTTGGGAAATGTTCAAGTTCAATTTATTTAGTAAGTACCCTGAGTTATTGGGTAATGAGTCTGTAAAGCCCGTAATTTATTTATTTTTTTTTAAAATTTTAAGATTTAACTTGTTGTTTTTTAAAATTATATGCTTTAATTTTTACAAGTTACAACCCTTAAATTATAAAGTTTAAAATGTAATTTTCTCATAAAATTTGATAAAAAAAAAAATTGCTCATGGAAAAAAAAAAAGTAAGGAGGTTATGAACGTTAATATCTTCCATCTTTCATAGAAATATATATTTTTTGGGCACGGCACAAGCTTTAATAGATATCTTATTACAACGTCAAAGTGAATATGTATCAGAGCGCGCATTTGCGCAACACTAACTAGGCATGTCACAAAGCTTCAGAGCTTTGATTACGCGACTTATTTGTATATAAGCTAGCTATGGTGCCTCAATTTAGAGGGTGTTAACATATATAGTGTTGTGGGCTTTAGGCCCAGTTAGGTTACTTGTATAGCACACATATTTACTTGTACTGCACACATATGCCTCCTATATAAAGGCATCTATGTACATTCTTTTATACATGAAATACAATACAATTACATTCAGTATTTCTAACATGGTATCAGAGCCAGGTTTCGATCCTGGGACCTGTGGGTTATGGGCCCACCACGCTTCCGCTGCGCAACTCTGATTAAGACTCGCTCTGATGGGTCCATTGAGCGCTACAAAGCTCGTCTTGTTGCAAAAGGTTTTACACAAGAGTATGGGATTGATTATGAAGAAACTTTTGCTCCGGTTGCCCGTATCTCATCTGTCCGTGCCCTCTTAGCTGTTGCTGCTGCCAGTAAATGGGACCTTTTTCAGATGGATGTCAAAAATGCATTTCTTAATGGGGATTTAAGTGAAGAAGTGTATATGCAACCTCCTCCTGGTCTCTTTGTTGACTCAAATAAGGTTTGCCACCTTCGACGTGCACTTTATGGCCTTAAACAAGCTCCACGAGCTTGGTTTGCCAAATTCAGCTCTACCATCTCTCACTTGGGTTACATGGCCAGTCATTATGATTCTGCCTTATTTCTTCGTCGCATTGACAAAGGCACTATTTTACTCCTCTTATATGTGGATGATATGATCATAACTGGTGATGACCTCAGTGGCATTCAAGAACTCAAGGCTTTTCTCAGTCAGCAGTTTGAGATGAAAGATCTTGGATATCTCAGCTACTTCTTGGGTCTTGAAATCACTCATTCTACAGATGGACTTTATATTACTCAAGCCAAGTATGCCTCTGAACTCTTGTCTCGCGCTGGACTCACTGATAGCAAGACTGTGGACACTCCAGTTGAGCTTAATGCGCATCTGACTCCCTCAGGGGGGAAACCATTATCTAATCCCTCTCTTTACAGACGCTTGGTTGGTAGCTTGGTTTATCTCACTGTCACTCGTCCAGACATTTCCTATGCTGTTCACCAAGTGAGCCAGTATCTGTCTGCTCCACGATCGACTCACTATGCTGCTGTTCTGCGCATTCTTCGATACTTAAAGGGCACTCTCTTCCATGGTCTTTTCTACTCTGCTCAGTCTCCTCTTACTCTTCGTGCATTTTCTGATGCTGATTGGGCAGGAGACCCCACTGATCGCAGGTCCACCACCGGTTATTGCTTTCTTCTTGGTTCTTCTCTGATTTCTTGGCGAAGTAAGAAACAAACTCATGTGGCCCGCTCCAGTACTGAAGCAGAATATCGTGCCCTTGCTGATACCACATCTGAGCTCCTTTGGCTACGATGGCTTCTCAAAGACTTAGGTGTGTCTACATCCTCTGCTACTCCTCTTTATTGTGACAACCAGAGTGCTATTCATATTGCTCACAATGATGTCTTCCATGAACGGACTAAACACATTGAGATCGATTGTCATTTTATCCGTTTTCATCTTGTCCATGGTGCTCTCAAGCTGATCTCAGTCTCCTCTAAAGATCAACTTGCAGATATCTTCACCAAGTCACATCCTAAGGGACGCCTTCGTACTTTGGTTGACAACCTCAAGTTGGTCTCACATCCACCTTGAGTTTGAGGGGGGCTGTTAACATATATAGTGTTGTGGGCTTTAGGCCCAGTTAGGTTACTTGTATAGCACACATATTTATTTGTACTGCACACATATGCCTCCTATATAAAGGCATCTATGTACATTCTTTTATACATGAAATACAATACAATTACATTCAGTATTTCTAACATGTGTTAACATATATAGTGTTGTGGGCTTTAGGCCCAGTTAGGTTACTTGTATAGCACACATATTTACTTGTACTGCACACATATGCCTCCTATATAAAGGCATCTATGTACATTCTTTTATACATGAAATACAATACAATTACATTCAGTATTTCTAACAGAGGGGAAGTACTAGGGGCCAGGGCAGAATACCACCTTATAGTTAGTCCCACTAGGGCACGTATACGTGTTTAGTTTTTCGTCGTAGGAATAACTGAAAGCACCGGGACACGCACCCTTGAAAATAATGGAATAATTTGTAGCTTTACATCTCTCTCCCACTCTCCCAGTGCAACAAAATTCAGGGGTGTTGAATGCAGTACAAGCGCTCTTACACCCGCCTGGAACTTTTAACTCCAATGAGATCACCTGTACAGTCTGTGCCTGGGCACTCACGAGTCGTAGGGCTAAAAGCCATAGGAACATTAAACCCATCAACAACAGAGATGTCAAAAATATCGGTACCGTTTTGAATTTGGTTTATGCTGTATTCGGCCATGGTGATTGGGGGCAACCCCCCGCCTTGACATTGAAGAAGCCCACCACTGTCCCCGGTTTGGCATGTACCACTCCCGGACTCATTGAAACTGCAATTAGTTCGGGCCCAAATGCGACCAAATTTGTTAGGGCGAACTTCAAGGCTCCAGGTTCCACCTTTGTTGATCTCCCTGCCCCCACCTGGATAAGCTGCTGCCCAAATTGTGAAGCTGCAATTGTTTGTTATATCAAATCTGGCTGCGTGGGCTAAGGCAATGAAAAGAGTGACCAAGAAGTAGAAGAACGAGATGGACAGGTTTTTGAAGGGGTTCATTTTGGGGAGAGAGAGAGAGAGAGAGAGAGAGAGAGAGAGAGAGGCCTTGGTATTGGCTATGGAATATTATTCAACTTCTTGTTGGAAAATTTGGCTGTGTTTTATATTGCATTGCAGCATTGGCTTGACTTGAAAGACTAGTCAACAAACAAGTCCGCGCCGATGCCGCGTAAAATATGGGTTCTGCTTAGGGGTTGTTGGTTTCAGGGCCGGTCAACAACTTTTGGGGACTGGCAAAAATTTTTAGTAGGACCTTTTTATAATTAAATATTAATTAAATAATATATATATTACTAACAAATTTATTCTGAGATCTTTTTGAAATTCAATTTATTTTTCAATATTTATCTTTTTTACAAGTTTTTCATATCCGAATAAATATATTCTAGTAGATATTTATAAAGAGAAAATATTTATAAATAAATAAAACACAATTTATAATTAAAAATAATAATTTAATTAAAAATAATAATTTAATTAAAAATAAAATTTAAAGTATAAAATAATAGAACCTAGATATTGTAATTTTTTTAAAACCGTAACCACTTTAAAGTCTAAACTTGCACAAATAAAAATTAATTTAATACATAGTTTAATAAATTAGTGTCACTATAATACAAATGAGTTAATATGATACATAACAAATTATTAATTGGTATAATAATTTATAATAATAGATAAAATATTAGATAAAAAAAAGAAAAGAAAAAAAAAAAGTGAGAAACCGTGTAAGTTATAACTGCGGGCTGTACTCCTATAAAAAAAAAGTGAGAAACCGTCCAGTACTCCACTACTCCTATCATCCTAGCAAAAAACGTATCCTATCAATTGTTATAGCAGAAAAGGGTTCAAATAGGGGCAGAAAAGCTATCATAGCAAAAACGTCAAACAATTGTGTAGTGAAAGTGTGAAACAAACTAAAAATATATATAATTTAAGTTAAATAAATAGAAGACTCTGAGTCTTCATTTTTGGAAAGACAGAGAAAGAGGGGAAGACCTGAAGAAGAATACCTCTGGTGACTGGTAGACTAGTACGCTGGAATCAACAAAGAAAAATTTCAAGCTAGACTGCCTGACTGAGTTTATGAAAAAAGATCAAGAATCAAGATGGAGATGAAGAAAAGAAAGGTAAGACCGTAAGAATATAGATGGAGAGGCACTGAGGCAGAGAGATAAAGAAATAAGAAGTTTTTCTTTTATTTTTTAAATTTATAATATCTATTTTAATATATTTCAAGACAATTATGTTGTATTATTAATGAATTTATTTATTATTAATTTTGATTTTAGTATATTTTAAAAATAAGTTAATAAATTTGACTCCTAAAATTTAATTTTGTTAAATAAAGTTAGAGTATTTTTGTTTTATACCTTTTTTAGTCTTTTGCATTTTAAAATAAAATGTGACATTTTAATGTTTTATTGATTAAATTTTTTTTAATTAAAATATACAAATAAATATATTATATATATAATTTTTCCTCTTACAAGTGGGCCTTCTTGTATTTGGAGCCTTAAACAATTGCGCCGGCCCTTGTTGGTTTGATCTTATCGCTATATTACAACTTTCTCATTGTTGGTTTCAAGTGACAATGACATGTTTATTTTTTCTATTTTATTAAGAATTTTACTAATGTTTGCTTTAAACATTAATTTTTTTTTTTGAAATTTTTTTTTTTGAAAATTGAAAAGGTATTGATAGATTTTTCAATTCTCAGGAAATTTTTTTTTAAAATAGAAAGCTTAATGTGTGTCCTAGGGCACATATTAACCGGACCCTTTTATTAATTTAGCTATGTACCTATCAAAAAAAAAATTTACCTATGTAAAAAAAGAAGAAGTTCATTTCAATATATATATATATTCATAAATATCTAAAAATAAACGATGATAGTTCGATAATTAGAAATTACAAAGAAGGATTTGTATTGGTACATAAAAAAAAGAGGGCAGTCTTTTGGCTAAATATTGCTAAAATTAAAACATATTTACGTTATAGGTACTGTTTGAAGTTATTTGTGGAAATGAGGAGAGAGATTGAATTTCGGCAACAGTGTTGCCGAAATTCAACAAAAAGTAGGAGAGAGAATGAGAAAAAGGAGTAAAGAGAAAAGCCTAATGTCAGGAACAGTAAATCATGAATTTCGGCAACAGTGTTGCCGAAATTCATATGCCCAAATTTCCTATGCTGCCCGGATGTGTGAGAAGTGCAATAATGAGTGGGTGCCCAACAAAAAAAAAAGTAATTGTCGCAATGGTATTGCCGAAAATGGTAGGGAAAAAAAAAGTGAATGCGGAAGAATTAAAGAAAAATATATAAAGTGTTAAGTACACAATATTTTTACAATATTTTCACAACAAATCACAGGTAACTGGTTATTATTAATTCAAATTTAAATTTAATATTGAGATTACTATTTTAATCCAACAATAACAATAAGTAACAACCTGACACTTAAAATTTGTTGTAAAAATATTGTAAAAATTGTGTGCACTTCATTTCTTAAAAAAAAAAAAAAAAATTTCAATTGTGGCAATGGTATTGCCGAAATACCATTGCCACAATTGGGAAATTTTTTTTTTTTTTAAAAATGAAGTGCACACAATTTTTACAATATTTTTACAACAAATTCTAAGTGTCAGGTTGTTACTTATTGTTATTGTTGGATTAAAATAGTAATCTCAATGTTAAATTTAAATTTGAATTAATAATAACCAGTTACCTGTGATTTGTTGTGAAAATATTGTAAAAATATTGTGTATTTAACACTTTATATATTTTTCTTTAATTCATCCGCATTCACTTTTTTTTCCCTACCATTTTCGGCAATACTATTGCCACAATTACTTTTTTTTTTGTTGGGCACTCACTCATTATTGCACTTCTCACACATCCGGGCAGCATAGGAAGTTTGGGCAGATGAATTTCGGCAACACTATTGCCGAAATTCATGATTTACTGTTCCTGACATTAGGCTTTTCTCTTTCCTCCTTTTCCTCATTCTCTCTCCTACTTTTTGTTGAATTTCAGCAACACTGTTGTCGAAATTCAATCTCTCTCCTCATTTCCACAAATAACTTTAAACAGTACCTATAACGCAAATATATTTTAATTTTAGTAATATTTAGCCAAAAGGCTCGGCATGCAATTCCTCTCTAGTAGCAGTCAAAATTTATTTTCAGAATAAACTTGCTCCATAGGTAGTGAACACACTCCATAATTTTTATTTAAAAAAAAAAAACCTAAAGTTCAACAGTCAGAAAGAAAACATACCAAAAATTTTCAAACATTCTTTTCCACGCAATTACTAAAAAATTCTCAATCGGCACTTTTTTTTTTTTTTTTTGTTGTTGTTGTTGCTTGAAGAGAAAATCAGTACATAAGAGTTTAAACCAAACCTGTTTAATCCATTTCCATCTGAATAAAAAACACTTCTATAAATTTTGAAAACCTCACTCAGACAAAATCACAAACGCCTTAGCTGCTCTTCCAAAACCCGCACCACAGCCTCGCAGCGAAGACGAACCCATCTGTTGGATTCACAAAACAAAACAGCCAACTTTCCCAGCACCACCTTCAACCTCAAGGTCCTCAATCATGAGGCTCAAACAATAAAATCCAAAAAGAAAAGAACCAAAAACCCCTCTCTGCAAAGCGTGAATTTTGTAAGGTGGGAAATTAGGTAGAGCTAGAGCCCGAAAGCGAAAAGTCAAAGGATTATAAAAGTAGACAGAGACATGATAGTCACTTTAAGTTTGAACACCAAAAGATTATTATTATTTTACTTTAATTAAAATGGACCGAAAATTTTAAAGCTCATAACTCATAGCTACTTGCACTTATGCCCTTATTGGGAGTTTATAAGGAAATAGAATAGAATGTATTTAAGTAAGAAAAAAGAATACAGTGAAATTAAGTAATTTTGATTGAATATTTTAAAATAAAAGAATGAAAATGAATAGAACGTAAGTAATTTTGTTTGGGAGCAACATGAAGGGAATGAAATGAAATTATTTTATGACAATATTACTATTAGTATCTTATTTTAAAATAAAGAGTTGAATATGTAAGGATATTTTAGGAATTTTAATAAAAAAGTCATTAAATCTAATTCCATTCCCTCTCATTCTTCCCAATTTTGGGAGGAATGAAAATTTTAGGTTTTAAGAGAATAGAGAGGAATGAGTGTTCTCTCCTATCCATTCCATTCCCTCTCACTTAAACTCCCAAATAAGAGAATGTGCTTTTCATTTCCTCAATTAAAATTCCCAAACAAAGAGAGGGAAGAATATTCTAAAATTATTCTTTTCATTCATTTCTATTCCATTCCATTCCATTCTCTCCTCCCAAACGAGGCCTCACAGTTTGGGCTTTAGTCGCTTATATATACTCAGGTTAGGGTTTATTGTAATATATGTTATTATACTACACTCTTATATAATATAGATGTAGCTTTTATGAGATTCTTTCATGGACATAGGCTGACAAAACTGAACCACGTAATCCTCATGTTCTTGATATTGTTATTCTATATTTCTTCTTCCGCATCCACCATGGCATATACAACATGGTATAACACTTCTACATTGATAATATATTTAACATTGTATTAGAGCCAGTCAAAGGTTAATGCAAAAATTCAAAGTCAACACGGTCAAAGTCAACGAATAGCATCAAGGCAACCGTCAGTGGGTTCTAGGTTGGTTTGGGTTGGGTCACACATCTGGTTGGGACAAATGATGTGGCACAAATGTTGATGTGGACTAGAGCTTACGTGGCAAATCTTGTATGGCTAACGATGTGACTTTGGAATGTCATCGGATGACATTAATAGGGTTCTTCAATGCGTGTAATCGCGTGCAGTGTCAACTGGTGTGTGGCGATGAGGCCAAAAATCCATGTAGCGCGTGGCGGCACAGACAAGCACCAAATTCCTTAAGTATGCAGATCAGCGAACGACAAGGCCAAACATGTGGCGTGTGTGTCCGAATGGAGATCTAGGAATGAGGATCCCAAGTGGCGCGTGGAGGAGATTCTGGAGCTTTTGGCCGCGTGTGGTAGCGTATGAAATGTCCTATGGAGGCCATATACATGGTTTTGCAACCCACATTTAACCTATGGTTTTAAAAACCGATACGGTGAAAGAACTGAAAAATGGATTGGTTACTGGTTTTTTGGTCAGACCGATGGTAGGACCGATGACGTCATAAATAATTTAATTAATAATTATAAAAATAAATAAATAAATAATTTTATAACTGGTCATTTTAACTAAAAAATTAAATAATAACCCACAAGCCCACTATAAAATATTTTAATTATTTTTTAACCTTTCAAATAACAAAAAGTAAGTGCACCAATTGGTAGCAATATCATTGCCCACTTGATATTTTTTTTCCTTCCACACATTCTACTAAGTGCACCAATGGGTAGCAATGTTATTGCCCACTTGATTTTTTTTCCCTCCACATATTCTATACGTTGATATCCCAACTACCACACATTTTGAAATCCATACATCCACACAATTGGTTCAACAATAGTTTTGTACATATTTCCCATCTCACTTTTTGCTTTTCATATCTCTTTCTTCAATACTCTGTGTGTTTGGCTCAAGATTAAAAAACCAGCTTATTTTACTATTCAGCTTATTTTTGCTACTATTCATGGGCGCATTGCACTTTTTGGTACTATTTTTGGGTCCCATTATACTATTTCAGCTAATTTTTACCTTTATCTACAGTACTTTTAGTAAAAAGTTTTCAGTTTTAGCAAAATAAGTGAATCCCAAATAGACTTTCTCTCTCTCTCTCTCTCTCTCTCTCTCTCTCTCTCTCTCACATGAATATGTGCATGTTCAAAAGGCAAGAGCAGCAAAAAAAAAAAAAAGCCTTAACTGAAGCAGACAGATCATTACAAATCTGCTTATCTTTGGGCTTCTTTGGTTCTTCCTCAACACATATATAGTAAATTTGATTTTTTTTCCTTTCTTTTTTTTTTTTCTTTTGAGCAAAAGGTAAGTAAAGTAAATTTGATGTTTTTGGGTCACAGTGGGTGTCTTAGGCTTCACCACTTCATATTTCAAAGAGCATTTTCAAAATCAAAATCTCTCTTCTTAAATCTCAAACAAGATCTCTCTTTTTATTTTTTTTTTGGGTTAAAAAACACAACAGCTGAAGTATTTATGAAGAAATGCTAAAATCGATTTAACTGCATCTGTTTCCGGTTATGTCGGTTGAACTGGCAGTTGGGTTCAAATGGCTTGCCGGCTGATGGATGAGGGGGGCATGCTTTTGACATTGCTCACACTTACGCACGTACTCGGCGGCGTCCTTTTGCATTTGAGGCCACCAAAATCCTTGAGTCATTGCCCAGTGTGCCAATGACCGCCCTCCTACATGACTGCCGCATACTCCATCATGAAGCTCAGCCAAAAGTTCGTCCACTTTCTTTGGGTGTAGGCATAAAAAGTACGGCCCCCCAAAGGACCTTCGATACAGCGCCCGGTCTTTTGATAACCAATACCGAGGAGCCATTTTACGGATCTTGCTGCCTTCCTTTTTATCACGCGGGAGTCGGTCCTCGGCCAGGAAGTCAATGATGGGGTCCATCCAACACGGCCCCAGTGTTGTGATTGCCGCGATACCGATCCCTGCAGTTCCCGGATCAGTTACTACCTTGACGCTTGGCTCTGGAACCAGCTCCACCTTGATTAGCCGAGGTACCTTTTCGGTTATTGATGATGCGAGCGTAGCGAGGGAGTCGGCGTGTCTATTCTGTGTTCGAGCCACTTGGATCACCTTTATCGTACTAAAGCTGGTTATAACTTGTTTCACCTATTCCAGGTATACTTTCATCCGGGGATCTCGGGCTTCAAAACTGTCCTGCACCTGATTAACTACCAGACGCGAATCTGAATACATCTCTACGTCCTGGGCACCTAAACTTGAAACTGTCCTTAGTCCGGCTAATAAGGCTTCGTACTCTGCCTCGTTGTTGGAGGCTTTGAAACCCAATCTAAATGAGTGCTCTAACCGTACTCCCTTTGGGGTGATTATGACAATCCCCGCACCGGCCCCCACGGAGCTCGACGCACCATCCACGAACACCTTCCATGGGCGAGTCTCCACATGACAAACTATCTCCCCATCCTTCTTCGGCAAAAACTCGGTGACAAAATCTACAAGGACCTGGCCCTTCACTGAACTTCGTGGTCTGTACCGTATGTCAAAAGAACCACGCCGAGTTCCCCATTTTGCTATTCGGCCCGTGAAGTTTGACCTCTTCAGTAGTGACTGTAAGGGATACTCAGTTAAGACGTAAATCGTATGAGCCTAAAAGTAGTGTGGCAGCTTTCTCGTAGCATGTATTAGGGCCAACACGAGCTTCTCCAGAGGTAAGTATCTCGTCTCGGCATCAATTAGAGTCTTGCTGATGTAGTACACGGGTTGCTGGATTCCTTGGTCCCTCTGTAGCACGGCGCTCACGGCGTGCTCAGACACTACTAGGTACATGAATAAATCCTCACCTGGTTCTGGTGCCGTTAGCATAGGTGCCCACGCCAAATAATCCTTCAAATCCAGAAAAGCTTTGTCGCATTCTTTGTTCCACTGAAATCCAGTCCACTTCTTCAGAAGTTGGTAGAATGGTCGGCAGCGATCTGCGAATTTGGAGATGAATCGATTAAGGGCGGCTAGCATTCTGGTCAACACTTGCACTTCTTTCGAATTGCTCGGTGGTTTCAGTCTTTTCATAGCCTCAATTTGGTCGGGGTTGACCTCTATTCCCCGCTTAGTGATTAGATACCCCAGGAATTTTTCGGCCCCCACACCAAATGCGCACTTCTCAGCATTAAGACGTAACTTGTGTTGCTGAAGAACCTCGAAAACCCCCTGAAGGTCCTCTATATGCCGTGCTACTTGCTTGCTCTTCACCACCATGTCGTCAATGTACATTTCAACCGTACGCCCTATCTTGTCTTGGAACATTCTCGTCATCATTCGTTGATACGTGGCCCCAGCGTTCTTTAGTCCGAAGGGCATCACCGTGTAATGATAATTGGCCTTTGGGGAGATAAATGTCGTTTTCTCTTGATCCTCAGGTGCCAGGGCAATCTGGTAATACCCTTGAAAAGCATCTAGAAAGCTCATCCTCGGGTGCCCATATGTGGTATCCACCAACTGATCAATCTTTGGTACGGGGAACGGGTCTTTTGGGCATGCTCGATTCAGGTCCGTGAAGTCCATACAAACTCTCCACTTGCCGTTC
Organism: Quercus ilex subsp. ballota; assembly: GCA_032727855.1. NCBI lineage: Eukaryota > Viridiplantae > Streptophyta > Magnoliopsida > Fagales > Fagaceae > Quercus > Quercus ilex. The sequence continues at coordinate 1,608,275 of CM064919.1, forward strand.
TTCTTCTTTACCACCACGGTATTTGCCAACCAATCCGGGAAGAAAATTTTCCTTATTGCCCCAGCATCCTTCAACTTTTGGACTTCTACTTTTACCGCCTCGGCGTGCTCCTTGGTCGATCTCCTCGGCTTCTGCTTCTTAGGAGGGAACGAGGGGTTAAATCTAAGTCTATGGACAATGAACTCGGGATCCACCCTGGGCACTTCATATGGGTTTCATGTAAACACATCCACATTCTGTATTAGGAGTAACAACATTTCTACTTTTTCCTGTTCGTCCATGCTTTTCCTTATATGGAAACACTTGTCGACATCTGGAAGTACCTTCCCCTTCATCATTTCCTCGGCACAAACACCCCCTGCTCTCCTTGGTCATCCTGTAATTGCTATAACGGGACCCCCTGTGGCAGGTCCTTCTGTTAGGCATACTCCCCCTGATAGACTATCTCCTTCCTCCGGTTAACTATGGCGACCAGACATTGTCTCGCCGTCTGCTGGCTTCCTCTTACCATAGTAACACCATACTCGGTAGGAAACTTCACTTTCACATGCAGGGTGGACGGGACGACCCCCATTGCGTGTATCCACGGTCTTCCTAGTATCGCAATATACGAGGAGAAAGAAACCACTACTATAAACGTTACTACCACCTCCTTGCCTTCCATATTCACGGGCAGAGAGATTTGCCCCTCAAGTACTACGATCTTGCCATCAAACCCGACCAAAGGTGTATTGTACTTAGAGAGGTCCCCATCCTTCAATCTGAGCCCCCGGAATAGATCCGGATACATCATGTCGGCCCCGCTCCCCTGGTCTACCATCACCCTTTTCACTAAGAAGCTGCTTATCTGGGCAGTAACTACCAATGCATCGTTGTGCGGTTGGACCGTTCCCTCTAAATCATTATCACCGAAAGCGATAGGTTCGCGGGTAAGTTTCATCTTCTTTCCCGCCGGTTGTGCGCCCAAGTTACCCTCCACTGGGACCACATTTAACACCCCTTTTTCCCCCTGCCGAGGTGAGGCTCACCGGCGGTGCGTGGATGACCTCAATTATCCTAAGTGGGGGTGGAAGGGGGTTGCCTCTCTGCGTAGCGCCCTGCCCTGTCCCTTGGTCCCCTGAGTCTACCACAAATTCCTTCAAGTACCCAACCTTGGCCAGCTGTCCGAGATGATCTCTCAACACTCGGCACTGCTCAGTAGTATGGTCCTTATCTTTGTGGTAAGTGCAGTACAAGTTCTAATTCCTCCTAGAGGGATTACCACCCATCCTGTTCGGCCACCTGTAGTACGGCTCGTGTTTAATCTTGTCTACAATCCTGTGCACTGGCTCCTTAAACGTCACATTTACCTCCCCTGCCGGCGTTTCTGGCTCTTGGATCCTCAACTCTCCCCGGATCCTCGGTTGAAAGCCACCCTGCTGAGGACGATTTGTCATTGGCGCTTTCCCTTTGCTTTGCAGGCGGTCATCTTCCAGCCGTTTATATTCTTTAATACACCTCATCAGCTGCCTCATATCCTTGGGAGGCTTCTTAGTCAGTGATTCCCTCAGTCCAGAATCCTCGGGCAATCCTATTCTAAAAGTGCTCGCAGCAATCTTCTCGTTCCCTTCGTCGATTTCGTTGTAAAGCTCCCAGTACCGGCTAGCATAACTACGGAGGGTTTCCTCTACCCTCATCTTCATTGAGAGCAATGCGTCTACCAGTTGCGGCACCCGGTTGCAAGTTACAAACCAGATTCCGAACTCCTGTATCAGCTCGGCGAAATTATAGATAGAGCCTTTCCGTAACCCATTAAACCATCTCAAAGCGGTGGAGCCAAGGCTTGAGGGAAAAACCTTGCACATCAGTGCATCATTGTGGGTATGCAGAGACATCATCTGGATATAGTGACTGACGTGCTCTACTGGATCCATTTTCCTATCGTAGGAGTTGAATGGAGGGCGCGTGAATCTGTTCAGCATTGGGGCCCGTTCGATGGCAGCCGAGAATGGGGACCGAGCAGCTCTGCGTAGCACACGGCTCATCGCATCCATGGCCGCATTATGGGGCCGTTGCTCTTCTGGGGAATCTGAACCTCGGTCTGCGTACTCCTGTGACCGCGAACGGTCTTGGTGTTGGCGGGATTCCAGCGAATGAGACTGTTCCCTTCACCGACGAGATTCCCGGGAATGGGAGCGTTCTCGGCGGTTGTGGGACCTAGATTGATTGGACCCCGTCTGATGACGATCTTCCCCAGTATTGGATCTTTCTCGGTTGTCTCTGTCCCTTCTACGGTGTCTATTCTCTGCCTCCAACTCTAGATTCCTCACCAACCTGCACAACTGTTCAAGCTCTTCGTCCCTCTCGTCAAACTGCCTGTGCCCTGAAGCGATTGATACCGTTCGTTGCGTTTGGTATGACCCCACTCCAAGGTTGGACCACTCCTCATCTGGTTCGTGATCCCTATCCTCGCGCCTCTTTTACCTCCTTTCTCGCCAGGAGGATCCTCGAGAAGATCCCACCGAGCCACTTTCGGTATTACTCCCAGAGCGTCTTCAGGACATCTTCCTGAGACTGAGTCTCAGCAGAACCACGGCACTGTAGGAGATCCCCACAAACGGCGCCAATTGTGCGTGCCAAAAACGAAACTATTGGGCTGGGGCTCGCTTGGGCTCACAACTAATTTGTGTAGTGGGCTTGGATTTCCTACGTTGGGTAGTTCCTGGTACAGAGACCCAATGAGATCACTTTTCTCTCTTTTCTGCTGCTCGAATCGCTCCCTCCCCTCTGTTCTTCCTCTCTCTCCTCTCTCTTTTCTCCAGAAAGTTTCAACAACCATTTCCCTCCCCAGCTTCTCATATTTATAGTGAGACATGAGTGAGGTAGTGATGATTGCCTTCGGAGCTAGTGCAACCGGAGGTCCAATGTTGTTAATTGTAAGTGGATGTTTAGGGGGGAGTGGCCTTGGAACTGGTTCCCACTTTGGCAGGAATGCCCGGTAGTTGTACGTCATGCAGCTGAATGTTCGGGAGATACTACTCCGGGAAAATGCCTCGGTGCTCGGGGAGGTTCGCAGTAGTGCGACGCAGGTCGAATAGTCCGTACTGGCGGACAGGGCCTAAACTGTGGGTTTTAGAGTAGTTCACGGCTGGGGCCCGAGGATGAAGGGGACCAAGATGCTGTTAAGGCATACAAGGCCCAAACGGGCCTGGACGTTGTAGCGAACCAAGAGGCTGTCCAGGCATACAAGGCCCAAATGGGCCTGGTCGTTATAGCGGTCCAAGGTCCAAGTGCGTCCGGATACTTCAGTGCCGTACAACACCTATTTATTTCTCTTCAAACGTTACAAACAAATTATTGGGCATACCTAAATATTTTTTACTATTACTATGCTAGCCCACAACCGTTCCCCTTTCCATCACAAAATTGGGCTACAAATGCAAAACACTATAAGACCCAATATTTTTTTGTAAAGCCCAAATTATTTATTGAGCAAGTTGAAATCTCATTCTTTCTAAAGCCCAAGAATTTTTTTTATGCTTAACAATATTTAGAAAAAGTCCATGATTCAAATTCATGGCAATACTATTTTATCAATGGGATTTAACCCCATAATCAAAGCCCATGATTCAAATTCATGGCAATATTATCTTATCAATGGGATTCAATCCTATAATCAAAGCCCATGATTTAAACCCATGACAAATTATTTATCAAAAAACCTAATTTTCATTGGCAACATCAAAAGCCCAATTTTCATTGGTAACATCAAAAGCCCAGTTCTTGCTGGCAACATCAAAAAGCCCAGCCCAGTTCTTGCTGACAACATCAAAAAGCCCAATTTTCATTGGCAACATCAAAAACCCAGTTCTCATTGGCAATACCGAAAGTCCAATTTACGTTGGCACTATTTTATCAAAAGCCCAAGATTGTTAACGCTTGGCAAAAAATATCATGTTTATTTCATTTAAAAGATGAACATTATTTCTTAAACATTACTGTGGCAAAAACCATGGCAATCGTTTTATAAAAGCTCATGGGAAGTTATCTTGAAGATTATATTCTCATATTATAAACCCATGAAACACATGGTCATCATTTACATCACAACATCCATAATATATATATCTTCAAAGCTTATGGTAAATATTTTTACAAACGACTGATGTGGCTTTAGTATTTTTCAAATAAGTATTGGTAAACATAAATGTGATGTTAGTAGTGGACCTATATTAGAACTAATAAGAATTTGTTATATCAATAGTTTGTAAAAATATTATAAAATAGTTTGTGGTTTTAGCATTATTAAAAAAAAGAAAAAAAAAAAGGTAAAAAGAGGACACTCATAAATTTATGTATATGCACCTGTATGGCTGTATTGAGTATTAAAGCAAAAGATTCCCAATATCAAGCCCAAACCATAATTGTCAAAATGCTAACTCAATTGGTTGACATACAAGTTTTGGTATTTCTCTCGGAAACATAAAACATTCAAATCATCTCCCAATCTCCCATGCCAACGGGGGCTTGGCTGAGTGGGTAAGGCTCGGGCGTTTCGTGCAACACACCTAGGTTCGAGTCCCGCTGCCCGCAGGTTTTCGTTGGTGGGTAAACTTAGTGGTGAGGTGTACTCACAAATGTGAGGTGACTCCCACACAATGGTACAGAAGGGCCCCCGAGATCGGGCTACCTCGACCGAGGCCACTGGCTCCCTGCCCGGGGGTGTAATATGACCATAAAGACCCCCCTTTTTTTCTTTCTCAAAAAAAAAAAAAAAAAATCTCCCAATCTCCCATGGTAATGTAATTATTAAATTATCCACAAAAAATAAAAACTCCGAACTAAAAATGCAATTGTAACAAAGGAAAAAGATTTATAAGGACCACAATTAATATAATAATAACTGGGAGAGAAAGAAAATAGGAAATAGATAGGCTCTACTATTCAAATCTCTGCCCAAATTAAAAAAATAAAAATAAAAAAATAAAAAATCTTAAATTTCATATGTTACCTATATGTTTGTTTGAAAATTTGAAAACCGGTATGGAACATACATTGCATTTGCATCATGAACAACAATGAGGAAAAGGAAATAAAATTCTTTCTCCTGACTAATAGGAAATCTCAATATCTTACGCTAGTAGTAAAACTCAGAGAATTGTCTTCAACTGAATAGGATTTTTTAAATGGTGAGGCAAAAAGCATAATAAATTCTAATTTAGTCTTTGTATATTTTTAAAATTTAGATGCATAAACTTGCATGTAAATGTAGTTGAAATAAAATGAGAGTATAATTGAAATGACATTTGCATGAAATTGAGATGCATTTAAAATCTAAACACTTCACATTACATGATAATTAAACAAACACTTGGCATCCATTATAGCAAAATTTTGTAATTGTGAGAGACCGGACTTAGCTCTCAAAAAGATCCTTCTCAAAAAAAAAAAAAAGCTCTCAAAAAGAGATAGGCATTGGTACCTCTCTTCTTGGGATTATGTGGAGTTGCCACTTATTTTATAAGAAAAATAAGAAAACTATACCAAAAAAATACAAAATATCTTAATAGTTCATATGCTCATTGATTTGAATACATACATCTTGATAAAAAGAATTGTACATAGCTTTATTTCCTAGTTACAATCTAGTAAACAAATACAAGGCTTTGTTTTCTAGTTACAATTTATCAAAAGAAAATAAGACACTATCTCTATGAACCTAAGATTCTAATGTTCAGGAGCTAGGTTACAGAATGGGAAGGTGTTAGGCACCATTTTGCCCGAATAGAGTCCGGTCTTCTAGACTTTTTTTTTTTTTTTTTTAAGATCGTCCGGTCTTCTAGACTTTAAATGATCATTTAAATACCCTTATAATGAAATGCAACATGTTGTATTAATATTCTTACACCTATGGTTAGATATTATACAAAAATCTTAGATCTATAGCACTTCTGTATGATGAAATTAAATCTGATTTTTTTTTTAAATTATAAAAAATGATTTTTAAAGAAGAATTTCAGATTTGATTTTTTTAATTAACAAAAAGAATGATTTTTGAAGAAAAATTCCAGATCTGATTTTTTAATTAACAAAGAGAATGAATTTTAAAGAGAATTTTCAAATCTGAATTTTTAATTAAAAAACAAAATGAACTTCAAAGAGAAATTTCAAATCTGATTTTTTAGTTAAACAACAGAATGAATTTTAAAGAGAATTTTTAAATCTGATTTTTTAATTAAAAAACAGAATGAATTTTAAAGAGAATTTGCAAATCTGATTTTTTTAATTAAACAACAGAATGAATTTTAAAGAGAATTTTCAGATCTAATTTTTTAATTAACAAAGAGAATGAATTTTAAAGAGAATTTTCAAATCTGATTTTTTAAATTAAAAAACAGAATTAACTTCAAAGAGAAATTTCAAGTCTGATTTTTTAATTAAACAACAGAATAGAATGAATTTTAAAGAGAAATTTCAAATCTGATTTTTTAATTAAAAAACAGAATGAATTTTTTAGAGAAATTTCAAATCTGATTTTTTTAATTAAAAAAAAGAATAAATTTTAAAGAGAAATTTCAAATCTGATTTTTTAATTAAAAAGCAGAATGAATTTTGAAGTAAAATTCTTAGATCTGATTTTTTCAATTAGAAAACAGAATATATTTTAAATAAAAATTTAGATCTGATTTTTTTAATTAGAAAACAAAAATGGATTTTTAGAAGAATTTTCAAATCTGATTTTTTAATTAAAAAACAGAATGAACTTCAAAGAGATATTACAAATCTGTTTTTTTTTTTTTTAATTAAAAAACATAATGATTTTTGAAAGAAAATTTCAGATCTGATTTTTTGTTAGAAAACAGAATGGATTTTGAAATAAAAATTTCAGATTTAATTTTTTTAATGAGAAAGCAAAATGGATTTTAAGAAGAATTTTCAAACCTGATTTTTTAATTAAAAAACATAATGAACTTCAAAGAGAAATTGCAACTCTGATTTTTTTAATTAAAAAAACATAATGAATTTTGAAATAAAGTATTAGATCTGATTTTTTGTTAGAAAACAAAATGGATTTTGAAATAAAAATTTTAGATCTTATTTTTTTAATTCGAAAACAGAATATATTTTTAAAAAGCATTTTCAAATCTTATTTTTTTAATTAAAAAAGAACAACAGATCTAAGATCATATCATATACATCCTACACCTATATGATTAAACATATGAACAAACAATCATTACATTTTTTATGAAATAAAGGTTCACAACAAGAAAATCATATTTAGAGATTAAAAATCACATGGAAAATATAATTAGATACATATGCTAATGAAAGAATAAACATGTTATTAAGAGAGGAGAAATGATACCCACATCAATGCATGAACAAATTCTACAGTGGAATAGGGAAATTGCTTTAGAGTTAGAGAGAGTGAGTCTCTCTAAGTCCTAAAGAATTAATACTTAATAGAAAAGAAACTCTTAAAGTCAAACTTCCAGAGTTTCTTTAACGTTAAGGGGCAGAGGGGTTAGAGGTGCTGAATTTTGGATTTTCTCCTCTATTTATAGAGATGTTAATGCTTAAAAAATAAGCTAGAGTTACTTAGAAAATCAGCAGATATGAATTATGTCAAGTTTTATCTCTAAAAAATAGAATCTGATAGGCCTAAACCTGAGCTAATTGTTTCTGGGCCTAATTCACAATCTGTGCCAATCGGCACTATGGAAGTGCTAATCAGCACTATTCAAGTGCCGATTGGCATTGTTGAAGTGTCGATTCGCACTCCTTAGTGCTTGGCCTGGTTTCCTCTTCTGATTTGTTTTGGACTCTTTTTTGGGCATTTTCTGGGCCAAGAATTGTACTTGGACATTTTTTGAACTTATATTCCAAATAAAATCCATTTTAATTTGATAATTAAATCATTAAAAGAATAATTATCTGAAAGATAATTACCCATAAAAGCCTAGTAATCAACAATTCCCACATTATCAGATTATTCATTTTATTCCTATGCAACCAAACTCATTTTTACTCAAAATCAACAACCAATCACATAAATTATTTAATTAGTTTTAATCATTAACCAATAAAAATTAATTTCAATTAATCACACATGATCGGCTTCACCCAAATGAAATACATGCAGATTGTGAAAACTTGATCTCATGATATCTTTCAATTTGATGGTTTGATTTGGTAACCGGACATATTGTTGCGATCTTTAAAATCTCAAGATCATTTTTATAATATGTGATAAATGATTCAAGGTATGAAATGCAATTATGATTTTTGGGTATTTAGAATAATCATTTCAGTTATCTTCTAAGATTTTATGGGTGCAAAATTGAGTGTTTACGGGAATGTAATTAGAATATAATTTGAATTCTTGATTGAGCTTCCAATTTAATATACATACAATGATCGATGTGTTCTTTAAGGGGGCACACATGGAAGTTATTATTGCACAACAAAGCTAGCTTTAAATGTGTAAAATAATTAGCCTAAACTATAGGTGTGTAAGTTTAATTATTCATAAAAATTAGCATATAAAATATGAAGCTCATAGGTGTGCAAGTTTCTCCTCGGTTGAGCTGCTTGCCACCACCAGGCACAGCCGCGGCCCAAACAGTGTAAGGGCAATTGTTTATAATATCGAATCTGGCTGCATCAGCCAAGGCAAAGCAAAGAGTGATGAAAAGGAAGGAAATTACGGAGAGGTTTTTGAAAAGGCTCATTATTGCTAATTTGTGCTTGGATATATGTGTTTGTGAGAAAATGGGCAAAGGTTGATACACTGGTGACTGGTGAGGATGGGTTTGGGATGCGGCTATAGGACACACAAGTAGTAGTTACGTGACCAAATTTTTTGTTGAAAATTTTTCATGATGATGAGGTCTCATTCGGTTTGACATGAAGAAGTCAAGATATGGAGCTCGTATCTTACACAGTTCACGTGCCCAACCTATCTAAATTCAGCATGAAGTTACACTTGGCATTGTTTTTAGGCTTTATCTTTTACTATAAACTCACAAACTTCCAACTTTTCAACATTGATTTTTTTTTTTTTTGAATTTTTTAAGCATCCTAAGTTATGGATGTGTACTAGTGGCTATTCTATTATTTTGAGAAATAGTTAATGATTTACAGTTTTTATAAATTAGAATTATTAAATTTTTTAATCACAAAAAAAAATTTAGAGGTATGATGAGTGTTATGTATGGAGAAAAATTAATAATTTAATATTTGGTACAAACGTATAACACTCATCACACCCTTAAGTATTTTTATGATTGAAAGATGTAGTAATTCTAATTTATAATAGATGCAAATTATTAACTATTTTCCAAAATAATAGAAGAGCCTCTGAGCCTGAGCGCGTGCTCAGAGGCTAGCATACATTTGTGAATTTTTTGTTGTGCATATGATTTTTTGTTTGATTTAATTTGTATTGCAATTTATTTAATTGTTTGGTTAGATTAAAATTGATTGGTAGATGATTTTGAGTGTAATATATAATTTTCAATGTCTTTTACCCCTCAAATTTAATTTTCACAAAGATGGAAATAGGATTAAGGCTCGGTTGAAGTAAAAGAAAATTTAAATAGTATTAATTTCTTAAAACACGAAGAATACCATTTGAGAAGTCCACCTATTCTGTAATTTTTTTTTATGCATCTATTATTTTTTTGAACCCAAGCCTAACAATTTAATGAATGAAAATTATTCATTTTGTGTTGTGAACTTTGTAATGACATAAAAAGCTATACCGGTCATAAAGTGTCACAATTATCATTTTTTATTTAAATGAGAGTTCTCAATTTAAAAAAAAAAAAAAAAATCCTAAAAGGCAGCCACTTAGTCCTAAAAGGTAGCTAGTTATTGCACATTCATAACAAAATTTTTAAATGCTAAAGACTCTCACGTTGTAAACTCAGAATTTTTTTTTTATTCAATTTTTTCAAATGGTAGTTATTTAATTGTAAAAGATAGGCACTTGAGGGCTAGTTTTCTTTTTACTACTTTTGTATATTGGTCATATTGTTATCTCAGCGGTTACACCTTCAGAATCTCATTTTTAAGAGAGAGAAAGAGTAACGCTCTTACAAACCCTCCAAGCTTTTTCTTAATTTGTTGTTCGTTTCCTTTTATGCATGATCATTTTTTTTTTCTGTTCACTACTCTGCCCTTTACTTGTTGATGGTTTTTTTTTTTATTTTTTTATTTTTATTTTTTATAAAAGTATTTGTTGTTGGTTTGCTCTGTTTGGTTCCCTAGAAAATGTTAGAAAATGAGACTGAATTATGCTTTAGATTCTAGGTTTTGAACAATTTGACCCTTGAGGAAGTCAAATGTTCGAAATCAGACTAAAGAAGGTGTAGTTGAAACGAAGCAAACATAAAGTTAGTAGCTTTTTAATTCTCATAAATTTTCCCTCGAAAAAAACCAGAATTTTTTTGTTTTTGTTTTTGTCAAAAGGAGTGATTTTTGAGGCTTGTGCTGTTTTTTCTTGATGATTTTTTTTGATATTCCTTATCTGCTGCTGGATTTTTGTTTTGTTTTGTGGTTAAGATTTTGCTTAATTTTCTACTTATCAAAAAAAAAAAAAAAAAAAAAAAAGATTTTGCTTAATTTTGGCGAATGTGATAGGATAACTGGTTGAGGAGGGTGATCATGGTGAAGGTTAAGAAGGAGAAGGAGGAGCTTGCTGCAGATTCAGCTAAAGAAGTTCAATTCGCATCATGTTCTTTGTCATCCTATGGCAATTGTGATAGCCCTGTTCAGAGATGTTCTGTTATAGGGTATGTTGTTCTGGCTATTTCTGAATTGGCTATCTATCTAGGTTCTATACATTTGAAGCATAGGATTCATATGGAATTTGTCACATTCACTGTGTTGGATACTACCAAGTTTATCCAATTACTGAACATGTCACCTAGCATATTTTGGTAAAGCCACATTGTAGTGGTACCAGCAACAATGGTTATTCCATGTATATGTGAGAGACTGTGACTCATGCACCCATTAGGCAAGATATCACCTCACTTTTTGGGTCACTAAAATCTAACTATTAGCCTTGAAAGGGGAGAAAAATATTGTAGTACTGCTGGTTCATAGAGATTTTCCACATGTGGACTATGTTCTAGCACATTTGGAATGAAGCAAAGGAGCTTTTAATATGGCCATCAGGGTGTTGTAAGACAATAGGAACAATAGGCATGCAAAGCAGATAATGCCAACAACCCTAATTTATGAGTAAAACAGTTTCAATTTGTATATTGATACAAGCTGTCATGTTATTGAAGGAGACTAACTGGTCCAACCAGACGTTCAAGGAGAAGCTGGTCAGAAAAAGAGGTCAGTCAATCAAAGGAAACTCTAGTTTATTATTCTATTTTTATATGCAAAATGAATAGTTAGAGGTTACCGATAGCTATATAAGCTTTGTACTATGACTTGGAGAGTATTGAATTAGCACTGATAGTACTTCTTGGAGGAACTATAATGCAAAGCTAGCTTGTTCATAATAAATTGCTGGTATTTCGGAAGCCAACAAGCCACAGTATTGAATCGTTTAACATTTAGTTTCCTTGGTTTTTTCCCTGAATTTCTCTTGAAATATAGTTTCATCTCTTGGAATTTTAAAAAATAAAAATGGTATTACATAGTTTTATTGAGTGCACATTCTCCCAACATTGGCCTAAGCTATCTCTAGAATTTGCGGCTGTAAAATTTTTCTAACTTAAATACAACATGACTTTTGATGGGCAAGATAATCTTCTAAGCGCATTAGTCAAAAAGTACAATGGGAAGACGTGGAAGCAAATAGGTATTGGCATGACATGTTTTTCCCTTTCTTTCAACTTTGTGCTTGTATTAAGTGGCCTATCTATTTGTTTTCTGATGTCAACCATAGTCTTTTATCTTTGAGGAGAATGTTTTAAGAGCTAGTCATGACCCTCATTCATCCAGCTTCAGTTGCTTTGATCTGTTCTTTAGCTGGAATGCTCAAAATATTAGTGGCACTAGCACTTTGTCAATGCTCCTGCTAAAATCTTTTGTTGCATTATTAGATAAATGGAATGAGGCATGAGAGCTACTCTCAAATGTGAAATATATATATATATATATATATTTCCTCATTAATTTTCAATTGGCATGAATTTCCTTGATTGTCATTATTATCATAAGGCATCATTGGATAGTATACAACAGAAGTAATATAAGTTGTTAATTGCCTTATTCAAAGCTCCTCATTTAATTATTTACGTTTCCTGTACAGCTGCACATATACCTGGGCGGACAGATGTTCAGTGCTTGCATCACTGGCAAAAGGTTTTGAATCCTGAAGTTGTCAAGGGATCTTGGACAAAGGAGGTATAAATCGTATACTGCTACTTGTTTGGTAGCCAGAAGAATACTGCATATGCTCATTTTTTATGTCATTGATATGTTATCACGGCACTTATATTAACTCCTTCCCCCCCCCCCCCCCCCTCTCCTGTGGGCGGATTTCATCTTGGGATTTTCAGGAAGATGATTGTATAATCGAGTTTGTGAAAAATTGTGGTTGCAAGAGATGGTCTCTTATTGCAAAGAACTTACCTGGTCGCATAGGCAAGCAATGTCGAGAGAGGTAGGTTCTGTAGATATCTAATTAGTGCATCAATTATGGGAGGCCATGCTAATTGAATGGCACATGTCCTGTTTGTTTGTTTCACATCATTACTGTCATGTGCAATTTGTTAGTTTTCCTTTATGAGAATAGAAACTTCAGTACAATAGAACTCGCTTCAGTCTTGAGGCAGCTCAATGGGCTGAGACCTTCATATTTATCCACCTATTTTTTAGCAATCCACTATTTATGCATGTTATGTTGTGATGTATGTCAGTTGAGGGTTTTGTGCGTGTGTGTGTGTTATTGGTAAGTTACATGTGCACCTGGTGGGTTTTGAACCAATGACCTCATCCTCCACCTTACCGTGACAAGGGGAGGAGGTGCCATTTGAGCTAGAGCTCACTGGCTATATCTGTTTAGAGGATTATGAATCTTGTAAATTGTAATTTATTTTCGAGGTGGTTCAATCATTTAGATCCAGCTATAAACAAAGATGCATGGACAGAAGACGAGTCAGTTATTGCTTATTACCACCATAAATATGGTAACAAGTGGGCACAAATAGCAAGGTTTCTACCTGGAAGGTATGTATCTGAGATCAATGTACAGCAATAGATCACTTACAATAGAGTACTAACATTCTTGGAATACACACATTATCATTGCAAAGAATTTACTGTTGAAAGATACCCTTTGAGATTGACCAATTCTGTCTTTTGTAGCTTCAATAAAGTAAATTCTTTTGGATATATTTTTATAACAAAGGGAAAAAAATGCAGCTTATATTAGTTCTTTTAGTCTTTAAAATTAAGTGGCAGAATTCTTCTTTGGATTGAGTTATTGTGGCCAGGTGTTCACTAGTTAGTCAGTTTTGGTGGTAGTGTAGCACGATCTAATTCAAAAATTTCACCCAATTGAGCGCGTCGAGCATATTTTTTCACAGTAGCAGGATAACCTTTACTTTCTTTGCCATGACAGTCTTAGGGATCCTAAAAATATGGCAAATAGTGCAGAAAGAAAGTAATAAACTGGAAAAGATATTTTCTGGGTAGGGACCATTACATAATGAATTCCACCTTCCTAACTTGCACCAAGCTTTAAAAAATTGTTATATTTTGGTGTCCATTGTTTTATTGTTTGAACCTTGAATAACTAAATGTGCATTACTTAGGTATTTGTGGGTTAATTTAACATTCCCTTGTTGAATTGAAAAATAACAAAATTACTGCACTTATGTATGCATTTGTACCATCACATCGGTTAATATGTTTGCTTGCAATTATCAAATAGAGAGATGGAGGCCTTCTATTGGATATATCATAATCTTCTCATAATTCATTGATGTAGAGAATTGGCAGGACTGATAATGTGATTAAGAATCATTGGAATTGCTTAATGAAGAAGAAACTGGATTCATACTCAACTGATGGTTGTGACATGACATGTGAAACTATGTCTCCTGATTTCAGCAGTCCTGAAACAAAATCTACATCTCCTGATTTCTGCAGTTCTGAATGCACGAAGGTTAAAGTAGAGAAACTGAATTTCAATAAAATGTTCTCTCTCAATCACAGCATGGAGTTGGAGCACAATGTTGACACTTGTTCTACAGATTTGGTTCTTGGAAATGCTTATAGAGGAGAAATTCATTTAATGGCAAAAAGAGGGGAACCTGAACTGGTAGATCCACTAAATGGGACACAGAGTAACCACAAAGGTGCTGCTGCAAGTGGTATCACCACTAGATCATACATACACAATGTTAGCCATGATGAAACAGATGGGCCCTTGGTAACCACTTTTTTGGATGTTTGCTTGGATGCATCCACTTACACCAAACAAAATCATATTCCTGTTGCTCACAAAATACTTGAAACTCCTAAGAGTTTAAGGGAATATGCTTCAGGTGTTATAAATTCAAGAATGGCCAATGGATCTGGCAATCCATGTTCAACTTCCTTAACATTGGGACTTGGTGAGCACATGGGTCAAGTTGGCAAGAAAAACCAAGTCCATCGGGTTTCGCAACATGCAGTGGATAAAAATCATGCTTACTTGCCGTCAGAGTAACCTCTGGTGAATGATTTGGTTAATGCTGTAGAAGATAGTGGTGGATCACCAAGCACATATGTTCATTTTAGGCATCCAAACACTCCATTTTGCTATTCTACTCCAACATACCTTGGACAAAGTATGTATGCTAATGGTAGCAGTCCAGAATCTACATTAAGAAATTCAGCCATGACCTTCAAAAATACTCCTATAATAAGGAAGAGAACTTCAAGAAAGACTGGTAATGCCAACCTTCCTGATGTTACCTGCATGCCAGAGAGCACAGTCCCATCTATTTGTGACAGACAATATGTCAATAGTACCAACTTCCTAAACACAAAGCGGGTTTCCTCTCTTTCTTTGGTGAAACTGAAACATCAATTGCTGTTAAATCTCTGGAAAGATGCCTGGAATATGCATTTGACTTGGAAAAGGAATCAGTTGCTGTTAAATGTGGCAAATATGTTTCTGCAAGCATGTCTCCAGATATTGATAGTTGTGCAAATACAATGTAGATACCTTGAAATGATTGAGTTGTAATTAACCTTCTTTTTAGATTTCTTACCCATCTTTTTTGGCTATGAAATCAAGCATAAAACATGTATTACAGAGATATACTGACATTACCATAGTGCATAAGATTTTATTGCATATGAGATTCCCAATTTGGTAGGCATGTTGAATTACATTTTCATAGGCATTATTGAGAATGAGAGATGATATTTACATATATTATAGCTCTTAAATTGGTGCCTTTGTCTTCTTACTAGCCCTACATTTATATGACAGAAAAACCAAAACTTTTGGAGATTTGATTGGTGGGAAATGGAGATCCCTATTTTTTAAGTTGATCATCCTATCTTCTGGTTCTATAAGTGTCCTTTATGATTAAATCGAAAAAGAATTGTGTCATGATGCAATTGGTCTCTTTTCTTGGTAGAGATATTGTATATTCTATCAAAGCTATGACAGGCTCGTGAACTGCATTCAATGGATAATAACAGATATGGAGAGGTGTTTTATTGCATTTGCTCTTCTCTATTCTATGAAACTGGGCATTTATCCACAAGGTGTCACCTGAAGCTACTGTTATCCTTTTCTTTCTTTCTTTCTTTTTCTTTTTTTTTTTTTTTTTTTTTTTTTGGTAATAATCTTTTGGACAGAATTGCCTACTATTATTATTATTTATTTTGTTTTGTGGGCTAACATAGTCATTTCTGTGTATTTGATAAATCAGGATTGGTTGAAATGTATTTTATTGAGCATATGTTAGACCCAATGGTGGACAGTGATTACATGTTAATATAAACAACATTGGGTCCTTTTGTTGCAACTTATAATTAACATTATGTATTTTATTTTAATGTCTTTGTCTGGTCATAAACTACTCTTAATGGGATGAGCATGCATTTTGGATTCACACACATGAAAATTAAGGTCCCTATCCTCTACTTGTCAAAGTTTAATTTGGTTTGGCACATTAAAAACCAATACATCATGGTACTCTCATACACATATATATTCACGTCATATATTGTGTTGGTGGATGGCACTATGTGTAGAGAGAATAGCAAGTGAATAGCAGTAGTTCACTCTCCACACTACACGCACACTATTCTAACTGCTCCGGCAACCTTGCCCTCTTGCCTTTGTTCTTGTGAAGGGCTCATCATCTCTATCATCAGGTGTGTCACGGTTGTGTCCTTTATATCTTTATAATGAATATATGCTAGTAAGTCTTGAGAGTTTAGTAGATAAGCTTTTATCCACTTTGGTTATGTGGATCTTAGTTCAAGTTTTTCATCATTGCCTTATTATACAATCAAAGTTAAAGTAAATTAATTTGTTTGCTAAGTTATATTGATTTCCCAAAAGAGAAAAGGTAATTTTAAAAGATATACATATGCCTGCAGCATCATAGTGAAATTTAGGAGTTGCTCCTTATTCTGCACTCTTAGATGACACTGACTTTTGTTTTGTACCAATGCATAAATGTAAGAGGTAACATCAACAGTATCAAAGCTCATAAGCCTGTATTAAATGAAAGCAGGTTTGACAGATTAACTTCAAAGAAACAGTGGACCTTATTGGCATGCAAGAGCTGGTCGTGGAGGTGATAGTGCATTCAGAACTGGTTGCTATGCTTAACTCTAAGATCCTTGCTTTTTATTATTTAGGATTATTGGTTGATGACATTAGGCATGACTCATGAGGCTGAGAGGGAGATTTCTTTTATAAGCACGTTTAAATTTTGTAATCGAGCTGCCCATGCTTTAGCCATGGAGGCTCAGTTGATAGAGGGGCCTCAGGTGTGGTTAGAGGATTTCCCTCCCTCTTTTTTACCCATTGTAAACAAGACATTTCTATATGAATAATGAGACTGCTGTTTTCTACTAGGAAAGAAAAGTCTTTTCTCCTTTAATTATATCGAGGCTGCTGTTTTATACTGGAAAAAAAAGTCTTTCCCCTTTTATTATATTGAGGCTGCAAAAATGTTTCTTGAGTCTCAAAGCAGGGATATCATGTATACCAACATTGCCAAGTTGACCAATGCTTGCACATATGATGCTTAAGTATCTGTTTGGAAACAGTTTATTTAGTTGAAATTGAAAACTTTTTGCTGAAAGTATAGAAAATAGGTTAAAAAATAAGCTGAATAGTGCGGTGGGATCCATAAATAATATTAAAAAGTGTAATAGGACTCATAAATAGTAGCAAAAATATGCTAAAAATGTAAATAAGCTGAATTTTTTAGCTCATCCCAAATGGATGCTAAATATGATATATGTTGTGCTACTAGTGCTAGTGTGGTTTTATAAAGCTAAATGGGATATACTGTGCTACTAGTGCTAGTGTGGTTTTATAAAAGCTAAATGGGACTTTGACTGTACTATATTCTTCTTAGAATCTATGTTGATTGGATTTTTTTTTTTTTTTAAATGTTAATTTTGTTGCATACATCCCTAGTCCTTACACACAACCTTGGAAATTGTGTTCGAAACACCATATAATTTTAAAATAGTGAAATCATATCTTGAAAACACGATTGCATAATTTAACTAAAATCGTGTTTTGAACCCACGATTTCAACTGACGTAGTGCACACATATTGTACAAATTGGTGTGTAATTAACAATGCTCTTTAATATATATATATATATATATATTATATAAATATATATATTTTTATATATTAATGTGTGTGTACCCCATCAAGCACAGCAGTCCTCATGCGACCTGTCTTTGACTCTTTGTATCTCATAGTTCTAAATGTTTTGATTCTTGCATTATGTATGTATCTGAAGTTTGGATGGAATACATGATTGTCTGTACAGTCTTTTTATATCTATCTTATGTTATCCCTTTCCTTGTTAATGTGATTGTAATCTCCTTTTCCTTGAATCAGTAGGCTGCATATTATCCTTATCCTTGACACAGTCAGATTTCCTTATCCTTAGCACGGTCAGATTTCGGTGGTGGTGTGATTTAGTTCACCCCCCTGTTTTGAACACTCCATGGGGTAGTCCTTTATAGTTTATTCCAATACCACCTTAGAGTACTGGCTTTTACCACGCTTAATACATTTCTCGTGAATGATTTTCCTGCATTTAAGTCTCCGCTCCATTGTCAAAAGTCTTATAACTCAACTCACGTTTTGATATTTCCAATATTCACGGTTCAAATCTCCTCACCCTCAAGAATTGAATTATTAAAAATAAAGAAGATTACTTCTACATTCCTATGATCCAACAGGATCCTAAATGAATTATTAATTGGCAAAATTGATCTCGTAAGCCCTCATGAATTCCAATTATATCTGATTATCTCTATCTTATCTCTCTCTTGCAGGTCATAATCATAAATGCGGAATAATCTACCATTGATGAGAGACCTTGGATTGAAAATAACATTGTAAAACTCATAGTTAAAGCCACTACAAAACAACCTAAAACTCATAGTTAAAGTCGCCACTATTAGTTAGCACTAGAAGATTAACGAAAAGGCAATTCAAACGTTATTGATGGAATCATTTTTTTTTTTTTAATATATATACTATATAGAATTTCTACTCTAACCTAATCTAAGTGCAGTGAACCTTCTGGTAATAGTGCAGTAAAATAATGCAGTAGAGCAAAAATTGAAAGGGAATTAATGGAGAAAGTGAAGAAGAATGTTGACTGGTTCGAGGGAGTCACCCTCCAAGAACGTAGAGAAGGAACATGGAGAAGAAGAGGAAACAAATTGTTGTCTTAATTTCTCGTTGTTCTCTAAAAGGTCAATCACAAGTATTTAAGCTAGGCTCACCTTTACAACTGCCAATAGGGAGCCAGATTTAGTAACTAATTTCCCAATAGTCCAGCTGTACAATTACCCCCGCTACTAACTAATACTCTATTAGTGGAGAGTGGAGACAAACCACTTGAGCTTCATTACACTAAGTGTATATGTGTGTGTGTGAAACTCCTTCCTGGAGTCTTGAACCCTAACTCTTGCGCCCCACACCCCACAAGCATTTATACTTGTGAAGTAACCACTGTACCAAGGGTGTACGGTAGTATTGATAGAATCATATTAGGTTAACAAACTCTTGGTAATTGTCAATAGTTGTGTAAATTTCTTCTTGTATCAAATTTTTTTCACTGTAATAAGAATTTGCCGAACATGTCGGCGAGAGTTTTTAGCACAACTTAAAAATAGGCCACCCTTTCCAAGGGATTTTGTGATGTAGGAAAAAAAAAAAAAAAAAAAAAAAAACTGATGCAATATTATTATGCCCCTATTTTACTTTCTGATTTTGATTTCATGAACTCCTTTATTTTGCTCAGCTGATTGGACGTTTCAAATTGATCGTAGTGTTACCGACTAGAGGTACTCAAGTACACATTGAAGGAACAACATTATACTAAATTTCAACTACACATAATTTTGTTTCACTCTTTCCTTTTTTTTTTTTTTTTTTTTTTTCAACATTACACCTGATTATTAGATTGCATTTTTTTTTCCCGCATGTTTTTTTTTGCTTATGAAGATGTTCTTTTCTTTTGATTATGGGGCTTGGCTTGTGTTCAGTTTTTAATGAACACACATTAGTGCTCATTCTTTACAAGGTTAAACAATCAACTCATGTCCAATAGGACCCGCATCTAGATTTTTAGAATAATCACCATGTTAGCCTCGCTTAACTCTTCCATAATTTTAAAGGTTAAAAAATTAGATTGTTTTTAATTATTGAATTGGGTTTTTCATTTAGCTATGCCTTCAATTGTTTTTTGGATAATTTTTAAATATTAATTATAAGACTGCAAATGTTATGAGTGTTTTGAAATTATGCAATAATAATTATTAATTTAGTTATAATGTCTCAATAAAATTATATATTTTATAAGTTTGTAATCAAAATAGTGTATTATATAGACTTTTAAGTTTTAACTAATACAAAAATAAAATTTATCCGGACATTCATATTTTGTCACACCTCAAAAAAAAAAAAAAAAATATTGTCACACCTGGTTTATGAATGCGTAATTATGGGAACTCACAACCTTTTTGCATATGGTTCTCAAACGATTCATAATATTAATTAGTATAAAAACTAAATAAAAATAACGACATTAAAAACTACTAAACTAATAAAGTGAATAAACAACTATTACATTACTTATTATATTATAACCACAAAGTAAATGAACTTTTCAATCTCTTGATTTATGTGAAAGTTTGTGGACACAATTTTTGAGCCTCACTCTAATGTGATTGGCAGGGAAATGGTAGAGAAAAAAGTAGTGAGTTTATATGAAAATAATAATTCACTAATTACAGTCAACCATATCATCAAATTATGATAAAACTTATGAAAAAATATGTAGTCGCAAAAGAACTTGATTTGATGTCCATTTGTTTTATTTTAAATATAGAGTGATTGAATTTAGATTCTCACCAAAAAAAGAAATATTCATTTTAAAAAACTAATTTTATGGGATTTGGCAATAATTAGGAAAGGAAGCTAATCAATGGCAGCAACATTATGGGGAATTGACAGATGTCTCTCCCTAACCATTTTGGCTTTAAAATTTGACGTGTGACGGTGTCACCTCCTTTTCCTACGGTAATGGTATCACAACCAGTAACAATCTGCCACTTAGTATTTGTTGTAAAAATGTTGTGGACATATCATTTCTCTTCCATTTATATATATTTCTCTCTCTTTTTTATTTCTGACTCAGTACCCTTTCTATTTTCCTTTTACACTTGCATACATATTTCACTCTCTCTCTCTCTCTCTCTCTCTCTCTCTCTCTCTCTCTCTCAATTTTAAAAAGAAAAAGTTGTAGCTAAAATTGAGGAGCCTGGCAATCATACCACCGCAGTCGAAAAAGCGTGTTCCCTTCAAATAACACGCGCCGAAGGCAAGTTCTTATTACGTATCACTCTCTCTCTAAATTAAAAACTCCTCAATTTTAGCTACAACTTTTTCTTTTTCTTGAAAGAGAATAGGGGTTCAATTGTAGTAGTATAGAAGCTGTATTTTCTTCAAGCAATATGCTGATGTTATAACACGAAGTTCTAAATAGGCTTAATCTGTGTCAATAGAGAATCCCTGAGAAGCCATTTTGTTGTGATCATAGTAAATTTTTTTCGGTTTATTGCTTTTTTTGTTGTTGTTGTTGTTGTTGTTGTTGTTGGGTCTTCATACTTTCTTTAGGTAATGAAATAATCACTCACATTCACGTAAAAAAATAAAATTTTAAAAAGTAGTAATATTCATTCATCAAAAACAAAGAAAGCTCATACAAAATTTGTAATTCTATGCAAGTAATGCTTTATCTTTTTTAAATATAGTATCAGAGTAATAACTCATAACTTTTAATAGGAACAACTGTGAACTGGGCTTTGAGTTTGACTAACAGCCTTGTGGGGGTAATCGATTGACTTTAAAAGGAAGCCTCGGGTAATCTATGCAAAACCCTGATCGAAGGCATCTTGGCTTCCATATAGGAGTTTCATAATGATGGTGAAGCCAATTCTCTCTTTTCCACGAGTAAACCTTGGTGAAGTCATCATATAGCTTCCACTTACAATGTTTGTTGTTGGCGCACTCATAACTTTGTTGATATGCCACAATTCTGCCCCCATTAATTGTGCACTTGAAACTTGTTTTTGGAGATAGAGGGTAACAAAATTCAAAGCTAGTTTTTGCACCAGGTTCCACCCAGTCACTGCCAAGGTCACGGATAGGATCACCACCATAGCATTTGATGGCAATTGCATGTGACATTTTATTGATTATGGTGATTTTTTTCATTGCAAGAGATGGAGGTTTGAAGCGTATTGGGTCTACTTGCCATGGTATCCTAAGCAAAGCCTCAGACAAAGGGGTTACAAAAAGTAGCAGTGAAATGAGTAGAAGAATAAGATTACTAGAATTCATGTTCATGATGTGTCAACACTTTTTGCAATATTGCACATACAATACAACCCTCTCCATTATTCGTCTTATAAATAGATAAAAGTGGGGCAAATGAGACAAAGATAAAGGTGGAAGGAACCGTTTTCTATTTGTTATCGACTGTTCATTAAGCATTAAAGTTAAAAAAAACTCTTTTTGTTGAGTTTTAAATTAGGATAACGGCTAAAGAGAAACTCTACTTACTAGCTGGGAATTAAAAATTTATAAAAACCTCCAAACTGAAGTAATTTATTGCTAGGAAGCATAGACATTTCATTTAAGGTGTCGTATTTGTGTGTGAGGGTGGTAATTGGGCAGGTTGGGTTATAAATGAGTCTGGTTTATAATTACCCGTTTAACAATTTATTATCTATTTAAAAAAAAAAATTAAGTAGGTGAGAAAGTCAATTGTTTCACGTGGATGGGCTTGGGAATTGGAAAAGGAGCAAATGAACTTTCTTGGAAGGTGGTTTTTTGTTTACAATTACCAAATATATTGATTTTATTAAAAACAAATTGTGGGGGGTGAAAAGCCCAACCTAACATGTTGGGCCTGAGGCCCTATTTGAGGGCTACTATTTGTCCAAAGAGATGAAAGTACTTGAGAAGAAACCCATGTAAAAGAAACATACCTAGAGATGAGAATGGAGCATAGTCCGAGGAGATATTCAATTGTCCGAAGAGGCCATTATCCTTGGATCCGAAGAAGCGTGGTCAAACAGACGTCTGGGAAGTTCAAGTGATCCTTCTGACAAGTCCAATGATAGAGATGAACCTTAGGCGCGCCTGGGGATGATAGGAACGGAGAAAAATTTAGAAGACAAACTTCAACCACCACATTAAATGCACTGCATCTACTTTTCTGGCCGCATTAATGTGGAGAAGACCCCTGAACAGTACAATCTCAGCTACCGCCACTCACACAAGGCTAAAGAAGATACATGATGGGACATGCACTCAAGTGGGTGTTTAGATGATGAACAAGTGGACGATGACGATGAAGGGAGAGGGTGCTATATAAGGAGGAGAGACCTCTGATAAAAAGGGGATCGGAACAAAGAAAGAGAGAAGAAGAAAACACCTTTACTGTAGCTCTAAGAACTGTAACAAACGTTCATTCAATAAAATGTCTTTTTGGACTTTCACATTTGCCCTTGTCCGAGCATGATTGCATGTTAGACCGTTCGTAAATACCATAATCAGCTCTTGTTTAATTTACATCCAGCCCAGTTCTTTCACCCACGCTCTACAAATTCATTGTCTTGGGTTCATTGGGCTCACAACCCATACCTTTTGGGCTTGGGCTACATAAATTGACCCTACACAAATCATAAATAATTGTTTTTTAATAATAAACTCTACCCCTTTATTTGAATTTTTTATATAAAAAATATTAAATTCATTGTATAAAAATATTTTTAATAATTTTTTAATTGCCGCATCCCGCCGCACCAGCACCCGAATCCAGAAACGCAGCTGTGCCTCATAGAATTGATGTCTTCCTATCATAGAATATGTAGTAACCGAAGTAGAGCTCTTTTGGGGTGAATAGCTCATCCATCTGACACAGACGATGAAATGTTGAACAATAATACACAACCATAGGTTGTAAGAACGAAAAGAATGCCCATTTCAACATATGAAATGCCTCATGACTATCATGCATGTATGATGCAATTTCATGATTGATTAGGTGTAATAAGTCAGTGTGGTTCGTTTATTTCTTGGGTGATTGCTTGTGTATTAATTGATACTCCCTCCATCCCACAGTAGATGAAAGTCTGCAAAGTAGCTAGTATGCATTTAATGAAACAAAATAAACATAATGATCTTCCAAAAAATTTTCTGGAGTGTTTGGAATTGTCCGCACTTGCGTTTGTCACTTAATCTTGGGCATTTGATAAAGATTTATATGTTTATTTTGCTTTATTAAATTGCATCTTATTTACAAACTCATGTCTATTGTAGGGAGTATTATTTTCATCTAGAGCTCATAATCGAACGTGCCAGCAATTTATAGCAACTGTTAGCGTTAGCGTAATTGTGAGCTCCATATACAGTGTTGGCTCACTTCTTTATGGCATATGCTTTTAGGACTGAAGATTTGAAATTGTATCAATATTCTAAATTTCCATAGTGTATATAAATATTAGCTTGAAGTGATATAAAAAAAATGAGGAAAAGTTTCCAACTTCTTCAAATACTAGCCTTCGGTTCAAACAACACAAGAAAATGGTTATATTCAACCCCTTAATCAAGCTCCTTTGATTGGATACACCTTCAAAAAGGAAAAAGGGAAAACAAAATTCCATATAATATAGTAGTTCTGTATGTACAACTTTTTAGAGTCAGCCATATGCATTACAGGAGTTCTCTTTTGCTATTTGGTGGCCATTTATCAATGAAATAACTTTAAAAAAAAAAATTCCATAAAAAATTTATAATTGAGGTTTTTAGCCATTTTGTGAATACTTCTACCTTAAATAATCCCGAATTATGTGGAAAAGGAGTAGATCTTAATACTTTCTTCCTTATTGCTAGGCCATAATCTAGTTATTTGTGAATCAAGAACGTTTAATTATAGATTCAAGCAAATTCTAAATAATACAACCAAGATTTTCAAGCCAAGAAACGCAATCCAATCACACAAGTCAAAGGGGCAGACAAGCACCAAGAATTGCATGCAAAATCCCCAATGCAAAGGGAAAAACTATCGGACGAGACAAAACAATCCATTATAATAAAATAGGGTTTAATGTCTCCTCCAGTTTATGCAAAATACGCAACAATTGGTCACAATACTGGGAAACATTACTCTTGGTATTATAATGCAGTAACTGGCCAAAATTACTATTTCAACTAAGATATTTGATACTACAGTGGAAATCAAGAAACCAAGCGCCACAAGTTCACTGTGAGTTGTTCACTCAAATCATATCTAAAGGAAACACCTCAAACTTTCTGTCCTCCTCTCCTTCCTATGTCATTAAAATAAATAAATAAATCTTTTTTCCTTCTTGGTTTCACCATCACTGCAAGCAAAACCCTTTAAATTTCCCTTTTCTTTGACCTGTCTATGGACAGGAAATGAATTTAGTTTCCTTCATTGGTCAGCCAAACATGGGTGGACAGCAGTAGACATCCAACACTCATATGCACCAAATGAATTGTTGGTTTAAATCTCTTATCACCAAGCATTGAAGAGGAGCATTTAGAGATTGCTTTGGAGAGACTGCCTACTATATAATTTTGTCTTGTGAATTGTGCTAAGATTAACTAAAAAATGTGCTCTATATAATTTATCTTGTCCAAATTTCCCGTTGACTATAATTGTTGAAATGGGGTTGGCTAAATTTACAGGGAACGGAAGATGATGTTGTCAATTGGTTACATGGCAATGGGCTGTGGAAAATGGCAAGGGAACCATATGAACCTTTGTGGATTAAAGGAGGTGGGCACTGCAACTTGGAGCTATATCCTGATTACATCCGCCATCTTTGCAGATTTGTCCAAGAAATGGAGAAGTTAACCACAGAAACCCGCCTTAAAAAGATTCGGCAGAGCCTGCGACTACATACAAGGCACACAGTTTCTGCTAACAGGTGCTGTAGAGTTAAATGCTGGAGACCAAAGTGCTTATGTCCTGATTGTTCTTGCCGACCCAGCTGCACAAAATGTTCTTGCCAGCCCAAATGCCTAGAATGTTGTTGGAGACCTAGCTGTCCAGAATGTTGGAGACCCAGCTGCAAAAAATGTTGCTGGCGACCAAAATGCCTAAGATGTTCGAAACCAACCTGCTGTATTAAATGTTTTTGCTGGCAATGTTGTGTGGGAACGCAAAGTGGTGGGTTAGATAGAAAGGAGGATGGCTAATGGTGATTATGTGCATGTATAGATTGGTGAACTTGCTAACACCCCTCTAATCTTGTGCAGTATTGTACGATGAGGAAATTGTCATTGATAATCAAAGAAATTGATATAATTGAATATTTCTCTTGATAATGGTGAATTCTTGGAACTTTGATTTTTCTATGAGCTCTTTTACAAAATATATTATGTTTTCTATTGATAATTCATTTTGAAATTTCTAGGCAGGTCTTGACTATTTATCGGATATCAGCACTTGCTCGATACAATCATACGATAAATGTACAATCCCTATAATATTTGAAGCTGTTTGATAAATATGTAGGTCTTGCATGAAGGGCAGAGGGCAAGAAGAGATTGTTCTGATATATGAAGAGTTGTATACATAACAGATAGAGCTTAAGTGGAGATTATAGAGACCAGGATAGCTTTTCCTGGACTCAAGTTGATCGTCTGTAAAAGCTCAAGCTTGCTAATATTATAAAAACGGTGACTGAGTTTTAATCTACAATCTGCACTAATGGGGAGTCTTATCATAGAATATTGGTTAAGTGGTAAAATTTTATTCTCTTATTATTACACCACACCATAGTGGGGTTTGAATTCTTGTCTATTTTCTATTAGCCTGAGTTTGAACTTTCTCTTTCCTATCGGTTTTAACTTTCGGATCAAGTGATAATTTTATTGGTCCAAAGGTAACCTTTGCAAAGGCTCAGTGTTCAAGGCAATTAACAACCCCCTTTGTGGACTATAAAGTACAATCAGTGTCCTACTCGATAGTATGAAGTTGATGGGGTACTAAGTAAATGTCTTATGAGAGTTCTATTGTTGCCCAACCTTTTAGAGTCATTCTTATCTTTTCTACTAGTTATCTTATCTTTATTTGAGTAGTCCTAGTTATCTAGTATCTTATCTCTATTTGAATATTTGAATAATTATCTAGTAATTATATATTGTTATCTTAAGAGATTGCTGCTCTTTAAATAAACGTGTATGGCATTAGGCCAATTGTTGAGGAATTTGCTATTGAATTGTGGTTTGTCTTCCACCCAAAGGAAGTCATTCTTCAATTCCATCTCTGTTGCTATCAGAAGTTTGCAGACTTTCAACTAAAGATTGAAGTTTGAATGGCTTTCCTTACACTTCTGATGCCATGAAATACATACTTTCAACTTAAAATCGAAGTTTGAATGGCTTTCTCGACACATCAACCATAGAGTGGGAAAAGTCACTTATGTTACAAATTTAATTTCTTGAAAGGGAATAGGGGCTCAAGTGTTGTGGATTATATTTGGTTATAGATCCTTACTATTCCTTGTTGTTGTATAGAAGCTATATTTTCTTCAAGCAATATGCTGATGTTATAACATGTAGTTCTAAATAGGCTTAATCTGTGTCAATAGAGAATCCCTGAGAAGCCATTTTGTTGTGATCATAGTACATTTTTTTTCTGTTCATTGCCTTTTTCTTTTTCTTTTTTTTCTTTTTTTTTTTTTTTTTTTTGTGGGGGGTGGGGGGGGTCTTCATGCTTTCATTAGGTAATGAATAATCGTTCACATTCATGTATTTTTTTTTAAAAGTAGTAATATTCATTCATAAAAAAACAAAGAAAGCTCATACAAAATATGTAATTCTATGCAAGTAATGTTTTATCTTTTCTAAACATGGTATTAGAGCAATAACTCATAACTTTTAATAGGAACACCTGTGAACTGGGCTTTAAGTTTGACTAACAGCCTTGAGGGGGTAATCGATTGACTCTAAAAGGAAGCCTTGAGTTATCTATGCAAAACCCTGATGGAAAGCATCTTGGCTTCCATATAGGAGTTTCATAATCATGGTGAAGCCAATCCTCTCTTTTCCATGAGTAAACCTTGGTGAAGTCATCACATATCTTCCACTTACAATGTTTGTTGTTGGCGCACTCATAACTTTGTTGATATGCCACAATACTGCCCCCATTAATTATGCACTTGAAACTTGTTTATGGAGATAGAGGGTAACAAAATTCAAAGCTAGTTTTTGCACCATGTTCCACCCAGTCACTGCCAAGGTCACGGTTATGATCACCACCATAGCATTTGATGGCAATTGTATGTGACATTTTATTGATTATGGTGATTTTTTTCATTGCAAGAGATGGAGGTTTGAAGCGTATTAGGTCTACTGGCCATGGTATCCTAAGGAAGGCCTCAAACAAAGGGGTTACAAAAAGTAGCAGTGAAATGAGCAGAAGAATAAGATTACTAGAATTCATGTTCATGATGTGTCAATACTTTTTGCAATATTGCACATACAATACAACCTCTCCATTATTCGTCTTATAAATAGATAAAGTGGGGCAAATGAGACAAAGATAAGGGTAGAAGGAACCGTTTTCTATATGTTATCAACTCTTCATTAAGCGTTAAAGTTAAGAACTCTTTTTTGTTGAGTTTTAAATTAGTATAACAGCTAAAGAGAAACTATAATTACTGGCTGGAAATTAAAAATTTATAAAAGCCTCCAAACTGAAGTAATTTGTTGCTAGGGAGCATATACACTTCATTTAAGGTGTCGTACTTGTGTTTAGGGGTGGTAATTGGATAGGTTAGGTCATAAATGAGTCTGGTTTATAATTACTCATTTAATCATTTATTATCCATTTTAAAAAAAAATTAAATACCTATTACCCACCCAACCCATTTAATCTGTAACCCACCTATTTAACTAATTATAAATTCATATTCAGCAGATTAACAAAAAATTGTTGAATATGAATAGGTTGTGTTATACCAGTGTAGTATCGACCGTTTTATGTTATAACTTTTCAAAAATTGCTAATGTTACTGTGTCGTATCTATACTCATACCCATGTTTGTGTCCTTGCTTCGTAGCTTTATTGCCTTTTGTATTAAAAGTTTGGATGAAATCCCCAAACTTGAACTTGCAAGTCTCATCTTTCCTATCATTTCTCTTGAACCTTCAAATTTTTCTTTACTATTACTACATGAATTTTCAAAAATTGAATTAAAATTAGTAATATCCAGATGAAATCATATACTATATAATAAAAGTTGGGCTTAGACGCCATGGTTGCGCCAAGTGGCTTCACTAAATTGTAGCAATTTTTTTCTAAGCTGTGGCTGTGCTAAGTGGCTTAACAAAATTACAGCAATATTTTGAATAAAGAAATATTTTAGATAGAGACAACAATTTATTTGTTCTTATCAATTTCTTTAGATGAAATAACAATAAATGTTTAAATAAAACATGCAGCATGTATCTAAGTTTCAATCGATATAAACAACAACTTATTTGTTCTTATTAGTTTCTTTTAGATAAAGTAACAATAAGTGTTTTAACAAAATATGCAACATGTATTTAAGTTTCACTTGATAGAGACAATATCCAGACGTAATCATGTTTCACTTAATAAAAGTTGGGTTTAGATGCCATGGTTGCGTCAAGTGGCTTCACTAAATTGCAGCAATTTTTTTCTAAGTTGTGGTTGTACTAAGTGGCTTAACAAAATTACAGTAATATTTTGAATAAAAAAAATATTTTAGATATAGACAACAACTTATTTGTTCTTATCAATTTCTTTAGATGAAATAACAATAAATGTTTAAATAAAACAAATAACATGCATCTAAGGTTCAGTCGATATAAACAACAACTTATTTGTTCTTATTAGTTTTTTTTTAGATAAAGTAACAATAAATATTTTAACAAAACATGTAACATGCATTTTAGATAAAATAACTGTAAGTGTTTTAATAAAACATGCAACATGCATCTAAATTTCAGTTGATAGAGACAACAACTTATTTGTTCTTATCAATTTTTTAAGATAAACTAACAATAAATTTTTTAACAAAACATGCAACATGCATCTAAGTTTTAGAAATTTGAATCCTACCCAATGCCTACTCTTCCAACATGCCATGGTGACAGAAAGTAGGTATAGACAACAACTTATTTGTTCTTATTAAATTCTTTTAAATAAAGTAACAATAAGTGTTTTAACAAAACATGCAACATGCATTTAGGAAAGCTGTCTTAACATCCATTTACAATCAACTTATATATGGATGCAAGTGCTAACAACACATGAATAGACGTGATCCTAGCCACCGGTGCATACGTATAAAAATAGTCTACTCCTTCCCTTTGTTTAAAGTCTTTTGCTACTAACCTTGCTTTAAAGGTTTGTACTGATACATTAGTATTATATTTTCTTCTAAATACCCATTTACAACCAATTGGTTTAGAACCAGTAGGTAGATCCATTAAGACCCAAGTATTATTGGATGATATTGAGTCCATCTCATCATTCACAACTTCTTTCCAGAAAGCTGAATCTCTAGAAGCCATAGCTTCCTCAAATGTTTTAGGATCATCTTCTGTGTTAAACACTATAGGTATTTTATTTAGGACCACTTGTCTATTACCTTCAATTAGGTACAATTGAGCTTGATAAGAAATGAAATTTGAACCAAAGTCCTTTACTTTTCTTATCCTTTAACTCTTTCTTTGTTCACTTGGTGAATCATTTTCAATCCTTTTAGTATCACCCAAAGTAGTATTTGGATTAGAGTTAGTTTGTTGTGTTTGAGTAGGTATCAAAGTATCCATGGAATCTTTACTGAATTTATCCTTAATAAATACAACACCTCTTGATTCCACCACTATATTAGAGCTTAAGTCTAATAATCTATATGCCTTTGAATTTTTAGCATAACCTACAAACACACTTTTCATAGCTCTTGGTCCTAATTTTATTCTTTTTGGATCAACCACTCTATAAAAGGGTAAAGACCCCCACACTTTGATATAATCAAGGTTTGGTTTCCTTCCATTCCATAACTTATATGGAGATACTTTAATCTTTTTGGAAGGTACTCTATTGTGCACATAACATGCTGTAAGCAATGCCTCTCCCATGAATTAAAAGGAAGCTTTGCACTCAAGATCATGACATTTACCATGTCTACAAGAGTCCTATTTTTTCTTTCAGCCAAACCATTTTGTTGGGATGTATAAGGGGCTGAACTTTGGTGTATTATACCATGTTCCTCACAAAACGTAGAAAAATCATTAGGAAAATATTCACCACCTCTATCACTTCGTAGGATCTTTATTTTCTTATCCTTTTGATTTTCTACTTCAGTTTTATAGCGTTTGAACATGTCAAAGGATTCATCTTTATTTCTCATTAAATACACATATGAAAATCTAGAGAAATCATCAATGAATGTAATGAAGTATCTTTTACCTCCTCTAGTTAATACACCATTCAATTCACATAAATCTGAATATACAAGTTCAAGCATAATAGAATTTCTATCTGACTTAGAAAATGTTTCTTTGTCATCTTTGCTTGAATACAAATCTCACATTTCTTTTCATCATCATGCTTATATGAAATCATACCATGCTTTGACATAAACTTCAAATATTTGAAATTTAAATGTCCTAATCTAACATGCCACAAATATGAAGAATCAACAATATAAGCACAACCAGAAACTTCTTTATTAATAATACTTAGTTTGTACATGCCATTAATAGCATATCCCTTTCCTACAAATATCTCATTCTTGGACAAGGTTAACTTGTCCGATTCAAGTACAGTTTTTACACCACTCTTATATAACAAATTGACAGACACAAGATTTTTCTTGATATCGGGTACATGAAAAACATTGGTTTAGATCATCATCTTGCCGGAACTCATCTTCACTTCAACGGTGCCTTTTCCAAGAACCTTTGCTTTATTGTGGTTGCCTATCAGCACTTGTTGTTCTATGGAAGATTCATCATAAGTCTTGAATTGCTCTTTGTTGTTGCACACATGCACTGTTGCACCCGAATCAATCACCAATCAAAAGGACTTGCAATCGTAGCCATATGAACTTCAGTGATCATATCAATATGTATGCCACTTACCATAGCAACAATGTCCCTAATGACATTTGTTTCAATAACATCGCCTTCTTCATCTTTTTTCTTGTTCTTTAAGAGTTTACATTTGTGAATGTAATGACCTTTCTTTCCACAATGAAAACATGCCCAGTTCTTCTTGTCCTTGTTGGGATTTTTGGAGTTATTCTTTTTGAAACTACTCTCACTTTTGTTCACTTTCAAGTGCTTATTGGTCTTAGTCGAACTCCCACTTTGAACATTGCTCACATTCACTTTAGAATCGGTGTTAGTCACATCTCTAACCCAACTTTCCTCTTCAATTCAAAGATGTTGTTCGAATTGTTCTAAAGTGAGATCTTCCTACATATGCAGAAGCTTCTTCCTAAAATTATTCCAACTTGGTGGGAGTTTCGCAATGCACCCAGTTGGAATGATTCAAGAATATTGATTGACAAATCACGGAGTTTATTGACCAAAATCTATAACTCATGCACTTGATCTAAAACTGAGATATTATCAAGCATTTTATAATCAAAATACTTTTGAATAATAAACTTATTCGTACCTACTTTCTCAGTTTTGTACTTTGGCTTCAAAGCATTCCAATCCTTCGGTGACTTCATTGATGTGTAGAGATCATAGAGACAATTCGAAAGGGTATTGAGAATGTGCCATTTGCATATTAATTCATCTTCCTCCCATTTCTTTCTTCGTGCCTTAATCTCATCAGTATCTTCATCACTTGCAGTAGGAAAAGGCATCAAATTTAGGTCCAAGACATAGAAAAGTTTCAGTGCAGTAAGTAGGAATTTCATCTTGTCTTTCCATCGAGAGAAATTGGTTCTATCAAAGCGATCCAATTTCACCAACTTATGATTCAACATCTTTAACACTAAAACATCACTTGTTCCTTCCATTGTAGGAAATATTGTCTAATATTTTTTAACAGCCTGCCCACCTTGGAAACGGCTCGGCTGGAGGTAGGGTCCAGCGACTGAAAGAGCACTGCATGTCGCATGGTGTTCGATGCGCCCCCAGTGACCCTTGAAAATTCGGAGGACCGAGTGCCTCCCACGCCCGGTCATACTCATAATCGCATCAAGTCTCCAAGGTGGACAGCCTTTGGTCGACGTTGCTTTTTAATCCACTGATATCGACTCTTCCTATCATTGTGAAGCAAAATTCACCAAGTGTTGGATTGTTCACCCACCAATTGGGAACGTGAGCTGGGTTTAGACTGTCGTGAGACTGGTTAGTTTTACCCTACTGATGACAGTGTTGCAATAGTAATTCAACCTAGTACGAGAGGAACTGTTGATTCGCACAATTGGTCATCGCGCTTCATTGAAAAACCAGTGGTGTGAAGCACCATGCACTGGATTATTGTGAGAGACTGTGCCCCTGGCCCCTTTTTTTTAAGTGTTGGGCCAAACTTGTGTGAATGGGTGAAGTCGTGTTATTGCCTCTCAAAATGGAGGTTCAACTGATTATATTTTCCCCTTTAGATTAAGGGTTTTACAATAGAGTCGCCACTTATTTAATTATTGGAATAAATAAGAACACCAAAATTGAAAAATTCCTCATTTTATTGATTTGCAAATGAATTTACATTGATCATAAAAAATTACATAACTTTAGTCCTAGGTACAATCTAAGATAAAGTACATGAGTTTGTTTCCTAGTTACAATCTATAAATTAAAAATTATATGGATAAGCATTTGATCTACTAACCCTTGATTTAAGCTTAGAGGTTATGTTATAAGGTGGGAAGGTGTTAGGCATCTACCTTACCTGGTGAAATCGGTCTTCTAGATTATAGTGGTCAACATTCATATCATATCATCCAATATGTCCATCAATTCCCATGTTGAATTTAATGTGTATGCATGTAATAAACCCTAATTCAATTTATTAAGTATTGCACTTGGATTGAAAAATAAATTTTAGTGAATGTGTGTGAATGGTGATATCTTAGATTCAAGGATTTAAAAGAAATGAAACAAACATCTTTTTCATATTTTTTTATGTGAATTTAAGATCAAAACTAGTGTTATGCATGAACATGTGATGAATAACCAAGAACACGTGAAGAATACATAAGAACATTTAAGAACATTCAAACATATTTAAGGGAATTTAAATAATTACTATCATGCTTTAATCTCAAATTCTCATCATGGCAACACAAAAAACAAGTTAGGGAAAGTGATTATACCTTCATGAAAGATCCATACGGTAGAGGAGGAGACTCTTGGTAGAGGTCTTAAGGGTGGAGGAAAAGAAGAGTTAGGAGAGGGAGAGTGAGTCTCACTCAATACCTTGAGTCTCAAGAAGACCAAGATATGATAAGACTACCCTACTTCACTAGAACTCAAGAGAGGAGAAGAGAGAAGTTTTTTTTTTTTAATCTTGGAATGGAGGAGAGGGAGTGTTTGTATAGTAGTGATAGAAAAAATATGAATGAAATGTCATTTAATAAGAGTTGACAAAGAATCATGAACCTAGACCTTATTTTAGCAATTGAGAAAATCTGATGTATTAAATGTAAAGATTGGTGGGAGTGAGGGGCAAGCAAAATTCAGTTTTCTTGTAGCTATTGTAACAGCCTGTAGAGCTAGCTTCAAAAAACCACATCTTACTTAATTCTAATCGGAATTGTCTCGTTCTTGTACTCAAATTGAAGCCCGAATGTCTAGTTTCTGGGAAAATTAACCTCATTCACAAATTCAAAATATTCTGAGAGATATCAACGAAATGGTAAGCAAAGGTCATTTGTTAGCAAACAATTTTAGCACAATTAATATTAATAAGTCCCAAATTTGTTTCCAATTAACATTAATTGGCTCCAATCACTCCTATTTCAGACTTTATTAGTTTCAAATTTACCCTAATTAAAAAATAATTGCACAAATTACTCATTACATAATTAATGTTTAAGTATCTAATTAATTAGGTGTGTGCAACCTTACCATAAAATGTAGTCCTAACCAATCAAATTATGACACATCATTAATCTAAAATTGGTAATAATTATAACCAATTGGAATCAATTATTCATAATCACATATAGTTGAACTCAATTTGTGATAGTGCATTTCGGTCATTCAAACTTGATTTGATGATAATTTTCAGTTTGATGGTCTGATTAGGGTTTATGACCAGTCGACTTGATCGTTACAATATTAAGATCATTTTGGTGAAATGAGATTAAGGATCTAGTGACCAGAATCAAGATGCATATTTCCAAGGCGAAATTACCCTTTTACCCTCCACATGAGGTTAAATGCGGGTTGCAAAATGGATGTTAACAATTATGACTAAATGCCTCTAAGTCAAAATCCGGGCTAGAAGTGATGCGTGCACCCACCGCCCCATTGCTGACATGTAGTAGGGGCCCTCAGGCCCCTAAAGGCACGTGTCTTTAGCCAAGCCCCCATGGCGGATGAGCTGCGTGGGCTGCCTTGAAGTACAATTTCCACTAAGCGACGGGTAGAATCCTTTGCAAACGACTTAAATACGCGATGGGGTATTGTAAGTGGCAAAGTGGCCTTGCTACCACGATCCCCCTCCCCTCCATCCCCCCCAATCTCATCAAAACTCTTTGCCCTGTTCCGTTCAGAGGCTAAGCCCCCCCATGCCCTTCACTGCCTCTGTGCCTATGCCCATGGGGGGCTGCCTTGCCCTTTGCCTTGGCCTTGGTTGCATGCCCATGGGGGGCTGCCAAGGCCAAGGCATGAGAGGCTGCCTTAGCCTTGGTAGCATGCCCATGAGGAGTGTTGATTTAGGGCCAAACCCCAAACCCTAAACCTTAAACGCCAAAACCTAAACCCCAAACCCCAAACCCTAAACCCTAAACCCTAAAACCCCAAACCCTAAACCTTAAACCCTAAACCCCAAATTTGTCTGCTGTTGGCATAGCCTGTTAATAGTAGCCCTTGATGCCCATACATGTTACAGGCCAAGGTTGCTTGCTACTGCTAGTAGTCCATAACTGCCCATGCATGTAACAAGTTGTGATTGCCTGATCATGGCATAAGAATATGTTTGAGTTACACAAATATAAAATATATTATATTTTATATAAACTTGATATTGGATTGTATAAATTACTAAACATGTTTTTAATTTATCAAATTAGTATTTGCAATGTATTGATAACATAAACAATCCATTTCATAATATGAATCATATATAATTATTTTGTTTAGAATTGAATTATATATAATTTTAACAATACAAGATTGAAAAATATAATTTTTGTAAGTTTATAGAAGAAAATCATTCTATAAGTAACCCAAATAATATAATTTCAACAATAATTTATAATTTAATCTAATATATATAAAACCGAAGACATATGACTTTTGGTTGATCTTATAATATCATGTCACATAAGCTTTTTAAGCCTCATAATTTTACACTTAACTATTCTAATATAAATCTTAATTAAATTTAAATTTTATTCTATATTTAAACATTCCATTCCATTAGAATCTTGGTACAATATATTTTATTTAAATAGTAAAATATATAATTCTATATACATACATAATCATAATAAATGCTTGATGTTAGAACTTAGAATATATACTATATAGTTCCATTTACAAATACTCTCATAATAAATATCTATTAATTATCATAAAATTTCATATATAGACAAAAAATAAAAGAGAAAAAAAAATCATATTATTTTAGAATTTTCCCACGGTTATCAACTAGTTTATTTATTATTTAGCAAAAAAAAAAAAAATTTATTAATTACTAGCATGGATTTGTAAAGTAAAAATAGAAAAATAAAAACTTTTGTCGATGATGTTTATACGAGAGAATATCAAGTTAATCAAGTTGTTGTGAATAAGTTTGAATTATTGGACAATAAAATGATATAGTTTTTAGATAAGTATATGTATACACTAGCCTACATATCTCATCACACCCCTAAATATTTCTTTGATTGGAAAATATAACAACTCCAAATATGATGACCGAAATTTTTTAACCTTTAAAAACAAAATAAAAGAGACTCACACGCTCATTCCATAATTATCGTCCGTTTAGGTAATTCTTTTAATGTGATTATTATCAATGTATTAGTGACTGAAAGATGATAATATATATTTTATGAACAAAGATGATAATATATATATATATATATATCTGTGTGTGTGTGTATGTTGGACAATTAGCATTTGGATAAGCTTGAACATATTAGTAGGGGTATGCATGGATCAGGTTGAGGTGATTTTTTGACCCAACCCACTATGGTGGGTTAAGAAAAAATCCAACCTAACCCAACCCATCACAAGAGTTCAATCCAATCCAACCCAACCCATATGGATCGAGTTTGGTTGAGTTGAACCCATGAATTGGGTATTTTTATTTATTTATTTTACTACTATTATTATTAAAATGAGCAAAAAAAAAAAAACCCCACTTGTCACCTAATTTTTTTTTTGAGATAAACTATTTGCTAAACACACACATACACACACTTTAATTACATTCTCTCACCAAACTTAAACACATTACTTAACTCAAAGTACCACTACAAGAGAGCCTACTTGCCACTTGAGTTGATAAACAAAATATACATGAACTAGTACCCCAACTCAAGTATAAACAAATAAGAGTGAAGTGGGAGAGTGGGAATGGGAGGTAGCATAGAGAGAATTGAGTCTTAGAGCATTAGTATTAGTGGTGCTAAAAAGCCATATTGCTATTTTTAGCATTGCCAATACTAAAAAGCATGTTGCAATGGTGGTGCCATAGTTAATATTTTCTAGCTTCCTGCTACAGTGCACAACCATCGCGCACTGTAGCAAAAAAGCTAAAGCAACATTTTTTTTTTATTACACTTCCACGCTCTCTTTCTCCTTTGCATGCTCATCTTTTTTTTTTTTTTTTTGCCTCTTTCTCCCTTACACGCTATTTTTTAGCTAATGACTCTCAACTCTCTTTAGTTTTTAGATTTGATATGTTGGATTGTTTTATGGGTTTTGCAAATTGGAATTTTGTGAATTTTTTTGCAAATTTGTGTGTTAGTATGTTCAATGGGAAGAAAAATAAAAGGTCAAACCTACTATAATAGTGGTTGTAATGGTTGTTTATTATAATGGATATATTATTTTATTGTATTATTTATATTATTTTATTGTATTGAACGATAAAACAAAACCACTAATATTGAGTGTTTTATAAAATGAGATAGTAAAATAAATGAAATAGTTTTTTGTAATACCAAATAGTTAAATTTAT
This sequence comes from Quercus ilex subsp. ballota, assembly GCA_032727855.1. NCBI lineage: Eukaryota > Viridiplantae > Streptophyta > Magnoliopsida > Fagales > Fagaceae > Quercus > Quercus ilex. The sequence continues at coordinate 1,646,402 of CM064919.1, forward strand.
GACATTCACAAATCCGGATGCTTTTATATAGAAAAAGCCGAATAGAGGAAAAAATTTAAATAAAAAAATTATTAATTATATATTATCTTATTAAATATATATAATTTAAATCTCCAGGTAGACTGCAGAAAGTGGGCACGGAGCAGATGGATTTGATGCAGCTGATAGAACATTTGATCCACAGATTTTCCGAGGAAGAGTTAGAGCTATTTTGGGTCCATTGCTGGTTAATTTGGAACCAAAGAAATATGGTGATGCATGGAGGGAAAATCCAGGATCCTTCAAGACTGAACATTCGGGCAACTGACTTGCTTGATGAGTTTAAAGCATCACAGGATCAGCTGGCTATCCATACCACCCGGGAGGCAGTGCAGTCGTGGTGTCCACCTTCAGGTACTATGTACAAGCTAAACTTTGATGCGGCAATTTTTACGGATACGGAGTCGTCGGGCTTTGGCCCGGTTATAAGGAACAATAGGGGGGAAGTGATGGCAGCGCTGTCAGCTAAGGGTCCTCCAGTTGCCAACAGTGAAGAAGTGGAAATATTGGCATGTCGGAAAGCTTTGGAATTTGCTGTGGAGGCAGGCTTCCAAGAAGTGGTTGTTGAGGGAGATAATGCCACCGTAATGAGGGGTTTGACAGCTACCAGTCCCGACAAGTCTATGCTGGGAAATATATATGAGGATGCTCGCTGCTTGGCTATGAGGTTTCGAAGTTTATCAGCTGGTTGCGTTAGACGTAGTGCTAATGGTGTGGCCCATTCTTTGGTCCGATTAATTGAATACCACTCGGTTCATTTTTAAATACATAGATGGGTGTGCTGGGAAGTGATCCGATTCAACCGCCATACAGAGCCGCAACCCGAAGATAAATAAACGCTTCTAACCCTAGGTTGGTCTCTCTCCTTTCTCATATAAAAGGCCATAGCGAAGTAAAAAAGAATACAGAAAAAGCAGAAGCAGCAAAATTAAGTCGACCATGGCGAACGGTGATATTCCTGAAGATGCCAATGGGCGTAAGATTTTCCCTCTAGGGTTTTTTGTTTTCATCTCCTTAAACTTTCCAAAATCACTGGGTTTTGTCAAATGGGGTAGAATAAAAAATATATTCTTAATTTTGTGTTTTTTTGTTTATGTTTGATTCAGATTGCCCTGGTACCCAATCAGATTCGGCAGGAAAATCTGAGGCTTGTCAAGGTTGTCCTAATCAAGAAGCTTGTGCCACTGCCCCAAAAGGCCCTGACGCAGGTTTTCTACCTTTTTAATTTTTTTCCCAGCTCTCTAAAATTCTTAATTTTGATTTTGTTTATGTTGTTGTCGTGGTGGTTATTTTATGTTTTACCAGTTGTTCGTGGAGTAATTCTGATTTTCCTAGGTCATATTGTCTGAAATTTGAGTTTTTGAAAATTTTTAATTTGTTATCTTTGTGTGCTGTACAAGTTTGGTTTTAGTGTTATTGAGATTGTGGCTTGTTAGGTTGCGATTATATAAGCTGTTGTAAAATGAGCGGCATTTTGGGTTTTAAGAAGTGTTTTTAGGTTCCAGACTCTTTTGTCTCATGCTAAACTTGGAGTTCTAGAGTAGTAGTGTATATGTATTATAGCAACAGGCACGTTTGTTGTTGCTTGTTAACTTAGAACACACTTAGCTAGGAAAGAACCCTACTGTGGAACAAGTTGTGTAGAAGATTACATGTGAATGGATGAAAGGGGAAAGAGGAAGTTATGGTTTAGGACATCTATTGGTGTGTTTATTTATTAGGATTGGTTTCCATTATTTACAAAACTAGGTGAACTTATTCCAATGGAGGCTAAAACTGCCATGTTTGGTAGCCCAGAACTAGGGAATCAGAATGCTGTTTCAATAGCATCAACTGCATTGCAGTTATATGATTATAGCTTGAATAAATAAGGTATAGAATTTTACCCTCCAAAATCAAATAAAGATTAGCTCAAAGCAATCACGTTGCCCATCAAATCACAGAAAGCTCATTGAAGCGCACAACTTCAACCAGCATTGATAATATTTTTGATAGGTAATAATAACTTTACTTCATGCACAATGAACACAAAGAAGGCAATGGCTCACATTAATTCTGGTGTCCCCATTCCATGTTTTCCCTCGACACCCACAACAACTCTAATTGGTTTGAAAAATTAGAGAGGGAAACCATCTCTATCTTAATTAAGAGAATCGTTATAGTAGAAACCGTCCTCCATAAAGATTACAATGAGTGGGTATGGTGAAACCACCAAATCAGAAAGAACCCACTTCTAAATGACCTTCAAAACATGCAAATATATTATACAGTATACCCATCAACGACCCCCTACAAAAGCCCTAATAGCTCAATCTGTAATGAAATTTTCCATTAATCACTATCCCATTTTGTCCTGCCAATGTATCAACTACCATCACTAACTTTCAGTACTTATACATCAAACAACCATGTAAACCAACTGCTGATGTCATTTTTATTTAACAATCTTTAAAGGGTATCTTCTTACATTGGTTAAGTTTCACTGCCTATATAGTATATTCCAAACAAGCGTATAATTAAACAAAGACTACATATTGAATTGTCCGTTTACTAAGAAGAAAGAGAGGAAATTACTACAATGAATTTGACAACTTTGGACAAAATATTTTGAGGTGTGACAATGACAAGTAACAGTTAAAAGAAATCTTGAAATTTTCTGTTAAACACAACGGAGAAAGACAGATTCATCTTACTCTTTGAAAAGAAAAGGAGGGAGTTGAGAAGGTATGCAGAGTGAGCTCTATTAAAAAATTGACTTATTTAAGTTCCTGCATTGCTAGTTTCCTTATCCTGGCAGCTAGGCATGGTTTCAGTTAGCCTTTGATATTACAAGCAATTCATCAACTGCCAGTCAAATTAATGTCTTTTTCTTTTTGCTCCTTTTTCCCTGATAAGGTGTTTGCTGATGATGAACATTAATTTATTTCATTTACTTGTTTTACTGAACATACCCTTAGACCAAAAACTTCAAAATTAAAACTAAGTGAAAATTCCAAAAAGAGCAATCACTCTTTGGGGCTTGCAGCCCAAAATGAATGGCAAAAGTATGGATTAATTATTCAAGGATGGTGTTTCATTTATGCATAACATGTTTTAAGTGTGACTAACACTCTTATAGTTAATATTCTGTAAACATATTTTATGATTCAGATGTAGTCTTAATGTTCTATACGCTTGTTTCTGCAGACTTGGTTGTCATTGCAGAAAGGATGGCTAATGTTAAGCATAAGATATTTGTTTTATCAGGGAAGGGTGGAGTTGGCAAGAGCACATTCTCTGCCCAACTTTCATTCGCCCTAGCAGCTATGGACTTCCAGATAGGTCTACTTGACATTGACATTTGTGGCCCGAGCATCCCAAAGATGCTTGGCCTAGAAGGTCAAGGAATCCACAAGAGCAACCTCGGCTGGTCTCCTGTCTATGTTGATGGTAATATCGGGGTCATATCAATTGGATTCTTGCTTCCTGGTCCTGATGAAGCTGCCATATTCAGGGGCCCTCGCAAGACTGGGCTCATCAAGAATTTTCTGAAGGATGTGTACTGGGGTGAACTTGATTTTTTGGTTGTTGATGCTCCTCCCGGGACCTCAGATGAGCAAATCTCAATTGTTCAATGCCTTGAGGCTACTGGAATAGATGGTGCAATTATTGTCACCACTCCGCAGCAAGTCTCCTTGATTGATGTGCGAAAAGAAATCACTTTCTGCAAAAAAGTTGGAGTTAAGGTTCTTGGGGTTGTTGAGAACATGAGTGGCTTGTGCCAGCCATTGATGGATTTCAAGTTTATGAGGATGACAGAGACAGGAGAACATATAGATATTTCGGAGTGGGTTAGGGAATATCTTAGAGAGAAAGCACCAGAACTTCAAAATTTGATTGCTTGCAGTGAAGTGTTTGATAGTAGTAGTGGTGGTGCAGAAAAAATGTGCAGGGAAATGGATGTGCCTTTTCTTGGGAAGGTGCCATTGGACCCACAGCTTTGTAAGGCTGCTGAAGAAGGTAGATCCTGCTTCATTGATAATAAATGCCAGTTGAGCGCTCCTGCACTGAAGATCATCATAGAAAAACTGATTGAAAATAATGGATTCTCTAGAATGTTGGTAGATAATGCATAGGCTGTTAGCTTCAGCTTGTGGTCCTTATGTGGATCAAAATTTTGTGTTTTTCTGTCCCCTTTTTTGTTTAATGATAGCATGGATTCTTTAGCTTGTGGCTTTTGAATTACTTGGCTTATATGTATTTATTCAAAACATGACTGCCACGTGAATATAATGATATTTAGGGTTCGTTTGGATACTACTTATTTCTCTGAAAACTGAAAATACTGTAGCAAAATAATTTTTAAATGTGTGAATAGTGCCGTGGGACTCATTTTTAATGAAAAAGTTGCTAAAAAAAGAGGTTTGTGGGTTCCGTAAACAGTGCATGGAACTCACTGGTGTGACATAAAGCCACAGAAACTGAGAAACACGCTTCAAAAAAGAAAAAAAAGTGAAACGCTGGACTCTGGAGTTTTGTGGTCGTACGTTCTGCATGGTCCTTGGAAATGTTTTGAAGTGATTTGGGATCATCTGTCTCTGATGCATACACCAAAAGCATTTGTTCTCACTTCAAAGGTTCTTCTAAAATACAAGCAGCAATCATCTTTAATCATCCTTAATAAAATGATAAACCCTTGTATCAGCCACTATGATGGTTCCATACCGACATTAGTTTCTAAATTTAGAGGCCTACAATGATTGAAAGACACTCTGCTCTGATGTCCGATTGTGATGAGTTGATTCTTAACAAAAATAGATGTATGAGACACTTGTAATATAGTTATCGTCTTCTCCCATAAGGCCAACTGCTTCATCAATTTATCTTGCTCTGCATTAAAATTTCATCAACATATTTGCGCTTGACTTTGATACATTTGGCCACTATCACATGTATCATGACGCCAATAAGAAGCATATGATATGCAGTTGTTAAATAAATTGTGTAGACCCGAGGGGTGGCACTAGGGGTATTCGCAGTGCGGTTTTGGGCCATTTTAAGCACCGCACTTTACTGTGCGATTTGGTCAAAATCATAACCACGCCACACTTCAATTTTGAGGTCACATGTGCAGTGTATAAAGTGCGGTTTGGTCAATTTTAAGATGATATATTATTTAAGATGTCATGATCAATTTCTAGTTTACAATTAATAATCATGACAAAATTACCGTCAATAAGTTTTAAAATATATATATATATATATATATATGTGTGTGTGTGTGTGTGTGCGCGCGCGCGCGCGTGTATATATATATAACTTGTGTAACAAAAAAAGTAACACAAATATATGCTAGGCTAAAAAAAAATCCATGACAGATTTTTAGTAAACCAAAAGTACTACAAATATATATAAAACAAAAAATAATAATATTAAGCTTTTTAACTTTTGATTTTGTGAGAGTGATAATGTGAGATGGAGAAGTGAATGAGGTTTTGAACTTTTGATTTTGTATTTAACCAAAATGACGTGAACTTGGAATGTATTAACATTGGGCTAGCTACTTGCTTCATATAATATTAAATTATTAATATATATTTAATATAAAATAAATAATATATGGGTGTGGTGCGGTGTGGTTTTCTTATCATAAAACCGCACACCACACTATACAGTACGGTGCAGTTCACGAGCACTTGCGTTGTAGTGCAGTTACTCCATTTTTGTGAGTGGTTCTGGTCTGTTTGGGTGCAGTCTTGCAGTTTGAGTAGTTTGGTAAACACCCATAAGTGGCACAATAGATTAAGGATCACACCTCGTGAAGCAATCTTTTTTGCACCTTCATTAATCAAAAGTTGTTTGAAAAAAAAAAATTACATTCTTTGAAACATCAAAGGCATTTAAAGTTTGGTTAATTATAGTTGTTGTGATCACCCCTACCATAGTTGTCAAACGTTAATCGTATCATGAATCAAATTTTGATTTTTCATGTGTCGGAAGAAAGAATGAATGATTTATCTTGTATCATTCGGTCCAATCGATTCATTTCGGTCCACTTCGGTGATGTTTTGGGAGGAGTTAGGTTTGTGTAAAAAGATGAGTTGCTTCATTGACCATTATGTCATATTTTCAGCCCTATAAAAGGAGAAAGTTTAGCCCGCCGCTAGTATATGCAACGTCCTCTCACAATATGTGGGTCTTACTTACTGGTGGAAACCACATGTTGTGAGACATTCGCTGCATGCATATACTCTCTCCCATGAAAGAACACAGACTTGGTGTGATCATCATATTTCAACCTTCGAGAAGTTAACTTAAGCTAATGAGAGCAGTGGTGGAGCCAGAAATTTATATTTAGGGGGCTAAACATAAAATTTGACAATTAATTTTTTTTTTCTATGTGTATATATTAATTATATCCATAATAATAGTAATGTACATACAATTTAATAATCAGAACATGTATTATTTTGGAATTAACATCTCCTAAACTTGTCCATTAACCTAGATATTTCAAATTAAATTGTCACCCATTAAATATAATGACTAAAATTTTAAAAAATGCTAATAATTTAAAGATTTCTAAATAAAAGACAAACAATCATTCAAATTTCAAAAAATAAATTAAAAAATCTAATAACTACAACCAAATTCATGTTATATTATTTTATATATAAATTAAATGATAAAAATAATATATTTTAATCATATACATTTATAATGTTATGATATTGATTATTTTAATAATTTAAGAACAAATAAACATATGAAAATAAGATAAAAGTGCATGGTAAAGTGGGAGTAGCCTACACGCCTAACACTTGCTTTTGCTTTTGTAGAAAGGATTTTAACCACACACATGATTATTTAGTGGAGGAGGATAATTGCTTGAAAAATACTAAGTACACATTATTTTTACCATAATTTCACAACGAATTTTAAGTGGTAAGTTACTATTGGTTCTAATTTTAATCTACAATTTAAATAACTTTTTTGCTCAGCCGTAACAACCAATAACAACCTATCACTTAAAATTTGTTGTAAAAATATTGCATATAACATTTTTTTTATTAAAATAACTTCACTATATATATATATATATATATATACTATTTTTTTTTCCAAACATTTTGGGGGGGGGCCAAGGCCCCCTTGGTCCCAATATGACTCCGCCATTGAATCACAGTCTGACTTTAATCTCACAGAAGCATCCAGAATCTCACCAAAAACACATGTTGATGAGTTGGTCAACATAGGACCATTTTCTTGTTAATTTTCAAATTACTTTCTCCACTTATAAATTAGATTTTCAAGATAAAAATTATATATATAAAATAAATAAATAAATCACAGTTTTTTTTTCTCAACAAAATAGTACCACTAAAAAAAAAAAAAAGCCTCATCGCACGCGCTTTGTGCGTGTGATGAGGCTATATTTATAAAAGGGATTAAGAAATATATTCGAATGCAGAATTAATTTTGGACTAATGCTAAGTCCACAATATTTTTTCAATAAATTTTATGCAAAAAACTGTTATTGATGGGTAAAAAAATAATATCAGTAATGGGCTCAAATTAGAATCAGTAATAGTTTATCACATTGGATTTGTTGTAAAAATGTTGTGAATATAACATTACTCTTTTTTTTTTGAGGGGGAAAACTAAAATTTTATTAATGAACGCCTATCAAATTGGTTTGTAAAACAGAAAATAACTGTGGTGGGACATCTTCCATCCACACTACAAGATCCGGAATGCATTTTGCATATTTGGCCAGACCATGCGCTATTTGATTACCCTCTCTCCTAGTGTGAGAGTATGATAATTCATCAAAATTGTTGGCTAAAGACTTGACATCATCTAACAACAAACCAATAGGGGATAAACTGCTAGCATTCTCCCTTAAAGCTTTTATCACTGCTAACGAATCACCCTCAAGGATAGCTCGTTTTATGCCAATTTCTGAAGCGAAAGAGAGGGCAGCAGCTACTGCCATGGTTTCAATCTCACATCCGCTGTATGCCACTGGGATTTTCTTCGCACAGGACGCCAAAAACAACCCTTCATCGTTCCTTATAACCATGCCAATCCCAGACTTATTTTCATTCGCAAACACCGCACCGTCGAAGTTAATCTTGACCAACTCCATAGAGGGCGGCCTCCAACGTTTTTCTTCAGCTCTACTACTTTGTCTCACGATTCCACCACTATCCACCTGCTGTGCTCTGAAATCTTGCCACCAAGCTTTAGAGACCGAAGCTACATGATGAAGTGCTGTTACAGGTTGGTTTAGTCGCACCTTGTTCCATTGATTCCAAACAGTCCAAGCCGTGGCAGCAAACAATTCCATATTCTTGGCTTCTGCTATGATCCATGACAATAGCTCTTTGAAGTCCATGAACCCGATTGCTAAAATTCCACAGCTCCACATCATTCCAAACCACGTCTAGCTCTGAGCAAGCCCACAAAGCATGAAGTGGGTCTTCATGGGCAACATGGAAACGATCACACAGTGGATTGACAATGATGGTTCGTCTTAGTAGAGCTGTTTTAGTGGGCATGGCATTACGGCAAGCCCTCCACATGAGGTTCTTCACTTTTGGTGGCACCTTCATTGACCAAATCCTTTTCCAAAGCTACTTGTCACTATCTGGTGATGCTTGTGGAATGGCTGAAAGTTCAGCTTCTTCTTTAAGATATCTATACCCCGATTTGCAGGTATAATCTCCATTACTAGTGTAAGGCCAATACAGCTTGTCCTCTGAAGCAACACGGCTCAAAGGAATTCTTTTTATACTCTCTGCAACCTCTGGTACAAACAGCCCATCCACCAGCTTTGTTTTCCACTCTCTTTTAATGGTATCAATTAGGGAATCTACACTTGAATTTGCAAAATCCACTATAGGACATTCAAGTAATGGTGCTATATACTTCTTGGGTAGCCACTTGCTCTTCCAGATCTTTATCTTCTGCCCATTGCCAACTCTCCACCTAGCTCCACTTAGAATTACATCCCTTCCTCTAAGAATACTCTTCCAAGCATAAGAGCCTAATCTTGAGTCGGGTGCCTCCAAAATAGAAGTATTTGGGAAATATCTAGCTTTGAAGACCTTATAAAAGAGAGATGTCTCATTTTGCAATAGTTGCCATGCTTGCTTAGCTAATAGAGAGTCATTGTACAAAGCAAGATCTCTAAAGCCCATTCCCCCCACTGTTTTAGGCTTTGTCATCTCTTCCCATCTCACCCCTTTGTCCTCACCAAAATTTCTTCATTAGGCTTTCAATTTCATTGCACAAGCCAAGAGGAATTTTAAAACATCACATTGTGTACGTGGGAATAGCTTGGATAAGAGATTTAAGCAACACTTCTCTACCTGATTGAGAAAGTAATTTACCTTCCCAACCTTGTAATTTCCTCCATATTCTCTCCTTGATGTAGTTAAAGCTAGCTTTTTTCCCCTTACCAACAAAGGAAGGGAGACCCAAATATTTCTAATACTGCATGATTTCCGGAACACCCAATGCTACTTTGATGTCATGTTTTACATCAATTGAGGTATGCTTGCTGAAAAACAATGCTATTTTGCTTCTATTCACTTTTGTCTAGAGGCTCCTTCATACATCTCTAAAATCTCCAACACTTTTCCACACTCTTCCATTATGGCCCTGCAAAGAGAGTACCCATGTATTTCACCACTTCTTTCTACTTTTTTTATCATACCATTTAAGCCCTCAGTACAAAGAAGGAAAAGAAAGGGGGAAAGGGGGTCACCCTGTCTAATCCCTCTTGTTGGTTGAATCATACCACACGACTCCCCATTCACCAAGACCGAGTATGTGACTATCTTCACACACACCATGACAAGGTTTATCCAATTTTCATTAAAACCCATTTTTCTCATAATTTCTTCAAGGAAGTTCCATTCTACTCAATCATGAGCTTTACTCATATCCAATTTTAGTGCCATGAACCCATGTGAATCAAATTTATATTTTTGTAAACTGTGTAAAGTCTCAAAAGCCACAAGAATGTTATCAGAAATTAATCTATCTTTTGTAAAGGCCGACTGGTGTTCAGTAATGATGGATGGGAGTAATTTTTTTAATCGGTTGGCTAAAACCTTCGAAAAGATTTTATACAGCACATTACAAAGACTAATTGGACGGTATTGGTGAGCATGTTCGGGTAAGTTTGTTTTAGGAATGAGAGCTATAAATGTATGATTTAAGGGTGAAGGCAAAGTACCTGAATTTAGCCAAGCTAGAATAGATGAGGTGACATCTTGTTTCACCGTACCCCAAAAGTGCTGGTAAAAAAGAAGGGGCATTCCATCTAGACCTAGCGCTTTGAGGGGTGCCATTTGTTGCAATGCAGTAGCAACTTCACTCTCTTCAAATTCTTGGCTTCGGAAGGAGTTCGTCTCCTCAGTGATGACACTTGGGACACAATCTAGAACAGCTTGGGAGCCGGTCAGATTTGTGGAAGAAAATAAGACCTTATAATAATTTATCATCACCATTTTAATGTCCTCAGGAAGCTCTCTCCATACCCCATCCTCATCTCTAACTCTTTCAATCAAATTTTTTCGATGTCTCTTTGTAGCACAGCTCTGAAAGTACTTTGTATTCCTGTCCCCATTCCTTGCCCAAAGTAGTCTAGACCTTTGAGCCCACGTGATTTCTTCTCTCCCTAACAACTCCTCAATATCCTTCTTAATTTTTCTAACTTGATCATTATTCCCACTAACCATTGCTGCAATCTTGGCTTTAGGGAGTATTTTCCTCAACCGTTCTAATTCCTTTCGAACATTCCTAAACACATTTTTATTCCACCAGCTTAGATCTTTCCCACACTTTTCTATTTTTACTAGGACATTTCTTCCAGCTTCGATTTCATCTGTATTCCTCCAAACTGCTTGTACTATTTCCCCATAACCCGGATTTGACAACCACATCTCCTCGAAACGAAATATTTTCTTTCGGGGAGGTGATTCCAAGCCCGAGAGCACAATCAACAATGGACAATGATTCGATGAAAAGCACCTCAAATGATGAACTTTCGAACCTGGGAATTTCAGGAACCAGGTATTGGTGACCAAGCCTCAATCAAGTCTTTCCCAAATTGAACTTCCATTCTCGTAGTGCCTACTCCATGTGAATTTTGGACCCACAAACCCCAAATCCATAAATCCACACTTGTCTATAACATCCCTAAATAATTACATCTGATTATGAGACCGAGCAACTCCTCCCATCTTTTCATCCTATTTGATTATTTCATTGAAATCCCCACAACACAACCACGGGGAGTCAAAACGTGATTTTAAGTTCCGTAGTGTATCCCAAGCTTCTGACCTTCTTGCTGTCTCGGGTTCACCATAGAAACCTGTCAATCTCCATTCTGATTCCGTGTTTTTATCGATAATGGCATCGATATAATTTTTGCTACTTCCCTCTACTTTCAGATTGATTGAAGACTTCCAAAAGAGTACCAAACCTCCGCTTCTGCCCACCTTTGGAACCACCCATCGATGGTCAAAATCAATACTTCTCTGAATATCCTCTAGTCTTGCTTCATCTGTGAGTGTCTCAGCTAAGAATACCACAGAGGGATCTTTTGCCCGTACTATTTCAACAAGCTCTCTCTCTGTACATAAGTTCCCAAACCCACGACAGTTCCATGCTAAACAACTCATTGTTGCTGGCAGGGCTAAATATCAGCCTCCACCAATCTAAAAGGTCTTGTATCATCATTTTGAGAAGCCCGCTCTCGCTTAGAAGGCAACCCTGAATGATCCTCAGATTCTGCTATGTCTCTCTTCTTCCCTGTAATTTTCTCAGTTTGCACCAACACTCTTCCATGGTTACTCCTGCTGATACGTGTCCATTGAGGGAGGATACGTTTGTTTTTTTGGGGTTCGAAACCCTAGCAGATTGTTGTTTTTGTTGCTCACGTGCCAGGTAAGTGTGTTGCAAGTCAACTTGCTTAAGTTTCTCACGTGCCTCTGTGGTAGTATTGTCCAGGTCAGCCAAACCAAACTTCCCAAATCTGATTAACTCCTCATCAACCCCTACTGTTTCAGACCCGTTAGGAGTCTTTAATCCCTCTTCAATTTCGGTATTGATTGGAGATATTACTCCCTCATTATTTGCGGAAACAGCCGGATTAAAAGGGATAGAATCCGTTTCAGATAAGGAAGTATCTCCCTGCTTTAATGACACTTTAACCAAACCATCGTAACGTTCATCGTAACATTACTCTTAATTTTGTTAAATTCAATTTTTTTTAATTCTCAAGTCGGGGTGTTCAATTTTTTTATTAGGATGGTCACAATAGGTTAATTTAGCATATACAAGTGTATATATACATTTTTTAGCAAGTCAGTATATACTACAATGTATAAAATTTTAACATTACAATATCTATATCATTCTTAATGTATGTGAAGGAAAGAAGAATACAAGATAGTAAATTTTATTTGATAATGAGATACAAATTATGGGAAAAATGAAACATCTAAAAAATATTTCCATTTAAACATAGAGCGTAATTTTTACCATGTATGTGAGTTTCAATAAGAATATTTTTAAAAAAAATGCAAAAATATGCAACCATTTTTTTTGGAGTTTGCACTTGCATAAAATGGCAATAAAACTTTTTTTTATTTGAAACATGAAAAGAAAAGGGTTGTATAATTTAAGGATGAACATAAAAAATTCAAACCTAAATATTGGATACAAAAATGTTGACGGAAAAAAGTTATATGAAATAACAAAATTAAATATCATCCAATAATTGATTCTCCAAAAAAAAATCCGCTAATCGATCAAAACACCAAAAGAAAAAAATATTTTTATTAATATCAAAATAATAACTTTTGAATCTTGAATTTCTTCATTCAATCATGAATTCCATATACAAAAAATAATATATAAAATGAAAATCATTAAAGCAAGTTAGAGAATAAGGTCAGAAATTAATAACAAAATGTATTTGTGAGAGAGAGAGAGAGAGAGGTGCCTCTAATAGTGGAGAACAAAAACAAAATTGCAATTGTGAAACAAATTTCTTATCTAAATTCCTAAAGTTGTTAGTTATAAGATGGATAAAGAGAGAACATATTTATATCTAAAAATATAGAGGGGAAGAGGGAAAATAAAATTATTCACTAAAAAAGAAAGGATGAAAAGTTGGGGAAGATGATGAAACATTATACATGTAGATAATTGAAGTAAATATAATTATAATTACTAAAATAATGATGTGGTGTGTGTGTATGTGTGTGTGTATACCTGTGTCAAAGAAAAAAAATATCAAAAGCTAAAAGTTAGGAGAATGTTGTATACATTTTATTGTTATATGTGTAAAATTTTAATTTCATGTGTTGAAAAAGTGAAAGGAAAAAAAGATTTTTAGGCTTATTTTCTAATCGTGATGTAATTAGTTATGGTTTCAAATTTTTTTTTTTTTTAATTTTCAATAGATAATATCTAATAGATAATTAGATTCACATATATCACTCAATTAAAGTATTTATTCAACAAATTACCTTTTTTAAGAACAAAATACTTAAATAGCCCTTGGAAGGAGAATGATTAGGAAAATAAATAGGCAAATGACAAATTAAAAATTAGTGGTCATAATAATAAGAATAAAAATGTGAACAGTGAACTTAAAGACCATACTAATAAAAATACATTTATTTCATTCAAAATTTTAAATTATATGCAACATGTCTAGTATAATGGCAATATATTGACATGTAGAAATAATTTTTTGACATGTAGTAGTGTTTGTCTATATCATACCAATTAAATATAGGAAGATAGCACATGTCATTGTAGTGTGCTTTGAAATGTGATAAGTGTCATTGTAACATGTATCCTTTATTTTTGGAATTGAACTTTATAATATATATAGAAAATATCTTTTGGCTTTCGCTTTGGTGAAACGGTCAAATAACCAAAAAAGAGACTAGTTTTCTTGTTTTTCCCAGTTCTTCACCAGTTTTAGGCCTGTTATTCTGGTTTTTACCTGTTCGGTTCCCAGCTCAATCAATTGAATTGGCTGGTCCAATTTTCAAAACAGTGGGTATATGCCTCCTAGATTGAAATATGCTTATTTTGGTCAAGATGAGACTTTTCCTATTGTGATATTTGCACAATTAAATCAAAATTAGGAAAAATATTTGTTGAATGTGTTAAGAGAACATAAGGTTGCTACTCCTTACCATCCACAAACAAGAGGTCAACTTGATGTATCTAATCGGGAAATAAAAAGGATTGTAAAAAAAATGGTTAACCCAAGCTACAAAGATTGGTCTCTCAGGCTAATTGATGCACTAATTGGTATGTCACCCTATGGACTTGTCTATAGGAAAGCTTGTCACTTGCCTGTGGAACTTGAGAATAAACTAAAAAGCTTATTGGGCTATTAAACTTATGAATTTTAATTTAGACAAAGCAAGTTGCAATTGAATGAACTTGCGGAAATAAAGAATGATGTCAATGACAATGCTAGAATTTATAAAGAAAGAAATGAAAGCTTTTCATGATAAGAATACAACGAGGAATTCTTTTAAACCGTCTCCAAAAAAAAATTTATAATTTGAGGCTAAATTTGTTTCTAGGGAAATTTAAATCTTAATGGTTTGGTCCTTACATTGTTAAAACTGTTTTTCCACATAGGGCCATTGAGATTGAGAATCTAAATAATGGCAGTGTTTTCAAGGTTAATGGCCAAAGGTTAAAACTTAATTAAAACCATACTTTGATAACTTTGTTCCAGAGGTGGAGATCACCCCTCTAAAGGACCCTGTTTATCTTGACTGATTCATGCTTCCATATAGTTAATTAATATTTTTATTTTGTGCACTAACAATTGGATACAATGACTATTATTTATTTCCTTCTACAAGTAACAATTCTCAGCCTCTCTCATCTTTCTATTCTTTTTTTTTTCTACCCACAAACTGATCTAATGCCTTTATATAAAAGAACACACTCCTAATACAAGTCTGGACAAGGAGCAAACCCTAAAAGAATAAGGAAATTCGTATTGGGAAATTCGTCAGATTTTCAGGCCCATGTTGTGGGGTAATTTTGGCCTAGTAGAATTGAGAATCTGGGCTTTCCGTAAACTACAAAGTTGTAAACCTTTGAGTTAGCTTTCCATCCTGACTTGAATCATTATAATATGATATCTGATCTGAGAATCATGCTTGAAATACTGAGACATATGCAGAAAAATCCTGATTCTAAATTGACTTTCTTTTTTTTTACTCCAATCAGCTTCTTCCTTAATTAATTAAGATTCTCCACATCTTGTAAGTCTTTGAGTATGAGTTGGATTCAGCCACTTGAGTTAGAATCCAACCTTATGCCTTAAACAAAGCCCATTAGCATGTAAATTCTCAATTACTTATAAGTGGATAATTTATAATCAATCACAAAATAACATAAAAGTATAGCTAAATATGCAAATATAGGAGTACTTTATTTTATATATTTCATACTCATCAAATACCCACAAACTTACATTTTGCTAGTACTCAAGCAAAACAAATAAAGAGTAAAACAAACCAGAGAACGAAATTAAAATTAAAAAAAAAAAAAAATTCCTAACTAATCCACTTTCGCAAGAATTTTCAATTGCATTTAGCATATGCAACAAGCCTTTAAATTCTTAGCTTATACTAATGAACGAGTTATAGTCTCGTGATGATTTACAGTAAATATACCTACAAAATTCTGAGAATGAATACTAAAACAAGCAAGGCTCCCTAATCTAATGAAGCCAAATTTCCTAGTGTCGAGGCTGACACTGAGGTCAGAATGTCAAGACAACTGCATTTCCGCGTGATAGCACGGCTGGTCTCCCTTGGCAAATCCCATGCAATGAGAACCCTAAAAAGTCGATTTCCTTGTCGTGTGATTTCATTGTCAAGTTTTGCTTCTGTGTGAATTTCAACGGCTGGCAGAGAAAGGTCTCTAGTTATATTATCAATGTAGTTGTTCCTTCTGTGAATTTCATTTATTAAATGGAGTTCTTTCTCGGATGGAATACTTCGTGGTCGTAAAGTTGCATATAGTAAGCTCTTTGTTGAGAATTCTCAGTCCCAACAACATTCATCAGCGGGCCATGAATTTCATTGTTTGATCCTCTGAGATGATGAGGGACACCATAGTTATTATAACTATGGGTGATGATTATAACTATGGTGTCCCTTATCATCTCAGAGGAAATTCATGGCCCGCTGATGAATGTTGTTGGGACTGAGAATTCTCAACAAAGAGCTTACTATATGTGACGTTACGACCACGAATCCTTCCGTCCCATCGAGAAAGAACTTCATTTAATAAATGAAATTCATGGAAGGGAGTAGTGTGAGGAATTTTCTTCCGAATGTATTGATTGAGGGAGTAGCAGTGAATATGTGGTTTTAATATTTTATAAACATAGCTTTTGGCTTTCACTTTGGCTCAGTTCATTAGTATGAGTCCAACTAGAATTTATCAGTCATGTGTCATTAAATTCTCATGTGGCAAATGGTTATCTAGTTACATGCCTTCTAATGCAAATTCCGTTTTAGATGTTGTAGATGTTGTGACTTGTGACTAGTCAGAGAGTGTTTTGGCTAAATTTATACAGGTTTTTTTGCGCTAGGGATTGAACCGTCTCCCTTTAAGGAGAAACTTTTCTCCTTAAGACTGCTGCATGGAAACTAAACAAACTAGCCTTAACCTTTAACCCACACTATGTGCGGGAATCAATTATGCAAAATATATTTTTGCAAAAAGATTAGATGCAACTTCCACTTGAATTTGAAACTTACCACACACCTTGGTATCAAGATTTTTTTGATCTCTTAAAGCAAGACCAATACCAATTTACCAAACAAATGGATGATAGAATGAAAATCTACCAGAAATGTCAGCAACAAAATTAAAACAGCACCCCAAGGACAGAATATATAAACTCAAAATAATAAACTCCAAAAAGAACTGAGTAGCAATTTGCTACTTACACTATGTTAGCCTAACAAAGCTAAACCAACTTAAAATCTTAAATTTTTCTAAGCAAAACTAATTATGTTTTGTGCAATTTCAATATTGCATAGTGTGGGGTAAGTTTGTCTAATTCCCATTATTAGTCTAAAATTTTATACAGACTTTGTGGTTGAATTTCTAGTTACAATCTAGAAATTGAAAGAACAAAGATTAGTATCAATCTACTAACTCTTGATCTAAGTTTAGAGGCTAAGTTACAAGATGAAAAGGTGTAAGACACCCACTTTGTTTGGTAAAATTGGTTTCTAGACTATTGTGGTCAATGATCATATCGCATAATCCAAATAACAAGTATAACGTCCAAGAACATGTTATCAAATATTGAACAAGTATTCATGCAAGCATGGTGAAAAAAAAAAAAAAAAAAAACCCTAAACTAGTCATGCAATCACATATTAATGAATTGAAATTGAAAAATGGTGATTATGTGTGTGCATGGTGAAAAACCTTAATTCTAAACATGTGATTCTATTGTTTTGAATTAAAACCTTAGAAACGTATTAATATGAAAGTTAAGAACAACCTAGATCCAACATGCTAACATGCATAAACATGAGAAGAACATAAAAAATAAAGTATACTAGAATCTAAAAGAACTAGGGTATAATTAAAAAGAATGGTTAGAAAATGTACTTGCATGCACTAGCACTCCAAGCAAAAGGGAGGCGAAAATTCTCTTAGAGGGGATTCATAACAAGAATTTGTTCACTTAAGACCAAGAGGACCGAACTAACCCTTTTAGTGAGTTGAGACCAAGAGGACCAAACATCAAAGGAACATTGCTTTTATTACCTCTAGAGCTCAAGAGAGATCCTTTTGAACTGATGCTAGAATGAGGTACGCTGGGGGTTTGGAATGAGTTTTTGAGCAATGTGGGACTTGGGAAAATTTGAAATCGGAAGGAAATATGTATGGGGCAAGGTTTGATTTGAGTGGGAGCAAGCTAAGACTGAAAAGGGGAATATGGAATAATCATTCACATTCATGTTTTTTTTTTTAAAGTAGTAATATTCATTCATCAAAAACAAAGAAAGCTCATACAAAATATGTAATTCTATGCAAGTAATGTTTTATCTTTTTTAAACATGGTATTAGAGTTATAACTCGTTACTTTTAATAGGAACACCTGTGAACTGGGCTTTGAGTTTGACTAACAACCTTGAGGGGGTAATCGATTGATTTTAAAAGGAAGCCTTGGGTTATCTATGCAAAACCCTGATGGAAAGCATCTTGGCTTCCATATAGGAGTTTCATAATCATGGTGAAGCCAATTCTCTCTTTTCCATGAGTAAACCTTGGTGAAGTCATCATATATCTTCCACTTACAATGTTTGTTGTTGGCGCACTCATAACTTTGTTGATATGCCACAATACTGCCCCCATTAATTATGCACTTGAAACTTGTTTTTGGAGATAGAGGGTAACAAAATTCAAAGCTAGTTTTTGCACCAGGTTCCACCCAGTCACTGCCAAGGTCACGGTTATGATCACCACCATAGCATTTGATGGCAATTGCATGTGACATTTTATTGATTATGGTGATTTTTTTTCATTGGAAGAGATGGAGGTTTGAAGCGTATTAGGTCTACTGGCCATTTCATCCTAAGCCAAGCCTCAGACAAAGGGGTTACAAAAAGAAGCAGTGAAATGAGAAGAAGAATAAGATTACTAGAATTCATGTTCATGATGTGTCAACACTTTTTGCAATATTGCACATACAATACAACCTCTCCATTATTCGTCTTATAAATAGATAAAAGTGGGGCAAATGAGACAAAGATAAAGGTAGAAGGAACCGTTTTCCATTTGTTATCAAGTCTTCATTAAGCGTTAAAGTTAAAACTCTTTTTAGTTGAGTTTTAAATTAAGATAACGGCTAAACAGAAATTCTAATTATTGACCGGGAATTAAAAATTTATAAAAGCCTCCAAACTGAAGTAATTTATTGCTAAGAAGACGCTTCATTTAGAGTGTTGTACTTGTGTGGACTAAGGGTGGCAATTGGGTAAGTCGGGTCATAAATGAGTCGGGTTTATAATTACCCATTTAACTATTTATTATCCATTTAAAAAAAAAATTAAATACCCATTGCCCATCCAACCCATGTAATCCGCAACCCACCCATTTAACCAATTATAAATTCATATTCAGTAGATCAACAAAAAATTGCTGAATATGAATATGTTGTATCATACTGGTGTCGTATCAGCTGTTTTATATTATAACTTTTCAAAAATTGCTCATGTCACTGTGTTGTACCTGTACTCATACTATGTTTGTGTCCTTGCTTTCTAGCTTTATTGCATTTTGTATTAAAAGTTTGGATGAAATCCCCAAATTTGAACTTGTAAGTCTCATGTTTCCTATCATTTCTCTTGAACCTTCAAATTTTTCTTTACTATTAATTACTACATGAATTTTCAAAAATTGAATTAAAATAAGTAATAGCTAGATGAAATCATATATTATATAATAAAAGTTGGGTTTAGAAATTATGATTGTGCCAAGTGATTTCACTAAATTGTAGCAATTTTTTTTCTAAACTGTGGTTGCACCAAGTGGCTTCATCAAATTACAATAATATTTTGAATAAAAATAATTTTTTAGATAGAGACAATAACTTATTTGTTCTTATCAATTTCTTTAGATGAATTAACAATAAGTGTTTAAATAAAACATGCAATATGCATACATGGCAAAATGATATGGGTACACTAAAAAATTATAACCGCCCCCCATTTGTTTCTCAAAATTGTACTAGTCTAACAGCCTAAAGAAACTTGTCCTCAAATAAAATAATACTTGGCCCCTTCAATTGTCCAAATACTTGTAATTAATCCAATGGTCAATAACTACGCTCTCCAAATAGCATAGATATCAACCCATTAACCATTTCAAAACATAACTTTACTTTTCCCCTTTCATTCTCACTGTCAAGGAAACTACAGCCTACAGGTGCTTTTGCTTGTTTTCCTCTATTGTGCTGCCAGCTCATTGTTTATTTCTTATCAACTCATTTCATCCCAATATTCTCAACGCAGTCAAACAAAACCATCAAAGTTTGTGTTGGTGTTTAGATTTTTAAGAATATTCTTTGTTTATTAAGGTTGTGTTCATTTATTTATTTATTTATTTTTTTAGTTACGATGGTAAATTACTATATTACATTTCTCTTCCAGTTAGTATATTGTCAGTTTTTTTAAGTTTATTTTTTGAGATTTGAAATTAGGTGCCAAATAATTCATTTTAAAAAATAAAATATAAGAAAATTTTAATAATATGAATAATGATGGGTTGATAATGCTTAAATATTAGTGGAATTTTCAATAGATTTACGAATGAGTATAATTATTGTATCAACACTATGACTCGTCCCCCCCAAGCTAACATTCTTGGCTACGCCCATGGTTTCAGTCGATATAGACAATGACTTATTTGTTTTTATTAATTTTTTTAGATAAAGTAACAATTAAGTGTTTTAACAAAATGTGCAACATGCAGTTAAGTTTCACTTGATAGAGACAATAACTTATTTGTTCTTATCAGTTTCTTTAAATAAAGTAATAAAACCCAAATAAGTTTCTTTACAATTTTGTTATTTACTTTTTTACCCCTCTTCCTAAATAAAACCCAAACCCTAAGTTCTCCTTATATAGTTTATGTTAGTTTGGGGTTACGCTCAAGATTATTTGGTTATTAATTTGCTCTTATTTGTGGTGGGGTTATTCTAATTCTCAATTTAATATTAATAATAGTAACTAAATTTTTTTTTTGTCCAACTTGATCCATGTGGGTTGGGTTAAGTTGGATTTTTTTGAACCTATTATGGTGGATTGGGTTGAAAAAACTCCTTGACCTAACCCGACCCTTACACACCCCTATTTGGTAGGGAAAATCACGGTGAAAAAAAAAAATCTACCTAAAGTTTTGGAATTCAATATGCTGCCTTGGGCTAAGGAGAATGGAAGATATTGTCAAAGCCATGTTGACAAAGTTGGACAAACTTTAGGTAAAGTTCTAGGCCAAGGATAACAATAACATAATGGAAAGTTGGAAATCTGATTGAAAAAGATGCATACTTGAAATATAGATATTACATATTAGGCAAGCACCTTGGATTTCGGACCCCCACAATCCTTGGTTTCAAGCCAATATCAATCAGTCCACAAGCCCAACACATTGCTTGGGTTTGTGATTTAATCTTATCCAGCCAAAGTAGATATAATGAGGAAAAAGTTAATTTCGTTTTTTGATACACCCACGGTTATGGAGATCCTTAAGATTTCCATTCCGCAAACTCCCTAAAGAGGAAAACTCATCTAGACTCTTAACAAAAATGGAAGTTTTACCACAAAATCAGCTTACGTAACACGGGAGAAAAGGAAGCCTAAAAACAACCAAATCACAGAGACAGAGAGAGATTGGAAGTATCATTCGAGGTTCCAATAGATCGACGAAGTTTTTGCAACAAAAATCGATTAATTTTCGGAATATCAAATATCAAATTGTTACTATTTCCTTAAGGTGTTTTAAATCCTTTCCTATTTAAAAATATGATTTTGTCTTGTTTCCCTTTTCTTAGTTAAAATAGGTTTAAGTGATGTTTCCCTTTTTCTAATTGAATTAAGATTTTGTGTTAATTAAGTTTTTTTTTTAATTGTATTAGGAGGATTTAGTTATTTCTTTTTTATAAAATGGGTAATTCTTCGGTATTCTTGGAACATAAAAAATAGTACTATTTCTTTTCACATTCATGGTGAAGTCTACCATAAATGCGAAATGAGAGAGTATTATTTCACTATATTTCAAAAAAAATCTAAGAATTTCCTCATAAAGGAGTAGAAGGAAATGTCTTACCATAAATATATCGGTTGTAATCACTCTTTGAAAAGAGGTGGTGATTCTAAATTGTATTCAATAAAAGTTTCTTTTGAATGACTAAGTAGTTTTGTAGCCCAAATAAAATCATTCCCGTGATTCTGTTCTAACAAAAACAAATAATTAGCAGTTAAGCGGTGTAATCGGGTAAGAGTGAAAGCTGATGATAAAATTCCGAGGTGGTTGAACCTAATTAAGCACCTACCATTTTTGCTTGTGTGACTGAAGTCTTGTATTGACTAGTATCCTTCCTATCCATTTGTTTATATTCTGTTATTGACATTAGATTAGTTATTTCCTATGATTATGAGAAGCAAAGACAGGATTCTGGTCGATATTATATTGCGGGGATCTCATAAAACTATTCAAAAAATCTTATGCAAAAATAAACTTGGTTGGAATTTGGAAGTTACAAAGAAGTAAATCATATATGAGAATGCAATATATAATACAGTGTGTGTATATATATATAGTTGATTGATAAATTGAATTACAACCCAACTATATATATATATATATATATATATTTTTTTTTTTTTTTCATTGTTGACCAAAGATCAACATGTATCCTATCCTTATCATATATATAAATTTTCCCTTTTTCTTTGATTGATAAATAATAGAGTTCATGTTCCTTTTCTTCTCTGGCCAACGCGAAAACATTTTGTGTCTGGAATTATTTCTTGTAACATTTTTACGGATTTACCTCATTTCCTTTGACAAGTTTTTCTTTTGGGTAATTTGCCTTTTTTTTTTTTTTTTTTTTTTTTGAGAACTTCTTAAAAAATTGTTAGAGAAAATTTATAGCCATTAACGTTTGGATCAATTTTAAGAATTAAAGTTCACGACAAGAATATATTTTTTTAACTAGACAACTGCATTATTTTTCAGCAACAAAAATCTATTAAGATGGTTTGTAGTATCTTTCTTAATATTCAAGTATCTAAACGTATCTAAATTATTTTTTGATGGCATAACTTTAAATAGTAAATATATTCCGGTTTCTAAAAAGTCACTACAATTCAGTTTTATCATGTATGACCCTTTTCTTTTTTTTTTTGGCCAAAACTCTTGTAGCTGAATTGACACCTCCCCATGCACAAAGTGCTTGGGGGTCTAGAGGGAAAAGGTTCGAGTTGCGGGATTAGCAGCATGTTATAATTATTTTAAAAAAAAAAAAATTGTATGGCTTTTTTTTTTTTTTTTTTTTTCTTCTTCTTCTGAAGATCATGTATGGCCATTGGCCTTGTCCATTTCACTATCACACTGGACATAAGATAAGCTTTTATTGTCACTTTCAGACTAATCAATGAATCAGGTGAGGCACTTACATCTTTCTTTGGTTTCTTTTTGAAAGTTCGAAAATGTGTTGAAAATACAAGAACTGTTTAGACCCCTAATTAAAATTACGGCTCGATAGATTTTACACTAACTTACTACAAAGTGCGGAATAGTGTAAATGCGAGCGGATGAACAAGTAAGCTACTCTAATCCATAAACTAAGCAACACAGCAGTATAATGGAATAAATAAGAGTAGGGAAGAAGGATGCAAACACAGAAAACACCGAGACGTGTTCTCGAAGAGGAAACCAAAGAACTCGGCGAAAAACCTCTCCGCCGCCCTCCAAGTGGAAATCGATCCACTAGACAATCAGTTGGGATACATGGGTTAGTAAATATATTCCAGTTTCTAAAAAGTCACTACAATTCAGTTTTATCATGTATGGCCCTTTTTCTTTTTTTTTGGCCAAAACTCTTGTAGCTGAATTGACACCTCCCCATGCACAAAGTGCTTGGGGGTCTGGAGGGAAAAGGTTCGAGTTGCGGGATTAGCAGCATGTTATAATTATTTAAAAAAAAAAAAATTGTATGGCTTTTTTTTTTTTTTTTTTTCTTCTTCTGAAGATCATGTATGGCCATTGGCCTTGTCCATTTCACTATCACACTGGACATAAGATAAGCTTTTATTGTCACTTTCAGACTAATCAATGAATCAGGTGAGGCACTTACATCTTTCTTTGGTTTCTTTTTGAAAGTTCGAAAATGTGTTGAAAATACAAGAGCTGTTTAGACCCCTAATTAAAATTACGGCTCGATAGATTTTACACTAACTTACTACAAAGTGCGGAATAGTGTAAATGCGAGCGAATGAACAAGTAAGCTACTCTAATCCATAAACTAAGCAACACAGCAGTATAATGGAATAAATAAGAGTAGGGAAGAAGGATGCAAACACAGAAAACACCGAGACGTGTTCTCGAAGAGGAAACCAAAGAACTCGGCGAAAAACCTCTCCGCCGCCCTCCAAGTGGAAATCGATCCACTAGACAATCAGTTGGGATACATGGGTTAGTAAGAGACCCTCCAAGCCTAATCTACCCGATGTACCTAAGCCCTTCAAGCTCCTACTCCAACAAGGCTTCTCGGAACTGTGTCTTGTCTAGCACCCCGGATCCTGCAACAACCTCCATGTTGCATCTGCCATTCCAGGCTTCTTCCAATACTTCCCAGCAGTACCAAAACGTCTCACAGCACTCTCAAAGGATGTGGTAAGTGTTTGGGCTATCAACCTCTCAATGGTATGGAAAAGGAGAGAGAAGGGTTGAGGAGATACCACAAGTAAGTGTATAGAGAAATGTGATGATGACAATCTCTAATTCCCAATGTGTTTGGCTAGGGTTTTCTCTCTGAAGCATTCCTCAACATTTGTGGGTAATGAGGGTATATATAGGATAGGTGCAAAATGTGTGAGTCAGTCAGTACAGGCTGGTAGAACAGCTTGTCTCGCGGGTGTCTCGCAGGAAGGCCTTACCCGCGAGATACTCGCGGGAGACAGCTGTCTCCACCTAGCCTGACTCTTCGCATTCCAGCACGTGTAGGGCACATGCTTCACTTCGTGGGAAGTTAGGTCGCGACATACCCGCGAGAATCTTTCAGCCTCCAGATGCTTGAGTCTTCACACACTCTCTCTATCACACAACCCTTACAACAAATCCCACAATAAATACAAGGTATAAACGATTGAAAATAATTACAATCAAATTTGGCACGGAATAAAAGCCAACAAAATACATAGTTGTAAATAACAACTTTACAATTTTCATCTAACAAGTCACAGCTATCTTTGTTTGAAAGTGGTAGAGCTAGAAATTTTTTTGGAGAAAGTTAAAATATAATTTAAAAAAAAAAAAACTTAAATACAAAGAATAACATATATATATATATATAATAAAATTTTATTTATTACTTATATATGGAATGTTTGTAATTTTGATTTAGCATATGATATTTTATTACCTAAACAAAAATATTACATCAAATAAATCTTTACATCTTTGCAAAAAGAAAAAAAAAAAGACTAAGTCTTGACATGTCTAAAAATATACAAGTCAATTTAATAAAAATAAAATATAATTAAATTACGTATGATATACATTAAATGCAATTTAATTTAATGAGCTATGTATGACATAAGAGTAATAAGATGAAATAAAAAATACATTAGTCAACTATATAAATGCATTACATGTTTTTAGGAAAAATCTAGGGGGCATTATTAAAATTTATGTCCAAAATTTATTATTTTTACCAAAAATACAAGAGGGAGGGAGTTTATAAATAATTAGAACAAAACTAGAAATAACTAAAATATTGATCTCAATCTTATTTAGATGTTTGAAAGGAAAAGAATGAAATGGAAAATAACCTTCTTCTTTTTTTAAAGATGTGATAGGGTTTGAACTTTATAGTGATTGCTTTTTATTACTAGACTAGAGAGCAATTAGGTTATGGTGTAGGTTGTATTTGAACTCATGATCCTTATTCAATTGCAAATAAACTTAACTAATCTATATATATAATAATAGGTGAAGTAGAGAGAGTGTAAAATTGAATTCCAAATTAGAACTCTAATTGTATGCTACGTGTACACACCAAATTAGAATTCCTAATTAGAGTTCTAATTTTGTGTCATGTGTCTAGAATCTGAAATTGAAGTTGAATTTTGCATTATGTGGCTAAATGTATGTGGGGTTATTCTCATTAAAACCACCTTTATGTATCGGGTCAAGTGAGTTACTGTGCTAATTAAGTTTTTTCTAGATTTTGCAGTCAAACGTGAAAACCAAAGAGATTAATATCGGTGAAATTGAAGTTGAATTTTGCATCATGTGACTAAATGTATGTGGACTCATTCTCATTAAAACCACTTCTATGTATCGGGTCAAGTGAGTTACTATGCTAATTAAGTTTTTTCTTGATTTTGCAGTCAAACGTGAAAACCAAAGAGATTAATATCGGTGATAAGAACTTGGTTTGAGTACATTGCATAATTTCCAAAAAGATAGCAAAACCAGAGTTTGCATCTTTGTTATAAATTGCTTACAAAGTTTGCATCTTTACATTTGCACTGAGTTTCGGATTAAAGTGCTTTCTTCTTGGTTCTGACATTGAGTTTTGTTTACTATTCACTTACAAAGTTTGCATCTTTACAATTGTTATAAATTGCTAATATGTGATTAGATGCACATTATGCCTAAAATTCACTATCCTTATATTTGGCTTTTTGTTCAGGTTTGGCACTTATAACAATGAAGAAAGCACTGCTGTGGACCGATGGATGATACTTTTTGCAGGCTGCAAAGGAACTTAGTGATCAATGGAATCTCACGCGAATTGGAGAGGACCCGACTGTAGATGTCTAGATGGTAGATGTGAGTCACTATGTTTTTAAAAATTTCAGTGAAGGTAAAGATTATGAACAATGTAAATTTTCCGAAGAGAGATTTATTATTCTATATTTACGCAAGTTTGGTCGCCTTCTTGGAGTGGATCACTCCACCATGTCTTTCTACTGGAATTTTTTATTCAGATTGTTACAATTTAATTCGAAATTTTATTTGAATTTTCCTATTGTTATTACTATCATATATTATCATTCTAATTGTTCAATTAGAATCTAAAATTGGAGTCCAATTTTACTATACACGTGCACAATCTAATTATTTTTAATTTTGCTGTCATGTGTAGAAGCCAATAAGATGAAATTAATAACACATTAAACACTCATGTTTTAGGAATCGGTAGTACCAATCTAAATCCATTGGACCTGCTTTGTGATAATACAACTATGAAGGATGTATAAAAACACGCACAAACCCATCTCTCTATAAAAAGAGATTGGAGAGAATTTCTTTTATCAGCCATGGAACTTCAGAGGTTTTTTCTTCACACAAATGCCCGTCATGTTACAAAATGACCCATCGTAAAACTACAAAATGAGTACAACTCTGAGGGTTTTTTTTTTTTTTTTTTAATTTTAAATTTTTTAAGTTATGAAAATTTCAATCACCAATAGAGATTGAAGATTCAAAAGCGTGAATGGACCTTTTGGATAAACATTGTCACCAAGGTTCATCTTTCTGTGTAAAATATATATATTGCTAAGTTTTGTTAATGAAATTTTCTAGTTAATAATATGAATGTAGACTTAACTAAGTATTTTAAACATGAATAAACTCATGATTAATAATATATCAATTCTCGTGCGGTAGCACGAGGCTACATACTAGTTGAGATAACTAAAATTCACAATATTGTTTGAGAGTTGTTGAATGGAAAATAATAGAAAACAATATTTTTATACGAACATTACATTATGTTATTTCTTTAATAAAAATAAGATTGTTGATATTAAAAGAAATAAAGGTATAATGAAGATTTTTTTTTTTTAGAATACTAAGTATTTTTAACACACACACATGCGGAGGGAGGAAAAAATCTTAAAGAAACTAACAGTAGTGTATATTTAAAAGGGTCTAACTCTTAAATATACAACATAGACTTTCATGGAGACTTTTGAATTTTGATAATAAAAAAATTCCTCCTATTTTTCTTATATTTTGGAGGAATTAAAATTGTGATTAAGAGAGAAAGAAAATGATTAGTGAATAAAAAATCCTTAAAATATTTGTCTTTCAATTCATTTCCAACTCCCAATTAGATAATGAAAATAATATACTTCAAATTTTCCCCCATTATGTTACCTCTATCTCTCCCAAACACCGTGTGCATCCAATGGTATTTTGTGCTTGTTTATACATTATAATGACATTAAAATAAGGCAAAAATGCCTTTTTGTCCTTACATTAACCTACTCCAATCTCTAAGATGACTAAAAATGCCCCAAAACCATCAAAATGACCAAAATATCCTCAAAACTTTTGGTTATTTTGTGGTTTCAAGTATTTTAGGCCATTTTAAAAGTTTTGAGGTATTTTTGGTCATTTTAGAGGATTCATAGTATTTTTACTCATTCTAGAGGATTTGATCATTTGAGAGCATTTTGGCCATTTTAACGATTTTGGGGTATTTTGGCCATTATATCTAATGGTTTCGATTGGCTAACTACTTTACTGGTGGTGATGAAGGTGGCAAGAAAGCTAGCAAATTAAAAGTTTTTTTATTGTTAACACTGATTAGCTAGGGGGCCTGGTCTTGATGGTGAAGGATTGTGAAAGTGGACGTGGTATTTGCGATACTAGCAAGCCTTTAAGGGTTTTTTTTTTTTTTTTTTTTTTTTTTGAGAAACAAACACACACACAAAGGAGAGGGAAAGGGGTTCTAACACTAAAGCACACCACAATTCCACTTAAAAGCCATGATAACTTTTAAAGAAGGGTGAGGCAAGTTATACTATATACAACACACTCTCTTAAATAATGTGAGACAACTATATATGAACTACCGCCTTTGGAAAGCACTAGAATGCTAACAAGGGACCGTATTGCTAAGTCAGAGTAATCAAAATTAATGTAATTAAAAAGACATTAATCTACTCCAATCTCTTTTAGTTATAATCACAAATCACAATAAAGAATTTTGAATACAGTTTATGACTATTGTCACATCAATTGATTGAGCTAAGAAATACAATAATACTATCGAGTTAGAATGTCATTATCATATGTATGAATGTAATTGGATGCCATAATTATAAGGCGGAACGAACAAAACCTTATCTTGTGTATTGTTTTTTTTTTTTTTTTTTTTTTGAGGAACATCTTGTGTATTGTTTGTCTAGATATATATCGATTATCGATTATGACATTTTGAGCTTACCTTTCGTTTTGTACAATGGTGACTATTTCAAAGTTAGAACTTCATACTATCAATTACGTCATGTCGTCATTACAAACCAAGAAAACTATCACAAAGTTTATAAAATTAAGCTACGAAACTTATGTAGAGTTTTGAAAATTATTGATAATTTTTAGGGGAAAAAAGAAAAACTCGTCTGTAAACAATAACATCAAAGACAAGAAGAGATACTTATTTGATAAAAATTTATGTTTATTATCTATTTATTTCTTGTTATGTGAATGGTTAATAGTATACTAGAAAAAATTTCTAGGGTTGCTTTTCTTTCCTTTCAAAAGCACTGAAACCACAACAGAAGGTGTCAGTTTTTATATAGTTGGGGATGAGAAATTTAAATCTTAAATATCTCTATTGGAAATACTAAAAGATGTCAATCAGTTAAATTACATTTAACTGATTACGGTACAAAATATGGAATTAGGAAGCAAACAAATATTAGGATAAAAACTATACAATATGAGAATAAAAAAATCTCTTACTATGTTATCTTTATATACAAACAATGTAATTAATTGAATTATTCATTCCTAGATATAATATTATTCTTATAATTACCTCTAAGCCAAAGTTTTTTTTTTTTTTTTGGTTTTGCATGGGCATTATTTGCAAGCCGAACAAGCATACCTTTCTTCTTCTTTTTTTGGGACCAAAAAGAGGGTCTTTAATGTAGACTCATCAGCTCCATGTTACGTGACGGTAAGAGTAATACCACATGTACCACTGAGACATTTTTCGACTTGAACTAAGTTCTTTATTTTTGTGAACTTAGACTAAGTTCTTAATTAAACACAGTAATGTCCCGCGCAATGCACAAATATTTTGCAATCTCATTCGAAATAAATTTTATGTATGTTAAGACTAATATATAATACTCATTTTGTTGTATAATATTTATGTTTGCTCACAATATTGTTGAATGCTTTAAAGCTTGATTTTCTTAATTTATATTTTATAAAACTAAAAAATAAAATTTCTCTTAGAATTGTTTCCCAAATATTGAGTGGAATTACTTTATTAATCTAAAGTTATGAGGTTGAAGTTGCATAATTTTTCCACATTTCTATGAGACCATAACATATTATAATATTTATTGTAAAAAATATACTTTATTTTTTAAACTGATTAAATGATTTTGAAATCTATAAACAATAATAATTTAAAGCATAAAATAGTTTCATATCTTGAAATTACATAAATTTTAGTAATCTCTCAAACACTTCATCAACCATTCAATTTTTACAACCAAATACAAAGACCTCAATCTCAGACACCAATTTTATTATCATAATGAAATTAAGGAAATCATTTGTAAGTATCAGCATAGAGAGAACATGATTAAACAAAGAAGAACTGGCTAAAAACACATACGTTTATCAAGATCTAGTTGCCACTAACTAGGCTTCTATATCTCCCCCCCCCCCCCCCACCCCCTCCCCCCCAAGAAAAGGGGAAACACTCTAAAATCATCATTGACTTTTATTTTTATCGCTATAGTTCATACGACACTAAATAGTAGTAAAAAACTACAAAGAAACCAACAAAGTTTGAGTTCTAAAAAAGAATTAAAAAAAAAAAGCTAACCTCATCAATAATTAATCAGAATGTTTAATTCTCTTTAGTTCTAAAACAAAATAAATTTATGGTTTTCCCACAACCAAAGACTCAAAGTCAATCATAGCTTTCACAAAACCCACAATGTCCGACTTCAACATCAAAATTATAAGTGATTGTCACTTAATAAAAAACGCAAATCTCCTTCCTTTGTCAAAACCAAGTCATATGAGTTAAGACCAAATGGGACAACAATGTTGGAGTTAAGTAGGTGTCATTGAAAGGTTGAAGGTAAATAACATCGTTCTTGGCTTAGGAGTATTTGAGATGGAATGGCATGAAAGGTTGCAGGCCAATGTATATAAAGGAGTAAAAGTGCAAGAAGTGAAAAGGGTGAATGGAAATGCAAAGAATTTTGTGTGTGTGAGAGAGAAAAAGTCTTGAAATATTAAACCAAAGTAAACAAAGAGTAGTCTTGAAACATTGAACCAAAGAAAACAAAGAGTCCTTATTTTTCAATTTGTTCTTATCTATGATGTGACACTTGAGAGTATTTTAATTTTAATTATCTTTCAAAGAGTGCACCACATGACAAAATTTCATGATCTCCAATGTGAGAACTTTGCTATATATATATATATATATATATTGATTGATTATGTGCTTGTTTTAGTTTATTTATTTATTTATAATTAAACAAACAATCATAAAATGTAAATTCTGTGAGTCTAAGTTTCAAAATAATACTAAGGCCTTAAATGATTATTCGTAGCTTTCAACACTAACAAAAATGGCACCACAATCGTGCATTAATTTGAAGGATTTTCAATTTTTTAATTGTTCTAAGATAAATGTTAAGAATTTTGTCCTTTTAACCAGTTGCCACCTTCTAATACTTGTTACAAACAAATGTTTAATTGTGTACAGTCTACAATGAATATTCCATTTACAAGTATCTATTTCAAATTAATGGAATTCTTGACTTTTGTATGTGATGGCATTTTATCTCTGGCACTTCTACTACTACTATCCTCTATTTAACTTCTTACCTATTTATCATACAGTAATATTATGAACTATAGCAATTCCTCTCTATCAAAATAAGATAAATATTTCCCTCAAAAGAAGAAGAAGAAGAAGATAATTAATGTCTCATCAAAAATGAAAAAAAATAAATGGTAAGCAAATATTTTCTAAGGGTAAATTGCAAATTACACCTTTAAAGTTGGGTGTTTTGGACTTTACATTCTGAAGTTTTAAAGTTTAGATTTTACCCCCTAAAGTTTAGGGCTATTTGAATTTTATACCTTAATATTTCAGAATTTAGATTTTACCCCTCTAAAGTTTGGGAGTGTTTGGATTTTACTCCCTAAAGTTTTTTTGATGTTTGGATTTTATATCTTGAAATTTCTGATTTTTTATTTATTTATTAAAACTTTATTAATCTAGAGATTTGAAACCATAGCTAAGGTTTATCTAGAAAGAAAAAGAAACTATAGCTAAGGTCGAATATATTATGCTATTATTAATTAGATTTAAGTGATAGGGAGGGTCTTGCCAAAGGGGGGAAAAAAACTTTTCTTATTGTAATTATTTAGAAAAGCAAGAAACTTCATAACGATTTAATCTGTTTTAGTGAAATAAATAAATAAATAAACATTATAAATAAAATTTCACAAAACCAACACGTACCATAAGTACATTTTAAATTACAATATCAATAGTAGATATGATCACATATTACTATTAGAGGCTGAAGAAGAAATTGGGATCCGACTTCGCCGCTTTGATTGCCTTGATTGTTTGTGGTGGCTCCCTCCAAATCTCAATCTTCCAGTGTCTTTGAACCGCTGCTTCTCATCTCGACTAATGACACATTCGGGTGGTGGCACGGGGTAACGCAACGTATCATAGCAATAAGAGTAATACATGAACCTTTGGCGGAACCACCGCATGGCTTGGCGGCGCTTACGTGTCATGATTGCATAGTCTTGGCTGTCTAGGTAAGCATCCTTTTCAGCACAAACATCAGCAGCCGAGACTTGCTCAATTGGGTCCGTGGGGCAACCCTCTAGGACAAGGTCCTTGAATTCGGCTACAAAGGGTGCATACTTGTAAT
This sequence comes from Quercus ilex subsp. ballota, assembly GCA_032727855.1. Taxonomy (NCBI): domain Eukaryota; kingdom Viridiplantae; phylum Streptophyta; class Magnoliopsida; order Fagales; family Fagaceae; genus Quercus; species Quercus ilex. Next base: position 1,679,197 of record CM064919.1, read on the forward strand.
TCACTTTGTATCTACCACCCGAAGTGGCCCAATTTGAAGCGTCCCATATGGTTGTGTACAGCGACATCGGCTTTGATGGGTAGTCACCGCCCATTGCATCATTTTTCACCACCTCTCTTATTGGAACTTCGTCGATGTAAAATCTGTTCATTCCAAAATTATTAAGAAAAAACAAATGGTCATAAAATTGACATAATTAAATTACCATATTTCATGTATCAAACTTATTTAATAAATTTATTTTGTGTACCAAACTCACGGGGGTAGAATTTTGGTGATAAACATTGTATGATAAGTCAACAAATATGTCTTATTATTAACGGAATTATAGTAACACGTGTAATGTCACGAACAATTGCTTCTTATAAACGTTGAGCTAGAAAAATTCAATTGCGGTTTAAGACTAATCGTTATTATAGTTAATAATAATATTGAAATATCTTAGGTAGGTGGATTTGGCCAGCAATTTTTTGTCGCTGGTATAGGAATTTATGAGTTATCCCCTAGTTTGGCAGCCTAAGAAATTTACTATAAAGAATACAAATTTGTCCCACATGCTTACTTATAGCGCATGGACCAAGCCCCTTCTCACCAAATAAGTTGGACAATTGGCCTACCTAAAATAAGATCGAATATTTATATAGTTTAGCTGTTCAAAAGGAAGTAATTGAGGGTAATTTTATAAAAAAAATTATACAATATTTTTGGGAGTTACATAATATACAATATAGTACTCTTTCACCTAATTTAACAGTTGATCACACTAATTAAATTTATTATGAAACTCATTATTCACATATAAGACTAGGGAATACTATACTTCCAAAACATTATATAATTACCCGTAATTATAGAGGGTAATGCTAGCCTTACCAAGTTAGTCTACTAGCCTTAGAGATTACAAGTCACAACCCACACGCAACAGCAATCACTACTACCTCTCGTCGGGTCAAACAAAACATACTACACCAAAGAAAGAGGTTATAGAGGGTAATGCTACAATTATAATAATTTTTACAATTAATTTTATACTTACTGAGTTGACAAATTATTATTATTATATAAAACCATCAATAGCACTACTTTATTGTTCAATATTAACAATTTGCCACAATAGACAATTGTGAATTTTTTTAATTTTGGTGTGACTATAGACTTATTGGATGTAAAAGGCAGAACATGTTAACAAATTGGTATCCAATCATCCCTATCAAAAAAAGAAGAAAAAAAGTGGTATCCAATACATAAAAGGACTTCCCAAAAGCAGAAAGAAGAAGCAAATTGGCAACAACAAAAAAAATAAAAAATAAAATAAAATAAAGATAAATAAGGAAAGCATAAAATAAAAAACACTTACATGGTTTTATTGGCAGTCCAAAGAATGCTGTATCGGTGGAACTCCTTGGAGGGGTCAAACCAAAGACGATACCGCTCCTCCCGGCCGCGGTTTGTGCTACCATTACCGTACAAATTGGTTTGGAACCTCCATGGCTTACCTTCAAGGTTCCCTAAAAACTCGAAGTCTAACTCATCATGGCTCTTCTCAAATACGTCACCGTTTGATGTCTGTATATATATATGGAAGATATCAACAAAAATCATCCATGATCATGAAAATTTGTTCTAATTATGTAGGAATATGGTGCATGATGGTTTTGCAGGGCATGGGCAGATAATTCATAGCAGTGACGAATCGGTCTTTTATCTTTTTGGGAAAGTAAAAAAAACAAGGAACTAATTTTTAGGCTTAAAACATTGATGCATACACCGAGAATAGTGTGTGTATATATATAGAAAACTATTTATGGATTTGAAACGTTAGTGTGGAGTTTGAAAAAGTAAAATCTCTACTTTTAATTACATGCCAGATTCAATTGATTGCTTACGTACGTAGTTATGTTTCTGAAGAAGTCCAATTGTTGAAAGGAAAAGTCTCTTATGGTGTACGAAAAAAAATTTCTATTTCCTTTTCTGTTTCCTCTTTTTTTTTTTTTTTTTTCCCAGAACGAACCAAACAAGAAGATAAAAAACTTAATAATAATTCTCAAAGATTATGAAAAGGATGTCAAAATTTCAAAATAACAAACAAGAGATTAGGCTTCTATCCTATCTATTATATTTGAAAAAAAGACAGACAATATATAGAAAGCTGAATTAATGACCTACGTACATAAAAGGCAACACAGATGCCAGCCGTGTAAGCTGATGGCAGCTTGATGTTAGCGCTGAAGAACCCATGTTTGTATAGGTTGGAGGAGATGAAGCCCGAACCTATCAACAACCATAACCAGAACCAATCAATGAGACTGAAAGAAAGGGTTTTGGCAAAAAATGACGGGGCATGGCTTGTCGTGATTAAATAATTTAATTCACCATATTTTAACATCTTAAATTTTGAATCAATCGATAATTTAACATGGTATTATAACATAAAATCCTGACAGACACACGTACCTGTGAAGCGATCAAGGAGAAGACGGACGCCTCTGCCGTTGGGAGAGCGAACAAGGTTGCCGTCACCGAAGAGAGGAGTGTAGCCTTGGTTGAAAGGGATGGTGGTCAGATTGCTGAAAGCCGCGTTGGCTATGGAGATTAACAAAAAGATAGAGAAGAGCGCAAACGTTTTGGATGCTCCAAAACCAAAACCAAAACCATAACAACAACGTAGTAAATCATCCATGTTTTTCTCTCTAATTAACCCACCACCTCTCTTTGCGTTTTCTGCAAGTTTATTTTTATATATATACACAAATACAAATTAAAACAGTGAAGGCATTTAATGCAAAGGATGAGAGAGAGAGAGAGACATCTTTGGCTGCTGAGTTTTTATTTTTTATTTTTTTTATTTCATTGTGTGTGTACGAGAATGCCCTTCTTATGTTGGGATATTATTATTATGGGCTGCCTAGAGCCTAGTGTGGACGGTTATTTATATTGTATATATAGACTGGGGTTGTTGGAAATTTGTGGTTTTTTTAAAGAGTAGTTTCTTCCTGTCATAAATAGAAAGCGATTATTTTTCATAGTAATAATGCTAATTAGGAAACGAAATCTTTCTTATAATCCTTTTCAAAATTTTTAATTTTTAAGATGTTAAGTTGTAACTAATTATAGCATTATTTCATTAACAAAATTATAACAATACTATTTTTATATGGATTAATTGTTACTGACACTATTTTTATTAGTACTAATTACAAATCTGTCATTTATTGGATTTTTATTATTAGAGTTTGAGTTTTTATTATTAATATAAAAAAATGCATATAAAAATTTTCCCAACTTTTTCACACAATTTTTTATAAGCTTGTACACAATTATTGACATAAATTTTTGATTTTTTATAATAAATTTTTTTTATTATCAATAATGCATAATAAGTTTGATGTTATCTTAGTTCTAAGAGGCTTCTAATTTAGTGAGAAAACTAAGTTCAACCCAATAGACTATGGGTTCAAATCTTGCTCTTCTTTTAGTTGAGGGGGGAATACTTTTATTAAAATTGTTGGGAGATTCATTATTGATTCTAGGATTCTAATTTATCAATAGGAGATTAGATGATAATAATTATTAAGAGTTGCTATTTCATGCAGTTGCCAACAGTAAGGCCACTGTGGAAGATTTTATATATATATATATATATATATATAAATAAAGGTGGTTGGGAACTTGTGATTAAGTTAAAAATTAAGGGTTGGTTAATGATTGATTCTAAAGTATCAACTATAATCAAGTATATAAGACAATTAATTAATTGGATAATAATATTTAGGAATTTCTATTTCATGAAGTTGCCAACAGTACTGGACAGTGGAGGAGGGTTGTCTTTTACTTTTTAGGCCAGCTTCAAACTTGAAAGTCAAGGGAATAGGTGAGAACCAATATGATGCAGACACATATGGGTTCTTTTGGTATGCGTATGTCACAAGATTCTGGTTCCATGCAGAACTTTTTCTTTTTTTTTTTCTTCTTCAAAATTGAATAATGAGCTTTCTTGTACGAAATTAAAAAGATGGTGCACAAGAAAATTATTAATTTATACATATTTGAGTTTCAGACAATGACAGCAGAAAATGAGGTTTCTAATCGAGCCTTCTGCTGTTACAGTCGTTGGTTGAAATTAAAACTATTTGGCATCATCCTTGTAAATTGTATGAAAGTTTCAAAATAAAATCTAGCAATGTCAAACTTTCAAAATACTAAAGATCGAGTCAGTTTTTTCTTCTTCCTTTTTCCCTATGCCGTGGAGTTGTATGAATTATGAAATGTAACTTTTTCATAGAGGAAATTTCATATCATTGCACTCTCGTACATGTGTACACAAAATTTGGTTACGTACTTTCCTCACTTTAACAAAACAAAAAATTTCTTACTCTTTAAGCAAAAAATAAAAGAATTTTCTTATTCTTACTTAAAAAACCTTTAGCATGATGCAAAAAGATGCATACGTGTTAAATTATAAAAATATAAGGGGTCAAGATACATAGATATATGCAAAGATTAGGTTACTTTTTGTTTTTTCTTCTAAAAAAATAGATTAGGTTACTATGGTGTATTGAATATTCTTGGTTGTTTGGCAATGAGAGTGACAATAACCTGATCTTTCTAAAGAAGACCAAACCAGCATTGAAAATAATAAGGCTACCATTTTTAAAAAAATAAAAATAAAAAGAGGTTGGACTTGGATTAAATAATGATGAAGAGTGAATTCGTAAAACAAGTGGCAGTAGGTGGGTATTACTGTCCATATGAGAAAAGGGGATAAATAAAAATATTAGTAGGTAATTATGTCAAAAGTAGAAGGGTATTATGGGTAATAGGAACCATGATACGATCTATGAGGAGCTGAAGAGGAAAGCTTCTTCCGAAAAACCGTGTCCGAGACTAAAGGCGGCGTTAATAATGCCACGCTGTCTTTACTATGACCTCTTGTTTTCCCCTGACTCTTCTCCTAAAATGTAAAAGGAAATTTTTGTCAATCTCTTTTTCTCTTTCTCAATTTCTTCTCCTCACCCTATCCAAAAAAAAAAAAAAAGAGTTTCAGTCTCAATCTAAACCTCTCCTTTTATCTCTATTTTTACTAAATTATCTGTCACATCACATTAATGTGAAAAAATGATAGAAAACTATTCATTGTACATGGTTTTTTTTTTTTTTTTTAAAACATGTAATAGATTTATAATTAATAGTTTTGATAAGTGTTTTTTATCATCGAATCACAATACTGATTAGTTTTTAAATAATCAAAATTCGAACTTTATATTTTTTTATAGATGAATATACACATTATTAGTTTACTTTGATTATTGTGTAAAGTAAATTGTATTTTGAATAAAACATTAATTTTTTAAAAACTATATTCTATTTTAAGATTAAAGATATAAACCCAATCAAATGAATGATATTTTCTTTCTCAAAAAAAAAAATGAATGATATTAGTTATTTTTTAAAAGGTAATTTAAAAAATATATATATTCTATTTTAAGATTAAAATTGATAAACCAAATCAAATGAATGCTATTAAATATCCTCCTTATGTCAGGGTTATATATATATATATATATATATATGGGAAATTATTGTATACTCTCGGAGTACCATAAATGCGTACTCTTTCCTCTCACATGAATGGTAGGTCCCACTAATTAAATTCATGGTGGGACCTATCATTAATGTGAGAGGAGAGAGTACGCATTTATGGTACTCCGAGAGTACGCATTTATGGGACCCACCATTTGCGTCACGTGTCTTATTTAATTTTTAATTTTGTGCCAAATGAATTATTGAATGTAAAAAACTAAGAATCCAAATCCAATTACATTCTAAATTGGATTTCAATTGGAAGCCAATTTTCGCCATGTGTCCATCTAAATTTTTAATTTTTGTGACAAGTGAATTATTAGGTGCGAAAATCGAAGAGTCTAAAACCAATTAAATTCTAAATTATATATATAATGAGAAATTATTATATATTTTAGAAATATATGGTTTAAAAAAAGTGTAAACTAATATGTATAATTTGAACTGTATAACTGTGATTGTTTTTAATTGTACCATACATATGTACGGAGCTATACACTAGTTTTGAATAATTGATGCACATCTCATCCATTATAATGATATGGGTATGAATTAGAACACAAAAGAGGTGAAATTTGGGTCAAGTGTACTAGATCCCTCACGATGATGACACGTATCTTTTTTTTTTTTTTTTTTGTTATCAAATATCATTATCCTAACAAGTTCAATACAATGGTTCACTTAATATAAGCAATTATTTTGATTTGCATCCTATTTAAATTAAATTAAGATGTGTTTCTCAAAAAAAAAAAATTATAATGAAGATGTAAAGTTAACAATGGTAATCAATCTCACTCTTTTTTGTTCAGTTCACTATCACAAGTGCACGATCTGAGCCTAGATGGAATGTTTGTTGTTACCAGTTTGCACATTGAATTTGTTTCCCGTCATAACAAAATAAAGGGCCCAATATATTGTATATATGTTGCACACATTTTTACTATGTCTTGAGGCCTGGATACACCCATCTTTCAAAATAAAGTTGAATGAAGTTATTTTCATCCAAAAAAAAGATGATAAGTCAAGAGTCTTATAACTCAACTAATACCACATTTTGATGCTACCAACAAAAATATCCATACAAGACCACAGTTAGGGGATAAAGAGGGGGCAATTTCCCCTTGGCCTTATCAAAATTTGGATTCAGATCCTCCAGAACTCTTACTATACTCTATCAGATAGAGTTCTTTTAATCTTGACCTCTCATTTAAAAACCAATGGTTCAGATTATGCCATGTTACTAATTCTTGAACAAAACCTTAAAAATAGATGTCATGTCAGTTATAAAAATGTTTATTCATTATAAATTTAAAATATATTCAACTAATGACTAATTTAATCAAACTTATGTAGAAATATCTAACAGAGTTGACTAAATCAATCGAATTAGCATATATTTATAACATATACATTCAAATTTATTAAACTTAAAAGTGATAATATATTACATATAAGCCAAAATATTTTTTTTTATCATATTTATCATTTGGGCTAATCAACTACATCCAAGTCAATGTTATTATTATGTTCTTCATTTTGTGAAATTATTTCTTCATTGACATGTTCTTCATCATCATTAACATTTACTATCTCTTATTTTTCTTTTCTTTTAATAATTTTTTATTTATATTCCTTCTTGACATTCTAGCTTCTTAGACTTATAACAATAGTAAAAAAAACTATAAATTTATTTTCATTTAATGCCTTATTCATAGTATAGAAAAATTTGGCAACTTATAAAGGGAAATTTAGCAGCTTATTGGTGAGAAATAATTTTTTTTTAAAGAATTTTGGGATGAGATTGAACAATTTAGAGACATATATTCAATACTTAAAAAGTTCGTACCTACGTGGCACCAAATATACTATGTTGCATGATCCAGTAGTTAAACAACCATATGGCATTTGACAATCCGTTTGTTGAAGTGAACAATCGAATCTCAATCACTCTCTCTCACTCTCGTAATTTGGCTGTTCAACAACCGTATATTCAATTTCTCTCTCCTTCCCTTCTTTTGTGACTGGCAATCATGCAGCATGCCATTTGCAAATTTCAACGCAAAGTATATCCATCCTACCAATGCCATATCCACATATATCAAATGTACAACTGGAGAATTTCATTAGCTAGATATATATATATATATATATATATAATTTTTTTTTTTCGGTAAACTACAATTCATAAAAGCAAAACGCAAATCACACATCAAGGGGAATCCTCCTTACAAGCTGCATACAAAGCAGCAGGGAGGTTCCCTGAATTGAAAAAACATGAAGAATTAGAACTCAAAGCAAACTTTGCAATTACATGTGCAGCATTGTTGCAGCACCTGTTAACCTAAAGGAAGGAGCAAGAAAGAAAAGCAACAGATAAACCAAGAACATTATGAACTAAATTGCAAATAGACCAATCTGGGTTGCACGAGGGATGATTGAGCGCATCAAAAAAAATCTTTGAGTCCCCTTCGAAGATGGCAAGATTCCAATGTTCACGCTTAGCAAGCTGCACAGCCCAAAGGAGTGCCTCAGTCTCGGCTTGGGGGGGGGTGGGATGGCAGGATTTTTGCCCACACTTTCACCACTTCTCCAAAGGGATTTCTTGCTACCACTGCAGAGGTTGCTTTGTTGGCAGATAAAGCTGCATCAACATTAATTTTGATAAATCCAGGAGGTGGAGGAACCCAGCGGCTTAAAGTAGGAGGAGTTTTGGGGTGTGCTGGTTCAGAGGTAGCACTGATATATTCCTGAAACTTGTGACTAATGTTCTATCTAGAAGCATGAATATCTAAACTGACATTATGATGTAGAACTTGGTTTCGGATGCACCAAATCTCCTCAAGTGTAAACGCCATGATGAGGGACTCTGTCCATTGCTCACGGGCTTGGCTGGTTGTCACAGGAGGGTTTAGGATGATGTTGATGATATCCTCAGTTGAATTGACTATTTGCTCATCTGATTTGAAGCCCCAACATGATGCAAACCATAAAGCCTTGGCTGTTGGGCATTTAAAGAAGAGATGGCCAGGGTCCTTAGTTTCATGACCACATAGGATACAGCTAGGATCCTCTAGGCCCAACCGAGTAGAGATATTTTGCCTAGTGGGTAATGCATTGACACCTACCCTCCAAAGAAACACCTTAATTCTTTCAAGTGCTTTAAGATTCCAAAGCTTTCTCCAGCTTAGACATTGGGGTTGAATGGATGGTGGCAGCGGGTTTATAGCCTTATATGTTGCTTTAACTGAGAACTGACCTTTTGAATCCAACACCCAAAGTAGTTTGTCTTCCTTTTGTCTATCAGGTAAGGGGATGGAGAGTATTGCTTGTGCTGATGCAGGGGTAAATAGCTCCCTAATTACCTCAAACTTCCAACAGTGCAACTCCTAGTCCATAAGCTGCGAAACTTTTAAAGGAGACTGATCAATAGAGTTATTCTTTGGGGAGGGAATGAAACCGTGCACCCAAGGGTCTAGCCACACATCTACCGAACTTCCATCTCCAATGAGATAGCACGCTCCCTTAATGATGATTTGCCTTGCTTTTTCAATGGCTCTCTATATGGGAGATGCAACTTTGTGGGGTTCCGCACGAAGCTAATCATTCTTAACTTTGTACTTTGCTCTTAGAGTTCTCATGCACAAATTGTCTCTACCTGAGGCAATCATCCAAGCCAATTTGGCTAAGAAAGCATTGTTAAAGTCCTTGGCTCTTTTGAGACCAAGACCACCAACACATTTAGGATTGCAAATCTTGTCCCATGATCTCCATGCGAGAAACCTGCCCTTCTTTTCTTTCAGTTTCCACCAAAATCTTCTAGTTAAAGCATCTAGCTTATCACAAACTTTGCCTGGGATATTAAAGGTAGACATGGCATAGTTTGGAAGAGATTGAGCAACTGAAGTTATTAAGGTCTTCCTTCCTACCCATGACAGACATTTACTCCTCCATCCCGTAAGTTTGGCCTCCAACTTATCTTGAAGGTATGCAAAATCTTTTGATGGTGCTCTAGAGAGGAAAAAGGGAGGGGGGGGGGGGGGGGGGGGGGGGGGGCAAGTACACAGCCTCCCTTTTTAGGCTCTTCATTTGCATGATACTTTTAACTGCCCTTTTGGTATTACTTTGTGTGTGTTTGGAGAAGAAAATACCAAACTTGTTTCTATTGATAGACTGCCCGAACCATTCGCCATATTTTTCCAAGACTTTCACCAGGTTAGCTGCATCTCTGTTGGAGGCTTTAGAGAAGATCACAATGTCATCAGAATACATTACATGGGTGATAGTAGGGCCGCTAATGCTAGATTTGATTCCTTTGATGTTCTTTAGATTTAATTCATGCTCAATTAACCTCGACAAAACTTCCTGCCCCAAAATAAAAAGGTAGGGGGATAAAGGGTCCCCCTACCTCAGCCTTCTACTCGGCTTAAAGCTTTCTGATTTGCCACCATTTACTAGTATTTCAAAGGAGACAGATGATACACAAGCTATAACCCATTTTGTATACTTCTCATTAAACCCAAGGTGGAGTAGGACAGACTTGATAAACCTCCAATTAACTCTATCATATGCCTTATGCAAATCAAGCTTTATAGCGATAAGCCCTGGTTTTGTTTTCCAAGATTTGAACCCATATAGGAGCTCTTGAACAATGATCTGATTCTCCGCAATCCATTTATTGGGTATGAAAGCTGACTGAGCTGGCGAAATGATCTTATCCAGCAACAGTCTTAGTTTTGCAACCAAAAACTTTGAGATAATCTTATAAACTACGTTACACAAGCTAATTGGCCTGAAATGGTTAACAGAGGTCGGGTTAGTAACTTTAGGAATGAGAACAATCAAGGAACAATTTACCTCTCTAGGCATAGACCCAATTTCGAAAAAAGATGTTACTGCTCTGATGACATTGTTGCCCACAGTCAGCCATAGCTGTTTGTAGAACAAGGCCGGGAATCCGTCCAGTCCAGGTGCTTTCAAGTCCTGCATCTGGAAGAGTGCATCCTTGATTTCCTCCGGAGATGGAATTTTTTGGAGGTACTCATTTTCCTCCTCCGTGATACAAGGCAACATAAGGTGCTCAAGATGCTCCGGAAAATATACTTCTTCCTCTTGGAACAGTTTTTTAAAATTTTCAAAAAACACACTTCTGATCAATTTGGACTCAGTGATCCATCTCCCATCTTCTTTCTTAATGGCATCAATGTTGTTATGTCTCCTGTGGATAATGGTGGACAGGTGGAACTTTGAAATTTTGTCTCCCAGTTTAAGCCATAATTCTTTAGACTTCTGGTGCCACAGGACCTCACTTCTTAAAAGCACTTTGTCAGTTCAGCCTATAAAGCTTCTTCCACATTGGCATTATTTTCCGATTGCTCTTTTTCCTGGATATCTCTGATTTTTTGAAGGAGGGAATTTACTTTATCTTGACATTTGCCAAAGACTTCTTTGTTCCATTTCCTCAGTGCTTCCCTTGTAGCAGCTAAATTTTTGTATAGCTGAATGAAATCAGACCCTCTTGCTCCTGCCTTCCAAGCATTTTCAATGACTGGCTTGCAACTGTCGTCTCTGAGCCAAGCTACATCAAACCGAAATGGCCTATAAGCAAGACTATCCTCAGGGCAAGTGTCAAGGAGAATGGGAGCATGATCTGACTTTATAGCCCCTAGATGAGAAATGCAGGCCTTTGGAAAAGCCAATCTTTACGAAATGCCAGCAACACCTCTATCTAGCCTCCTCTAAATTTGAGCATTACCCCATCGACCTCTAGCCCAAGTGAATTTATTCCCGGAGTAGCCAAGATCCACAGCATTAAATTCAAACATTAGCTCCTTTAGGAAATTTGCTGCTGAAAAACTTCCCCTTTTTCCTCCAACCTGCTCCTCCTTATTAAGAATGAAGTTAAAATCCCCCATACATACCCAGGGCCCTTGATGAGCTTCTAACGGCGCAAATAAGTTCCCCCAAGCTTTTGCCTTCTTTATGTGGTATGGTGGGCTATAGAAACCAATTAATAGCCAATCACAGATAGGATCAAAGACATTTACTGCAATGAGATTTTTATTAAACTCCACTTCCGTAACTGAGACACAATTCCTCCACAAAATGCATAGACCACCAGCACGACCCTTTGCTTCAACAACAATTTTTTTGTCAAATTTTAAAGCATTCCTAACAAACTCCATACGACTACCATCAGCCTTTGTTTCAGATAAGAAGATAACATCGGGCTTAACCCATTTTATTTGAGTCCTTAAGGCTCGAACTGTCGAGGCGTTGCAAATACCTCGACAGTTCCAACCCAGGATTTTCATGGCGAAAGTGAGGGCACGATAAGGCCCGCCTCCTTGGCCATAGAAACATTTGGGAGTTCACAAATAGAAATTGGAGAATTGGAATTGAGATAGGATAGTTGAGGTAAGTTACCATCATGAGGGCAGGTGGCCTCATTTAGACTGTTGGCAAGCTCAGGGTTGTTTGAATTTCCACCTTCCCTTAAAATGAACTGACTGAGTCTTGACCATGGAATCAGTGTTGCCGTATCTAGGTCGAAATAGACTGGTTCAAACGCCTCCACCGCCCTTTGAAATCTCTTAGCTGCCACCTCAACTGCAAGTTTGGGGGTTTTTCTTTTTAACGAGCTTTAGGTGGTTGTGGTAGTAGAGGATGTTTGATTGAGGTTGGAAACATGGTGATGCGTTTCAGATTGCTTTTGTGGCAGAGCATCTGAGATGTTGGTATTTTTGTGAATAGAGTGGCGTCTAGGTTTGGCCAGCCTATTAGAATGAAAAGGTGTTGAAGATTTTTGTTTTTGTGGGCTTGGGAAGTGTGGGTATAGAGGGTAAGTGTGTCCAAGAGAAAATGGTGGGCCTTGACCCTCATCGAATGGGCCTTCAGCAAAATGCTCTGTTTCCTGCTTCTTTTGGTCTGATTCAACGGTTGTTAAGCTGGAGCTGGGCCCAACCTTTACAGGGGTCAGGAGAATAAGGTTACGAAAGGTTGTACCCGATTGGTTATTGGGAGTGGATGAGGATTCCTGAGCTATCATAGGTGCCATCTATCCTGAGTATACTTCTGAGCAGTTGGAGCCGTACCCAATTTTTTTGCTTCCCCTTAGATTCGATGGTACCGGATACGTTGCGTGAAGCCACGTGTTTTGGGGAGGTGTAGAACAATCACGATCAGTTGCAAGGTTGGTGGGTACAGCCTGGCAGTGTGTCACAGACTCTGCGCCATTGTCCGCCACTGGAAACGACGTGGTGTTGGCTGGGGAGGACAATTCTGGTTATTCATCAAAATTTGGACCGAAAATTCGTTTGAATAAACCTTCAAGAACTTCGTCATTCTCAGCTCTAATCCACGGCCCAACTGCTTTAAACATATTACCAAATGGGTTGCAAAGCATGAACTCTTCTTGCACACAGAGTTTCTCATCGTGACTTATAATGCCACATTGGTAGCAAACCTCTGCCATTTTTTCATATTTCAAAGCTATCCATATATCTTCTCTATTGGGACGAGGCAAGAACAGGCTTGGAATCAGTGGATTAGAGATATCCACTTCGACTTTGGTCCTTATAAACTTTCTCCATGCACCTCCATTATCTCCGATAAGGTCTATCTCAGACACTACCCCTACTTTTTTCCCTATCTTTTCCATATTTTCTTCTGTTCTCCATAATATTGGATGTCCGTGGACTTGAACCCATACCGTAGATGTTGAAAAATCTATCTCTTGCCAAGTCAGGTCCGGGCTCCATCTTTTCAAGATTAAATGTCCACCTCTGATGGACCACGGCCTCTTTGTGAATGCTTTATGCAGATCTGCTTCGTGTTGGAAGGAAAACATGAAGACTTCCTTGCTGAAACATTTAACTTCCATGGGGAACACCGGTTTCCATGCCTTGGTTGTGACCTCTCTTGCAGTATTGAGGCCAATGGATTTTGTTGTGATGAGTTTAGCTAGAAGGGTGAGGTTTGCTAGCTTGGAAAAATCTTGGTTTGGAGGGAGCTCTAGTCTTAAATCTTGGCAAGAGCATTTCTATGTGCGGGATACGAGGTCAGCAACCTCCATTACCGATGATGGGATCCAAACACTGTGTGCTAAGAAAAATGGACAAAGGAATGGAATATATTGGTCAAAGATGGTGTGAATGTTTACTTCTGGCTAAGGGGTTCACGGGTGAATGGCAGTGGGATAAAGTGAATGGTGGGTTTTGGAGGAGCAGGCTACGGAGACTAGCTCCTAGGTAGGGAGAGGGGGAATAGTACTACAGGAGTATGGAGAGGCAAAGAATGTGAAAAAAAATTCCCGCTAGATATATGTACATACGTAATATGTAAGGAAATTAAATAGAACATTTGAGTTGTAAATATTGGAATTCAATTTTTTGTCTTCCATCCTTGTACTAAAAAGAAATTACTTTATCGATCGCTCTTCAAGTCCCATTTCCCTATTGTAAACCAAGACATTGAAAGAATAAATATATATCTATAGTTTCTTTTTCTTTTTTTTTGTTGCTAAAATACAAAGTGCACCCTCTAAGTTTGACTAAAATTCATTTAAGTTATTTAACTTTACTTTTATTCAATTGAGTTCTCTAAGTTTTAAAGTTATTCAATTCAGGCATTTTGACCAATTTCATTAAAAAAATTTATCATTAAGTATGCAATTAAGTAACGGAAAAAAAAATTGAAAAAATTCTTACATAAAAAATCTATAAAATATTTTAATAAATTTTATAGATTTTTTTTCATATGAAAATAATGTTATTTTTAAGGGAAATTTTTTAACAAAATTGGACAAAAGATCTGAATTAATAAGTATAAAAATAAAAAAGACTCAATTGAACAAAAGTAAAATGAGAAGACTAAAATGAATTTCAGCTAAACTTAAAGAGTGTAATTTGCATTTTAGCCTCTTTTACTTATGAAAAATTATTGAATACTCCCGAAATACCATAAACGCGTACTCCCCACCTCTCACATGAATTGTGGGTCCCACCATAAATTTAATTAGTGGGACCCACAGTTATGTGAGAGGAGAGAGTACGCATTTATAGTACTCTGGGAGTATCCAAAAATTACCATTTACTTATAGAATTCTTCTTTTATTTTTATACAAACATGATAATAAAATTTTTTTTTTTTTTTTTGGAGTGAGATGTACTGGTCAAATAGGATGGTAATTGCTCTATATACTTCCCATAGTCCGGGGGAAAACGTGCATATTTCAATTCGAAAGTCTTTTTTATTTATTTTTCTTTAGCTTTTTTTGTTATTGAGGAAATACAATACTAAATAGTTATAGGAAGAAGAGGGAGGCTAGAGTCCTCTAAATCATTAAATCATATACCATATCATATCATACCATAAACTATATAATAAAAGTTCGACTTAGAAGCCGTGGTTGAGCCAAGTGACTACTCTCAATAATTAGAAAATTAATTTTAAATTATTTGTTAGGATATATTTCGTCCAATTAAGAGATAATATTTAACAACTGTTTAATTTAGGTAAAACTTTATCATTTAAATTTTAACAAATTTAAATTCTATTCAAACTAAAAGTCTATTATAAGAATAAAAATCTAAACTTAAAGGGCAAATTACAACTTACATGTGGTTTGAAATTTGACACTTTATTAAATTAATTATACTCCAACTAAAAGAATACTATTAATATTTTAAGAAAAACTAATTAGTAAATTATTTTTATATATTTAAACTTCAACAAATTTAAATTCTATTCAAACTAAAAATCTATTATAAAAAATTTCTAAACTTAAATATTTCAATAATATTAAATTCTATTCAACTAAAATTCAATGATAAAAAATTATAAACTTAAATCCAAACAAGAACCCACATTTTCCTTCTTAAAAAAAAAAAATCTTTTGACTTTTACTCCAACTAAAAGTCTATTATCAACATTTTAAGAACAACTAATTATAAAATTAATTTTATATTATTTGTTATTATATATTTCCTCAAATTAAGGGATAACACTTAATAAATGTTTAGTTTAAATTTAAATAAAACTAAAAGTTGATCATCAAAATTTTGCATCTTATTAAATTAATATTTTATTAGGATATTAAGGTACCGAACTCTTGACTAAAGGATAAGATTTAACAATAATTTAATTTAAATAAAACTTTATAATCTAAGTTTTGGAAATTTAAATTCTACTCCAACTAATAATCTATTATCAAAATTTTCATATATATATATATATTGTGGGGCCAAAGAATCCTACGGCCCAGCCCACTTCGTTCCTGGGCCAAAGGCTCAAGCCGAGAAGGCACCCTAAATCCGAGGACGACCCCATCATCGGACGTCCGAGAACTTGAGGGACAAGCTCATGACAAACAGTCACCTCCGCATTAAATGTACCTGACTACCGCCCTGGCCGCATTAATGAGGAAAGGACCACTCACCAGCGTCGCCTTGGTTGCCGCGACTCCCAAAGAGACTGAGAAGGCGGCTGATGGGACAAGCACCTGAGTATTGTCCAGATCGCTCAACAAGTGTAGGGCTAGGATTGGTTGGGTAAAGGGTATATAATGTAAGGGATTCCCTCCTGGAGGAGGGGAGGGAGGAGGAGGGAAGAAAAAGGGCAAAAAGCCTCCTCGGCCATGGGCCGAGGAGCACCCTCCAGTTGTAACATGTTCTAAGTGTTTTTCAATAAAAGGAGAAAGGAGTTCACGCTTCGTGAACGCCGGCCAGCGCCTAGACCTTCGATCCACTCTCTACAAATTCATTGTTCAGGGTTCGTTGGGCCTTTGACCCATATCCCTTGGGCTTGGGCACCAAAAACCAGACCCTACAATTGGCGCCGTCTGTGGGAAGGATTAGTGCGCCGGCCGGCGCAACAGGCGACTGTTCTAAATGGCCATTCTACGGAAGACCGGTGATGATGCAAAAAAATAGAAGAACTACCAAACAAACACTGCAGAAAGACAAAAGCTCGAGACAGAAGATTCAACAGCAAAAAAAAAAAAAAAAAAAAGCTTGATATTATTTCATAAAAAGCAAAATTACAAATTACAATCAGAGGCTCAGGCAGGCGTGTTTTAAAACCGTTCCTACCAGCTAGTCCTACAATCAGAGGCCCAGGCGGACCCGTCCTAAAACTAGCTAGAGGGAAGTGTCAACCCGTACCCTTACTGGCATCAAGAGAATGGGAGAACTTGACAGTAAGCGGGCGGAAGGGGGCGGAGGCTGGCTTGTTTCAAGGCCACCAACAACTCCTTTCTCGGAGCGACGGAGCTTGAACAAAGCGAGGAGCAGATGCAGGGGCTCCGGGACGCCCTCCCCCATGATGTTCCCTTGATTTTCTCCAACTCCCACGAGTGCTGGCCGTTGGAGACGGCAACACTCGGGCACCGCCCATAATGTGAGTTCGCATGTCTCCTCCGTCGGGGGTGCGCTCCGAGGAGAGACGTTAGGTACTTCAACGACATCCCTCCGGGCCACCGTGCATGGCGCCATCGGGGTTACGCCTAGACTCTGCCGCACCGGAAGCCCAGTGGGGGCTGCGGCCACAACGGCTCTTGGCACGGATGTCCTCACACCCGTCCAAAGCCGCCCCATATCTCCTAACTCCAGTCACAATTCCGGCGGGGTTATTAAAGGGGCATGGGGAGTTGAAGGGGTGTGTTTCTTTCTGTTTGTGTTGGGAGGTTCATGGAGTATGGAGAAACCATCCCCCCGGAAAGCCTTATATAGAGGAGGGTTGGTGAGAATTGATTCACGCAGAATTCGAAAAGGGAGTTACCAGCGGGGCTAATAATGAAGCTATCAAATTCCAAGGGGGCCGCAGACCGTTGGACTTCTGTTAATTCACGAGGCCATTAATGAAGGCGCGTCTCGCGCACCGAAGCGTCAGGCGCGGAACACGAACGGCCAAGGGACGCTTCGCAAATAAAAAAGATGGGGGCTCGACCTGGAGGCAAGATCAACGCCGCGTGTAAGATCATAATCCGTCAGAAGGAGGAATCGTCTCCAGTAAAGCAGTCCGAGGACAAACCCCTACTTACAGAGAGATGAAAGTGTTAGACAGAACCAAGGCTCTGCATGGTCCTCGGACTCAGGCCTATGGGGAAACTAACCACTTCAGAAGCCCAAGTGTTAGACAGAACCAAGGCTCTGCATGGTCCTCGGACTCAGGCCTATGGGGAAACTAACTACTTCAAAGACCAAGTGTTAGACAGAACCAAGGCTCTGCATGGTCCTCGGACTCAGGCCTATGGGGAAACTAACCACTTCAGAAGCCCAAGTGTTAGACAGAACCAAGGCTCTGCATGGTCCTCGGACTCAGGCCTATGAGGAAACTAATTACTTCAGAAGCCCAAGTGTTAGACAGAACCAAGGCTCTGCATGGTCCTCGGACTCAGGCCTATGGGGAAACTAACCACTTCAGAAGCCCAAGTGTTAGACAGAACCAAGGCTCTGCATGGTCCTCGGACTCAGGCCTATGGGGAAACTAACTACTTCAAAGACCAAGTGTTAGACAGAACCAAGGCTCTGCATGGTCCTCGGACTCAGGCCTATGGGGAAACTAACTACTTCAAAGACCAAGTGTTAGACAGAACCAAGGCTCTGCATGGTCCTCGGACTCAGGCCTATGGGGAAACTAACTACTTCAGAAGCCCAAGTGTTAGACAGAACCAAGGCTCTGCATGGTCCTCGGACTCAAGCCTATGGGGAAACTAACCACTTCAGATGATCCTAAGTGTTAGACAGAACCAAGGCTCTGCATGGTCCTCGGACTCAGGCCTATGGGGAAACTAACTACTTCAAAGACCAAGTGTTAGACAGAACCAAGGCTCTGCATGGTCCTCGGACTCAGGCCTATGGGGAAACTAACCACTTCAGAAGCCCAAGTGTTAGACAGAACCAAGGCTCTGCATGGTCCTCGGACTCAGGCCTATGGGGAAACTAACTACTTCAGATGATCCTAAGTGTTAGACAGAACCAAGGCTCTGCATGGTCCTCGGACTCAGGCCTATGGGGAAACTAACTACTTCAGATGATCCTAAGTGTTAGACAGAACCAAGGCTCTGCATGGTCCTCGGACTCAGGCCTATGGGGAAACTAACTACTTCAAAGACCAAGTGTTAGACAGAACCAAGGCTCTGCATGGTCCTCGGACTCAGGCCTATGGGGAAACTAACCACTTCAGAAGCCCAAGTGTTAGACAGAACCAAGGCTCTGCATGGTCCTCGGACTCAGGCCTATGGGGAAACTAACTACTTCAAAGACCAAGTGTTAGACAGAACCAAGGCTCTGCATGGTCCTCGGACTCAAGCCTATGGGGAAACTAACCACTTCAAAGACCAAGTGTTAGACAGAACCAAGGCTCTGCATGGTCCTCGGACTCAGGCCTATGAGGAAACTAACTACTTCAAAGACCAAGTGTTAGACAGAACCAAGGCTCTGCATGGTCCTCGGACTCAGGCCTATGGGGAAACTAACTACTTCAAAGATCAACTGTTAGACAGAACCAAGGCTCTACATGGTCCTCGGACTCAGGCCTATGGGGAAACTAACCACTTCAGAAGCCTAAGTGTTAGACAGAACCAAGGCTCTGCATGGTCCTCGGACTCAGGCCTATGGGGAAACTAACTACTTCAAAGACCAAGTGTTAGACAGAACCAAGGCTCTGCATGGTCCTCGGACTCAAGCCTATGGGGAAACTAACCACTTCAGAAGCCCAAGTGTTAGACAGAACCAAGGCTCTGCATGGTCCTCGGACCCAGGCCTATGGGGAAACTAACTACTTCGAAGACCAAGTGTTAGACAGAACCAAGGCTCTGCATGGTCCTCGGACTCAGGCCTATGGGGAAACTAACTACTTCAGAAGACCAAGTGTTAGACAGAACCAAGGCTCTACATGGTCCTCGGACTCAGGCCTATGGGGAAACTAGCTACTTCAGATGATCCTAAGTGTTAGACAGAACTAAGGCTCTGCATGGTCCTCGGACTCAGGCTCACGGGGAAACTAACCACCTCAGATGATCCTAAGTGTTAGACAGAACCAAGGCACTGCATGGTCCCAAGACTCAGGCCTATGGGGAAACTAACTCCTTCAGAGGATTCTAGGTGTTAGATAGAACCAAAAGCACTGCATGGTCCCAGGACTCAGACCTATGGGGAAACTAACTCTTTCAGAGGATTCTAAGTGTTAGACAGAACCAAAAGCACTGTATGGTCCTTGGACTCAAGCCTGTAGGGAAGCCAACTACTTCAACGAGATCCTAAGTGTCTACTCAAAGAATCTTCTACCTGGCCCTTAGGGAACGATGGGTCCACCCAAGCATACATGCCCTCGCTACAGTAATTAATGCCGCGATTGGCGGAGATGCAATTGAAGTTAAAATCATACAAGTAAAGAAAAAGCGGATAGCGTACGAGTAAGCGAACAACCACAACCAGCAGGAAAAGAAATGAAACTCGTATTTCATTAAGTCCATAAAGATTACATGGTGAACACCACATTACAATCTAAAAAAGAAGAAGAAAAAGAAAGATGCAAAAGACAGGGGAGACAACGGCCTCGAGGGGCCTGCCCTGCCCACTTATTTTCCTCCCTCAGCAAGGGGCTGGACCATAGCAGCTTCAAGGCCTTCTGAGCTTTGGCCAGAAGGGACAGCCTGTGATGGCGCGACAGGAACGGCTGCCTCCTCAGCAGCGGGAACCTCAGCTTCAGAGGTGGACTTCGCAACCTCCTGGGGCGCCTCCTCAACAGCGCCCTCACCTGATTCTGCTACCTTGGGAGGGTCACTTCCTTGGGCAGGCCCGCCCGTGGGTTCAGCGATTGAGGTGTCCTCACCCGCTGCGGCACCGGCTTCCTCTGCAACCTCCCCGGCTTCAGCGCCACCTGGAGTTGCCTCGCGGATGGCAGGAGGGTAGTACACACTCTCCTCCTTCCACAAGTCGGACGAGGCCTCGACCCCGGCCTGTCTGAGAGCCTCCCTCCAAACCTTAGCAGAGTAGCACCTGCACAACCCGGGGACTTGAGCCTTAAAGGCTGCTTCTGTCTCTGCCATCCCCGCAGCATAGGCCTCCTCCTCGGCTTCTTGCTTAGTGGCCAGGGCTTCCTCCCTGCCCTGGTCGGCCTCAAACTTGGCCCTCACGGCCTCGTCCCTTGCCCACTCAGCTGCCCTCTTGTCCCCCTCGGCGGCAGCCACCTTCTTTGGCAGATCAGCAAGCAGCTCCTTTGCAGTCTTCAGCTGCTCCTCTGCCTCACCTAGGCGCTTTGAGTAATCTTCGGCCTGCTTCTGGAAGCCGGCGAGGCCTGACAGGGCAATATCCCGAGCACTGGTCATCGCACTCAGCTCCTCCCGGGCCTTGGCAAGATCAGCCTCAGAGTTTTTAAGGACCCGTGTGGCCTCCAGGCGTTTCTCACGCTCCACGTCCATGGCTTTCCCCTGGTCATGGGCCACGTCCTCCAACCTATAAGTGGCCTGAATGGCCTGCCCAACAAGACGAGTACACGGTTAGCCGAGCTCAGATAAGGGGAAGAGAAAACTAAAACTGGAAAAGTCATAAGTGTTGAGGGACTTACCATTCCCAAATACCGCTTGAGGCAGAGGAAGACCTCCCTGCTCCTCATAGTCCCCAGCTCCGCCATGTCAGCTGGGAGAGCAGGCACCTTTCCAGCGCGTCGGCCACGTACGCGCCCTCACCCTCTCTAAAATCCCTGAGGGAGGAGTCTTCCCTCAGCGGCCCCCCATGGAGCATTGGGGCAGGAAGCCAGGCCTGAGGTTCAGGCTGGGCGTCAACCTGCTTATCCTGGCCTCGGGAGCCTATCTTCAGCTGTTTGGATGGCCGCCGAGTGTCATCCTCCTCCCGTGGGGACCCGAACTTTTCCTCAGCCGGCCTTTTGCCCTTATCCTTCTTCTGCTTGGGATCGGAGGGCTCGTGCCTAGAAGGCAGACTCGTCTTGGGCGGAGAAGGAGGAGGCCTTGACTGGGTAGGGGTCGACCTGCCCTGAGCAGAGCGAGTCTTGGGAGGAGGAGGAGGAAGTTTTGGCTTGGATTTCCCCGGTCGGCCTTCGATCAGGTCCGACAGGCTAAGTTGGGGCCTCTTCTTGTAACCCATCTCGCGTCGAGGAGGGGACTTAGGCGTTTAGAAATCCGCTTCTGTCAGACAAGGGTCACCTAAGTCTCCCGGAGGGTCCTCGGACTAATGGACTCGTTCAAACACGTCAAACTCGTCCTCGGCGGGGCCAAAGTCAGCAACTTCCTCTTCCCTCTCTAGGCCTACTTCGGCGGGTTCCGAGAGTCTAAAGGAGGAGGAGGGACCCGCAGGTGTTACGCCTTCTGATGTGGAGGGCACCTCTGGGAACCGGAACCCGTCCTCAGTCACGGTTATTTTTCGAAGCCGAGGATCCTTTGCTCTGATCACGTACTTTAGCGCCGCAAATGACTTGTGAGTCGGGTCGTATTTCAAGATCTGGTGAGCGGCCCTAACCTGATTGTTGGCCTCGTTCACGAAAACCTCTGCCCTCAGCGCCTTTTGCAAGTCTTCCCAGTTGATCAGGCTGAAGTGGCGCGTGAAGGCGTGCGGATCTGCAAGAGGAAACACATTCACATTAGAAACCAGACGGTGCAAAAAGAAATGGACGAAGTAAAGGATGGAACTGATTAGGGTCTTAGAACCCTCTCCCCATATTCCCATTGCCCCACCTAGGGTCCCCTCCGTCGTCGGGCAATGAAGGCCATCGTGCCACTCTCCAAACACGATGAGGAAGTCCTTGTTCAGCCCCTTGCTGGACTCAGGGAGGCACTGAATGAGCCGGACCCTGTCATCCCTGGTCTTCAGATAGTAAGTTTCGCCCTTCAGGCACTGGAGGTTATAACACCAGTTGACGTCATAGTGGGTCAATCTCAGTCCCATCTTCTCGTTTAGGGCATCCACACAGCCCAGAATCCTAAAGACGTTGATGGCACACTGGGTGGGGGCTAGCCGGAAGTGCGTCAGGTAATCCCTCATCACCGGCCCCATGGGTATCCTCATGCCACCTTCAACGAAGGCAACGATGGGAATCACCACCTCACCCTCCTGCCTCCGAAAGCACCACTCGCCCTTCGCACAATACCTCAAGCCCACATTGGCCGGTATCTTATAATCGGTGATGAATTTCTCCATCGCCTCCTCAGTGAAGACATACTTCTTAAATCTACCCATCCCAAGTGATGCCTAAGCGAGCTAAGAGAGAGCAAATGAAAAAGAGGCAGAGATGGAGAAGGAGAAAGTTCGAAGAAAGATAGAGTGACTTACAGAAATGAGTAGAAGCTCCTCGGACAGGCTTTTTGTGCTGGAGATGTAGACTCTTGGGTGCGAATAAACAGAGGAACCGACCTGTCGAATGGGTATTTATACCCCAAATCAAGGAGCCGCGCAGGTTTTCCCGCCCATAAATGTTAGGCGAATCCCCACCGTTGGATTATCATCCTCCCGTTGAACGTGGAAGCGCAGAGCCGTCTTGATTTAATGAAGGGCGCATTGCGCGCTTCGAGGCGCCATTAACACGTCTGGGGCAGTTGAAAAGACTCCAATACTAACAGAGGGCCAAACTCGATAGGACGCGTCGCAAGCCCAAGGACATCAAAATCCTCCTCTCCGCCCGAGGATGCAGACAGCAAGATTTTAAGGGGCTATTGTGGGGCCAAAGAATCCTACGGCCCAGCCCACTTCGTTCCTGGGCCGAAGGCCCAAGTCGAGAAGGCACCCTAAATCCGAGGACGACCCCATCATCGGACGTCCGAGAACTTGAGGGACAAGCTCATGACAAACAGTCACCTCCGCATTAAATGTACCTGACTACCGCCCTGGCCGCATTAATGAGGAAAGGACCTCTCAACAGCGTCGCCTTGGTTGCCACAACTCCCAAAGAGACTGAGAAGGCGGCTGATGGGACAAGCACCTGAGTATTGTCCAGATCGCTCAACAAGTGTAGGGCTAGGATTGGTTGGATAAAGGGTATATAATGTAAGGGATTCCCTCCTAGAGGAGGGGAGGGAGGAAGAGGGAAGAAAAAGGGCAAAAAGCCTCCTCGGCCATGGGCCGAGGAGCACCCTCCAGTTGTAAGCTGTTCTAAGTGTTTTTCAATAAAAGGAGAAATGAGTTCACGCTTCGTGAACGCCGGCCAGCGCCTAGACCTTCGATCCACTCTCTACAAATTCATTGTTCAAGGTTCGTTGGGCCTTTGACCCATATCCCTTGGGCTTGGGCACCAAAAACCAGACCCTACATATATATAGATATATTAATCCATGGTTTTTCGATATAATTTCTCTTAATCAATAAAGTCATCCATATAATTAAATCTCACACAATACACCCCACGTTATTGTATTTTTTTTTTCACATTTTTTTCCCAATATGCAACTTACGCTTTTGTTTTAATCTAATAAATTCATCTTACTTATTATTCTTTGCTTCTGAATTTGTGTGCGTGATATTATGCCAAATGAAGTTTACTATAAAAAGCAAAACAATAGACACCCATTTAAGTTCTTGGCTCTCTTATGTAAGTTTTTATTTTATTTTGTATTCTCAAATTTTGAACTCTTTTGTGTATGTTTTGTTTTTTCGTTTTCATTATTATATTTAATTTGTACAATGTGTTGATTTTTTAATTAGACTATCACTAGGAAAAAAATTGTATTGAGAAACTTTTTTTTTTTATTGTTTGTGTGGGCTAGAGTATAGATTAAATATAATACAAATAGGAATGATCAAACTCCTTATATTAAGAAATTAACACAAATCACAAAGAGAATTTTCAAATATAAAAGTAATTAAACACTAATAAAGTACAAATTCTAAACAATTAGAACTTAAAACAAATTTTTTTATAAAAATTATTTACTTATTTTATAATTTATTATTCCTATTTATTTAATAATTTTGTTTTAATTATTTTAAAAAATAGCTTACATATGAATTTTCATCAAGCTGTGAATCACATGGGAATAACACTAGTTATAAGAGTAATATTACAGTTACAAACTATTTTATAACATTTTTATAAACTATTGATGCTTGAGCCATCCTTGTTTGTGATGGATCATCCGCATGGGAGCTCAAAGTGGGAAGATCTTTAGACACTATATAAAAAGAAAGGAAACCACAAGAAGTGAAAACCTCAGAAGTGAAAGAAATCTTCC
Source organism: Quercus ilex subsp. ballota (assembly GCA_032727855.1). NCBI lineage: Eukaryota > Viridiplantae > Streptophyta > Magnoliopsida > Fagales > Fagaceae > Quercus > Quercus ilex. The sequence goes on from CM064919.1 coordinate 1,703,954, forward strand.
ACAAGGTTAGGACGAAGCCTTGAAAATTTGATCCTCTATTCCTCGATCTCCAAGGCAGCTAGTGTTTATGGAATGTCTCTACTCTATAGAATTGGATTTCGTAATTTAAAAAAATAATAAAAAGCCGACATTTTTTACAGCTGGGTGTTCAGAAATGTGAAATTTAAAATTGCCTTCAAAGTCATTATTGAATCTGGAATTTCACTCCCGGATTATAACATGGCACACCAAATCTAACATGGACAAATTTGGTATCAGGTATGCACAATTCAATTATTCAACAATCAGATTGCATGTTATTTGTCTTTTTAAATACAGGATATCAAATATGTCTAAATTGTTTTAGTCTCACTCAAAATTTTGTTTTATTCATTTTTCATCAATAATCTGCCAAATCCCTCAATTAAAAAATATTTAAAAAATAAAAGACCATGGGCCAATACTTTATTTGTGTTGCTATCTTGCTGGCCTAATTGTTACAAGACTACAAAGGTCAAGATAACCAAAGATCATACTAACAATATATTCAAAACAATTAAGTCTATAGGTACAGTCTTTTTTCTGTTTGTGATGTGGTAAACCAAACTGAGATGAGTGGTAAAATGCATATGAGAGAGTCTGTGTTCAGTCAAAGATATTAATGAGAAGTAGTAGGCATCCATGAAACAGAAGATTGTCCCATAAAAAAAGAAAAGAAAAAAAACAGAAAGTTTACCAACTTTTGGATTCAGGAAAATATTGGTAAGATGGTATAATTCTTTCTTACTGTACAAGAATTTCGGGAATCAAACTCAAAATCTAAGCCTAGCCCCTCCCCAACAAATTGTTTGCCTTTGTCATTGAACTGTCTGAGAAAAAGTAGATAAATACATTGAAGATTGGCTGTAAGCATCAAAAGGAGTGGCACCAATGGTCCCTTCTAACTTTCCCCTTGAGCTTCTCTAATTGTACAACAATTAATGATCTATTTGAAATCCGCTTATTTTGCTGAAACTAAAAACTTTTTGCTGAAAATACTGTAGATAAAAATAAAAGTTAGCTAAAACAGTACAGTGAAACTCATGAATAATACAAAAAAATGCAGTGAGACCTATAAATAATAGCAAAAATAAGCTGACTTTTTAATTTGAAGCCAAACACACTAAATCTCTTCTTCACGCAACCCTACCTAGGGACACCTAACAAAATTCTTGACACCCAACTAGAGGGTGTACTTTACTTTTAGAAAGATTGAAAGGGGAACATATCCAACAGGTAGGGAGGAAGAAAGAAAACAAACCATATGAAACATATTTAGCCTATCTTTAGGTATTAAAGAAGAAAAATTATCTTATAAAACCATCTCAAGAAATACATTCACGTCCAGTTTTCAAAAACCAACTAATGGTACCTGGGAAATAATTGTAACATCTCTCTCTCTCTCTCTCTCTCTCTCCTATTTACATTTTTCTTGACTTTCTCTAAGCATTTGGGCCAAGAGCTTTAACTTGTTATGTAATTCTCTACATTTCAGTATCTAAATGAACATGGTATGTATCTCTTGGATACAAAATATCTAACTATTTTATATACTGAAAAACCCATTACAACATGTTCAATACAGCACAAACTATACAGCCTCGGTGAGCATTAAATAGATCTAATACTGTTTTTAGCTTTTTACAAAATGGTATTTAGATTCAACATAGCTTTCTGCAACCCATAGAAATGATCCAAATGCGACTGCCTCCAAGACTAGCATTGTCAATCCAGTGAAAGTAATTGCAAGTACTTCATCATTAGAAGTGTCAATTGAACCATCCTCTGCAATCCGAATGTCAGGCCTCCCAAACAGGGCCTGCGTCTGCTTTTCAATCAAAGAAATAGCTTCTTTGGATCTTATAGTAGCATATCTCTGAAGAGTCTCTGCATCCAAGTACATAACATAGGATCTCAGTCGGTATGATTTGCCTTCACCAGTATTCATCAAATTTCCCCCATCACTCTCACCACCATCATCAGTAAACACCCGGATCAATGAGTCAGGATCCCAGAGCTGTTTTGTTGGAACTGGATCATCAAAACTTACCTGGTCTTTACTTAAACCATCAGTAAGGGTATTCATGGTTCTTTCGAGTTGAAACCGTTCATCAACTCTTTTGAGAAAATATCCATACATTATTGAAGCAGCATACAGCTTTCCAAGTTTGATTTTGCTCATCTGAACAACTGTATCAAGGGGTCCCACAAGTCGCTCTCCAAGTACAAGAGATAAGTGGCTCTGTATCATCTCAAAAGCTTCTGGGGAATGAACAGATTCAAGTTTGTGTTCCTGGTTAGGCCAAGAATCCAGTAGCGCAATAGATTTTGAGGTTTCTGATATCTTAGGGATCATCAGAATGTCCTTGTCCATAAATTTCTGTATAATTAAGCAGTATATTATCTCTTCCAGTGCCTTACGCCTTTCTTTCTCTCTGACTTCAGCAATTCTCCTAAAATACAGAGTTTTAGTTAAATCAGTTACAACATATTACCAGCAGGTGAACAATTTGGCAGGCAACTGGGGTAAATTATTTACCCCCACCCCCCAAAAAAAAGGATACAATGATGCAAGCCAATACACATGTAAAAGAAATTGATTATTTTTATAGATCTTTATAGCCTTTTGTGCACTATTGCCAGTGGTTGATGCAAGAATTAACTCTAAAAATGGGGGCTTGTGTTTGGGAAACAAAAGAATAAAACAAAGCAATAGGAACTACAAATGAGCACTGAGAGTTGCTTGAAATCAACACCAAGCAGGAAAACCTAGGAATTAGTACCTAAGTTGCTAGGAATTAGCAACTAATATTGGGAAATTCCAACATAAAATTTTATTCATCAATCAGCATTAATTCTTGCTCGGCTCTTTACATCATTCTCTTTTGGTTGGAGAAAACTCGACCTTGAGTTTTTAGAATTTTTAAGGAGAACTTGATACTTGATACTTGCAACAACTCTTGATGCACTTTTGACAGCACTAAGAACAAAGAATCCTTCTATTCTACCATATAATTGAATTAGTTTGAAATGATAAGCGTGCATTTAGATTAGCTTTTTTCTTTTAACTTATTAGCTTATTTACAACTTTTTTAAACTTTTTAAAAGCCTTGTTTTTTCTAGGTACAACTCTACTTATACCCTCTTTCAGCAAATAAGCAAAATGCTATCAAGATGGAGTCAAGTGTTACAAATGAGACAGCCTTATCTTGAACCATAAGAAGCATCATTGTACCGAGCCTTTCAACTTCAGGCACTATGAGGGTTGATGAGTAGCAGATGCATCAAACTCATTTTCATTTTTTTACAATATGAGCACCCTAACTCTTTGCAATCCCATTTAACTTTCTCTCTGTCAAGTAGTGACTCTCCAATAGATTGTATTAGATCCACCACACATAGTTCAAGATGTGTTAATTCTAAATTTGCTGGCACTTGCATTTCTTTTTCAACACTAGGTTATGGTAGTACTTCATGTTCCTAATCACCAAGATCTCATTGAAGGATTGAAGGATTAGGAAGCTCACAAGTAACACTTGCTTCAAGTCTGGAATCACCTTATGGAGCATAGAGAAAGGAAAAACCTTGAATTCCACCACATCAAAGTCATTTGAAATCACAAAATCACGTGTAGAATCAGCATAATCTCATCTAGAATCATAAGAAGCACTATGGTTTCAACCTCTTCAACTTCACCAGAATGTAGATCTTCAAGCACTATGGAGGGTCGATCAGAAGCACAATCAACAAATTCAACTTTCACATCATGTGCACACTCTAACATAATACTCTCTTGAGAAACCATCTCTTCACCTTGCTGCTCTTCAAAAGGTTTGTTTCCTTGTACGCATGTTAGACCAACACTAGTTGGGGCTTGTGCGTCTCTATCAACATTAGGCTCTAGTGTTACTTGAATGTTTCTCCACTACCAATATCCCATCATCAATGTTGTCTTCTATGGGGGTAGCAATAATTTCATTGTGATCTATCATCCTTCGTTTCCCAATTGATTCAGTTTGAGTCTTCACTTGCTTCACTTGTTGGGCCAAGTCTAGGACACTTTTCATTAGTTTTTCAAATAATGCCTTTAATTCTTTGAAGTCTTCCTTCAATTCCTTGAAGTTTTGACGAAAGGTAGATTGTCCAAGAGTGCATTGAGGACATGAAAGCATGCAATTAGCTGGCTATTCCATTTCCTCGTACCGTTACTTTGATCTTGAAAATTACCACACTGAGATTGGGGTAGATACTTAGCTCAAAAGTATGGTGACAAATATTCGTCACAAAAATTTTCTTTCATATCTTCCCATGCAGTAATGAGAGGTTTATACTTTATATAGCGCATATATTCGAGATCCTCATAGAAAATTTGTGCTCCATCTCTTAACTTCAACTTTGCATACCTAACTTTTATGTCATCCGAAAAATTTGCTTGTTTAAAGAATCGCTCCATCCCATTAATCCAGTTGACATAATCCCATGAATTATTTTTACAACCATCAAAATAAGGTGTTTTTGATATTACCATTGCTCAATGAACAAGAATCTTGACTGCTTAACTTGACGTTGAAAGTTGAAGAACACTACACAGGTTGGCTTCTACCTTCTAGGTTTAATGTTCAATCGGCTAATCTGACTTCTTTTTGGAAATTGGGTTAATGGGCTGACCAGGTGGGACTAGGCTTGGCTTTCTCTTCTTCCTTTGAAAATTGGGTTGGGTCAGGTTTTTTTAAAATAAACTAAGTTGGTTTACAAGTTTGGGATTTTTTTTTTTTTTTTTGGGACCGAGTTAGGAAATGATGGGTTAAAGTTTTACTCAAGAGAAAAAATAAACTATGTTTGGGTCACACTAGATCAGGTAGTGTTTTAGAAACAAATGTGCCATAGTCTTAAAACAAAAAGGCTAGGTGACAAGTTACCTTTTGAGATCGGGTTGATGGATTCCTAGGGGACTTGCGGTAGCACGACAATGAGCAAGTGATGGTCATGGCAGCGTGAGGCAAGGATGGAAGGTGCCCGTGGTGAGTTGCTGCAACTGGGGCTTCGAGTATGTACAGTGGTAGTCACAGCAGCAAGCGAGAATTAATGGAGGTGGATCTCCGGCGTGAAGAAGGCCAAAAATTGACAATCTAGGGTCAGTGGCAGCTGGACTTCTACACTGTCTTTGTGGTTGCAAAAGGGTTTGGTGATTTGAGTGGGACTTAGGATTTGTGGCCGTGGGGTTGGGGCCTTGGATGCACTGGCAGAGCCAGAGAGGGCGAGGGGGGGCACCTGCTGATGCGGGAAATGCAAGAAAATTATTATTTAATATTATTTATGTTCGCAAGTCAATTGTATTTTTATGTTTTAGGTCCTAATAGTTTATTGGGCTATTAGTATTTTAATTTGGGAAGCAAGCTTATTTTTGTAATAAGACAATTAGAGTTTCCTAGCCAATTAGAACTAGAGTTTAGCAATCTTTTATAAGCAACCTATTGTACTCCTTGAGGAGTTAGTTGATATTTTGATGAATGAAAACAATGGCTGCAAGTACCCCATTGACCCAATCTCAAAGGTAACCCAGTACAGCCCCCTCTGCATTATCTACTTTCTTTAGCCAAAAAAAAAAAAAATCCAACCAACCCATTTTAGAAACAAACCCTTGCCGACCCATTTCTTAACAAGCCCACAGCCCACATTTTACAACACCAGTTTTCTTTATAAAAAAAAAGGGAAAAGAAATAAAGTGTTGTTGCTGCCAGCCCATTGCATGTATGGGCCCTTAAGTTGTTTTTTTTCACAGATCCATTTTGTCCAATTAGACCCACTCAATTGTGGAGCCAAGCCCATGACTATCAAGTGCAATAAGTTGGCCACTGACAAGGTGAGCTATGGTAATATCTAAAGCACCTTATTTTGATGGTGGAAATACTTCTCCACGAGATTTTGTCAACTGGATGAATGGGATGGAGCAATTCTTTGAGCAAGCAAATTTTACAGATAACAAAAAGGTTAGGTATGCCAAGTTAAAGTTAAGAGGTAAAGCACAGAGGTTTTGGGAAAATCTTGAATATTTCCACTATATGAATTATGAACCTACCATTAGTATATGAGAAGATATGAAAGAAAAGTTTTGTGATGAGTATTTGTCACCATACTATCGAGCTAAGTATCTACCCCAATCTCAGTGTGGTACTTTTCAAGTTGAAGCAAATACGATGAATCCTCATCCTCATCCCATTTCATGTCCTCAGCGCACTTTTAAACAATCTACCAAGGAATTATCTACCAAGGAATTAAAGGAATTATCTGTCAAGCTTATGAAAAATGTTCAAGACAAGATTGCTCAGATGAAGCAAAAGAAGACTCAAACCGATTCAAGTGGGAAACCAAGGATACTAGATCACAATGAACTTATTGATCCCCCAATAGAAGACAACATTGATGATGATATCTTGGTCGTGGGGAATCCTCCAGCAACACCAAAGCCTACTATTGACATAGACGTACATGCATCGACAATTGTTGCTTTAACATGCGTGCAAGGAAATGAATCTATTAAAGAGTAGCAAGGTGAAGAGATGGTGCCTAAAGAGAGTATTATGTTAGAGGGTGCACATGATGTGAAAGTTAAAGTTGTTGAATGTGCTTCTGATCAACCCTCCACATTCCTTGAAGATCTACCTCTTGGTGAAGTCGAAGAGGTTAGAACCACAATGCTTCCTATGGTTCATAAGGTTCAAGAAGAGATTATACTGATTCCACACATTGATTTTGTTATTCCAAATGAGTTTGATGTGGTGAAATTCAAGGTTTTTCTTTTCCCTGTGCTCCCTAAGGTGATTTCAGACTTGAAGCAAGTGTTATTTGTCAGCATCCTAATCCTTCAATGCTTTAAAACTCGAGTCAAGTTTTCTCCAACTAGAAGAGAATGATGCAGGAGATGCAAGAAAATTATTATTTAATATTATTTATGTTTGCAAGTCAATTGTATTTTTATGCTTTAGATCCTAGTAGTTTATTGGGCTATTAGTATTTTAATTTGGGAAGCAAGCTTATTTTTGTAATAAGCCAATTAGGGTTTCCTAGCCAATTAGAACTAGGGTTTAGCAATCCTTTATAAGCAACCTATTGTACTCCTTGAGTAGTTAGTTGATATTTTAATGAATGAAAACAATGGTCATTTGGTCTGGTGCTGACTCCAGGTCTACCCTAGGTGCTGTCTCCTAGTGGTTTCTCTGCTTGGTACTAACTCCAAGCAAGATCTAGGTGCTGACTCCTAGGTCATATCTTTTATTTTTCCGTTATTTCGGTTTCGTTCTGGTTGTCCTGCGTCACCTGCCCCCTGAACGACTCCTAAAAATTTCTAGCATTAGTAGTCTAAAGTAATTACTCACTGACATGGAGGAAAAAAAATTAAAAAAAGGACTTCTATTTGGTTGAAAGTGACTGACACAGGAAAACGAAAGAAAAAAAAGTTCTCAAACACCAAACCATGTAAGCTTTTCACCAATTTCACTATTCTTATAAGGCTGCGTTTGAATCGGGTGAAAAGCATTTCCAGAAATGCTTAGTATTTACGGGTGTTTGGTTGGTTTTGAAAATAGCATTTTCCGAAAATTATTTTCCGTTGACCGTGTAAAATGTGGCTTTGACCCGGAAATCGTTTTACGTTTTTATTTTACCTTCAAACGATTTCCAGAAAACGCAACAAAGAAAGGGAGCGAGAGAGAGAAGAGAGAACGCAGCGAGAAAGAAGAGAGAACTCGGATGCTCCAGATCGCCGGCGAATTCCGATCAAGCTCCAGATCACTCCGAGCTCCAGATCGCTCTGCCTCCACGCATCGATCGAGCTCCAGATCGCTCCGATCGCTCCGACTCTAAGCAACGATCGACTCCGAGCTCCAGATCGCTCCGAACCCACACGCCGTCGCCGTCACGTCGAACCCACACCCGACCCAGACCCAGACGACCCATCGCTCAACCCAAACCCAGAACCAGAGCCGGCGACCCATCGCTCTCTCTTCCTCGATCTCATCGACGACTCGGTTTGCGTTGTTGCCGGAATTTGCGTTGTGTTGTTGTTGTTGTTTTTTTTTTTTTTTTTTTTTGGATGAACTGATTGTTGTTGCCGGAATTTTATTATTGTTGTTGTTGTTGTTGTTGTTGTGGTGTTGTGTTTTTGTTGCCGGAATTTGTTGTTGAATTAGGTGTGATGTTGAAATTTTTTGTAATAAAATTTGTTTGGATGTTGAGAAAATGTGAAAAATTTTCCGGAAAATAGCATTTTTAGAATACATCCAAACACATGAAAATATTTTCCACAACAATTTTCATAATTCAACCAAACACTTAAAAATATTTTCCTTTTCCGGAAAATAGCATTTCCGGAAAATATGTATTTTCCGGAAAACGTTTTACACGAAACAAACACAGCCTAAGTAGCATTTGTCTTGTCATACGTGTTGCACCTATTTCACTATTTTTTTTTAATTTTTTTTTTTATATCATTACTTACACCATTTTCACTATTTTTGATACTTTTCACAGCATTTTATCCTTGAAAGATGCTAGAGATACTACAAAATTACTACTTATGTCTTACAAATTGGCATGTCACCAATCACAAAAAATAATTTCAAACATTTATTCATTATATTTTTTAAGTAACACTAATCCCATTTTTACTCCATCAGTTTGTAAATTTTTTAATAGCTATGAATTGGTTATTTTTGTTTATTTATTTTAATAATATGAAATATATTCATATTTGCTTACAATTGTTTATTTATTTTGTTATTATTGTTGATTAATATTTTTTAGATTAATTTCACTTTTAATATCGTCTTTTAATTTTGCCCCCTCTAGACTAAAATTCTGGCTCTGTCACTGCTTGAATGGTTGGGATGTTTGCATCAATGGTGGTGATATGGTGGTGCTAGCAAAATTTTTGTGGGGTTTTCTAGTGGTGGTAAGAAGACAACAGTGATTGGGATTTTTGATGGGTTGGTTCAAGTGGCTTCATGACTACAGTTCAGCAGATTTTTTTTTTTGGGTGTGATTTTCTTCTAGTTCTGGATTGACTATAGTGGTGTTTCGTGCTTCAAACAAATCGTATTTTGCTCTGATACCAAAAATGACGCAGGACAACCAAAACTATTGAACAATAAAATTAAAAGACAGGAAAATAAAGTGATATGACCTAGGAGTCAACACCTAGGCCTGGCTTGGAGTCAAGCACCAAACAGGAAAACCACTAGGAGTCAGCACCTAGGGCGGAATTGAGGTCAACACCTAGGGCGGAACTGAAGTCAACACCAAACCAAAGAGACCAAAAGGCCATTTTTCATTCATCAAAAAATCAATCATCTCCCAAGAGGAGTACAACAGTTTGCTTATAAAGGATTGCTAAACCCTAGTTCTAATCGGCATAGGAAACCCTAATTGCCTCATTACAAAAATAACATTGCTTGCAAATTAAAATACTAATAGCTAAATAAACTGTTAGGACTTAAAACATAAAAAAACAATTGACTTGGAAACATAAATAATAATAAACAAAAATCTTCTTGCATCTCTCGCATCAGTAGTATTGATACTTTTTTCAAAGGTACAAAAAGAGTGAAATTGCTCCAATGTTTTCATCACATCGTCCTTTACTATATGCTAGCATGTTTGAAAAAAATGCCATTGTAAAACCATTAGGCTTAGGCGCTTTATCACCACTCATGTCTTTCACAGCTTCCAATACTTCCTCTTCCCCAAAGGGAACCACCAAACCCTCTGCCTTACCCACATCAAGAGCATCAAAATGCATCCCATCTAGCATTGATCTCCACAGGGTAGATTCAAAATAAAGTTTTTCATAAAACTGAACAATACCTGCACATATGGCCTCTTGAGTTGTGGCTATAGTTCCCTCCATAGAAATAGACCCGATGAAATTATTTCTGTGGTGAGAATTTTCCATTTGATGAAAAAATTTAGTGTTTTGATTTCCCTCCCTTACACAACACTCCGGATTTTTGTCTCCAACTAATTTCTTCCATGAGCATAACTTCTCTAGCATCCGATGCCGCTATCTCTCGTAAGAGATCTTGCTTGCTGATCCCAACATGCCCAAACACCTCTTTATTCCACAACTTCAAATCTTGTTTCAAAGCCTTTAATTTTTGACACACAACATGACTTGAAGATCCTTGAAAAAAATAGCCCTGCCACCATTGTTTCACTCTCTCCACGAATCCATCAAATTTTAGTCACGTTCTCAAACTTAAAATAGGATTTACCTTGTTTAATATTACCACTGTCAAATATAACAAGAAAAGTGGTCAGATTAAGGACAAGGCAGTAGACTCTGAGCTAAATCGGAAAATGTTCCTCCCAATCTCTAGTGACCAAAAAACGATCTAATCTTGATATGGAAGAGTTTCCTGATTGTTTGACCATGTAAAATGTCCACCTATCAATGGTAAATCCATCAAGCCATGCTCGGAAATAAAATCATAAAATTCCCACATTACTAGCACCAGGCACTGAGCGTCCTCCTCTCAACCGCTCACTTTGGAATCTGAAAAGATTAAAATCGCCCCAATGCACCATGGTAACCCCCACCAACTATTGATGACTGTAAGTTCATCCCAAAGTACCTTGCAATCACTGTCCCGATTTGGCCCTTAAACTCTTGAGAATATACAATTGAAATTGTCTGCAACAACGAAATTTACACGATAAAGAAAAAAATTCCTTCACAAAATCTAATCTTTCAAGTTTCAACTACCCATCGGTCCTAAAAAACCAGAATACCTCCTGAAGCACCTTCTACTTGCACAAAATCCCAATCTACATATTGATTACCCCAATAAACTATAAATTACTGCTCCATTAATGACCCCCATTTTTGTTTCTTGAAGACACCACATCAGCTTTCCACATCCTCAACATATTTCTAATTTCCAATCTTCTATCCCTATCGTTCAATCTCCTCACATTCCATGATAATAGCCTAAGATTCATTAGAAAAATTCTTCCCCTCTTGTTATCATAGTTCATTGATGACCTCAAGCTTCATAACTCTCGAAGACCTCTTTGGTTTGACCCATAATTTTTTATTGGCGTTGTGTGTACCCTCCATTTAGCTTCAATGGCCATGAACAAATTAATGGCTTCCTCCTCGAAACCATCAAAAGATAACCCAAAAATCTACTAAAGCCCCTAATTCTCCTCATCACCCAATCAAATGTATTGCGCGAGAAACACTTACCTCGTCACCTTCGTAAAGCATGAGCTCACATCTAAGGTTGCACTCTCCTCTATAGTCGGAACCATAACCCAGTGTGCTGCATCAAGTGACTCTTCAGTTTCAGTGTTGTCATGTATCCCAGCTTGGGTCATGGTCAATCCCATTGGAACTTCTAACATGCATCCCGGCTTGGATCGAAGATATCTTTTGATTAAACCCTTTATCACACTATAGAGAAAGATGTGAGTAAATATCTTTCATTGCTCCCAGCAAATAAGAATTCAAATCAAAGATGGTGGGGCTAATATTATACAACATTGATCGGAGAAAAGACACCGACCACAAAGTCAATGCTTCTTGCCCCTTCATTGTCAGCGTCAAACCAAAGAGACAAACCCCATCAGATATGAGAATGGCTCTACATTCCGGAATTCGTGAGCATTGTCTTGCTACCACGAGTTTAGGGACAAGGCTCGCTTGACCTGCCTTTGAGCACTCTCCCACTTCATATGTGCTTGGGCCTGATAGAATTGGGCTGAAATAAGGTCCATTTCTTTGGTCATTCGGTGTTTGTTGACCCATTGAAAGAGAAGGGATAAAATTTGGGCCCAGACCCATATTTTCACTATTATGACCATCAATTTTTTTACTAATGGTTACTCGTGGAATCCATTTAAAATTTTTTGTCGCATTTATTGCAATCCCATGAGACCCACCTCTTTCCTCCCTCAACCACCTCCACCCTCAAGCCATTCCGTATCCAACGCAACCTTTCCTTATCCAACATGAATTCCGAATATAACACTCCTTCCCATTATTATTTTCATTTGAATTTGAACTAAACTGTAACATGAATCTTTTTTTAATTTCTTCCAGAATTTTCTCTCCAACTTTAACGTTTTCAATAATGCGCCGACCACTGCCATTCCCACCTCCCACAGCTATCTGACTAGGTTTACCACCAATCTTTTCAACTGGCACCATCTTTATGGGTTTAGATGGCTGGGTTTCACCGCGTCCTCCTCCCCTAACTGCCTCTTCCCCTTGCCACTGACAATAGGTTGCTGTGGCTGCTCCATGCCACTAGTCTTCTCTTGCCCTTTCACCACTTCTGCGAAAGACAGAGAGATTTGAATCTCTGAATTGTGCTTATGCTTCTGGGCAACAGCTTTTTCCTGACGTAAACCTACCAAAGCATGTTGATTGGGTTCCAGCAACTTTGTTAATTCAATCCCAAAACCCTTCCAACCACTTTTTTCCTTGCCTTTAGGCACGATGATAGACCTCCTTAACCCGCCAACCTTGACTTAAGTCTCAACTAGATATTGCCCAAAATAATTTGAGCTCCATTGAAATGTGTAAGCGGTATCACCTTCCTTGAACGTAAAGAATTGTTTGGGGTTAACCCCAACAATGGTAAGTTCAATATTATTCATCAACCACCGGGCAACACTGTGCAACTTTCTTGCCCATAACCACTGATTTCATGAAGTTCTTGCCCCATTCAAAAATCCATCCATAAAACAGAAAAACTTTCCCCTTCCTCTACCACCAGTTGGAATAATTTAGATTCAATAAAGAAACTATGAATCCCACCCATACCGGACGCCTACAAGAAGACTAAAAATGAGACCTACAAAACTAAAGCTAAGGATAAAGAATGAATAAAGTAAGGGTATTCAGGGTGGTGGCTACCATTTAGATTATAGATAAAGCACATGTTCTGAACTTCAAAGTGACGATGTTTGTATCTAATATTGAATGCTAAATTCTCCAAGGGTTCTTGAAGAATTATTTCACAAATGTATCAGAACAGCAAAATTAATTCCACCCCAAGAGCAAATTAGCCTATAATCTTGGTATTTTTGAGGCACTAGAAAAGGTTAGATGCTGATTAATAATTCCCAGCACGGCAACCATCATATTAATTTAAAACATCTCGAAATGGAAGATACAAGCTTCAGGATTGATGATTGGAGCTGGGGACACAAGCAAGGTAAGAAAAATCCATATTAATGAAATCTCTCAAAAAAATTTCATAGAAGGGACACTACTAAATTCAATACTGACCAAGAGCCAAAGAGAATATGCTACATTCCTAACAATAATAAATTCAAGTTGTTTGAATTCATCCTCAAAGATGCTTTCATACTCTAATATATTGTTTCTTCCCGTATTGTTTAATTCTTTTTTACCATTGGTAAGTACACACGCACCCAATGGGCATTAAACCCATGACCTCATCACAATATATAATTAGCATCGCATCACACACACACACACAAGTTCTCCATGTATATATATTCCTTTCATAAGTAAAATTCAAATGGAACTCATCACAATATATAATTATGAGGCACCCATAAATTCCTTAATGACCTTGACACAAAAAGGCTATACTTCATTCCTAACAAAAATGACCTCAAGTTGTTTTAAGGTACCCTCAAAGAACCTCTCATATTCTAGTTTACTGTTTTTTTCTGGTGTCCACCACCTCTGGATGAAATCATTAATAGTACAAAAATCAGCATACATCAAGCGAACTGCAAGACATTATCTGTAATGCTATCCCTTTGTTAGGAATCAAAGGGATTCCAAAACTTAACAAATGAATAGTTGTATTAATATGATCAATTACAGAATACTAATAAATATGAGGGACTGGAGATGAGAATACTTACTTGTGCAGCAGATCTTGAGAGGAAGGAGTTTCCTCTCTCTGGGCATCTCTAAGACTTTGAAGGTTCTCAAGTTGCTGATCAACGGCTGCCGGAAGTAGATGAGGATGGGTTTGCAAAATTTGCGCCAAAAGCTGTCCAACTGAGGATTCAAATTCAAGAGGAGCAAATCCAGACAAATTATCACTTGAATCCCCCGAGGCTTTAACGGCAAGGCCTTTTGCTCGACATTTGTGCAGTCCAGTTCCTAGCTTGGGAAAGCAAACCGAAGGACAGCTCTAGAAAAAAATGTACTTTTGTTTGAGATACAGAAACAAGCATCCCAACACATGGATCTATAAAGAGTAATTATACAATACTCTAGGAGTACAACAATGCCGTACTCCCTCCTCTTCTCGCACGCATGAATAATATCATATTCATAGGGAATTTCACATCAAGTTTGGGACTTTCTCTAAAATGAGCCCCAAATGTTATGATTTTTAATAACAAATTTGGCTTACTTTCAGTACTTTTTTAAAAGAAAGTCTCATTTTATTTTAAATACACAATGGCAAGTGATAGTGGGTTTTAATCTCTACCTTTTATTTAGTTAGTGGGTGATGTGGTAATTTTTCATTAAACAAAAGAAGATTCCAAGTAAGCCAAACCCTTTAACAACAAGTATAGCAATTGTGTGGTAAAGTCTAAAATATATGAATTTGACTAAAAATGATGAATCTTATCTATAAAAAAAATTCAACTACATAGACTCAATAATTATAAGGAAACTTCCATTTTAAATTCTCATACCCTCCAAAAAAAATAATAATAAGAGATGAATTTTCATCCTTTTGTTTTCCTTTGGCTACATTGGATGAGTGACAAAGCATATATGAATTTTCAATTGGCAGGCACATACATAAGAGTAAGAGGTTTTAAGTATAATAAAAATATATATAATAAAAAATAAAAATAAAAAAAGGTAAGAGAGTATAGAGGAAAAAAGAAGAGAGCAAAGCATGTATATATGTATAGTATACTTACTTTGGAAGAAAATCGAGAAGAAAGGAAGAAGTGGTTGGAATCGGAGAGTGCGTGGGACTTGAGATTGATGGGCGACGGAATTGCGACTAAAACATCGCTCACAGCCCCTGTAATCTGCATTATTATTATTATCTACGCACGCTCTAGGGCTTTTTCTTTCACCACAAACTCACTCAGACAGACTCTGTTTTCTGATACTCTCTTTTTCTCTTTGCTTTTTCTTTTTGGTTTATTTTATTTTTATAAATACTTTTTGATGGTTAATAAAACTGTCGGGGTTTTACTTTTACTTTCCATGATTTTTTTTTTTTTTTATTTTAGCGCAATGCCTAATTTTTTTTTTTTTTTTATATATAGGAAAATACTACTGCATATTAATAATAGTAGACAGGTACATCTATCCAAAAAAAAAAAATAGTAGCCAGGTACAAATCACAACAATAAGAGTCAAATACAATAATGACAGGTGGACCTTAGGGTCGTATAAGTAAAAAGAATGCAGCAAAATATTTCTCTAATAACTAGCCTCTGAGCATTTTCTCAAAAAAAAAAATTAGCCTTTGAGCACTAACTCACACGCGTGTTCAGAAGCCTTTTTATTTTTTTTTTAAATTGATAATAATTTACATCATTATAATTTAAAATTACTACATTTTTCAATTACAAAAGTACTTAAGGGTGTAATGAGTGTTATGCATTTTGGATAAAATAAATTTTTCATCACACCCCTAAGTATTTTTGTAATTGAAAAATGTGATAAACTGAAATTATATGGATGCAAATTATTAACATTTACCAAAAAAAAATTGAAGAGCCTCAGAGGCTAGTTTATTTTATTTTTCTTAAAAATAGATAACTTATCAAATTGTTAAGTTCTAAAATACTATTAGATCATATTCAAATCTTAGAGTGACTATATTTAATAGTAATATGTATTAATCTATAAATATTTGTTGATGATTCTATAATTATGTAGGCTAAATACTAATTACTAACTTACATATTCATAATCCAATTAATAATATAAAATTTACAAAAGAAAAAAAAAGTGAAAAAAAAAAATTACCTAGTACTTGATTTCCTAAAATTAAAGTACTATAAAAATAAATAAATAAAGATAACCATAGGTAGGTAAGTGTCAAATTTCAAACCACAGGTAGGTAAATTAAATTTCGACCAAACCACAGATGGGTAAATTATAATTTATCCTATTTTAAATTTGAATTTAAAAAATATATATATATATATCTCAATCTCGTTCCAAATTATATTAAATTTTAGCAATTTAATCACAAATTTGTTTCACATATATTTATTAATGAATCCAAACTCATTTCAAACTCAACTTTTTATTTATTTTATTTTTCGTAAAAAGAGATAATTTATCGAATTGTGAAGTTCTAAAATACTATTAGATCACATTCAAATCTTAGAGTGACTATATTTAAGAGTAATATGTATTGATCTATAAATATTTGTTGAAGATTCTATAATTATGTAGGCTAAATACTAATTAATATCTTAAATATTTATAATCCACTTAATAATATAAAATTTAAAAATGAAAAAAAAAATTATCCAGTACTTGATTTCTTGAAACTAAAGTACCACACAAAAAAAAAAGTTAAAGATAATCTCATGTGGGTAAAGTGTCAATTTCATACCGCAGGTAGGCAACTTAAATTTCGACCAAACCATAAGTGGGTAAATTGTAATTTATCCTATTTTAAATTTGAATTTATAAAAAAAAAAAATATATATATATATATATAACTCAATCTCATTCTAAATTATATTAAATTTTAGCAATTTAATCTCAAATTTGTTTCACATATATTTATTAATAAATCCAAACTCATTTCAAACTCAACTCTTTATTTATTTTTATTTTTTTTATTAAAAAAAAAAAGAGATAACTTATCGAATTGTTAACAAATACTATTAGATCAAATTCAAATCTTAGAGTGACTATATTTAAGAGTAATATGTATTAACCTATAAATATTGTTGACGATTCTATAATTATGTAAGCTAAATACTAATTACTATTTTAAATATTTATAATCTACTTAATAATATGAAATTTACAAAAGAAAAAAAATGTGAAAAAAAAAACCCAATACTTTATTTTTTGAAAGTAAAGTATCATACAAAAAGAAAAAGATAAAAAATAAATAAATAAAAAGATAAAAATAACCTCAAGTGAGTAAAATACTAAAGTGTTAAATTTCAAATAAAAAATATGCAAATTAAATGGAAATATTTGACATGTTTAATCAACAAATAAAAATAATTCTATCGCATCAACTACCAACAGTACAGTCATGTCATACTTAAAAAAATAAAAAATAAAAATGTCATACTAAAAAAAATAAAGAACAAACTTATGTACTCACGTGAGTTATATTGGGGTAAATATTCCCTAAATTCACTCTCTCATCAGACCCTCTCTCCCCCACCATCACTCTCACTCTAACTCTCACTTTCACGCCATTAATCCCTAGCATCTCTACTCCCTAACTCTCTTGTCAAATCTGAAGTTGCAAGTAGCATCATTGATGAGAGCTTGAAAGGAGTGGCAGTAATGGATCTAGTATAAGTGACCAAACAATTGTGAAAGTTCCAATAGGTAATGTGACTAACTACTATGAGCAAAGAAGAGGAAATCAAGAAAGATGGAGTGAAAGGAAATGCTTTGCTTGTATTACCAATACTAGGCGATTGACTTTATATAACAAAACTCAGTTTGTCAGTTATAGCCAATGATATGCACAGTATATATATTAATGTACTTACTTAGATTTAAATGTTTGAGTATTATTGTTCAAAATGATGTGAAAACTATAATTTAAAAAGTTTTGTGAAAACACATATTTAAAGTATTCATAGTGCAAAAAATGTGTTTAGTACTATATTTCTAATAACGTCTTTTCAAAAGTGAAAAAAAATAATTGTGTGTTTGGTACGTGTGTGTGTTTTTTTTTAAAGTGATGACATACAGTCTAATCAATAAGACCTATAGTTTTTTACTTATTTATAAAAGTGTCATTGGGCAACGTTATTTGAAAACTTAAAACTGGTAAGAGGAGTTTACTAAAATCAGTGTTTAAACACCTTAAAATGAGAAACATAACTCAAACACTCCTAAAAAAAATTTCTTACCAAATGAGTTTTTTTTTTTTTTTTTGGCCCACAGTTTTCAATGTTTAAATATTGAAAACTATTATTTAAGTTATCTTACCAAACAAGCCCTGAGTGTTTGGATTGAGGAATTTTGAGTTATATAACTCAAAACTCATCACTCAAAACCCAAAATTTGTGGGATCCATTGAGTGAAAATTTGTTTGGTTAAGTTTTCAATTTTTGTTTCCATAACTCATATCTCAAATTTTTGAGTCATGAGAATGAAAATTAAGAATTGCTCTGAAGGTATTTTCAATTTTTAAGAAATGAGTTTGATGGCATTTTTGTAAATAAGTGCAACCGTGTGGGACCCCGTTAGTGACATGTCACATCCTTGCTCAGTACCGTTGAAAGCTTTTCTCTTCTTTGGCTTTAGCTCCTGCTACACAAACGAAATTAAAACATAGAGTTTAGTGATCATAAAGAAATAAATCCAGAAAATAGAGAAGTCGGAAAAATAATAAAACAATTACATGTAAGATTGATGACCCATTCTTTGATTTTTGGGTTCTTTCGGGGCATAGTAAGAAGAGAAAATCAGTCACAACAGAGCCCCTAGAACTGAAAAGGAAAGAAAAAAAAATGCAGAAACTAGGACTCCTATGATTGAGTGAGAAGAAAAAAAGCTTGGGGTTTGCTGGAGATGGGTTTTGGGGAGATGGAGGTGGAAATGCAGATGATGGGGTTTTTCTAGGGATTTGGTGTGTGTGTGAGATAAGGAAGACAAAACAATTTATTTTGGGTGAGAGGAGAGAGAAGGTCACACGCGGGAGGGAGCAGCGACCATTTTGAATTATGCAGGCTATGGGCTCCACAAAAAAGTTATAAAGTTGAGTTATGAGAATGAGAAACCAGGAATGGCAACAAGTCAAGTTCGGGGCGGGTTTCTTTATGCCCGAACCCGCCACATGTGCCCGCCCCTGTTACCCAAACCTACCCTGTTTAATAAACAGGTTTTTTTTAGACCCCCAAACCTGCCACGTCGGGCCCTACGGGCCCCATGCCGTCATGCTCGACCCAAAATCACAAACACAAACACAAAAATCAAAAACACAAATTTCAGATTAATGATTGTAAGGTTGAATTTTATCAATCATCTTGTTAGATTTATTCCATGCCAATTTGCTTGTATTTCAGCACTTAGTAACCCTGTATTTAGGTGGGATTCATATAAGGGTAGAGTGTGAGAGAGTGTGAAGAAATGCTCAAGATAATGCAAAGAAGCAGGGACTCGCAGCTAGGACTCGTGGCTGACTCGCGACTGGTAAGCTGCCAACTGCAGCACACGTAAGAAGCATGCGGGGAGATGAAGAGTCACACCAGCTGTCGCACTACAGGACAAAAGTTCCAGGCTGGCCAGGCCATTAACTCGCGACTCAGACCAGTCGCGAGGCCAAGCCGCCAACTTGCCCTGTTTGGGAAAAACTGACTCTTTGCATTCCTTTCTCACCCCATTATATATAGACCCTTATACCCACGAAATGTAGAGAGTTTCTAGAGAGAATTTTGAGAGAGAAACCCTAGAGAAAAACAAGATTGACTCATCCCTAATCTTCACTAAGAGACTCTTCAAATTCCTCTACTCTCTTCCTTTCCATTGATACATCATTGAGAGATTCAAAGGGACCAATAGTTATTGGTTGATGCTATGGGCTATAGTGGAATCCAGTAAGATAGAGAAGAAAAAGGTTCGGTGCAACCTTGTTGGAGCAAAAAGTTTGGAGGGCTTAGGTACCTGGGTAGATTAGGCTTGGAGGGTCTATTGTTGTTCATGTATCCCAACTACATTTTCTAGTGGATTATTTACCGCTTGGAGGGCGACGGAGAGGTTTTACGCCGGACTTCGGTTTCCTCTTCGATAACACATCGTCGTGTTATCTTTGTGTTTGCATCTCTCTTCCCTTAATCTTTGCCTTTTAATTTCTGTTGTGGATATGATTTAATTGGCTTAGATTATTTATCAATTCTGATATTAGCTTATATTCGGGTTCCGCATATTAATTGTTTGATTATAAGCTTGAATTGATAATTTGTAATTTGGGGGTCAAAACGTTCATAGTGTTTTCAACACTAATTGAACTTTCAATGATTTTCCCTTTCAAAATCACAAACACAAACACAAATCCTAACACAAACACAAGCACAAAAATTTTAGATTTAAGATTTTCCCTTTCAAAATCACAAATACAAACACAAATCCTAACACAAGCACCAAAATCACAAATACAAAAATTTCAGATTTATGATTTTCCCTTTCAAAATCACAAACACAAACACAGAAATCACAAAAAGAAAAAAGAGAAGAACATATCATCGAGAAATAGGAATGGCATCGAACCCAAAAAAAAAAAATGGTGGAGAATGAATCCAAATCATTGAGAGTGAGTTACAGTGAGTTAGTGATAGAAGGGGAGTTAGAGTCGACGGCAAGGTGAAGGCGCAAGGAGGAGGGAGAATGGGAGCGATTGAGGGGGGCGGTGGTGAGGCCGTGAGTGTGGCTATGTGGGTTGGTGAGAGTGACGACTTGAGGAGTTGAGGGGGGCGGCGTTGAGGCTGTGGTTGTGTGGGTGAGAGTGATTGGAGATTGAGAAAGGTTGGGTGGCGGCTTAGATGAGATTGAGTGAATGAGATAGGATTAGGGTTTTCTGAATAAGTTTATATATATATATATATATATACACACACACACACACATTAGGTTTTTTTAGTAATTTTAGTTTAACAAATCGAGTCTAGGTTCGGGTTCGGGGCGGGCATCACTAAAACCCGAACCAGCTTCGGGTTTTATAGACCAAACCCTTCTGTTTCGAGGATCGGGTAAAAGCCGACCCAGTAGAGTTGGGTCGAGTAACAATTGTCATGCCTATGAAAAACACGATTTTAAGTTATGAACCAAACAAGAAGTTTTCAGTTTTGGGTTTTTGATAAGATAGAGTTTTGAGTTATGAATTTTAAGTTTTAAGAAAGCCTCAAACCAAACATGCTCTAGCTTCTAAATACAAAGATGGGAATCCTTATATTTCTACAATGATCCAACGCTTAAATAATCTTCATATGACAACGTATGATGATAGACTTGGCTTTGATTGGGACTGTTGTGCATCACTTCTCTTTACAACAATACGGTGCCCTTCTCAAGTTCGTTCTCACCATTCATCATCAATAGTGATGCTATTCTTCAATTTAGAATCGTTCTAATTTTATTTTTTTTACTGCTTTGATTGTCGCTTTGATATGATAATAATAAATTATATAATTGGAATCACATTGGTGGAAATGAGAAAATAAAGCAACTGGATTAGGGGTTAATGATGCGAGAGTGAGGGTGAGGGTGAGGGTGAGGGAGAGAAGGACTATGACGAGAGAGAGTGAGAGTTAGGGATTTAATTTTTGCCCAATCTAACTCACGTGAGAAGAAGTTTGTTCTTAATTTTTCTTAGTATGACATGGTCTTTATTTATTTATTTTAAGCGCAATGTAGCTATACTGTTGGCAGTTGATATGATAGAATAAACATTTTTTTATTAGATCGTTAGACAAGTCAAATATTTCCATCAAAACATAATGGCAGAGACTAAATTAACACTGCACCCAAAAGTTACGGACTAAATTGACACAATTGAAAGGTCAGGAATCAAATTGAGATATGGTGTAAAGTATATGGGCCAATTTTGTAGTTTATCCTTATTCTTACTTAGACTTGGCTCATTTATTAAACAATTCTAAAATGAAGGCTTGAGCTTGAATCATTTATAAACAAATAAACATGAATGAACTTTTTTAACTAATCAAGCCCGACCTATTTATGAACAGTTCATTTATTGTCCTACCACAAAATTAAGTCTCGGCCTATAATAATAAAATGGGCGAGTTAGTTTTGGCAAAATTAAGTTTTCAGCATAGAATAGAAAAGAAAACAAGTATAGTACAAGATGGCCATATACCGAGCAGAGTAGGTTGAGAAACTCACCTTCCTAGTTAAAATACTCATAATGCAAAAAATGTATTTGGTACAATTTTTCAAATAACATATTTTAAAATGTAAAAAAATATAATTATATATTTGATACGTATATGTGTTTTTTTTTAAGTGATGAAAAGAATATTATTTTTCTTAAAGAGAGAGAAAAACAATGAAAAAGAAGAAGTGAGAAGGACAAAGTGTTGTGCTCGTGGAAGAAAAAGAAAGAAAAAAAGAGTTTGATTTTGAGAATGGTCCCCGCAATTTTTAATTTATTTATAAAAAAAAAACTGGTATAAATGAGCTTGCGCGACAAAAAAGTGTTTTGCATATCAAACTGTTTTGCTTCCGTGCTATTCTTTCTTCTTCTCAACAATTCCATTCCGGAGATTTGACTTTCCCTCGAGTTTTGTTGGTTTTTGGGCCTTTCTCTTTTGTTATCAGCTATCCAACGGTGCGTTTAGGTAATTGTCAATTACGAAACTACCCAGCTAATCCTGCACTGGCACTATAAAATTGTATGGACGAAAAAATAAAATCATAAACAAAACCACAAACGCGAAAGCACTGTTGCAACTGCAAGACTCATTCCCTGTTTTTTATATTTAAATTTTAATTTCAACATTACTTCCTTTCTCTCCCTTTTCAGTTTCATAAGTCACAGCACAGCACACATGACACAACAGCCCCTAAATACAATTCTCTAATTTTAACTCTTTCTTAAGGTGAAACACAGATTAGAAAGGTCTTCTCTCAGATTTGCCTAAATTATCAGAATTTCAGGTTCGATTTCCAAATTATTATTATTATTATTATTATTTTACCGTGGATCTCAAAATCGCAATAATAATAGTAATAAATCCCTATAGATAGATGTGGAGGTCGAAATCGAAGGCGGTGTTGATATTGGGACAAAAGGGTTTGAGCGGCACTCGGGTGTTGCAGCACAACAAACACTATGCTCGCATCATCCACACCTCCTCCCTACCTAATTCCAACGACTTTTTGACGCCGTGGCGGTGGCGGCAGCAGCAACAGCAACAGCGTTTGTTTAATGAAAGTAGCACTCAAAGGAGACGCTTTCTCGGTTGCGGAGATGGCGAAGAAGGCAGTGTTCTCTCCAAGGTTTACGAGGAGAAGCTTGTGTTGGGGTATATCTTTTCTTTCTTTTGTTTTTTCCCCACTACTATTTCCTGTATTTTTTTTTTTAGTTAATTGCCAATATTGTTAATTAAAAAAAAAAAATTTATGAAGGCAATTTTTCGGTTCACATTTGAGGAGAGGGGGCACAGTTAGAATAATTATGATTAAATGAATAAATTTACAATTTTCTAAGCCCTCGATTGGGAGGAGGGAATTGAGAGGAGGGAACAACGAATGAAATGAAATGGAAAAGAATGAAAAGAATAATTTTAGATTATTCTTTCCTTCCTTCCTTTGTTTGGGATTATTTCGGAGTTTAAGTGGAAGGAAATTGAATGGAATGAGTAGGAGGTAACACTCATTCTTCTCTATTTCTTTAAAACTTTAAATTTTCATTCTCTCCAAAAATTGAGAGGAATGAGAGGGAATGAAATTAGATTTAATGAATTTTTTTACTAAAATTCTCAAAATACTCCTATATATTCAACCTTTTATCTTAAAATAGAGGTCTAATAATAATATTGTCATAATATGATTCTATTTCTTTCCCTCTATGTTACTCCCAAAGAAGGTTACTTACATTTCATTCATTTCCATTCATTTATTTTAAAACATCTAAACAAGTTTGCTTAATTCCATTCTATTCTTTTCTATTTATTTTCCTTAGTTAAATACATTCCATTCCATTCCCTTGTGAACTCCCAACCAAAGCCTAATAGCTCAAGTTTTTGGGATAACTGGTTACTTATCATAAGCATAGTTTCAGGACATGTCAACTCTTGATCTCAAGCTAGACAAGGTTAATGAAGTTCTTTCATTTCTGGTACTGATTTCCAAAGCTTCCCTCATAAGTTATAGACTTGAGCTGTGCATTTCAGGCGTGGCTTATGGGCTGAGTTTTCATTTCAGGCATGGAGAAACAAATTGTTGAATGTCTTGTCTTCTTGTGGCTGCATTAAATCATTATTTAGATTCAGACCTTTTTTGGTTTTCTAATTGATAGAGACTTCAGCTGAAAGATCTTTTGTTCGCTAGGTATTCTCCAGAGCAGTTGTTTGATGTAGTTGCAGCTGTTGACTTGTATCATGGTTTTGTCCCCTGGTGTCAGCGGTCTGAGGTAATTAAACATAATCCGGATGGATCTTTTGATGCCGAGCTGGAGATTGGTTTCAAATTTCTTGTTGAAAGTTACATTTCTCATGTTGAATTGAACAGGCCAAAGTATATAAAGGTAACAAATTTCCTTTTAGTTTTTGGGTGGTTATTCTTTTTTAAAATAATTTTCTTTGCCCTTTTTTTATTTTTTATTTATGGATTTTAAATAATATAGTAATCAGCTTATAGATTTTGTATGATCTGAAAGTTTGCAAGAAAGAATATGAGAACTATTTACTTTTCTACTACTACATAATATGCATGAGGATGATTGGGGCAAACTGCCAAAGGGAAATACAAAACTATTTTGAATTAGTGTAAGCATTAATCTTAGGTTGACTTGAAGATCCAAGAGCCTTGAAGCTCAACTGGTTGGCACTTCATGGTATTTCTAATGGAGACATCCAAGGTTCAAATCTCCCCTCCCCCATTGTAACTATCGAATTATCGAAAAATCTTAGGTTGACTTGAAGAGATTCCCAAAACCAATAAGCTACACAAAAAACTCATTATCTCCCATCGTAATTAACCGAGGAAATCAAATTCCTCAATTCTCTTCTGCCTTTGTTCTTATCTTTTACTGATTTGCTACTACCAGTGGCTTCCCTATTCAACAAATTAGCTGCTGCCATTTCTGTTTCCAGCCTTTGTAAAAAAGAAATGCAACTTCTCATATCGATTCAAGGGAAGCCCAACCAGTTTACTGAATCCATGAATTCTATATTTCACTCATCTCTAAATATCTAAAGTATCATCAATACACAATAGCTGGTTGTTATTATACAGCTCCACCGACAGTACCCGATCCATATTCCAGCCATAAGGAACAATCATCATCAATGGGCAAACGAAGGAGTTATCACCCACATTTGAACCCAGATTTGGGCCAGCACACATTTCTTTTCCCAAGCCCATATCTTTTTCTGGCCCACAATGACCCAATACTTGAACTTGTGCTGCATTTTGTTTTGCAACCCACTTGTGTGTATCAGCCCTTAAAGGAATGTATCCCGTTGATACCCGCCTCTTTCCCCCTTCAGTTACCTCCACAATTAATCCTCTCCTTAACCAATGCGAATTCCTTATTTCTCTCTCCTTCCCACTGTCATGTGAATTTGAAAATCGTAATGGCAATCTTTTATTTATAACACCCGATATTTTCGCCTCCTCATTAACAATTGCCATATTTGACTGGATTCTTCCATCCCCACCACCCATGACGGCTGGGAGTGGTTTGTCACCCAGGTGTTCCTTCTCATGCTGTTTTATTAGTTTGGGATTGATGTTGAATCTTCAAATCAGAGGGCAAAACCATTTTTTCTCTTTACCTTCTGTTTTCCCTTGCCATTGGCAAGAGCCTGCTGTGCATGCACCACATTTTCTTGTTTCTTTTCCCCTCTAACCACTTCCTTGAAAGACCGATCCAACTGCACCACTGAATGCCTCTTAGGATGCTGTACCAAGGTGTTTCCATGACCTGAAACCACCAAAGCTTGCTTGGAAGGTTCCAAAAGTTTTCTTAATTCTAGCTCAAACACCCTCCAGCCACTCTTTAATTTTCCTTCAGGTATGATAATAACTTTCCTGCGTCCACTGACTCTATGCTCAGTCACTGCCAAATATTGGCCATGGGCATTTGAGCACTGCTGAAAGGTATAAGCTATATTGCATCAATGACACTAATCTCAATTTTAGACATCAACCACTGTGTCGCTTTCTCACCCATAAACACAGATCTCATGAAATGTTTGCCATGTTCGAAAATTCGTAAAACAAAAAAACTTCCCCCCTCCTCTAATACCAATTGGATTAAATTAGATTCAATAAATAAACTTCGAATTCACCCCATACTGATTTTCTTAGCAGTCACCAAAGCAATTTTTGGCTAATTTGAGGTAGCTGGGCCTCCGCTACACTAACCCACCCTTTTTTCTCTTCCTTCTAATAGGTAGTTGTAGTTGTAGATTTCCATATCTGTGAGGCTTTTAAGTAGTTTATTGGAGTGTTAAATACAGAAGGGTTGGTTCTCTTCTCCATATTCCCATTTGTTTAATTGGTTGCTTACCAGGATTTAGTTCTTAATATCCTTGGTTATGAAAACTGGCCTTGAATCATTTGATTATTATACAGTTGCTTTTCTGGTGGTTTCCATTCTGAATTATTCTATATTCTATGTTGTACAGACTACTGTAACGGATAGCAATTTGTTTGACCACTTGATAAACATATGGGAGTTCAATCCAGGACCAGTTCCAGGAACTTGCAACCTGTATTTTTTGGTGGATTTTAAGTTCCAATCACCACTTTACCGACAGGTGAGTTTCCTTTGGTTCAATCTTGAATATTGCATCTTCCGAACTTTGTCAACTTTTTATTTTTTTAATTGGTAAGTCACACACACCCGATGGGTCTTGAACTCACAACCTCATCATCCACCGAGCACTTATAAGGGAGGAGATGTAAGATGAGCTAGAGCTCATTGGCAACTCCCCCTTTTTTTTTTATAGAAAAGCTCATTGGCAACTTTGTCAACTTAAATATTATGCTTATTTGGGTATTGACTTCATTAGGAAAGATAAGAACGTTGAGGTGATACTCATAGCCAACCACCTTATTTTCTTCTCTTTTTTATTTTTATGTATGTCAATGAAGGATGTTAAACACCAACCACCTAAATCCCTTCTACTGACACTTTCATTATAATTTGCTCAAACTAACATGCCCCTTACCATTACCTCTGCTGTCAACCTGCAGCAATGGGTAGCATCTATGACTAAAAGTTTCCATTCTTTTTTTCTAAATAGGAAGCTCCTATTCTTAATTAGCAGAGAATGTGGTAAAAAAAGAAGAGAGCATTTTGCCTGCTTTAGCAAGAACTGCAAGGAATCTAAACTGCTTCATGTTGTCCATGTACAAGCTTGGAGATATACTAGAAGGTCTTGACAAGCTTGACAACAAAAATGATGAAAGTTTGCACTCATGCATAAACTTTCCAGACGAGAGAGAGAGAGAGCTACCGGATCTGGAAAACAATTGGGGGAAGGGAAGCAGCAAGTGGGTATTTTAGGAAATTTATTTTATAAGGTTATTGCATGGGTTGAGGAATAGCTATTACAAGTTTTTTAAGAAGGACTAGTTATTCTTCATTTTAAAGAATAGCTATTCGTGATGAAAAGCTATTCCCTGTAGTAAAAGGATAACCAGACAACCAAATAGTTACTCCTTAGGAATAGCTATTCCATTACATCATCTATTAATGTAGCAAACATGCCCTTAAGTTGTATCCCCTCTGTTAAATTCAAGTTGCTTATTCCAATTAGTTTCCTTTTTAACTATCACCTATATGCGTAGATACTTATCCCCCTTCATATCTGTAATGGAGCCAAAAAAAAAAATTATGTACACGTTTCTTAATGACCTTGTAGCACAGCAAGGGTTATGGTCATCTAAAAAGTTTTTCCTTCTTGGTTTGTTAGGCATTGAATGTTCCACTTGATCTAGTGTACTCTAATTCTCTTAGCTCTCTTCTTTCTTATCTGCAACAAAGACTATGAAATTGTTGCTCTTTGAAGGTTGACAATTTTAGCTCCTAATTTCTTACTTTGAACCTTTCGGAAGTGAGACATATCTCCATTGGTCTGATACTCTAATTCTGTTAGTTCTTCTTTAGCCTTTTTTTTTTCGTTCACCTTTTTGGATAAAATTGCATTTAACTTTATAGCTGTGAAATAGAAATACATGTGACAAATTAATTAAACTGCATTATCTGTTGGACCTAATAACATTACCTGTGTGGGCTGTGTCGCTGCCATTAGCTTCAACAAATTATGAAACTCAGTGAGTTATTTGCAAGAGAGAGTCTCGTGTGTGTTCTCTTATGAGCTTGTGTGCAGACTGTAGCTGGCATTTACAATTTTGATTAGCAATTTATGCAATTTACATTCTGAATTAGGCATAGTTTATTGGAATTATGTGATGAGAGAGAGAGAGAGAGAGAGAATCGGCAGTGATAGTCTGATAACTGTAGTTCTTGATTACATTTTAATTGTTTATGTCAGCTAAATCAACAATTGGAAAACAGTAAGTCTAGAGACAAATTTTTTATACAATTGCTTATGTGGTGGTTGTGATTGGAGCATGATAAAAATGGTGTCAAACGTCAATGGTGGAACTAGGTGAAAGTGATGTTACTCTAATCCCAACAAACCATGTCAATAGTTGTGAAAAACATTGTGTCCATAGCATTCTCATTGGAAAATTGTCAATGAGCTCTAAGGTGGCATCTCCTTCCCTCATGAGTTCAAGATCTACTAGATGTACATTTAACTACCAATCAAATATACATATAATTGGAAAATTGTAACTCTTAAGTCTTATCTTGGGCCTTGTCTATATGTCTGCAATTTGGGGCTATTAATACATCTCATTTCAGTTGTAAATTGAGGGTTCAGAACGGTTTTATATCTATTAATTTTATGAACATTTCAGCCCTAAGGTCAGGACTTTAGGACTTATATATTATGATGAAGACCAACTAGAAGCATTCTAAATATTGACAATGACCTTCTTGTTTTCAGGTTGCATCCGTGTTCTTCAAGGAGGTGGTCTCAAGACTGGTAGGTTCATTTAACGAACGCTGCCGTTTGATATATGGACCGGGGGTCAGAGTCCATGAAAATTCATATGGTCAAAGGGTATGAGGGGTCTTTACATTTAACTGGGGGCGGTGCCGTGTGAACTTTTATTAGAACACATTGGAGAGATTACATTACTATCTCACTAGCCTCTGGGTGATTTTATTTATTTATTTAAATTTTTCTTGCTGCCTGGTGGCCGATTGATCTCTTGGTCATTGTAATTCAATTAAAGCCTTAGAAGCATTCCTATCCAAAAAAAAAAAAAAAAAGCCTTAGAAGCACTTTTTTTCTTGTTATATCAAGTTTAATAACATTTAAAAATTTAATTACTTTCAATATGTGCCTTTTGTTTTTGCATTCACATTATGCGTGCTTAATTATAAGGTCCATGTTTCAGTGGAATCTCTTAATTGGTGTGTGTGTGTGTGTTTCTCTCTGCTTTGCAAGCATGCTCCAGAAGATTCACTAAAAAATTATATAAGTCGATTCTCGAGTGGGTTCCATTTGCTCCCATCATTGCTATACAACCTACTATAGATTAACTGCAAACAAAAAAAAAAAAAAAAAAAAAAATGAAGAAGAAGATTATTGAGATCTATTTTCTACAAATTTCGTTCATTTTCTGATCAACTAAATACTACACGTGTGCTCGTGGAGCCTACAGATTTATGTGAGAAAGTGTAGTACTTTGGATGTACAAAATAATATTTCCATACTTGCAAGAACTTGATTCAAAGATGTAGATTAAAATGGAAACATGATGTGCAAAAGTAACTATAACAAGAGGTTCGCCAACATCTCTTTTCAATCTACCATGATAAAAAAAAAAAAAAAAATCATACAACTAAAGAACCTTTTTCCTCTACTATGATGATATAAAGAAGAGTTAAAAAAATCATAACTCATAAAACCAAAGAATACAGAGAGTTAAAAAGGGGAAAAAAAAAATCTCCTCATACTCCCCCAATTACATTCAAATCAACCTCATCATCATCTTTAATAAATAAACCTAAACATTCTAAAAAAAAGTATCTCTTGAACTCGTGCAACTTTACTTTTTCTCCCATTAGTCATTCATGGGGCAACTTCAACTGCTCTAATTTGGGCTTCAATGCTAACCCTATCGGCTAGTAAAATTTTAGAGTAAATTCCATTCACTCTTCCTGAGATTTGGGCTAATACCAACCGGGTCCAAAAGTTTTTAAAACTAGCAAATTTGGTTCCTAAAGCCAACTTAGTCCCTAAACAGTTAGACCTTAGTGTATGTTAATGGAATTTATCCAAAAATTTATAATCATCAATTAAAAAGAACTATACATGGTTGCTAAAAGTACTATGTGTGTGACATCATGTCATATAAACTCCAATGGAATTAAACAAGAGATGTGATGCAAGACAATAAAGAGGAAATTAAAAGATACCTAAGAATTATTTTGGTTGTGCTCCCTCGTCAAGATGTTTATGCATCAATGTATATGCTTCTTGTTGTAATTGATTCCAGAATTGTGAACCTCTAATTGCAATTAAGAAAAAGCACCAAAGTAGAAATCCACAGAGGGCAACCAATGAAAACCAATCGGTACATCTCACACTTGCAATCAACATTTTCCCTTAATAGTTTGCATATAGCCTTGAAAATAAAGCATAATACTACTTATTTTATAAAATGTCAATTCTGATGTTCACAAATAAACTCACGAGTGACGATGAACTATTTGGACATAACATCAATTAAGAAGTTGAACCAAATATGATACTTGGAACTTACAAAATCCCCTAAGAGATGGATATACATTCAAAGCAGGCAAAAGTAACAATGAAATTACCAAAATTTTGCACAAGAATTTAGAATAAGTCCAACAAAGATTCTATCATACATGAATTAAAGTAATCAAAACCGTTAAAGAGTTACTACAAGTTTAGTAGCTGAAGCAAATGGCATACTTATATGACACTCCGCAATCAAACTTTGAGGTCATGGATTGGCTAAATAAAAAGGGAAAGACGCAAAATAATACAGACGAAAATAGTTGTTGCGTACCAAATTTGTTACCCTTAGGGTGTGTTTGATAAAATGAATTTTAGGGAGGATAGAAAAAATAAGGAGAGAAAATGAGGGAAAACTTTTTGGAGGGTGTTTAGTAGGGATGGGGAGAAGGGAAAATGATTGTGAGGCCCGGGTTTTTATTTCCTGGGCCCACTAAAAGATTTTCTCCCCAAAATGGAGAGAAAACTAGGTGGGGGGAAGTTTGATAGGTAAATGACAAAAATGCCCATGTGTTGGGCTTCGCCCAGTATCTTTTTTTTTTTTATTTCCTGGGCTCGTGGGCTGCTTTGTTTTATTTTTTGTCTAGACATGATTTTTTTTAATAATAAATTTGGGTAATTACTTTTTTTTTTTGGTCACTTTTTTGTTTTAATTGAGCATTATTTTTTAATAAAGGTATATGAGTAAATTTATACAAACTTACTTTTTCTATCCCTTCACTTTTCCACTCTCAACCAAACAAAAATGATGAAAATTAAAATCTTTTCTATCCTCCCATTTTTCCACCTCTCCAATCAAACGTATCCTTAGGGACAACTCCTACATTGGATTTCACAAAATTCAAAAACGCAACACCACATAAACATGGATACAAAGCCATAACAAGTTTAGAGAAACCAACTCTATGAAGCAATTCTACAATGACAATATCACTAGATAGGTTTTGGATTGGTCTAGGGCCTAGCCAAAGGAATTCTTTAGTTGAAGGATGTTTTTAGAAGAGAAAAACCTTGCATAAACCCTAAGCATGTGTACGCAACCTTGAACATGCGTATGCATACTTAATCCATCTTTTAATGCAAAAAAAATGGGCAAAACTTAAATAAGACTAGGCTGTGGGCAGTTGCTTCAAAATTTCGGCTTGCACACTGTCTAAGCCAATTAATATTTCCAACATTTTATTCTTTTTTACTAGTCATTTCACTTTTTTTGACATTTTTTTTTCTTGTATTTTCTCATGTATTTTATTCTGACTCCTCAATTTCTAGCCCTGTCAATTTTGAACTTCTTCTCAATCTTTTACTTTATCTGCACTTTTATTATTTTATGTTTTGTTCTTTTTTCTTCTTCCCTTTATCTGCATCTTCAACCCAACACTAATAGACTACGGGAGAGTTTGTTTCAGTTTTTTTAAAACTATACTTTTTAAAAAGTGATGGTTTAAAAAAATGTGGCATGAAATTGAGATTTTTGTAAAAGTAGAGTATTTAGTAAAAATTGTTAAAAAATGTTTTTTGAAAAAGCTTTAGTGTTTGGTTAACACTGATTACCAAAAAGGACAATATATTTATAAGGGAATTCTTTCATAATACTTATGGTTTCAACATTTTTTGTTTTTGAGAAGATACTTATATATGGTTTCACCTTAATAATAATAATAATAATAATAAAATTATTGTTGTAATAGTTTATGCCTTAGTTATTATGGTTCCACCTTAATAAATTATTGTTTTTTTAGATTAAAATTTTCTAATCGTTAATTTTACACTTTAAACTAGAAAATTCATTATATTAATGTAAATGGAAATTGATTTTCATAATAATAATTCACACCAAAGTCTTAAATATACTTAACTAGATCACAGTTCATAAATAAATCTTTTAAAAAAACTAGATAATTTCCTATTTGTAAAAATAAAAAATAAAACCGAAAAGGAAGAACCACAGCATTTGTCACCCGCTAATGCATGGGTGGAGTGGTTTTGTAACTTTGTTTTTGTATGGAGTCTATAGTATAGAGTGCCTATACTAAAAAAGAAAAAAAGAAGAAGATGAATCAGATGATACCAAGCAGATCAAAGGGCCCAAAATATCCAGCATTATCTTATCCAGAATCTAGTTGTCCCATAATAATCTGACACAGTTTTCCTGGCTGGAAATTCTCATGGATGACATTATTCCATTGCACTCCCTCCCCCCAGCAAACAAAACTAGTGCAAATATTCACTTCTCTACCCATTGCACTCTAATTCCTTGTTGGGTTTTCTCATATTCACACTTTTTGTTACTTTCTAGCCCATTTGAGCGATACCCATCTCCTTTTCATCATAGATCACAAGCCTTCCCTTCATATGCTCATTTTTTCATGTTATTCTTTGTATAGCAGTTTAGATTCCAGATTATTGTATTATGGTGTGGATGACAAGATGATTAGGACACCAGTCCTTAACAAAACCCATCTCTTGTTATCCACAAAAGATCCAAAACTCACAGAATTTGATTTGAGGTTGAAGGAGCAGGAATGTTTGTCCCTGCTGAAGAGATGCAAGAGCATGGAAGAGTTGAAGCAAGTCCATGTCCAAATCCTCAAGTTGGGACTCTTTTGGGATTCCTTCTGTGCAAGCAACCTTGTGGCCTCTTGTGCTCTCTCAGATTGGGGCAGCATGGACTATGCCTGCTCGATTTTCCGGCAACTCGAGGAACCGGGTACTTTTGTATTCAACACCATGGTCAGAGGGTATGTCAAAGATGCAAGCTTTGAGGAAGCTTTACTTGTTTATTATGAGATGATTGAGAGAGGAATTGAAGCTGACAATTTCACTTACCCGGCTCTTCTCAAAGCTTGTGCCCGGTCACTGGCACTTGAGGAAGGGATGCAAATTCATGGACATATCTTCAAGCTTGGACTTGAAGACGATGTCTTTGTGCAGAACAGCTTGATTAGCATGTATGGAAAGTTTGGAGAGGTAAAACATTCTTGTGCTGTTTTTGAGCAAATGGATCAAAAGACTGTTGCTTCTTGGAGTGCTATTATTGGAGCTCATGCTAGTTTGGGGTTGTGGTGTGAGTGCTTGATGCTTTTTGGGGATATGAGTAGTAAGGAACTTTGGAGGGCTGAAGAAAGCACATTAGTTAGTGTGCTTTCTGCTTGCACTCATTTGGGTGCTCTTGATTTGGGAAGGTGCACACATGGTTCCTTATTGAGGAATATTAGTGGACTCAATGTTATAGTACAAACTTCTTTAATAGACATGTATGTCAAATGTGGATGCCTAGAGAAAGGATGGCGTCTCTTCCAAAACATGGCCAAGAAAAACCAATTGTCCTACACTGTAATGATCTCTGGGCTAGCCATGCATGGACATGGTAGGGAAGCTCTAAGAGTTTTCTCAGAGATGCTTGAGGAAGGTTTGGTGCCAGATGATGTTGTCTATGTTGGTGTGTTGAGTGCTTGTAGTCATGCTGGTCTTGTCAATGAGGGACTCCAATGTTTCAATTCCCTGAAATTTGAGCATGGCATTGAACCAACTGTTCGACATTATGGTTGTTTGGTAGACCTCATGGGGCGAGCCGGCCTGCTCAATGAAGCCTTTAAGCTTGTCAATAGCATGCCCATTAAGCCAAATGATGTCGTGTGGCGAAGCCTTCTTAGTGCCTGTAAAGTTCACCATAACTTGGAACTAGGGGAGATTGTTGCTAAGAACATATTCCAATTAAATTCACGTAATCCTAGTGATTATTTGGTACTATCCAATATGTATGCCCGAGCTCAGAGATGGGAGGATGTTGCCAGGATTAGGACAGAAATGGTTCGTAAGGGCTTCAAGCAAACGCCAGGGTTTAGCCTTGTTGAGGTGAAGAGAAAAGTCTATAAATTTGTTTCACAGGACACTTCTCACCCACAATGTGATGACATCTATGAGATGATCCACCAGATGGAATGGCAGTTGAAGTTTGAAGGCTATTCCCCAGACACATCACACGTGTTGCTTGATGTAGATGAAGAAGAGAAGAGGCAGAGATTGAAAGCTCATAGCCAAAAATTAGCAATTGCTTTTGCACTTATACATACATCTCAGGGATCTCCCATAAGAATAGCTAGAAACCTCAGGATGTGTAATGACTGTCACACATACACTAAATATATTTCAATTATCTATGAACGAGAGATTACTGTAAGAGATCATTATCAGTTCCATCATTTCAAAAATGGAACATGCTCTTGTAGGGATTACTGGTGAAATTGATTGACATTTCTGTCCTAGCATAATGATTCGTGGAGAAACTTCTTTCTCATTCCATGTTAACAAAACACAATTATTAGAGAGGAGATTGAATAAACAATATTGGGAATTCCTTAAACATTTTTCTCTTGTTGATGCATTTCCGTCATGTAAGGAAAATGCACACCTGTTAGAAAGGGGAAAAAAGTATATGCAATGCACAAGATTATTAGGAGGGCATTTCAGGATGATAAACAAGAAGCTGTACACTTGCAGGTAAATATTTCTTTATACTCACTAATTTCAATTTTTGTTTAAGCCCATTTGATTTATATATATATATATATATAAATATCTTTTCTTCTTGGGTATGTGTTGTGTTTCTCAGTGGAAAGGAGGTGCTTGACGATTTTAAAGACGATACATTATTTTTGATGTGTTAAGTTTTGTTCCCAACAAATTACTTTTTTCATTCACTGAATTGACCTTGTAATTGTATTTGGTTGAGAATAATGAAATTAGTTTGATGGCTGATAGATATGTTTGCATTGAATTATAAGAATGATTAAGACTATGGAATTGCAAATTAGGCCAACAGTAGTCTTTGTGCCTAGATGATTTATATTAAGGATTGAAAGGTGATTACTTCCTTACCCTTTTAAACATCACATGCATTGCCTCAATGCCATATGATACAATTGTTCCTTGAACATTGAGCACTGCTTTATAAATAGAGTATGGTTTGTTTGTGAATGTATTTTACAGATTAGAGATTAGAGATGTAGCTCAAATGTGGATACTATATGAGTCTAAGATTCGGTCTTGGAATTTAAATTCTATCTGAATGAAGCTATGACTCTTAAGATAATGGGCATCTAAATTGAATCAGGATTTGGTCTTGGAAAATTAAATTCTATCTGGATGAAGCTATGAGTCTATGACTCTAAGATAATGCGCATCCAAACTGACTCTGGATTCGGTCTTGGAAATTTAATTTCTTGCTAGATGAAGAATAGAATATTAGGTGTGTAAGATAATTTGCTTGCCTATAATAGTGAAAAGGTTCCCAAAGTTTTGAGGTCAATGGCTGTTGTACCATTCATTATGCATGTAGGGCTAAGGTAATACAACATCAAGCGTGTTCTAATCCTTCATATGTAAATCTCTCACAAACCTTTATATTACCTTATAATTGTCCTATTTGTTCCACAAAATACTTGAGCATAAAATAAAAAATAAAAAATAAAAAAAAATAAAAAAATCTGAGTAAAGACTATTCAGATGACTTATTCTTTTATCCAGTGAAGCTGTATCTAAACTTACGTTTTACTTACCTGGCCAGTATCATACAAGGTATCAAGAACAAATGTCTCACTGGCCTGAACAGGCGGTTAATATAATTATGAAATGGCTAACGGGTCGCAACCCTTCTTTGGTTGTAGCTGATTTTGGCTGTGGCGAGAGTTTATTGAACTATTTTTCTATTGCTAACTATAGCAAGGAAAATTTACTGAACATTTTAGAGTGGAATCTAGTGTCTAGTGCCTTGCTAATATGTTCTTTTGTTACATTGTATCAGGGGATGCACGCCTTGCTAAAAATGTGAAGAGTAAAGTGTTCTCCCTTGATCTTGTCACAAATGATCCCTCAGTAATTGTTTGTGACATGTCCAACGTATGTGCTTTCATTTGAAGTAGGATTCAAGAGGATTTATAAACAATTTTCAAGAGGCCTTCACTTTTTAATGAAATCTTTGTGCTTATTGGCAGACACCGCCGTTCACTCATAGGGACTAACTACCCAAACTATCTCAAGGAAGCACACAGAGTCCTTAAGCCTTGGTTTGCACCCCATTTTGTCAAACACTATCACATTATGTGATTCGTTTTTCAGTTATTTATCTCATTCGTGTCCCTCTCATATGTTTGTCTGATTGATAGAAAGTTAAAAAAAAGCCAATTCTTTGTTCTAATGGACACTTTATATTTGCAGGACTACTCGTAAGATGTTTGTTGTCATACTTCAAGAAAAAGGTGCATGATCTATTGTGGCTTGAATAATATATATACAGTTATATCTGCTTTTTTTATTTTTTATACCATACAATTATATATGATGAGGAGCAGTGTTTAGTGTCATGCTCATTACTAATTTATTTATCTTTTGGGTTGTGTTAACGGGCACCTTATGGTGCCCATTAACAGCAACTTTTGATTTCTTCTTTTGGTACATTTTTTTTTTTTTTTTTTTTTTTTTTTTTGTGGGGGCCAACTTTGTAGAGAGAAAAAAAAAATTCAAATAACCAAAAGGATTAGTTTTATGTCCTTTTTTTATTTATTTAATTTTCTTATTAAATAGAACTTACTTTAGTACAACCTTAACAGTCAACTATGTCGTGCTTGTTAACATTTGCCATTGTTGAAGACAAGCAAACATCATAGATGAAGGAAATTGAATGGCCTGAGCTGAAACCTTGATTGTACAAGTGCCTGTAAAACACCAGGGGAATTTTTTTTTTTTTCACCATCCCGGACAAATGAGGGTAGCCTATTGAAATATATTAGCTCGGTTGCCAAGTTTAACAAAGTTTAGATGAAATTTTTATTTAGGTCCGATACATTTTTTTAATTTCATGAACCATTGGTGCAAGAAAGCACTTGTTCCTCTCTCTTAATAATAAGTTGTTTTTGGTTCTTGTTCTCATAAACAAAGTTTCAGAAAACTGTGTTTTGAAAACATACCAAAACAGGTGCTAAGATTTTGTTGTGGGGAAACTCTTTTGGCCTTAGGGGGGTCACAGTCGCGCGTAAATGTGTGTGAATTGCCACACAAATAGACGGCACCCACATGTCTCACAGTATTTTTAATTTTTAATTTTTATTCAACCACTGGATAGAGAGGAATATCATTGTGTTCTTTTATCAAGGGATGCATGCCAAGTTCAAGAAATTTATGGCCAGTAGGAATGGAGAGCATAAACCAAGATTTGAAAATGGTTTTCATTTGGATGATTAACTTATTTTATTGTACAGTGTTCACAGGAATTACAACAGCTCCAAATCAACTTTCATCATTCAATAAAGGTTCTTTTTCTGCTAGCTTACAAATATGGGCTTATTCAATATGAACTGAAGACACAGCGGCTGTAACTCCACTAATTCGTGGATCTCCACTTTCTAGAGAAACGCCACAAGGATCTTCTTTAACTAACAAGGCCAAAACATTTTGTGAACTCCACATTTTGGTGACATTGCTGCCAGAATCCCCCAAGGTAACAGCAAAGACTGCATCAAAGCCACCTGCTCCAGGAACTCCAGCCAACAAAATCCCTTCCATGTTCATTGTAGCATCCAAAAGCTGAGTTTGTGATTCAGGTTCAATCTGCAATTTCGGAAAACTAGTCAGACGTTGAAATTATGGACCAGCCAGATGAAAAAGAACAAGACCTAGAATTGGAATCCATTGGGGAAACAAGTTTTGAGTATCCCATGCTAAACCCCAGAATTACACCTCACGGCAGACTTGCTAAGGGTAAAAAATATAGGGGAACCTAACAATGTTTACCTTGCTAAATTGATCTGCAGGTTGGATATTTAGTAGTTTTTTCTTACCAGAAAGTTAAAAACTAAACATCTGCAGAATTCTTCAAGCAGCACGTTAGAGGTTAACATAGAAATTTCTTTAGACAGTTCACTTGGCCCATAAAATTCAAGCTACTTGAGCTTTGGCTTGGTAAAGGTTCTCAGAACAACTCACTATCCAGTCAAAAGATTAATAACCTGGGCTTGAACAACCCATTACTTGGATTGACTTGACTCTCTTTGTCCAAAAAACCAAGCTACTTGAGCTTGATTCAATATTATTTTGATAATGTGTTCAATCAAGGTATGCATATTGACAAACCAAGCTTGAAGAACCTAGGACACAGGACTCAGGACTTGGCCTGTCTGCAGTTGTACAATTCACATTGAATTTTATCACTTATCCTGAAACAGATGCATATCAAGAGGATGTTACCAGATTCGGATTATATTCAAATGACAATATCTATGCCTGGCGTCACAATATTCAATTTTTGTAGTCTGATATTTTTCATCAAGTATCCAAATATTGTGGCAATACATGTGTTATCAGTGTACAATACCTTTTTTTTTTTTTTTTTTGTTTAAAGTTTGTTAATCTGTCTACAATACAATGGAGGGTAAATAGAAGATAATCAAGAACCCAACTTCATGCTTCCTAATGGGAGGACATGGAGAAAGAAATATGCATGTTGAACTTAAGGAGAAGTTTGAAAATTCAATCTTAGACTCACAAATTTTATACCAAGAGTTATTCTCCTAAGTAAACAAACCATAGATTGAATATCTGAAGAAATGTGACATTAATAAGACAGCTTTTACGAGTTCATGAGTTTCTAGGTACATAGTAGGAGATCACCACCTCAAACCCTTGTATGATCAGACACTGAAGTGCATGCATCAATTTGAAAGTCTCGAAAAGGAGATGAGTACATTACCATCTTTTTGCTGGGAAGATTAGAACACTGAACAATTAATTACAGCCATTCTTTTTACAGTATTGCATGTCATCATCATTAATTTAGAATTACTGCCCCTCATTTTTTTCTTTTTGATAGAAGATAGAAATTCTACTCTAGCCTAATCTAAATGTATATATGTGTGAAGTTCCTTTCTGGAGACTTGAACCCCTGCTCTTGCCCTCCACACCTCACAAGCACTTATACTTGTGGAGTAACCATCGCACCAAGGGTATGCGTTGGTGCCCCTCATTTTCTTTTATTTCATTATTTGTATGCTCTATCTTAAAATAATAATAATAATAATAATAATAGAATATTATAAATCAATACAAAAAGAAAAAGAAGAAACAAGCATTCCATCAAAGAGAAAAGAATCTACCGGAACAC
Source organism: Quercus ilex subsp. ballota (assembly GCA_032727855.1). Classification (NCBI taxonomy): domain Eukaryota; kingdom Viridiplantae; phylum Streptophyta; class Magnoliopsida; order Fagales; family Fagaceae; genus Quercus; species Quercus ilex. Next base: position 1,743,897 of record CM064919.1, read on the forward strand.
CTGCAGCTTCACCCATCAGGCGCATATGATATCTGATCCCAAGCATAGCATCTCTTGCTCCTAACAATGCTTTAACAACTGCATCTTGCTTTGGTTCAGAAGCTTGCTCCAGCCACTATTCAGGAAATTTGTGACTCAAAACTCACGAATAGGAAAAGGAAGGGGGGGGGGGGGGGGGGGGGGGGGGGAAGGAGTAAAAATGAGAATGGTAAAAGCAGCAAATTACATTTTAAAAGGACTGGGCAATCTCAACGGCTTTCACAACTCACCAAAAGTAGACCCTGTACCTAGTTTTGAAGGTTGACAATTTCATAGTGAAGCTGAAGCTACAGTTTCTTCAGAAACAAGCACAAGCATGGTGTGAAACATAGTTTTATGTTATATGTATGATTTAGCATACCATACATTTGTTTTTTCTGCATTATGACACGTAAAACCCATGATAATAGGTTCTAGATTAGGCAGTTGCTCCCTCCACCTCCCACCCCGGGAGACAAACGCACACACACAAAAATTAAAAAAAGAAGAAGAAAAAAAAAACACAGCTAAATTCCTGAGGTGTAAAAAAATCTACCAATCACATGGTGAGGACAACCTGAGAGGTTTGATCATGACAGTCAATTGTAATGATCGAAGAAAACAAGCAAACCATTTGTGGATAGTATATTTGATATTTAGAGATAATGTGGTATCTCTTACAGATTTGGTCACATATGAAGAAGTTTGAAAATTCGTTTAGTGCATTTGGGAGCCCATAATTCTTAGGTTTAAAATTATAGATATTCTATTTGTAAAATGTCTGTAATGAACAGATGCACTTCATCTTTCTCTCTTAACTTTTCAATATTTACCACAAATAAGCAAAAATCAAACATGGTAGATGGTTAAACAACTCAATATAGGAACTTAAGGACTTCTTGCCTGCTGGTCTGATCCTATGATCTGATACTACGGTACTCCCAGAAAACTGCTTTTTGACAGGCTAAATAATTTGAAATGGCCCCTTTTTTCTCAAATAAAGGCCTTAATAACTAAGACAACACATTTTTTGAGAAAAGTTTAGAAACTAAGATAACACTTGATGCTTCACATGACAGGGAATATTTTCTAAGATATACAAGGACAAAATAGAGATGCAATTCTGGCACAAAAGAAAACAACATAATTTCAGGTTTCAGATATTTATCTTTCCTTTACCAATGGATATCAGCAAAATTTCAGGTAGTCCACAACAAATTGACCATATAAGTTAAATAATGGACCCAAAAAATGAAGAAATTTTACTTGATGTAGAAACCAAAATGACAGTGTCTCCATATGCATCTCAAACTCCCAAGTCCCAACCAAACAAAAAAAACTTCCATAAATTTTTTCCATTGTCACAGAATCACCAAGAAATGTGATTATTTATATAATATCCTTTGCAGGTGCAAGAAAATGAGCTCAAGACTTACCTTGTCTGACTTAAGCCTACTGCAGTTCTCTATTGTGCATTTATATGCATCCCAGTGTTCCCCTGCAAGTTTGCTTAACATATTGAGTTGTACTTCAAGTGAAGAATTAGCCTCTGATAACTTTCTCCAGGTTTCTAGAGATTTTTGAGGGTCAGACTTCTGCCACTTTTTCACAGCACCTACCATTGAAGGTGTGGATGATCCTCCAGTTCCTGGTTCTCCTAGCAACTGCAAAAGACACATCAGTAGGAGCAGAAAGTGCTTCAATGTCCCTCTGAAAACCAAGATAAGTTTTCTTAAGAGTACACAAATTTTTAAGGAAAGTGAAAGGGGAAAAAAGAAGAAGAAGAAGAAGACAAAGAAGACTGGGTTATAGTTCTGTCTTGCAGACTAGTTTTCCATTATCTTACCTTGATGATATATGTTTGCCAATCTATACTGATGATGTATCAATTATCATGATGAAGAATGTCCAAATGATCCATAGGTTTTCTGGTAAAGAGTTTCTATATTTTTTCTGACAATGCAGAAATTACAAATGATATTGTTTCATCCTACCAATAGAGATCATAAGGCCCGTAGAATAGCTTCATTGGTATCATAGTGATCTGTTTTCTTTTTTTCTTTTTAATTATAAATTTTATTGATGAAGAGGCACTACCTCATGTATAAAGGATGTATACATGATGTAGTCCTAAGGAATTACAAAGAATGACAGTTACAATTTGAAAGATTGAGAATCAATGAAATCTACAAGAGAATGATTGTCATTAAAGCCCAAAACATGGGATCATTCAAAAAATAATCATATAAAAGTTGACTTTAATTGAAGAATCAGTGTTTCCACAAATATTGATCTTCATGCCATTAAAAAAGGTTTATCATCCTTATCAAGTATTGTGCTTTACCGAAGCCCTAGCCATTCTTTAAAACCTAATCCTTCTTTCTGAGGTTATTTACCATAGATCCTCAAATTCTCCAAAGCCTAAGCACACCACAAACACACATAAATGTCCTCTGCCACAAGCATAGCATAAAAGAAAATTACATTTACACACATACAAGTTGCAATAAATTGTAAATATTAAAATTCTTACTAGGGTCATTAATGGTGGCAAGGAAAACTTAGTCCTCTCATGGTCCCATTTCCCTTTTAGGATGTCAATAATGACTTCTTGCAAGGGCAATCCCTTTGCTGCAACCTGCAATGTTTCAATAGAAAAGGATTATAAAGTTACGACAGTTTTCAAAAGCTACTTATTAAAATTAACTTCTAATGTTTTGTACATGAAGAGAGACAACATATATGCACCTTCTATGGATTTTTTCATCTTAAAGTTAGGGAATAAATTAATCTAATAGTAAGATGTTTTCATCCAAAACTCAGTTATGGCAGCCTAAGCAAACTGTTCTGGATTTCTTTTAAAAGTTTCTTCTATTTTCTAATTATTTTCCCTTTTTTTCGCCTTTTTTTGTGGGGAGGGGGGGGGGGGGGGGGAGGCGAGATTGTGTTGGATTTGTAGACAAGACTAGAAGGGCTAGAAACTGACAAGTTTCCTGGGGATAGCACTAAATGACTAACCCTTAACCCTTAACCCTTGAAAAGAAGTGGCACCTCAAACAGAAGTAGGTAAAACTAAAACATTCTAATAAGCTCCATGCCTCCATTCTATAGAAAACCTAACCCTCAATTGCCTAACTATAACCAGATCACATGAGTGACTGTTAAGATGTTTGTTTGTCTATGATCTATCAATATCAGGTATGTAAGGTGATTCAAATAAAAAAATAGAAGTTATATTTGCCAACAATGCTTTGTAAATGAACTAGATGGAAATAAGGGGCAAATATAGTCTTCCAAAAATTTTTTGAAGTTAACAACCCCAAGAGAAACTCAAATGTAATATCATAGATACAACGTTCCTCAACCTTTCCTTAAGGGATTTACACGTCATTCTCAGCAGTATAAAAATTTTCAGAATATGAATGATATTATATGAACATCACTTTCTTACCAAAAATTTTTAATAGGTTACTTGTCAAAAAAAAAAAAAATTAATAGGTTACTTTGTTACCAGATTCACTAACATAAAGTAAAAGGAACTTAGAAGTTTGGATACTGTACCCTATAATAAAGGGAAGAAGATAGAAAGAGACCAAAGTATGATCAACCTAAAACGATCCCACAAGTGTGATGCAGGGAGCATGAAGACAATTTTTATTTTTTTTTAAATTGTTTTTTGATAGCTAAATAAAATTCATTAAATAAAAAAGGCAATTCCAATACACGGTGTGTACTGAAACGACACAAAGGAGTACAAAAGAAGAAAATATAAGGCATCGAAAATAAAAATAGCTAATGTACAAAGGATTCATGAAATCTAGCAGCCCCTCAGCCGAGAAGGATACAAGCAGAGCAATCCACTCGTATAGCATCTTCAAGAATAAAAACTTCAACTTTGCAATGCTAATTTCTCAGTCATCAAAACGGCGAGCATTATGTTCCCACCAAATACATCACATGAGACAATAAGTTTTCCAAATTGTTCCAAAACTTCTCCTGCCAAACCACCCCCTCCAACACTCAACATCCCAACAAGGAACTGGCATTACCCAAGAAACACCCGACACAAAGAAATTTCTTTAATTTTAGAAGTTAATTGTATTTTTACTATCAAGCTATTGAATTATATTTTAGGTCTTATTATTTTATTTAATTTCCTAATGTCAATATTTTTTTCATAATTCAATAATTAGGCTCTAACCCAAGTCAATTAGATTAGGGTTTAGTTCTAGTAGTCTATTGTACTTCTACGGGGACAAGCTTATGGCAACAAAATTTCAATTTGAATTTATCTAATGCCTGTGTTGATTCCTAGGTTTCCTCTCATGCTTGGCACTGATTTCAAGCAACCCTAGGTGTTGATTCGTACATATCTATTTTGTTTTTTCCCACAAATTTCTTTAGACAATTTTGTACATCTGTGTTGGTATTAAGCTTCTTGTTTTGCATCAATGGGCAGAATTCATCGGTCCAAATCCGATAAGGGGCTTTGGCTATTTTCATAAAATCCCAACCAAAGTATTATAATTTGAAGGGGGAATAGACATATTGGTAATATTTCTCCTAATACTATAAAAGTAACAAACATGATCATTCAATTTCATAATTTAACGATAAAAAGTTATTATTATAATGAATAATAGTAAGTATAGTAATTATAGTTATAAAGTGGAACAATTGTTTATTTATTAATTTATTATATTCTTTTTATATTTGTATTATAATTTAAATTTAGATTCTAATAATAATAAATATATATTATTATGAATTATGAATAATTGTCCTATTATTATTTTATATTTATTATTAGCTATTCGAAATTATTATTTATTATTATAATTATAATGAATAATATTATATTTAATGTAAGTTAGACAAAACTTTCATGGCATTCTAAATATTAAAAAAATTATCAGTATCTAATCAGAAATTTGTGTAAGTCAGAGGAAATCTTAATGGTATATATGCACAAGCATAATAGATGATAGGAAAATTTAGATACAACCCGGGAGGATAATGCATAGTGTAGCCTAGGGCCATTTTGATGCATAAACATTGCACATTGTCCTCATTTGAGGTCCCACACAAATTCAAATGTATTAAGCTCAAAATGAAATCCTAAATTACAATAAACAAATTTGGGGAAAGAAAGGTGGGGAGTGGGGTAAACCATAGGCCAACATATGCTTATCTCCCAAGTGCTCTTTTTTTTTTTTAATATGATATTTGGGGGAAGGAAGATTTAAACCCTGAACGTCTTTGTTGGAAACACCAGGGAGTGCCGCTTGAACTACAAGGCTTTTGTCTCTACCAAATGCTCATGTAAAACTAGTGAAAGCCTAAATTACATATAGCTCTGACAACTCTGTTCAAGTGTCAATTCTGGAAAAATGTTCATGATGTTGTCCATCCATGCATACCACGACCAGTTATGGAACACAAACACACAAAGAGAGAGAGAGAGAAAGAGAGACCTGAGCAGAAGAAATCACTTCTGGTGAAAAACGGACATAACGATGACTGCCATAAACAGCAGAACTGACATCAAACCCACTGCCAACTTTCCCTTGTGCAATACAGTGAGCAGTTTGAGCTATCATGTGCACTACATCAAGATCTGCAGCATCCTTCTTTTCTTGGTGTTGATCTTTAGATGAGGATAGATTTACAACTCCAAGGTAATGAAGTAAAGCACCAACCACGGAAGTTGTCATTGCTGCTGATGAACCCAATCCAGTTTTTGCAACTTCAGGCCTGCAATTTTCTCCATTTGATTCCCCTGTGTTAAAGGTAATGGATGTGAAAGGTGGAAGAGTAGCTAATGCCTCTGGTGTCAAAGGTAGTCCACGTGCTTCAATCTATAAAAGAGGGTGCATCACATAAACATCTCGAACTAAAACCTTGGAATAGACTTGTAGATTAGAATGCTTAAAGATGAAGGATAAACTCTACTAGAAGTGCAAGCTTAGTTAGAACATTTTTTAACTCAAAAAGAAATTAAAGTAGGTGGTTCTTATTTACAGTTGTAAGTCATTGCATATATTTCTCACAAGAACCAAAGTAAAATGCAGGTACATTATATAGTCTATAAATGCATGTGTCAAGAAATTAAACTGTTGAGAAAACTTTACAAAAAAGGTATGAAATTTAAATAATAATCATAACTAAAAGAAAAATATTCCATGAACATGATGAAAAAAATTATTGAACTATCAGAATAGGGAAAGTACCTGATTCCGATATGAATAAAATTCGTTGGAACCTAAAATTGTGATGTCAAGACCTGCATGACTAATCCAATTAAAACATTAGATTATTGAAGATGTATAATTTCTTTATCTTTAAATGGATAGAGAAACATAGGAAGTATCAAACATTACCTTGTAAAAGTAGTTTGTGTAAGAGCTCTTTCTTATTCTTGTCAAGCGTTGCATATGCAGTTGCCACAGTGTATTGCACTGCTTGTTCCACAAAAGGGTTTCTTGACTCACTGAAATTTTAAGCAATACAGTAAGCACCAGTTCAACTATGCATTTGACCATGCACCCCCTCTTATCATTGGCACATGATTTATAAATCATGAAAAACAATAATTAGATTAAGCATCAGCTTACACTATAAGCACTTAGTCACGTGAAAGCCATTTTGTTGTTCAAATATTTGAAAATGTTACTGAAAGTATCAATAGGGTGCACAAGTGAAGCAAACAGAAAGTATACAAAAGGATACCCCCCAAGAAGAAAAAACAGAAGAGAAAATGGAGACAAAGATATAGGTTTCAAGACCTAAAATTAAGGATTATCAATGACATCCAAGAAAATTTAAAGTATATTAAGAAAAAATGATGATCTTGAACTGTAGAATACACACGTAACATAAACAATAAAAACTTGCCTTGAAGAACAACATTGCAGGGCCAAGTTTTTCAGTGCCAATTTATAGAAGCTTTCTCTGGAAAGCTGGGGAGATGTTAATTTCACATCTGTCCATGCCTGAAAGGTGATATGGAAAGTCACAAATTGAGTACTATGGAGGTACATCTTTATGAATCAACAATATATTGGCGGACAGACAGCATCAAATAAAGCTATTAAAGAAATAATGCAGGTGATGTCACATGTTAAGAAAATGACACTCTTATAGAAGTATTCACACCATCATCTTATTTGACTAAACACCACATATAGCCTGCATTTGGCCTTATTTATAAGGTCTGCAACTTATCCAGCACCTGTCAGGTTTTAATCATAATATAGAAGAAATTCAAGCTCAAGAGCCACCCCATGTTAATGTAAACTTGCACAAGTTTCACCCCTAAATACATAAGGCATTCACAGCCAGACAACAATCAGCTTCATAGTTGGCCGCCAAGAAACTGCTTGCAGCCCATCTCTCAACTCAAATTTATGCCCTTTCTCAGAGACCCTCCCCACCTTTAACACAGCCCTCCAAAGTCCAAACTCATCTCTAAGAGACATCAATTCAAAATTCACACAAAACATGAACTATGTGTTTGACATGTATCTTATGGTCAAGCAAATTTCTTTCTGGCTCAAGTAAAACTATTGTTATAGCATGTACTCTATTAAGTTCTCACTTGCATACACTAGGGGATAGGGTGGTAATGTATTACAAGCTATTTGCTGGAAAATCAATTCCGAAGGATCAGTATCTTTCCAGTCATTATACCGTTGGAGAAAACCCCTTTTTTATAACCGTACCGTGGTAGAAAAAGTTATTATTGTCAATTAACACACGAGTGTATTTATACAACTAATCCAGAAGAAACACGTTTTACCAACAGAGACAAAGCTGAAGTAAAGTTGATTATGTCAACAACTCCAAATGTATGTTCAGTATGCCTGCCTCCAAAAACTCTAAAAACCCAATTATTTCTTTCATTATGATATAAAAGGACAGACTCCCAGAAATACTGTCCATAACTAGGTGCTCAAGGATAATGGAACAGCCTTTTTTGGAGATCTGACCAAGTTTGGCCATAACATGTAACCATCTCACATTTTCTTTCTTATGATCAGTATCTCAAAAATCTAAGCACCATATTAAAGTAAATTAATTCCAAAACAACTTAAATGAAAATTCTTAATTTCCGGCCAAATATTATTTAATTTCCCTTGAAACGTCACACTCCCATTTCCCACTTTACTCTCTTGAAATAGCACAACTATTTCCCTATTAATAAAATGCCAAACATTTGAACGATTACACGATAAGTAAACTCCACCATTGCAGTAAAGAAAACCAACAAGAAAACGAATCAGATGACAACAAAATCAGTTTATTAAGGACAAAGTCACAAGAATTACTCACCCATGCCCAGCTGTCCGGCTTGATCTCATCGTAAAGTGGTTTTACAATGGCGAAAAACCGGGCATTGGTACTGAGTACGAGTCCTGCATTAGGCCTCTCCAGAATAAGGTAACCCCCAGTCATCAAGACCTTCCCAGGAGCTGAAGCAACACTGTGTGCGCATCACAAAATATGCCCAGATCAGAAATACATACATACAACTTTCTTTATTAACATTAAGATTGAGATTCACCAAACAAACACTTACCCTCCATTTCTTTGCTCTAAAAAACAAATGTAAACAAAGACAAATCCTAAGTTCAAATGCTATTTTATTGGTTATTTGGAACTAAACCCAGATCAGAAATACATACATACATACGGACATACAACTTCCTATCACGAACGTTAAGATTGGGAATCACAAAACAAACACTGACCCTCCATTTCTTTACTTTAAAAACATATGTAAACAAACACAAATCCTAAGAATCTCAATTCTCATGCTATTCTATTGGTAATTTGGAACTAAACCCATCAGTTAACGAGTCAAAAAAACAAAAAAAGTATGAATAATAAAAAATAAAATAAAATAAACCCAATGATTTTCTTTTCTCAATTCTATTACTCTTCCTCGGAGAGGAAAAAAAATTGAGACCCAATTGACAGAGAATCATCAAGGAAAGTTTGTATAGAGGAACTTACACGGCCATTGCTCTCTCTCTCTCTCTGTCTCAATAGAGTTCTCGTCACTATTGTGATGTTGAAGGCTGAGATTCAAATTTGATTAACTGAGATCAATGTCACAAAAAGCTTCTTATAGTTTAAAAATATTGGTCAAAAAAAAGAGAGGAGAAAATTGGCAGTTGGAGTTGGTAGTGGCATGCACCTCTCTTTTTAGAATTTTAGTTAGTTACTGCAGCTTTTTTTTTTTTTTTTTTTTTTTTTTTTTTTTTTTTTTTTTCACATTTGGGCGAAAATGTCAAAGTTTTTACCCTCACCCTCACTCCACGAAACCTTTTGTGACTATTTTTCAAATTTCTAAGTTCAATACGCAATATTGCAAGTAGTTGAAAACTTGTAACTTTATTTAAACAAACAAAAGCAAGTATATTAGGTTGTTGTTAAAATGTTGTAGCATTTTATTTGTGCACTTAATACTTTCTCAAAGTATATACATCTTCACCAACAGGAGAAAAAAAAAACTCACATACATATAGACAAATTTTATAATTTTTCGTAATTGTTGGGAAGATTGTTTGTGATGGGTGTTTAATAAAAAATGTTGTTAATGGTAATTCTGATAAAAATATTGTTCAATTCCCGCCTATACCAAAACTTAATTGGTGTCTTGATTTGATAATAAATAACTATCATCAGAAGCGGACGTCATAGATTAAAATTCTCTAAAAAAAAAAAGAATTATTAAAAAAAAATGTCAAATTTATTGTATCTATCTATAAAATTATTGAAATATATACATATATTAGACCAGGACTTTTCGTAATTGAAAATAAGAATATTGTGACATTTAATATTTTGTTGTGCCCCTAAACTTTTTCAAAGTATATATATCCCCAGCAACTAAAAAATATACAATTAGTAAAACACTTAACAAATTTTACAATTTTTTTACAATTGTTGGGAAGGCCATGTGTAATTGATGTACAATCAAAATAATGTTATTACTTATTACTCTAAATGAGTAGAACACCTAGTTAGCTGCTATTTTAAAAAGATATATTGCTAATTGTTGGGAAGGCAATGTGTAATTGAGGTACAATCAAAATAATGTTATAAGTTATTACTCTAAGGTGAGGCTCGTGTTTAATGGTTAGTTCCACTGGACACGACGAAATGCAGACACATATCCATATTTTAGCATATCCAGTAGAATTGATCACTAGACACGAGCCCAACCCATTACTCTAAATGAGTAGAACACCTAGTTAGCCACTATTTGAAAAAGGTATATTATTATCATTGGCATTGAATTGAACCAATGGATATATAAATAATATTAAGTCATTTTTAAATTCCATGATCCACAAAATTAAAAAAAAATATATATATATAATAAACCTAATGGTTGTTGGAAAAGAATAAAAGTACTGTATGCTCTCTTTGTTTTCCCTGTTATGTTAATAAAGTCCTTGGATTCAAGGTCAAAGAAAAGGATCTATGGTTGTGTGTCATTCATGTGCTACCAAAGCGAGTCAACCAACCTCAATCTTCCATTCAAAAAAAGCGAGTCAGCCAAAGCTCACTATGAAATATTTCACTTTATTTATGTGCTTATTGACAATTTTCCTTTTAGCAAAATAATAATAATAATAAAATAATAACAATTTTCCTTCGGTAACAACTTGGCAAGGCGAGACTTCTTTGAAGATTGAACTTTTTCTCTCTTGGTAGGTATTAATCAACCACGTTTATTAGTCCACATAAATTGTGGACCAACAAGTCCCAAAAGTCAATTATACTATATTACTATATTACTATATACTATATATAATCATTGCAACATGCTCCATTTATTTTAAAGAAAAATCTTATATAAAGATAGATTTTTAATTTTTTTTTTTTTATCTAGTAGTATCAGGAAAAATAAAAATTAATCAAAGGAAACTATTTATAGTTAATGGAAAACCCTATTAAGAGTATGTATTAATTTTTAGAGGTTATTTTTTGCTAAAAATTTTTAGAAAACAACTTCATCAGACATTAAGCTAGATGAAATAAGTCAAGAAATAGTTTTCCAAATTTTTTTTAAGGTTGCTACTGAACATAAAAAAATAAAATAGTTTTTCAAAAAATACTTTTGAAAATACTAATTTTTAAAAAATGTTAATGGCAAAACAAACAGAGCAACCATATGAGATTAACCCTATTACAACCCATTTTATCTATGCTATAATCTCTAATCATATACTATATAATAAAATTCTAGAAGTTGTAGTTGCGCCAAGTGAATATCTTATTTAATTTTCAAGTGATTTGCAACAATTTTTTAAATATAAATAACTTAATTGTTCTCATTAATTTTTCTTCTATTGATTTTTCAATTTTTGAGATAAATACAAAAAGTTAATCGTTATTTCATATATATATATATATATATATATTTTTTTTTTTTAAAAGTTACAAAAGCTTATTAATCCCCCACTCCACAACTTTATAGGTCTAATAATAAAAATAGCAGAAGGTCCTTCTATCTACCGTACCTGATATTTTAATTTATAGGTCCTTCAAGTTCTATGTAGCCTACGTGATCAACAATTCAACTTTACAGGTAGATTTTTATTTTTTTATTATTATTATTATTATTTTGTGCAAGGAAAAAAATAGTATGCATACGATTTGGTCTTCTTTTTGTATTTTATTTTTGGCCAATATCATGAAAACAAGTCTAAGGTATAGTTCAAACTCAAATGAAGTTTTTATTATTATTATTATTATTATTATTATTTTTTATCAAAGTTTGAATCTTAAGCTTCAATGTCTTGCAAATTTAGTGCATGTCAATCACTGTTTCCATTGATACAAATTGGTGGATAAGAATGTCCTAATGCATGGTTTGTAATTTTTTGCAAATTTATTATTAAAATAGAAAAATTAAATAGCTCATATCATATACTTACAAGTTACAATACAATAAAAGTTAGGTTTTAAAAGTCGTAGTTGTGCCATGTAGATATGCTATCATGATTATTTTATTATTTTATATTTATGAAATATAAGTAGTTTTTATAAAGTTTTGTTCTTATCAACTTTCTCACTTCAACTAGAGCATGGTGAAGAATTTTTTTGTTTTTGTTTTTGTTTTGTTTTTGTTTTTATAGTTATGAATCATCATTTATTCATTTGTTTTTTTTTTTTTTGTTTTTTAATATAAGGCTTAAAAAAAAAAATAAGAAGAATAAGAAGAAGAAGAGGAGGAGGAAATCAGAAGTTTGAATACAAAATATCAATGTGACTTGCAGAATGGTAAAAACGATTCACCCAATTCTCTAATGTCTGTCCAATTCAATCGTGATCCTTTAGATATATGAACAAAGATTGGGTGAAGCCAACTGAATTAGGATCCAATCGAATTATTAGGATAATAATTCTACTTTACTATAGAGTTGCTAATTCTTACTCAAAATACCTTAGTCAAAACCAAATCGAATCCAAACACCTTAATTAAAACTAATCCAACCAAAATGAATGATAATATCTATAAATAATATTGTTATTTCAAATGAAAATTTGCAATGAGGAATATTTATAAATTTAATCTTATAAATTTCTTGCTCCTTCATCAACAATGGTTGGAAAAATAGTAAGTCATCTTTTTTTTGTTTTCTTTCTTTATATCCTTTTGGCGCCTACCGATTACCAGTGTACTGTTTCAGGATTATCATTATTTTTTATATACATAAATATATGAAAGTATAAATTTATTTATTTTTATTTTTATCAACATAAAATTGAAAAACCACATTTTATAAGTCTAAATATTAGCCTAATTACATTAACTAATATATTAGCTTCAAAAAATATGTTTTTAATTTTTTTTATTGTACTAACTAAAACACCCGAAATATCTCCAGTACAAGCCAATATAACCTAGTTTTTCTAGTACATATTGGAGGAGTACCAATATCGATTTAATGGCCGATAGAATCTATTTTCCTGATACAGTTGGTATTGGTATGGTATTGAGTATTGACTTCCCTGATTTGCATTGTATAGAACATTTGGAATTGAATGATAAGGCGGGTAAATTATGTAAGCAAAGCTTTGTATTTTGTTTATTATTTTTATTTTTTTGGGTATGATTTACTTATGATAAGTCATGACCAAAATTGTGCAACGCAGGATCTTAAACTAATATTAATAAAATTTGGGCCTAGAAGTTATGGTTGTGTTAAGTGGTTTTTTTTTTTTTTTTTTTAAAGTGCGATAAATGGTTAAATTCTCACTAATTAGGATAGTTCACTTAAGGTAAAAGTCTATGTAGCTAAGTTTCAAGAAATTTAAAATTCTACTCCCAATTTAGGTAAAACTCTATTAGCTAAGTTTTAAGAAATTTAAATTCTAGTCAAACTAAAATTCTATTTTAAAAAATATTCAAGAATTTTAAATTAAAATGTCAACATTATTTAAATTATTTTGATCATCTATCATAATAATTTTGTTTAATATAGTAATAATATTACACATAGCACAGTACATACCATTCTTACGCCTAGCAGTTCAATGTATGTTTGCATTTAGAAATTTAATCTATCTAAATTATGACTCTCTTGTTACCAACTTTGTAAGATGACTAAAAAGAGAAGAAAACAAACAATGGAGAGAAATAATGGTAAACTTAATTTGGTTTAAATAAACTCACCCGTGGGCTCCATGTAGGGGTGGCAATATTTGACCTGACCCGCAAATGCAACACGATTTTTTGCAGAATGACTTGCTCAGCCCTCAATCAACCCAAATGACATGATTTATATAAATGAATGTCATTTATATGTAACATAAATTTGAATTCTAAAAAAAATTGGGTAATTACAAAAATTTGATGGTTGTATTTACAAATTCTTCATTGAAACTCTAAAATCTTAACCCTTTTAGCATTTACTCATGGGTCGGCTTACATCCTATTGATTTTTAATTGGAAATCTCTTTTCTTTTTAATAAAATGTTGCCACATCATCCAGAATGATATTAAAAAAATAACACCATGTCAAAAAAAAAAAAAAAATTTGGTTGGGAAAATTAACAGAGTCTCTCAACTCAAAAGAGAAGACAACACATAACACATTGAGATCTATCATCTAAGAAGCACCTGCACGGATACGGGTACACATACGATACATCGACACGGCAATTTTTGAAAAAATAGGACACAGATACGACGAGGATAAATATATTAATTAATTAATTAATCAATCAATTATATAAATATATATATATATTAAAGCTTATAAAATATGTTTTATAACAAAAATAATTTTTTAAAAATAATAATTATAAATTATTTTAGAAGAATATTATAGTCTAGCCATTAATAATATATATGTGTGTCTACTATTTACTCTCTCTTTTTTTTTTTTGGAGAAATTGTCTACTATTTACTTGATAATGAAAAATTAACTGTAAAAAGTTAATTAGGAGTGGTAGATTTTAATACATAAAAGACAAAATTTTGAAAAAATAGCATTTATTTAGGGGATATTTGGCATCTAGCATGATTGTAGAAACAAATTTGTTAGTAAGGTTTTCAAACTATTTAGGAAAATAACATCTTGAACTTTTGAGGCATGAGTTCAGTGAAGAAACTCGAGCCTTAAAGACTCGAGTTCCAAGCTGATGTGGATAAATAATCCACGTGAAACTTGAGTCTTAGAGGCTTGAGTTCCATATAATGTATAGGTGCAAGAAAATAACATCTTGAACTTTTGAGGCTTGAGTTCAGTGAAGAAACTTGAGCCTTAAAGACTCAAGTTCCAAGCTGATGTGGATAAATAATCCACGTGGAACTCGAGTCTTAGAGGCTTGAGTTCCATATAATGTATAGGTGCAAAAGAAGAAGAAGACGCACAAACCTAGTCTCCGTCAAGCACAAACCTAGTCTCCGTCAAGCACATCCTAATCATTGATCTACAATACAGTTCACGATCTCCATCACTACACACGATCTAAACCAATTACACACACACACACACACTCTCTCTCTCTCTCTCTCATGAAAATGCGAATGATTTGAAGGAAAAATCTATGGAAAAGAGATAAGATTGACTAAGTTTGAGAGGTTACAAATAGTTTTGTTTAGGCCTTCTTCTTCTTCTTCTTTTTCTTCTTTTTATACCCTTTTTTGACTTAAAGTCCTCAGTAAAGTCAATGACCTTTGTTTATACAAATCCCCACTTGATTGACTTGACCCTTCAATCCCAATAATCACCAAGCTACTATTATTATTTTTGTACACACTCTTAAGGAATTCGAGTTCTACATGTGTACTATTCCACATTAGTTGTATGCTAACACTGAAACTTGAGTCTTAAATGCTCGAGTTTACCAATCCCAATCTTAAATACTTGAGATGTTCCCCTCAATAGTTTTTGAAAGGTGGCAACTTACAAAATTGTTATAAAATTAAGGCTAAATGAAAAAAAAAAAAAAAAAATTCCATTTATTTACACATGAAAAGGCACGGACAAACAGGGGCAAAGAGGGAAAACCAAAAATATGTGAGGGTAGATTCGGAAGAAGGAGAAAAAAAAAAAAAAAAAAAAAGGGAAGAAGGAAGAAGATCGGTTCTCTCACGGAAGAAGAAGAAGAATATTGGCGTCGACGGCGTGAGAAAAAGAAGAAAAAGAGCCAGAGATCGGCGTGAGAGAGTGAGACTTAGAGAAGGAGAGAGATCGAGAGGAGATCAGCGTTTCAGGTTTGAATTTTTACGTTTTTTTTTCTCCTGTCGCCGTGTCCGATTAATTTTTAAAAAAAAAGGAAGGACACGCCTGCAGCCGTGTAACCCGTACGCGTACGACACGGGCACGACAGGCAAATTGCCGTGTCCGTGCTTTCAAAGTTATTATCTATCATCTATCTTCGTCAATGTCAAAAAAAATCTTTATTTTTCATTTTACGGATTTAAACCCTTTTTACCCAAAACGAACTCTAAACTCCCAAGTCGCTTGTTTCACCTCTCCAGCTCCGTTTAAGGTAAAAATAATTATCAGATTCATCATTTTTTTTTTTTTTTATTGTTATTCTTGATTATTCTTTACTTCTCTGTCTGATTGGTCTTGTTCCTGGGGTCTCACAAATTTTTTTTATTTTTTATAAGTAGACTTCAAAGAATCACTTTACTTTGTGTTCGTTATTTTTCTAAAAGACATGTTGATGTTGTTATTCATGTGCTGAAAATTCTGTCCTCTTTTAATTTTGCAGAGATGCTATTATTTTCATTGTTATTATAATTGAGATATGCAGAAATTGGGTGATTTTAAGCTACCCCACTTCTTCAATTACCCTCCATACTTCACGTAATCTTCTTCTCTCTCTCTCTCTCTCTCTCTTTCTATATTTACTAATTATTTTGTGACATATCTTTTCAACATTGTGTTGTTGAATCTTATTTTTCATTTGGGAAATTGTGATTCATTCTATAACATACCTTGGGTGTATGGTTTGTCAGCTTGCAGCCTGTAAGGGACACCCGTGAGAAGCAGGTACAACTTTGGAAGGATCTTATTCTTGACTACTGTAGAACACAAAAGATATTTGTGATTGGACTGGAAGAAGATTTTGCACTTTTTTCAAATCCTGTGATTGAAAGTAAGTCCTTTGTTATTGTTAGTTTCTAATTTGGTTGTTGAAATTCGTGTTCGAGTCCTAGAAACTGTTTGACATATCAGTACCCACTAGAATGCCCTTCATTCTAGTGGACGGACTTGTTAGCTGTGCTTCAACTGTATTATTGTTCATTATTACTCAAGAAATTGCACTTCATTCATAAAAGTTCAAATTTTTTGGCGTTTTGGTATATTTTGGGGTTGGAGCAGATCAGTTGTTCTCCATTTTGGAGGTTTTCTTCTTAACTCTTTTTCCCCACCCTGCAATAATTAATAAGTTAGTAAGGCGTGTTCCAAATTGAAGATGACATCAAATTGGGGATGCCCTATAAATAATTTATATGCATTAAATTATTCAAGAATTGAGAGGCTAGAATAAAATCCTCTTAGTTATCTTAAAATATAATGAAAAGGGAAATTAGGAGATCTTAAATATACTTTTAATTTGTATGGCCTTGCTTGAAAGTATAACTTAGAAGGAATCAGGGTGGCTAACTGGCTATCTCCATAATCTGTTCTTGACCAGCCAAATAAATATTGCTGGGGACAAATCATCAAAGGGGATGTTAATTGAAATGTTGGAATACAAGTTGAACTGTTTCCTCGTTTTTGACTATATTTTGTTGCAGGTAGTAGTTTATCAACTTTAGGATCTGTTTGAGATCTGCTTATTTTACTGAAACAGAAAATTTTTTGTTGAAAGTATAAAGTTAGCTGAAATAGTATAGTGGAACTCATGAATAGTACCAAAAAGTGCAATCGGGCCATGAATAGTAGCAAAAATAAACTAAATAGTAAAATAAACTGATTTTTTAATTTTTGCCAAACACACACTTATTTGGACAATAATGGTTCTGAATGTCTATCATGTTGTATATAGCAAAATATTTCTTGAGCTCATGCCATGAATAATTATATGTTATCGGGAAGAGGATTATTAACAAAGTTGCCACCCCTGTGCAGGCCCCCAAAAATCTGTGGCATTTTTTCTGCAGTATGTTTTGCATAGTCTTATCCTTTATTTATATTTACTATTCAATTGTGATAGTGTAGGATCTCTAACTCACGAAGCCAGGAAAGCATTCCTCTCAGCATTAGTTTCAGAAGGTTCGATATGGTCTAGATGGCTTTTTTCTTGGTGCACTGTAAAAGCCTGCCCGGCTACATTTATAACTTGTGTAGGTTGTTGAACAATTGCCATTCTGATGTTACAGGACGTGCAGAGTGGTTGGATAAAGGACATAGGAAATGTCTAATTCTCTGGCACCGTGTTCAAGATTGGGCTGACATTATCTTCCGCTTTGTGAGTTATAAGTGTAATTTTGATGATAAAGTTTCACATCATTAGTTAGTAATTACTTTTAAATTCTTTTGATTTAATTTTTCATGCGTATTTGATTAGGTAAAAGATAATGGGTTGGAGGACAGTGTTATGACAGTTGAGGAAATACGTTCAGGGATTGAATCTCGTGGGACAGGTAAACTTTGATTGCATATTGTGTGAGTTTGACAAAAATTATTTTTGTCAACTCATTTTATTATTCAGCTTATTTTTGTTACTATTCATAGGTCCTATTACACTTTTTGGTACTATTTATGGGTCCTACTGTACTATTTCAGTTAACTTTTACTTTTATCTACAGTACTTTCAGCAAAAAGTATTTAGTTTCAGCAAAATAAGGGGATCTTAAACGGATCCATAGTGTAGACCAAGTAATTTTGTAAATGATAGCAGAAACTAACTGTTTCATGATTGTATTGCTGTTGCTACTAAAGTACTGCATAAATTAGGAGATTTTTGGGGGAGGGTGAGGGAGATAATTTTGTTACTTCCATTTTTCGAATTAATTTTTTACACGAAAGAAAATTAAAAGTGACAAAGGAAGATGTTTCCTTCATTTCAGAAGATTAAAAAAGAAATCTGATTTTCCTGGGATGAATTGTTAGATAGTGTTTTTTTGGGGTCTGCCCCAGGGGAAAGGTCCAAATGTTAACCCATGACCAACGCGCTTTTGCCTCAATGCTAATAGCATGGACCTTATAAAAGAAAGGTGGGTAAATAGATGAGGTTTTTTCACTGATGCTTGTCCCAAAAACATTTTTTTTTTTTGACTGAAAAGGTAGAACCCAAAAACATATTAAAGTGTTAGTGCTCATTCAAAATTTTTTTTTTCAAAATAAAAAAAAAATCTCCTGTCTCTCTCTCTGTTGGTTCTTGTCTTGATTTGACTTCTTTTAATACTCAGTTATGTTACTTGATGCATCGTGGATGGTTGCTACTCAGATGATTTCTTCATTAAATTTGTACCATTGTGCACAGTTTTTCCTCTAGTACTTTCTCAGTTAACTCATACATATTCTTTTCCTTAAGAAAAAATAAAAAAATAAAAAAATAAAAAAACTCATACAATTCTCTTTTATATTCAATTATTAGGATTTCCATATGTTTGTGCATCATATTTTACATATTGCATTAAGGTTATGCCTATGTATATTTCACCAAGGGCAGACTGTGGCTCTTCACTGCATTCTTGATAATATCTTTTGCCTGTCATAGTATTTATGTAATTTAAGATGAATGTAATTTAACATTGTCATTTTGGATGCTCATTGTTGTCATTTCTGTAAAGTGCTGTTTTGCTTCTTGTAAACAACATTGAGTGCTCGAGTCTAATTGCTTCTGGTTTGGTGTGGGTCTTAAAAATGTTGTATTTTAAAATGTTGGAACTCTCTCTCATTTGTGCAAGCACGCTTAAAAAAATACTTTTGTTGACTCGTGATTTTGTATTAATTTTGGATGATTTTGGATGGAAGTTTATACACTTGGTGACTAGAATCTCTCTCTTCATCTGTGAATACTTCAGAGCTTCACGGGATTGACCGGACAATACTAATGCGAGCTTTGAGAGTACTAGAACAAAAGGGGAAGCTTGCTATATTCAAGGGAACCTCGGCTGATGATGAAGGCGTGAAATTCTCCATGTAATCCCTTCAGTTTGCTTTCTTTCTACAGAATCATATATAATCAGGCAATGCTGGCTGTTGCTGCTGGTCTGTTATAAATGTTATTGTTGGTCTCATTGAGTTTCTTCGAACCTGTTTTGGGCCTTTGTCAGTTGGTGGAGACTAGCACCTGATGTATTGGTTGCATTAAATTTAACATTGTCAAAGAATAAATTTGTGTCTTACTTTTTATTAGAAGAGAGCCCCATCACAAACCCTTTTCTTTTTATGACAGGGAGCCTTAACAAAGAGTCATTTGGACTCTCCTCTAGCAAGTAAAACCTATGGGCAATTGAGCCTACTACCATAACCAATTGCTAGGTAATTCAAGGGTATTCACAACTTCTGACAGGTTAAGTAGTTTATGCTCTTGCTTAGGAGCAAGAGCCCCATCGCAAACTCAAATGCAAGGATGACAATGGGAGCTTTAGAGTTAAAACACTTGAAAGCATTTCTGCAAGTAATTTGCGGTTGGTGTCAAAACAAAGATGCACCTGTTGTGTCCTAGTCTCCTGATGCATTATTTCGTGGCTCATTCAGCAATTAGTTAATTCTAGACCTTTTTTTTTTCGTTCTTAATTGGCGAGTTACGTGTGCTTTGGGTTTTAAAATTATGATTCATCCTTTTATTCTTGGGAAAGAAGATCATTTGTATTGGAGCTCATTAAGAAGTACAGGTTTCAACGTAAAACTGATAAGAGGCTTAAGAGCTTGGTTTTTCTCAATATTGATACGTATCTACAATGTCTTCGTTATTATGTGAATATGGGGAGGATTTGTTGAGGGGGAAGAGTATGATACGAAGAGGTGGCTTAAACTTCGTCCCTAAAAATATCCCTAATTAATTTTAAAAAACCAGCAATATCGAAACTAATTAAGAATCAGGCCTGAGAGCAATACAATTTACAACACACTAAATGCCATATCCACCAAAACACAAGCGTTGACACATGTTCACTTGTTCAGACACCAAATGTCTTAAAAGTTAAAACTTAAAAGCCCCCCTGGATCAGTAAACAATAAAAATGGGTCAGCTCAAATTGCTGCCAGTATTGAATTCAGGAACAGAGTTAGGATTTCAATTAAGGTGTGCTGAAATATGAACACTCTTTTTTTTTTTTCTTTTTTCTTTTTTGAATTGACCCCTCTTTTTTAATCTCATGACAATCCAAATTTGCATCCATTTAGTATTAACAAAGTATCAACAAATGAAAAAAATACAAAATAATTGTTTCTTAATATCTTGTAATTCAATTATCTTTCAAAATGGAATTCTGCATTCTTGATAATTTCCAAATCATATATAATTGAGTTTGTATTAAATGTTGTAGCAATTTTCTTTTCAATGTATAAATCAAAGAGTGTTAAAAAAAAAATCATATTTCAATTGAATCATTTGAATTTTTTCGTTTGAAAAAAAGTAAAATATTATAGGTGACTTACCCATATTGTATGAATAAAGTAAAAGTGTCATTATTGAGTATGTGGGTGTGTGCATTTTTTTTGCTAGGCCTAATTCCATTTTTTTGGCTATTTTCGTGAGTCATAAATGCATAAATCTCACTAGATAATCACGTAAACTTCAAATTAGAATGAATGTGTAGCGTGTGTGATAAGACTAATATAAATTATTATCATTATTATTTAAACCGTCAAAATATATCTAAAAGATTTACATCATGCCTTAAAGTGAGAAGAACCTTGTATGTGCCGGTCTCCTATGACCCATCACCATGTCCTATTGGCATGTTGGTTAAAGTGGAAAAAGTCTAGTATTAATCAGTCTCAAAATATCGATATAGGAGATACTTTCTCCTTAACGTGATGAGCAAACAACAAGAAACCTTAAAATAATGCATCTATTATGATAGGGATATGGAAAATATGTTAATAACAACATGATCTAGCACAAATATGCACTCCAAACGTTTTTTTAATTTTTTTTTAAAAATAGTTTTATAGGTAAACTTATGATAAGCATAAATAGAAAAAGGAATTGCCCTACAAAATTTGACACTGTTCTAGCTAAAGCGCTAGGTTATTGTGAATTTTTCTGCAAAGTACATGTAATAACTTAGGATGCACAGACGCGGACATGGATACAAATACGAGTACGGGTACAGGTACGACACATCAACATAAGTAATTTTTGAAAAATTATAATATAAAACGGCAAGTACAACACCTATATGACATATGTACGACATGAGTATGACACCCTTAATGAAGTGTCCGTGCATCCTAAGTAACAATGGTACCTTTTTCTACTTTCGTAGCTTCTATTTTTTTATTTTAATGTTTTCTTTTCTCTAAGTAATCATGATGCAGTGTAATGAGGTTTTTTTTTTTCCTTTTTTGGACAAATAAGGATATTTAGACCTACTCGAGTATTTTTTGAGAAACAACCTATTCGAGTATTTGATTGTTCACTTGGGATATATGCAGTCCCTTGATCTACACACACCAAGTTATTACAGGGGATCTTTTGGAGTAGTTTTATTTTTTCTTCTAATTTTGAATTCTTAAAAGATGACATTTTATTTTAATGAATAATGAAGTGTTACTTAGACCCACTGCAAGTGAGGGTCTAGTATATATTGGACGCGTCTTGCAAAATTAGATGGTCAAGTATGTGGCTTTGGCTTATTGCCTTAAGTTTTAAGAATACCATGTGGTTGTGTTTTATAAATAAACATTTGCTATTTATCTTTGGAACCAAAAAAAATAATAATAATTTGCTATTTACCGTTCATATGGATTCCTTAACGCCATCCAAATGGATGTGGAAGACACGTGTTTATATGAAAATAAAAATTAAGTTATTTATGCAATTTTGTAAGTATTTGAAAAAAAGATGACATTTGTAAATGATAGTAATTTACTACAAAAACAAGCCCCTCCCTTGATTTGTGGGGTAGTTACTAGCTGGAAATAAATACAATCCATTACCTAAAAATAGAAGATTTGATTTTTATTTTTTATTTTTTGAGAAATAATTACAACATGCTGCTAACCCCGCAGCTCAAATCCTTTCTTCCCTAGACTTTCAAGCACTTTGTGCATGAGGAGTTGTCAATTCAGCTACAAAGCCTTTGGCATAGAAGATTTGATTCTATAAAAAAAAAAAAAAACTTTCCAACATCGATCAATCATCCAACATTAATGTAGACAAATCAAAAATTTCAGACCTCTATCAAGAAGAATTTGGTTTTCAACAAATGCTGGCATCTCAGACCCAAGTGTTCCAACTCAATTAGGAGTTAATAATTATTAAAATTTAAATTTTTAGAGTAAACTGTAATTACTAACTCTAGGTTTGGAGAAATGTCATAAACCCTCTCTTATTTTTATAAACAACACTGCACCCTTAATTAATGTTGGGTCATGTTAATGAATGCCGTAGTGCATTCATTAACAATCCAATTAAAGAAAATTTTTATGGGAAAAGAAAAAAAAGCAATTAATGTTTTGACAACTTTTTTCATTTCCTATAAAAGTGATATCAAAACTTTCTTAAAATAGATTCTTAACCAATGTCCCAACGGCACTCTTTAACATTTTCTATTAATGTTTTGATTTATTTGACAAATAACCCCATGATCATTTACATATGTCCATAACAAAGGGTGAAAGTAAAAAATAATAATCTCATTTAAAATATATATATATATATATATATATATATATATATGAGTTAGCATTTTCATTAAGATTTGAATGCAGAGCCTAGAGAATGTGGATTTCAACAAATGCTGGCATCTCTTTAAATGCTCCAACTAAAACTATTAAACTTGCATTGCGTATCTAGCCATTTTGTGTGCCACCTGGTAAATTCAAAATAAATTCGTTGAATAATGTATATTCAACATTTATCACTAAATGATACAGGTACCCGTTGAATTAAAACATGAAACATATTGAATGACACCAGATTGTTGGAAATTTTGACTCGGGCCAATCTATCTTTATTTGCTCTTTAAATGAATACATAGAAAAAGGTGGGCGAGTCTAAATTTTCAACCAAAATGATATACGTACCCGCGTGTCATTGTTGGATTTTTGACCAAATTATAGTAGTATCTATCTTGGTCTTGCTTCGTGAATCGTGCATATGTAATTTGGTTGGAATTTTGAGTTTTGACTTTTGATTAAATCTGTCTATCTTGTACGTGTATATGATGCCAGTCATGCGTGGTAATCCATTAGTGTAACATCTAAGAAAGTTTTCAAGGTTACCAAGCAAAAGCCCAGCCCCTTATAAACCTTGGAGTTGATTCAAAGATTAAAAAACCAAACATAATAACCAGCTCTATAAAAGCCCACCTTAGAGACCGCTTACAAACAACCTCAAAAGATTGTTTAGATACCAAACCCAATGGCTATATTTGATTACATTGAGATCTTGATGCCATTTCTTTGCTTTCTCTTTCTCTTCCATTGGAGTTGGAAGAGGATATCACCCATTACAAACTGGCCTATTGTTGGAATGTTGCCCGGGCTTCTTTGCAAGGCACCACATATCCATGAGTATGCAACCCAAGTTCTGAAACAAAGTGGTGGGACATTTAAGTTCAAAGGACCATGGTTTGCAAACATGGACTTTTCGGTAACGGGGTTCAGAGTTTATAAAGCTTTTTGAACCTTTCGGTAATGGGGTTCTCACTTCTGATTCCGATTCATGGAAATCCTTCAGGAAATTGATTCATTCGCTGATTAAACACAGAAAGTTCCAGCTATTTCAAGAGAGATCTATGCGGCAAAAAGTATCACAAGGCTTTTTCCCTGTTCTTGATCATGTATCAAGACTAGGAACTGAGCTGGACTTGCAAGATGTTTTTCAGAGGTTTACCTTTGATAATACATGCTTGCTGGTTCTAGGCTTTGATCCAAACTGCCATTCTGTTGACTTACCAGAAGTGGCAAGTAGAAGAGCATTCGACAAAGTAGAGGAGGCTGTGTTTTACCGGCATATGGTGCCGGAATTCGTTTGGAGGATACAGAAATGGCTGAATATAGGAGAAGAGAAAAAGCTACAAGGAGCCATGGAGACCTTAGATTGCTTCTTGTACCAGTGCATATTATTGAAGCAAGAAGAATTTCGCAGGCACAGAGACCAAATAGAACAAGTTGAGGAGAAGGATAAGGATTTTGACCTATTAACAGCTTGCTTGGCAGAAAAATTAGAAGAAGAAGAAGAAGAAAAGGAAATTGAGGGAAACTTACACATGGATGCTTACAAAAAATCTGAGAGATATCTAAGAGACATTGCTTTCAATTTCACTGCATGCAGCTGGGAAAGACACAGTGAATGCAGCTCTCACATGGCTTTTCTGGCTAATTATCACACACCCTTTGGTTGAAAAAAAGATTCTAGAAGAGATCAAAGAGAATTTACAGGCAAAAGAAGGTGGAGATTGGAGGTTTTTCAATGTAGAAGAGCTAGGTAAACTAGTTTATCTCCATGCAGCCATTTGTGAGGCCCTTCGGTTATACCCATCAGTACCTTTCAATCAAAGAGTCTCTATTCAACCAGACACTCTTCCAAGTGGCCACCGTGTTGATGCAAATACGAAGGTAATGGTGTCTCTGTATTCGATGGGAAGTATGGAAGAGGTATGGGGTGATGATTGCTTGGAGTTCAGGCCTGAGAGATGGATCAACGAGCAAGGAGGAATCATTCACGTACCATCTTACAAGTTTATTGCGTTTAATACAGGACCTAGGAGTTGCCTGGGTCAAGACTTAACTTTCTTTCAAATGAAGACAATTGCAACCGCGATACTTTGGAGTTATTGTATTCAAATGGTTGAAGGTCATCCTATTTCTCCGTGTCTTTCCGTTATGCTGCATATGAAACATGGTTTGAAGGTTAGGGTCTCCAAGAGAAGTGATGTTTGAGGACGAGTATGTTTTTTTTAGGACGAGTACTTTGTGGTGGAGATTGTAGTAATAATGACAATAAAGCATGCATGGCTCTCTTTTGACTAGTTCTAATGTATATCTATTTGACATGCTTGCACAACAACAATAGTAGAATGATGCATGATTAGTTATACGTAAGGGATACTTATTTTGTAAGATTTGATGTAAGAATAATTTTAAATTATCGATCGAGTACCTGTGAAGGAGCTAGCGTTTAATGAAAAAGATATTATCCAATAATAAGATTTGCTTTTGGTGCCAAGTTATAGGAGTTTCACCAAGAGCCTTGTACTAAACTAATTGTCACATTTTAGAATTTCTTGAGGAAATATCCAGAATTCAAATCTTTCATCCCGATTATAACTATTGGATTATATATATACACACACACACACACAGATAGTGTTAAAGATCCTGCCTAAGTGAGACAAACACTTTAATTGTACAGATTTTGTTATGATAATGAAATTTAATTTATAATATGATTTGTTGTTCAAAAAGCACTTAAGAATTCAAACAAAGAGGGGAAAAATTATAATAAAAAAAACACACAATTAGCTATAAAGACAATTGAAGTACCTTGTTAGAGCATTCAAATTGAAGGTGTTATAATAGTCTCAAATACCCAAAACTCCCTTTATTAGAGCTGACAAAGTTAAATTTTTTTAACAACTTACTATAGTAATCTACTATTAGAGCATTCCAATCAAATCTTTCAAAAAATTTTAGCATTTAGCATCTTAAAACCACTTTATCAATTTTAACAAATCATTTTACAATACACCTAACATCAAATGTTTTATTTTTACCTTCATCTCAATAAAATGATATAAACAACTTATCAAAATAAAATAAAACTTTCAAAAATAGTTCATAGCAACCAACCACTTTCACCACCACCACCACCACCACCACCACTATGGCAGCCACAACTTACCAAAAAAAAAAAAAAAAGAACAAAACCACCACCATCATCAACAACCCACTACGAAACCCATTAAAATATACCAATACCACCAACCACAACAACCATCATCACAATCACAAGCCACCTCCCAAAAAAAAAAAAAAACCACCAAGAGCACCACCACTAGAAAAAGGTTTTAAAAAAAAAAACCCATAAAAAAACTCACCATTGCCTACCATTACCATCCACCATGACCGGGAGAGAAAGCAAACCCATCATGACCCACCATTACCACCATGACCCACCACCACCACAGCACACCGAATCCATGACCCAAAATCCACCACCACCATAGCACAGCAAACCACGACCCAAAATTATTTACCACCACCACATTTTTTTTTTTTTTTTTTGAGAGAGAGCTTGAGCAAGAGGAGAAGAAGAAAGAGTAAAAAGAGAAAAGGAGATAAGAAAAAACCAAACAGAAAAGAATGGAGGAGAAGAAGACAGCAAATAAAGAAATTTTTAGAAGAAAGAGAAATAAATATTATTTAAAAGGAGAAGAGAGAGAATGGAATAAGAATTTTTTTTTTTTTTTTTAAGATTGCTACAGTAAGCTATCAAAGATAATAGCTTACTGTAGCTTGGGTGCTAAATGTTTTAGCTTTACCATAATTGATGTAGATGCATTGCTAAAAAATAGCATTTTAGTATTTTGAAAACTTTGATACGAATTCTCTTAGAAGCAATTACCGTAGAAAATTGCTATTATTTTTTTTATTCCTTTCTTTCTCTCTCTTTCTTATTACTAATAGTCTAACAAATATACAGTCTCATAAAATAAGTATCACTTATGTAGAACTAATCATGCACCATTCAACTGTATTGTTGATGTGCATGTCATACAAATATACATTAGAAAGTTTAGAACTGCTCAAAAGAGAGCAATGCTTTATTTCTATTATTACTAGTAACCTACCCTACTAAATACTCCTTCTCAAACACCACTTCTCTTGGAAACCCTAACCTTCAAACCATGTTTCATATGCAGCATAACAGAAAGACATGGATAAATAGGATAACCTTCAACCACTTGAACATCATAATTCCAAAGTGTGGCAGTCACAATTGTCTTCATTTGAAAGCAAGTCAAGTCTTGGCCCAAGCAACTCCTAGGTCCTGTATTAAACGCAATAAACTTGTGAGATGGTACATGAATGATTCCTCCTTGTTCACTGATCCATCTCTCAGGCTTGAACTCTAAGCAATCATGGCCCCATACCTCTTCCATACTTCCCATTGAATATAGAGACACCATTACCTTCGTATTTGCATCAATATGGTGGCCGCTTGGAAGAGTGTCTGGTTGAATAGAAACTCTATGATTGAAAGGTACTGACGGGTACAACCGAAGGGCCTCACAAATCGTTGCATGGAGATAAATTAGTTTACCTAGCGCTTCTACCTCGAAAAATCTCCAATTTCCATCTTCTCTGGCTTGAAAATTCACTTTGATCTCTTCTAGAATTCTTTTTTCAACGAAAGGGTGTGTGGTGATAACCAGAAAAGCCATGTGAGAGCTGCGTTCACAGTGTCTTTCCCAGCTGCTATGAAATTGAATGCAATGTCTCTCAGATATCTGTCAGAATTTATATAAGCATCCATCTTTTCATTTCCTTCCATTTCCATTTCTACTTCTTCTTTTTGTGCCATACAAGCAGTTAATAAGTCAAAGTCTTCATCCTTCTTCTGGTCAACTTGCTCTATTTGGGTTCTCTGCGAGCGAAATTCTTCTTGCTTCAATGATATGCACTGGTATAAGAAACGATCTATTATCTCCATGGCTCTGCTTAGCTTTTTCTCTTCTCCTATATCAAGCCATTTCTGTATCTTCCAAATGATTTCCGGCACTATATGCCGGTAAAACACAGCTTCCTCAACTTTATCGAATGCTATTCTATACGCGAGTTCTGGTAAATCAACAGAAAGGCAGTTTGGATCAAAGCCTAGAACCAGCAAGCATGTATTATCAAAGGTAAACCTCTGAAAAACATCTTGCAAGTCCACCTCAGTTCCTAGTCTCGACACATGCTCAAGAACAGGGAAGAGGCCTTGTGATACTTTGTGCCGCAGATCTCTCTTGAAATAGCTGGAACTTCCTGTGTTTAATCAGCGACTGAATCAATTTCCTGAATGATTTCCATGAATCTGAATCAGAAGTGAGAACCCCATCTCCAAAAGGCTCAAAAAGCTTTTTATATTCGGGCCCCTTTGGGTAGTTGGCGAAGTTTTTACTTGATATGTAGCGCACGTTCATGGGATCACAAGTCACCAAAAAATCCATGTTTGCAAACCATGGTCCTTTGAACTCAAATGTGCCACCACTTTGTTTTAGAACTTGGGTTGCATACTCATGGATATTTGGTGCCTTGCAAAGAAGCCCCGGCAACATTCCAACAATAGGCCAGTTTGTGATGGCTGATACTCTCTTCCAACTCCAATGGAAAAGAAAGAGAAAGCAAAGAGATGGCAGAAATATCTCAATGTAATAAAAAATAGCCATTGGATCGAGTTGTATGACATCTATGTTTGGATCGAAGGTTGGCTTTTATAGAGCTTTTTAGGACATAAAAAAATAACATACCTGTTATACAAAACTCTCACTTTTGCAAGCAAAGATAAACTTCCATTAACACATATAAACTTCCATTAACACGTTACTCAGAAATAGTTATTTTAATTATATAGAGGCCTGGTCGGTTTTTTTTAATTAGTAAGCTGTTTGAAAAATAATAGTGAATAAACAAGTTTGATACAACAAACAATATCCCAAATAATTAGCAAGAATGTAAATAAACAATAACAATATAAATTTAAGTAAAATTAGGAACAATCTCACAGTGCTATAGAATCACGTAAAGAACGTTGTCCTTAAAGGTTGATTCGTGCTACCCAAAGTAAAACTTGGTGCGATTGGTTCTCTTGGCCAAACAACCCCCAGGATTAAACTATAGTGTCGACCTTTGTGATGTACGTACTTCCACTCACAAAAGGTTTAAGAACAACCCTCTATTGCCTTTCCTTAGAAAAATATTCTTGTAGAAAAATATGTGGGAGAGAAAGATAGTAGACTTGTGTATATCTAAAAATATAGAGTAGTAAAAGGACACCCTTTAGAAAATGTGTTATGATGAATATTATATAGGCTACTTATGAAGATAATAGTCTTATAGTTATTGGTTACTAATAACCCTTAAAAGCCCAACGGCTATATTATCAATTATTGCTTAACGGCTATTTTTCTTATAATTGCCCAACAGCTATATTTCTCATAATTGTCCAACGGCTATTTTACTCATAAATTTTCAACGGCTAGAAAGTAAATAAGAATAAAAGTGTTTGGAACACACACCCACACCAACATAAGCTTGAGAGCTCTCTAACACCTTACCCTAATTGAATAATAGGATTGACATCATATACTTGCATATTCCAACCCACTTTTCGTTATGTTCATTTTAAAAACCAAATAAACAAAGAATGCCGTAACCTTGTGGCAGTGTCTAGACATAACCAATATTTTTTCAAACTCGTTTTCTTGCAATGAAATACAAAATAAATTTTCAGATATTAAAAAATAAATAGAAGAAGAAGAAGATCGGCCGGCTAAGTCAAAGTCTTGCGTCGTTTAATATATCCTCGGTCCGTCGCTGAAACACAGTGCAACTCCCCCCAGTTAATAACAATGTGCTAGCGAAGAGACAAAGCAGCAATAAAGTGCAACAATTCAAACCAGAATTCAATGTCCTTAAGGAGGAAATCCTTACTTATATTGCCAAAAAATGCACTCCCTCTGTCTTGTTGGCCTCGTATTCCATTTGGGAGGCCATAAAATATTTTTCATTTGAAGAGTCAATCAACACAATTTTTAAAAAAAATTCCAAACCTAACCTTTAATTTATTTGAAAAGTCATTTACGCACCCTTTTTCATTTGCTTTATTTGGGTTTAAATTATGGGTGGTATTGAAAATTCCTACCTTTTTATTAGAAAGGCAATGCAAAGAATAAGAACTCATAAAAACTCGAATCATGTAAGCTAAACCAACATGGTCACAAAGAGAGTACATTACAGGTTATAAAAGAGACATAACAGCTTACCAAGAGTAATACATCCTCCCGCCACTATATTAACATAAGCCTGGACAAATGCTTTTGCACCCATATAATCAATATCACTGGAATCATCCTGAGGCATTTGACACTACATTGGACAATGATTCACCATAACCCTTCAATAATCATAAATTTGCATATTAATAAGTCTAACAAAAACACACAAATTATTTCCTAACTCATATTACTGAAATAACAATTTAATGTTTTTCAAAAAACATCTCAAATCATTTTCTTCCATTTTTAAATCAACCATATAAAAACTTTCTTATTTTTCAGCGCAAGAACAAAGGTATCAACAACCCAAAAATAACACCCATGTATTATAGATGCACTCTAACTTTAAAAAAAAAAAAAAGTATTATAGATGCACTTTCAAGTACTATTTACTCATCTTAATCATAGTTCATGAATTATAAATTGAAATTTATTTTCTCATACAACTAGGTGTAGATTCGAAATAGTATGCGACTTGTCAATGATGTCGTGGAAGTCTGAAAAAAACACACATGATACTCTCTTTGATGAACACAGAAACAAAGCTGTTAGCTTCGCACGTTTGGTAAACTGGAATCTACTAGAGAAAAGTTTAAAAAAACTTTGCAATTTTATCAAATAATAATCTGATCTACCTTTGACGGTTACAAAACATATAAATACTAAGAAAGTAAAACCCTAGGACGATTAGGAAACATTTGAAACCCTAATTCGCACTAATTACATGATTAGGTGAAAAATACCAAAATTAACCGAAAATGGCAAAATTGAGTTCAATGAAAAATTATAAGCTACTGACCTTAAGGGTCGTCCTAAAAAAGTAGGAATTTATCAGCTTTAATCATGGATTCAGAATACATATTTGATAAGTAAAGTAACACCAAATTATGTTTACTTAATTGCCTCATGTACAGTACGAGGGAAGCTATCCAGCATATGCATATCCTTGAGGTGTATGGTTGGCTGCTAACACTGTATGCACGAGCACCTATTCTAGTCGAGTAATTCTTAAGTACTTTTGGAGCATAGAGAATAATGTTTCCTCCTCTCACATTTATGATGAACTCCACTAATTAAATTCATAATGGGGTCCAACATGAATATGAGAGGAGGAAGTACTAATTTACTATATTCCAAGAATACCTAAGAATTTTCCATTCTAACCAATGTATCAGCCTTGGTAAAGACTACTACAATCTACTTCAGTAGAAATAGAAATACTATCCCAACAAACAATCGACTTCACGTCTCAGCTTCATGTCAAATAAGTCCCACAGCTTGAGAATATATTTGATAAGTAAATTATTTTCGATAATGAAATTTCGAATCTTCTTTATATATATATATATATATATTGCCCCATCTAAGTGCCGAATCTATAAAGGTCAAAAAGGAATTCAATCAAGAATTGAACTATGAATTCCACTATCTATATTGATTCGCAAGTCTAACATGACTTAGAAAAAAATCTTAAAAGAGACTCTTTATGGATCTTAAGTAACGGCAAGTAGTGACCACGTCCACCACTTTTTCTAAGATCTAGATTCTTGCCCACCACTGTTTCAATTTATTCAACTGGTAAAGTCTCTGATGGTTGTATAAGAGATTTAGGATTCAATTTCCGCCTACACCAAAAACTGATTGGTGTCTTGGTCTAATGATAAAAAGCTATAATTAGGAGAGGACGCCATAGGTTGAAACTCTCTCCAAAAAAAAAAAAGAGAGTCTTCGTCACATAGTGTTATACCATATCAAGTTATTAATTCAAAATCAATTAATATACATTTTTATAATTACATGATATGTAATATACAAGATTATATGAGTAAATTGGAAAATAAAAACATATTCTTAATAATAACAAAAACATGTCATATGTGAGTGAAGTAAACAAAAAAAAAAACTTAGTAAAAAATAATAAAAAACCGCATGTAAGTAAAGTAACAAAAAAAGGGTTTACAAAACATCATAATGATTTGTTTACATACCAATGAAAATCACAATCCTTGCAGAAATTTAATAGAGTGGACTAAAACGTGTGGAATGGATTGAAATTTAAGACACGAAATAGAGGAGTGATTCAATCTGGTTCGCTAATTCAAATGGAATTTTTCAACCATTCCAGACAGAACAAAACGATATTGATAACATTAATTTAAACTAAATTTGAAAAGAATGGGTTATTACTAATACTTCAACATACACTACAAAACACGCGGGTCTTAGGAAGCGTTTTTACAAACTCGGCCACAGACGAACTAAAGCCCTGTTTTTAAAAAATGCGGCTTAAAGAAAACAACAGAAGTCGCGTTTAATAGATTCGGCCATAGAATGCGTCTAAAGCCGCGTTTTATTGAGCTATAGCTGCATTTAAAAATGCGGTCTAAAAAAACGCGGCTATAGGCCAAATCGGCCTATGGCCACGTTTTTCTGACCTAAGGCAGCGTTTTACAAACGTGGTCACAGAACTTTTTTTTGTAGTGATATTTGGTTGCTCTTGCTTTCTATGTTGTCTCATTTATTCTCTTTTAACATTCAGAAAACCAATCACTGCACACCTTCGGCATAATGGTTACTTCGTAAGCACAAATGCTTATGGGGTAAGGGGTAAGGGATTGTAATTCAAGTCTTTAGAAATGAACTCCACGCACATACATTTGGATTAGCTTAGAATAGGATTTCTATTTAAGATATATAAAAATAAAACTAAAAACTTGATAAAACCTCAATTCTCTCCTTAGCTTTTGTCATTGTCATTTCGCTTTTTTATTGGGTTGAATATTTTACTCCACCATAACTTACTTCAGTAGCCCCTTAAATAATTCACAAGAACCTTAGAAGTTCTCTAAACAATAGAATGTCACCTAATTTTATTTTGGTAGTGACTAATATGGCAAAATTATTTAATCTTGCAAATAAATCACATTATCCCCTCGTGCGTGTGTGTGTATATATATATAAAGCCAATTGAGCTCTAATTTATATAATGTGTATTAATTCAATTTCTTAATTTTGGTGAAGGTATTTACTATTCATTGCAATAATTAAGGAGTTTTTTAATTTTATATTATAAATAACACCACATTCCTACATTCAATGAGAAATATTTCTTAAATATTCTTACAAGGCTTTCTTAAGAGTTAAAAAAAAATATAAGAATGGTTATCAATAATATTTGACTTGCATAGGAATTGAATTATGAATGTTTTTAATAAAAAAAATATGTATTTAATTACATAATTTTAAATGTAATCATGCATATATATATATATATATATATATATTACAAGCTAATTATATTTGATAAGAATCCAGCCTTTTAATCTATATATATATATATAACCGAAACCTTTGAAACTCTCACAATTTTCCACGTTAGCATTATTTAAAAAAAAAAAAAATTCTGATTTTCTTTCTAAAACCTGATAATACAAAAACCTAAATTCTAATTAAACCTGATAATATATGAGCACGTTTAGGACTCCTTCCTCAATTTAAGCTTTTCTAAGACCCGATAAAGATAAAACGTTCGTCTTCTCTACGCAAGCTATTATGTAGAAACGCAAACGCAAAAGCTTATTCTTCTCTCCTATTCTCATCGGTCGCAAAAGCTTATTCCTAAGCCGTTCTCTCAACCACTCTCAAAACCCCAAAACCCTAACCCTTGAGCGCTCTCTATCAATGGCAAAGAGTGATCTAAGGACCACAGTCATGTCAAACTATCTCCCACCTTCAGTCTAGCCTCCCGCTACCGTCATAATATATGGGGTTGGAGAAATATTGTTCTTGTGGTTGATTTGATGGTGTTTTTTTTTAGTGAGGCTACATTCGAGACCCTATTGTTGTGCCTTTTTTTTTTTTTTTTGGCTTGTTGTTAAAGTTTTTGAAATTATAAGTCTCCACCTAAATGCACATTTGTTTGTCTGTTACTTGGACAAGGTGCGCATGTAATAATTATAGTTTAATTTAAATTCAGAAGTTGCCTATAATTGCATAGACATGTTTCCTTACCTTCAACTCAGATCTCATCACTCAAATTTTATGCTATTAATTAGCTATCAAAGTATGCTCTGCCATCACTCAAAGAAAAGTAAATGAATATGTCATCTGATAGTTTCAATGTTACACATGACGAATACGTGTTAATGATAGACTTGACTCCCTTATATAATCAAGGTTTCATTTAATTTTGTTGCTTTTTATTTAAAGGTGTAAAAATATGTTGAAGAAGTTAATGATGGTCATTGCAATGGAATAGTTGCTTTCTCTATATACTAATGTACATATTCTTTACGTTGTTTCTATAGTAATCTATTCTTGGTTATCTTTTCGGCATGTTATACAATCTGTTAGATTTGGGAGAGCTTCAGACTATGGCCTGCATTTCAGGAGGTTCGCTCTTTTATCTCTCAAGGGAGTAATTGAATTCATGCTTGAGTAAAGAAAATGATACGGAAATTTTTACTGCAATGTGTGGAGACCAGAAATCAACAATGAGGTTTATATGATTAATGTTAGGGGTTTATATGATTGTTATTATCTTAATTACTTTAAGTGCATAAAGTTTTAATATTGTGATATTATAGAAGATATATGCTTTTTTAATGTTGTAGAAGGAAGCTTTATAAAGGTAAGGATTTATATGCGAAGTTGTATTTTTCTTTGGGCCTTTTTAGAATATATAAATTTATAAGGGGTGGTGAGTAAATTTTAAAAAGCTAAAAGTTGTAAGGTGAGTCATCAACTCACTATTCCCCTTAGCATACACGTGCCCCACCCAAGTTATTTCCCTTATCTTTTTTTGCTGCATCAGAAACTTCTTGGTTCATCTTTCTTTGCTCATTTGTTTTCTTTTTCCTTTGTTCTTATCGGCAGCACCATCTCACAACAGTCCTCATTTTCTTTCATCGAAAATCATAGATATCTCTCTCTAAGAAGAAATTAAGAGCCTAATACTAAAGTTTCAGTTTCAAAGTTTGTGGGTAAGTATATATGTTTATTTTCTGTTATGGGTATTTTAATGGTGTAATGGTTTGTTTTAGTTTCACTTCTATGTTCTCTAATATGATTGTTAGAAGCTAAATTTGTGGTTTTGTGTTAGCCATTTGAAAGATTGAAGATATCATGATCTTTTAGATGCCTATCCATGTATTCTAACATGTATAGTACAAGTATAAAAATACTCACTTGAAGTGAAGGCCAATTGCTATTAGTTAATGATTTTGTAAGAAACATGTTGAAGCAGTCACTGTGACAGATTTGGTGTTTACAACAAGAAAAATTTAGATTAAATCATATTTTGTGAATTGGGATGCTAGAAGTAGTTTTTATAAATTATAAGACACACATGGTTGTTAGGGAAGTGGTCTCACAACATTTGGATTAATATAAAAATAATGGTTTAGTTTCTAAGTTTCATGAAATTCTGTCAGGACAGATTTGAGCATGTTGTTTTGTATGATTTTTAATTAATCATGGTTTTATGTTTTGACTCTGAAATTGATATGGTATATACTAGACATTCATGGGAGTGGCTTTGTAAAATTTCATGTAGTTTGAATGTGTATGGACAGCCCATTTGTATTTTACAAATGAGGCATATGCCGCTGAAATGAGCAGTAAACAATAATTGTTAACTCTGATTTTGAAGATTTAATTCTAAAGTTAGGATGAATTTTTTGAGTTTTAAATTATTATGTTCATCCTTTGGTATGTTTGGATCATAGATAAATTTTATGCCTTGATTTCCCTATGGTTTGGTACATAATGTGTTTGATGAATATATCATGTGCTTTGGGGAACTTTTGTGTGATGGGAATTAAGATTTTTTTGAGTTTGAGAGTTAGGTTGTGATTCACGTCTAAGTTTAAATACTTAGGAAGAGTTTGTCAGTAATAAGTTTTAGTCTTTCATTTTGGTGACGAGAACGAGAACATGGACACTTAAGCTCATCTTATACAAATTTCTCGCGTCTTCTGTTTTCAGGTAAGGGAGATGTGACATGTGCATTTGATAAGTATAAAGACTATTTAGAAAATTTATTATGCATTAAAACATTTTAATTAGAGTTACTACATATAAACATGATTTAAGTAAAGATATATGTTCGTGAGTTGTTTAATCAAAGTATTATTGAGGATGGCGGTACATCTGCGCTCAATCAAAGTATGTATTGAGGATGGCGGTGTGTCCGCACTCAATCAAAGTATGTACTCAGGATGGCGGTGCGTCCGCGCTCGATCAAAGTATAAGTTTATGTTAAAAGTCATAATATTTTATCCAGTACCAGGCAAACGTTTAATAGAGAATTCAATCTCTCTATCTGGAGGTAGGCTAGATATATGAAATATTACATGTTTCTCAAAACATTCTACAATTGCATGGTGAGTCGACAACCAGTCCATACCCAAAATGGCATCAAAGTCATGCATATGTAACAATATTAAATCTGCAACTAGATCCCTACTAGCAATATTAATAACACAACTTTGATACACCCATTGAGCACATAACATTACACCTGAAGGAGTAGACACCCATAGTTCACAGTCCAACAACTCAGGACTCATGTGTAATATATCAGCAAAAGCATGGGATATAAAAGAGGGTGAAGAGCTGGAATCAAATAAAACATGAGCATCTTTAGAGCAAATATTAAGAGTACCTCATACCACTTCCAGTGCCGCTTGCGCATCTTGTTCCGTGAGGGCAAAAACTCTTCCTTGGACCATAGGCCTCTTTTGTCCACTTCCAACTATGGAGTTCCCTTTGTTA
Source organism: Quercus ilex subsp. ballota (assembly GCA_032727855.1). Classification (NCBI taxonomy): domain Eukaryota; kingdom Viridiplantae; phylum Streptophyta; class Magnoliopsida; order Fagales; family Fagaceae; genus Quercus; species Quercus ilex. The sequence continues at coordinate 1,781,344 of CM064919.1, forward strand.
GAATTATTTGGATAATCCTTAATAAAATGATCAGGTTTTCCACAACGAAAACATGTACAGTTGGCAGCACGGCATTCTCCAAGATGAAGCCTTCCACATTGTGCACATTTTTCTAAATCTCTTAGCGGGTATTGAATGATATTCTTCTTGGAGGAGTTAAGAGATGGTTTTCTTTTCCAAACTAATTGAACTTCACTATCTTGCCTTTATTCTGTTCTAACACAGCTTTGATTTTTGTACGTTCTTGGAGGCCTTCTTCTACAGCTTCAGCAAGTACAACCAAAGTCTTGTAGTCTTTAACTCGAGAAGTAGTCAAATGCTGTCTGATTTTGAATTCCAGCCTATTGCGAAACTTCTTAACCCTTTAAGCTTTAGTAGAAACAAGATGGGAGCAAAACGAGATAACTCTGTAAACTATGCTACACATATGTTTAAAGGTCCCGCTGAAATATGGTGGAAGTCAACAGAGAGACTTCTATTAGAAGGAAGAGGTGATAATGTCCAGATTAGTTGGGTAGAATTTGTGAAGAAATTTTATGACAAATATTTTATGGAACGCTTCAGAGATAAACAAGCTACAAATTTTGATAGACTTGTTGAAGGGAGCATGAGTGTTGCTCAATATGAAGCAAAGTTTATAGAGTTGTCTCGTTTTGCTTTCGATCTTGTTTCTACTGAAGTTTTAAGGGTTAAGAAGTTTTGCAATGGGTTGGAATTCAAAATTAGACAGTGTTTGACTACTTCTTGAGTTGAAGACTACAAGACTTTGGTTGTACTTGCTAAATCTGTAGAAGAAGATCTCCAAGAATGTACAAAAATCAAAGCTACGTTAGAACAAAATAAAGGCAAGACAGTGAAGTTCAACTAGCCCTAGAAAGGAAAACCATCCCTTAACTCCTCCAAGAAGAATACCATTCAGTACCTGCCAAAAGATGTAGAAAAATGTGCACAATGTGGAAGGGTTCATCTCGAGGAATACTATGCTGCCAATCGTACATGTTTTCGTTATGGGAAACCTGGTCATTTTATTCAGGATTGTCCAAATAATTCTAACAAAGAGAACTCCACAACTGAAAGTGGTCAAAAGAGGCCTATGATCCGAGGAAGAGTTTTTGCCCTCATGGAACAAGATGCGCGAGCGGCACCAGAAGTGATATCAAGTACTCTTAATATTTGCTCTAAAGCTGCTCATGTTTTATTTGATTCTGGCTCTTCACACTCTTTTATATCTCCTGCTTTTACTGATATATTACACATGAATCTTGAGTTGTTAGATTGTGAACTATGAGTGTCTACTCCTTCGGGTGTAATGTTATGTACTCAATGGGTGTATCAAAGTTGTGTTATTAATATTGCTGGTAGGGATCTAATTGCAAATTTAATATTGTTACATATGCATGACTTTGATGCCATTTTGGGTATGGACTGGTTGTCGACTCACCATACAGTTGTAGAATGTTTTGAGAAACATGTAATCTTTCATATACTTGGCCTACCTCTAGATAGAGAGATTGAATTCTCTATTGAATTTTTGCCTGGTACTGGATAAAATATTATGATTTTTAACATAAATTTATATTTTGATCGAGCGTAGACGCATCGTCATCCTCAATATATACTTTGATTGAGCGCGGACGTACCGCCATGCTCAATAATACTTTGATTGAACAACTCACAAACATATATCTTTACTTAAATCATGTTTATATGTAGTATCTCTAATTAAAAGGTTTTAATGCATAATAAATTTTCTAAATAGTCCTTATACTTATCAAATGCACATGTCACATATCCCTTACCTGAAAACAGAAGACGCGAAAGATTTGTATAAGAGGAGCTCAAGTGTCCATGTTCTCGTTCTCGTCACCTAAATGAAAGACCAAAACTTATTACTGACAAATTCTTCCTAAATATTTAAACTTAGACGTGAATCACAACCTAACTCTCAAACTCAAGAAAATCTTAATTCTCATCACACAAAGGTTCCCCAAAGCACATGATATATTCATCAAACACATTATGTACCAAACCATAGAGAATCTAAGGTATAAAATTTATCTATGATCCAAACATACCAAAGGATGAACATACTAATTTATAACTCAAAACATTAATCATAATTTTAGAATTAAATCCTCAAAATCAGAGTTAACAATTACTATTTACTGTTCATTTCAGCAGCATATACCTTATTTGTAAATACAAATGGATAGTCCATACACATCCAAACGTCATGAAATTTTACAAAACTACTCCCTTGGATGTCTAGTATATACCATATCAATTTCAGAATCAAAGCATAAAATCATGATTAATTAAAAATCATACAAAACAACATGATCAAATCTGTCCTGACAAAATTTCATGAAACTTAGAAATTAAACCATTATTTTTATATTAATCTAAATGTTGTGAGACCACTTCCATAACAATCATGTGTGTCATAGAATTCATAAAAACTACTCCTAACATCCCAATTCATAGAATATGATTTAATTTAGATTTTCCTTGTTGTAAACACCAAATCTGTCACAATGACTGCTTTAACATGTTTCTTACAAAATCATCAACTAATAGTGTGCGGTACACAAATGAGACTGATGGACCAAGCCCCACTTGGGCTCACAACTTATTTATATGTTGGGCTAGAATTTCCTACTTTGGGTCGTTTTCCAACTAGAGGCTCAATGAGATCACTTTTCTCCTCTTCAGCAATGCCTTACCTCTTCCTCCCTTCAGATATTTTCTACTTGACCTTTCTCTTCCTAGTTCGCTCCTCCTCTTTTTCCAAACCCTTCCATCTTATCCTCCTCTTCTATTTATAGTTCAAAGTTTAGGGACAGGTTTTCAATGCTCTCACAGTTAATGCGACGGGGGGTCCAGTAGGGTCGTCTGTAAGTGGGAGGCCAGGTTTGAGTGGCTTTGGGACTTGGTGTCCCTTTTCGTGGATTGCTCGGTAGAGACGGTGCGTATTTAGTGCTACGGGAGGTCCAGTAAGGGTGATGATAAGTGGGAAGTCAAGTTTGGATGACTTTGGAACTTGGTGCCCACTCCTGTGGATAGCCCGGCGGCGATGTTAGAGGAATTCAGCCGGGCAAACGAGGATGATGTGCTGTTCATCGATCTTTCCTAGTATGCTCGGTAAAGATTTGCCGAACATGTCTTTCGCAATGAGGTTTGGGCCCCCGGCCTGCGTAAATATAGATTGGGCTTTTGGGCGAGTGGGGTTTGGGCCCATGCGTTGTGCTCTTGTAGTGGAGATCCGGAATTAGGTGGGCCTAAGCATTGGATGCCGCACAAATAGCAATTGGCATTCACTTCCAGTGAATATTTTTATACTTATACTATATATGCTAGAATACATGGATAGGCATCTGAACAACCATGATATCTTCAATTTTTCAAATAGCTAACACAAAACCACAAATTCAGCTTCTAACAATCAGATTAGGGAACATAGAAGTAAAACCAAAACAAACCATTACACCATTAAAATACCCATAACAGAAAATAAACATATATACTAACCCACAAACTTCGAAACTGAAATTTTAGTGTCAGTCTCTTAATTTCTTCTTAGAGAGAGATATCTATGGTTTTTGGTGGAAGAAAAGAAGGGTTGTTGTGAGATGGTGCTGCCGATAAGAACAAAGGAAAAAAGAAAACAAAGGAGCAAAGAAAGATGAACCAAGAAGTTTTTAGTACAATAAAGAAAAGATAAGGGAAATAACTTGGGTGAGACACGTGTATGCTAAGGGGAATAGTGAGTTGATGACTCACCTTACAACTTTTAGCTTTTTAAAATTTACTCACCACCCCCTATAAACTTATATATTCTAGAAAGGCCCAAAGAACAATATAACTTCGCATGTAAACCCTTACCTGTATAAAACTTCTTTCTACAACATTTAAAGAGTATATATCTTCTATAATATCACAATATTAAAGTTTTATGCACTTAAAGTAATTAAGATAATAACAATCACATAAACCCCTAAAATTAATTATGCAATTAGGTTGGGATGTTACAAACATACCTTACAAGATGGACGATTTGGATGAGGACCTATCCTTAAGATGAAAATCATTTGTACTTTGCTTGGCAGCTAAGACTCATACTATTGAATCATACAATATCTCTTTCATTAAATATCCTTTTGTGAGTACTCAGATCAATAATCTTGATTTAAAATTTTAATTATTATTAATTAATGAATAAAAATCATTTGATCCAAGTGTTTTACTTTCTACACTCCACCAATTGCAACTATCATATATTCCTTTTTTAGTCCGTTATAGAATAACATAAGTTTAAAATAGAAAAAATCATGATATGAAATATTATAATAGTTAGAGTATGAAGTGGAATACTTAACATGGATTAGAATATGTTTATTCCTAATAGACATAAAGCCTTACAAAATAAGTATCACTTATGCAGAATTAATCATGCATCATTCAACAACTGTTCTTGTGCATGTCATACAAAAATACATTAGAACTATTCAAAAGAGAATCATATTTTATTGTCCTTATCACTACAACCTTCATGACTTATTCTACGACCACACACTTGGTCACACAATTTGCTATAATTTGCGTAAATGTAAATTTGTGATTAGATTACACTATTTACACATAGTTCCACTATTGTATATATTGGTATATATATGGATAAGTTGTAATAATGATGTTTGAGTTTGGAGACTATTGTTTCTTAAAGTCGATAAAGTGAAAATTCAAGTTCTAGAATTTTCTAAGTGAAAATTTAAAATTCAGTATTTTCGATTGATCAAAACTTTTGCTAAATCGATCAAAATGATAAGGAAAATAATCCTAGAGTCTCTAGATGATTCGATCGCTATTCGATTCCTGCTCGATTAATCGAAAAAAGCATTCGATCGATAGAAAGGAACTCTCGATTGATCAAAACTTGAAAAATTGAATTTTCTGCAAAATTTTCTAGTGACTATTCTAAAAGTTTGAATAGGTTTCAAGCCTTGTGAACGGTTTTATGAAACATTTTAACTCTCCATATGTGCCTTTTGATGAAATATAACCCTATGGGTATAAATAGAGGCTTATGGTTAGAGAAAAACACAAGAAATCTTGTGATTATTCTCCACAATTGCTATATGTAAAACCCAACAACTTGTTTGTATCCTGCTGACAAATTTGCGATAACCCTTTAGCAACAAGAGTGTGGGGGCAAATATTGTCTAAAGATAACGATATTATACCTCCAAGTTATCTATTTTGTTTTGTCTTTTGTGTTATCCTTATTCTTCCTTTATTACTTTGTGTATTATTCCCAACATCCACCACCACTGGTACCTAGTAAAAAGTAATCCAATCACCGCATCACATGCCTAAGTTAAGATAAAGTGTGGCTAATAAACGTGTGTTCCTATACTTTTTACAACATTCACCACTAAATACTAACACCACTTCTCTTGTAGACCCTAACCAAGTCTCTCTGTTATGCTGCATTTTTTTTTTCTGCCGTTTTCTTTCAGAGAGACTTGGGGAAAGAGGATGACCTTCAACCACTTGAACACGATAATTCCAAATTCTGGTGGTCACAATTGTCTTCATTTGAAAGAAACTCAAGTCTTGGCCCAAGCAACTCCTAGGTCTTGCATTGTGCGCAATGAACTTGTGAGATGGTATGTGATTGATTCCTCCTTGCTCGTTGATCCATCTCTCGGGCTTGAACTCCAAGCAATCATCACCCTATACCTCTTTCATACTTATTCACATTAATATGGTGGCTGCTTGGAAGAATGTCTAGTTGAATAGAAACTCTCCCATTGAATGTATGGTTAAAATTGTGATCCTAATTGTATCCTACAATCCAGTTATTTTAATATTGTTGAATAGCTTGGGTTGAAAATGAACTGAAATTTGTTAAGCATTAAATGTTCGAGCTCAGCTCAACAACAAAAGTAAAATGTTTAAAGTTGGCCTGAACTTAAGCGAAGCCTACAATTAATGTTCAAACTTAAGCTCGTCAAAAACTCCAAAAGCTTTAGTTTGACTTAGCTTGACTTGATTAATTAGTTAAGCTGAGGTTGAACTCAATATCAAGCTCTTGAGCTTGAAATCCAACAAAAGTACATTATGAAGCCATATTAAGTATATTATCAAGCCATTTGGTTTGGATGAATGGTCTCAAGTCCTAATTAATTAAAGGCTTAGTAAGAATTGACTTTTTTTAAAGATCATATCAAGCTTATTACTAAGCTCGTAAATGAATTTAGGCTTGATTTGCTTCTTATCAAGTTCTATTGTTCATGAGCTAGTTCATGGACAATATTTTTTGCTTCGGATCGACTTGTTTGTTAAACAAACCTAAAACTAATGCTCAAATTTGGCTTGATTATAAACAAAGCAACATACAAAAATTGTTTATGAACAGCTTGATACATTTACAACCCTATAAAAAGAAGCATGATTGCAATTAGAATTGATAGGATCATCCTATGATCCCCGTTAATTCTACTTTTTGCTTCTGATTTGACCCTTAGCAATGTGGATCCAGCAGAGGAGGAGGGCAATATGCAACGGTTTCCAATTTTCCAAAGATTTGGCATGGAGCATCAACAGATCTTCTTCAAGAAAGTTTCATATTGTAGTGGACCGACCGACGTCATTTTTTCGTTTTTTGCCTGCTTCAATTTTGTCTACTAGGTCTAGATCACAGTGCCAAAGAGGGCCTCAAGTCTCTCAACTCTCAGATGTTGACAACGAGAAGATACATATCCCCAAACTCATCTTTTTCTCTCAAAACTTCATTTTCTAATAAATAGTAGATTTTAATTTGAACTCTACGTGTACATAGGAATAGGATAGTTAAGGGGGAAAACAAAAAAGAAGAAAAAATAAAGAACAAAACGTGTCCTTTTTATTAGTGATTTGAAGCATGAGAGCATAATAGCTCCACACGTAGGCTTATACCAGAACTCACCAAAAAATAAAAGGAAAGAAAAACCCAATTTGTCACATTCATTTCTTCTTCCAATTTTAATTTGAATAAATGTAGTGGTGGGAAAAATTAATTGTGCTTTACTCTATGATTTTGGCTTTTTATTTTTTTGGCTTTCCATTTTTGGTGGTGGGAAAAATATATTCTTTCATTTCATTAGGATAGTTGCATAGATGTAGTGATATATGATATAAAACATATTGAAGAAAAACTCTATTTTTCATTGATATGATTATTCAACATCATTATTAATTTTTTGTATTTTTATTCTAACAAACAATAGGTTCTTAAAATTCTCGATTCACTATTACGATTTGATCCGTGAAACTCTACATTGATCCTACTTAAGATTCCGGTTTTAACAACTTTGTTTTAAGGTTAAGTTTAAATTAAAATGGTCAACTCTAGTATTCCTAGAATACCCTTTATGGTGTCGATAGTATTTAGTAAGCCCTTGTATAGTATCACTTTTCAAAATGCATTTAAAATTTTTTTTCCAAGACAATGCATTTTGTAAAATTTTAGTGTGGAAAGGGATTCTCATTTAGTATTCTCATTCTAATTTTTGCTACAATGGTTGGCTCAACATGCACATTTCCTAATGCAATTCAAAAACTCTCTCTTTCTCTCTCTCTCTCTCTCAACAAAGAAAGCAATTTAAGCAACTAAAAACAATTTAAGTAACTAAAACTATTTGTCTCATGATGTTTTCTAGAAAATGAGCCATTTTCCAAAAAACATTTTCTATAAAACTATTTCATTTTCCTATATTTGGTAGCAACCTTAAATAAGTTGAAAACCAATCTCCTAATTTCTCTTATTTAGCTTGCTATGAAATAGAGTTGTTTTTCAAAAAAAACTAGTGGAAAACAATATCTAAAAATAAGTCATACTTTTTATGTTGACTAAAGATAGTTTTCCTTTGACTTATTATTTTTATGCTATCAAATACTAAAAAATATGAAAAGTTATCTTTACACAAGGTTTTTTATTGAAACAAACAGAGTTTAAATGGAAACTTGAGATGCATATGCAAGCTCAAGATGTATACCTTTTACCGTGAATAGATGACACACACGAACTTCACCATGATCTCCAGCTTCCTTTTTATGGCGCAAGCAAAGAGCAACTGTTGTTGAGAAAGAGAGAGAGAGAGAGAGAGTTTTTTTTTTTTTTTTTTTTAATTCTTTTTTTTAATTTGGTGTATTGATGAACAAGATCTCAATAAGAGCATCCGCATTAGTGGATATAAAACTTTACAAAATGCAAAAAGTAACAAATTTTACACATTTTGCTCCAAAAATCTTCCACATCAATTCTTCTAAAATTGTGTATATTTACACATTTGCTACAGTAACCGTGCGTATATACACGGTTACTGTAGATGTGTATCTATTATTTTATTAATTTCACATTTGGCTCCTTTTTTTTGTCCCTCTTCTCCATTTGCAAAACCAACTTAGACTCATCATCTTCTTCTTCCTCTAATACACACAAACACACCCACACAAACGCACAGAACCTGCAAGAGTGCCACCACCAAAACACAGATCCCACCATCCGCCCAACACCGTCCAACCATCACCACCTAACCACCACCACCATCACCCATTAAAACAACCACCACCACCAAAACCCGTTAAAACAACGGAAACCAAAATACAACGAAAATCAAACCTGATCTACCCAAAATCCACAGAAAATCAACTTAAAATTAAACCATCAACTGAAAACCCATAACCCAAACCCAAAATTAGAATCAAAATACAAACCCAATGGTGGCAGAACGCTTGAAATCAGATGAGAGAGATTCAACCATGCAAGCTTTGACAGAGAGGGATTTCTTCAGATTTTTGAGATCGGTGCTTGTGGTGGAGATTGGTTCTTATGGTGGAGAGTTGATCTGGCCATGAGACAAAGAAGAAAAAAGAAAAGGAAGTAAAAGAAGAAGAAGATGGTTGTGGTGGAAAGGTAATCTGACCGTGAGAGGAAGAGGAAAAATAAGAAGATGATGAAAGCTTTTGATAAGAGTGGAGAGTCTTGAGAATAAATGGCAGAGGAGTGGAGATAAGAGTGAAAAAATCAAATGAAATGAAATGAGATAAGTACATAAGAAAAAGAGACGAGGACAATAGAAAAGGATAAAATAATAATAAAAAATTATAGAAATATTATTATTTAAATAGAATAGATTGTAAAATAGATGAACTAATGTGAGTGTTTTGAAAAAATGGTAGTATAAAATAGAAAAAGTAAGTTTTTAGTGTAAAATAGACGGAGAAATTTGGCCAAACTGATGTGGTTGCTTTGAGTGTATTAAGACACTGTTCATTGCTAAATTCATTTGCTAGTTGGTAGAGCCTAAATGCATGAAGGTTCTGAGAAAGTTTAGCCAAATCTTTGTTGATATGATATTTAATTGATTATGCTGCTGCTAATGCTCTAGCATGTATGCATCTATAGGATTTTTTTTATTTTTTTTTTTTGGAGAGAAGTGGGGTGGCGACAACTAGAACAATGACGAAATCTAACAAAACGAGTAAATCTCCTAGACAAAATCTCACATAAATGGGAAGACAATGTATATTTACGGTTGCTCTTTAACATAATTTTCTAGTTTTAGTTTTAATACTTGTTTTTTTTTTTTATATACAAATTCTCATCATTTTAAATTTTCTATAAATCTTATAACTAAATAAGAAAATGTATAAATGATGGAATTATAAATAATGGGAATGTAAATCCCTTCATTTATAAGATTCTATGTAGTTAACAAAATTTTCATCTAAATGCAAACGAGAAATCATCAAAAAAAAAAAAAAATTTGAGCTCAATTTTTCATTTTTTTTAGGGTCTATTGAGACTGATTGATAACCCTCCAAATTAGGAAAAAAGAGATATTTAATATTTAGTTTCAGTTTGGGAATATCTTATTTAGTTGAAACTGAAAACTTTTTACTGAAGCTTGAAAGTACTATAGATAAAAGTAAAAGTTAGCTGAAATAATACAGTAGGACTCATTAATAGTACTAAAAATTGCAGTGGGACCCATGAATAGTAAAAAAAAAAGTTGAATAGTAAAATAAACTGGCAAAAATATTCAATGCCAAACGCACACTTAATACAAGAGTAGTGTTAGCCTATTAGGGGATTACAATTTCAAATAATGTTTAAGTGGAAGCTGTCATTGGTTATCATCTAGGCCTCTGACTAACATCACTTTTTTTAATGAGTAATGTTACAGGCACAAACTATTTTACAACATTTTTACAAACTGTTGATGTGACAAACTTTTTACTGATTCTCATCTAAACCCACCACTGACATCACTTTTTCATTTATCAATAACCACTCATTACATTAGTAGTTTGTAAATTTTTTTGTAATAAAGTTTGTATCTTTAGCATATTTTTTATCTCCATATATTAAGAGAATTCAGAAAGTTGGTTATGACTTCAAAAAATGTAAAAAACACTCCTAATCTAATTAGATAATTCTTATTCTTAAAAAATAAAAAAATAGAGTTAAAATTGCAATTCAACAAAATAAAAAAATAAAAAATAAAAAAAAAACTACAAGAGAAACATTTTTACTAAAAATTAGCACACTCTCTATTTAAATATATCTCTCACATGTTTGATATATTTTTTCCCTAAAAACTAGCACACACTAAACCCACCTGTTTACTCCATTTGTAATCCTAAATTTTAGTTTTTAAAAATTCTCTTCATGTGTAACCTTATTGACAATAGATAATTTCACTAACAATAGATGAATTCAAATTGAAAAATTACATTAAACTCAAAATAAATAAATAAAAAGTTTCATCGCATGTGCGGAGTGCATGTGATGAGACTAATCTATCATTAATGATTCACCGAATAAACTTTATAAGTCCAATTAATATGTGTATTTGGGGCATTTATTAACAAACAATTTTAAGAAATGTTTGATACCATATTTATGAAAAATATAAAAAAAATTAATTTTTTTTTCCTCCATAAAATTTTTTTTAAAATATTTTTAAGTCAACATTTTTATTTTTGAGAAGAAATCAACATTTTTAAAGCATTAGTTTTTTTTAACTTCTCTCAAAAAATATATTATGAAATTATAGTGAGTTTTTTTTTTTTTTTTTGATGATATAACGAAAACCTCGTGCACATCAAAATCGTGAAAAAGGAATATTCTAACGAACCAATGAGGGCGTTGGGGGTGTGGTGTGGGAGCCGCATAGCAACTAACATTATCTGCCACACTGACTCAAACATGAGTACGACAGAGCGGAAGGCACACCCACCATTCCGCGTGATATAAATGCTAAGCTTACGTTTTGATTTCGTTAATATCTATGAGACATTAACAAGTCTATAAAACTAGAACCAGTACTAGAAGTAAAAAACAAAAAAAGCAAAAGCGTAGGAAAAGAAGCAAGATGGGTCTCAAGGTTTGTGTAAACCAACCTTTTTCCTTAAACGATTGTTAGATCTTACTTTGTTTGTATAATCATCGTTTTTCTCTCTTTGTATCAAAATCTATGTTTGATTACTGCTCTTTCCTATTTGCTCTTTACTACATCAAATTGATTTGATTTTATTATTCTTTTCATAATTCAGATCTGTTGCAAAACTCACTCGTTATGTTCTATTTTCTCAGATCTATTGTTTTGTTGATTAATTTTCAGTACCCATGCTAACCAGAGTTTTGTTTTCCTTATACTTGAGAACTGTGTCTGGTTATTGTTTTAAATTTATATGTTGGTCAATATATTCTCTTGATTGGCAAAGTTATCAAACATTCATAATTCTCAAGTGGTTTATCTATATTGGGTTGTTTTTATTGTTTTTTATGGTATTGCTGTTCTTTTGAATAATAGTTATGGGTGTGGTAGGAATTAATTCAGATCTGGATGGTATCATTGCAATTGGCATGTAATTTGTTTTTGGGTATTAATGAAAAGAAAAGGAAGGAAAAAACATGGGTTTAGAAAATTTGACACTTGAATTGATTTTTATAATGGCAAGTGTCTTCCACCAAAAGCAACATGTTGCAAGTTCAAGTTCGGAAATCAGCCTCTCCAAAACAATTGGGGTTAAGGCTGCTTACCATGACCTTCCCATTCCCTGGCCCCGCAAAAGTGGGACTTTTGTGCACATGTACTACCTTTTATATAGAGTAGTGATAGTGTAAAGAGTAGTGATAGTTACACGGTATGTAAGGGACACACAATGTCACGTTGGCTGAAATCATATTTTCGATTTCACTATTTCATAATTATAACTAAAATCGTTTTTTGAAAACATGATTTAGCCTTTTTATATATTATGTAACATTTTGTGTGCACTTAATGGATTTGTGCCATCTCCATGTGAGAAGTAAAAGCTCATAGGGTAAAAGTAAAAGGTTAACAAAAAATTTTCCTCTATTCCCATGAAATGGTAATTGCCTAGCTATTGCATCGGATTTCAATCTGCACTTGGGAGTGATTACAAATATGCAGATGGACTGAGGTAGATAGGATAATTTGTCTGATGATGCCTCCCAGATCTACAATTGGTGTGATTTGATTTTATGCTTGTCTTGTCAAATAGGATGTGGTCGTAACCTTAGAATTGTATGCCCAACAAAGCCACCCCAGTCCCCTAGCATATTGCAGTATAATCTAGTATGGAATTACTTTGGGCACATAGCTCCAAAGTTGAACATTACCTCTTGCCAAGAAAAATGTGGCACAAGCAGTTTAATACAACAATTTTACAAAAAAAATTTACTGAATCACATGTGTGCTACTAGTAAGTGGACGTTTGAATGTGCTTTGTCTATTGCTTAATTTGCTGGGAGTACTTAAATAAGAGGAGGAAAAGTTTTGTTATTTGGTGTGGGATGCGCCAAAATAAGCTCAAAATCCCTAAAAAAGCTGGCTATATTTGGGCTAGCCAAATGCACTAATCTGCTCCTGGATTTTAGACTTGGAGCTTGGATGCCAAAAAGAGACCATTTGTGTCTGCTAAACAACATTAGCATTTAGTCAAGGGATACCCTCTCCTTACTTGGTTGCATTAGGGACAATACATTGGTATCCAGTTTTGGAATTTCAGGTTTTTTATTATGCTTGGCATTGTTAATGGGTGGACTTCTGTTTCATTCATCTGTCTTGACATTCATGCATCAAACTGCACTAGTCTGACCACACTGGGGTTATTGCAGGAGGAATTTGAAGAGCATGCAGAGAAAGCCAAGACCCTGCCAGAGAATACAACAAACGAGAACAAGCTTATTCTCTATGGTCTCTACAAGCAAGCCACTGTTGGACCAGTGAACACCAGTAAGTACCTGAGCCAAATTGTATGCTTATTTTAACTCATTGTCTGTCTTTGTAGTCTTGTTGCGTTATAAAAAAAAGTCATGGCCTTTTGTATCTGATTTGCAGGCCGTCCTGGAATATTCAACATGAGGGACAGAGCAAAATGGGATGCCTGGAAGGCTGTTGAAGGTAACAGTTTACTGATCAGTTGCAACAATTTAGTTAGTTTAGTTGCTCGGTGTTACTGTGGCCTGTACTAAGAAAATTCGAACATTTTCTCCTCCAGGGAAATCCAAGGATGAAGCGATGAGTGATTATATCACCAAGGTGAAACAGTTGCTGGAAGAAGCTGCCGCATCTGCTTGATATCTTGTTGATGTCTCTGTTCAAATGTTTAAATTGAATGGAAAATAATGATCTGTAGTTTTCAAACTGGTAATGAGTTATTTCTAAATGCTGTGAATGAATCAGGTTTATCAGGTACTTCTACTAGATGTGGTTATGGCAATTGTACTCGTACAAAGTATGTTTCTTTTGATTATAAATTATGTCTGGTCAAATCCTTCAAACCCACTACAGTTCCTGCTTTAACAAAGCTTTGGTTTAGCTCGAGCTGTTTTGTTTCTGCTTGAATATACATTAATGGGTGGGCTGTTCAGGTTGGGCAGCATAGACCTCTTAGATCATTTTCCTACAGTAATCTTCTTCACTCTTAAAGCAAGGGGAATTACCTTGTCGATCTATAAACAGATACATGCATGTTTGTCCTTGTAAAATCTTTTTAGTACAAAGCTATACACTCTGCATGATCTATGAATTTAGAGGAAACCATAAATGGACTCTGAAACAGAAAGATGCTTGCTAGAAGGCATGTATGGGTATAGTGGAACATTGTTTGCATTACAAGTTACTGACTGGAAAAATTGGACTTCAGTGGTGAGACTGGAGAAGTCTATATGGAGCTTCGAATAAGGATTCCATCTTTACGTCTCAGTATTACTATGTCAGTTGCACACAGATTAATAAAAAAAAAAAATCATATACTAAAATAGATAATATTAAATATAATAATAATAAATAAATAAATAAAAGTAACCTTATATTATGTAACAAAAAAGCAAATCTCGTAAGACTAGGTTTTTTATTAAAAAAGAAGTTATTAGTTATTTTTACTACGCAAATCAAAACCTCTATGATTTCATTAAAAAAATAAATAAAAAATCAACTTCACACTGTCAGTCCTCTTATCGCAAGTGTTGAACATGTTTTTAATAAGGTTAAGACGTAAGACACAATGCTGGGAGGCCAACCTTAGGGTTGGGCGATCTTGGGTGCCTAACACCTTCCCAAGAGCATACCTAAACTCTAAACTCATACTCTAGTAGTAAGACCAAAGGTCCTTCCTCAAAAGGACGTTATATTCATGGTTCCTAAACCATATAACTAGGTGGCGACTCCGATACTCTTTTCTTTGCGCCCACAAGTACGTTCATTAATCTGCTCTCAACTCACAAAACACTGTTAACCGTCTACAAAAGAATTTTGGCTCCTATTGATAATACCTTTTTAGGTGTTCAACATTCTATGAGGCGCAGTAGCTTCTTTCCGTCTAACCCTGCTAGGTGGTAACTCCTTTGTCTCGAGTAATGGACGACTTTGTATGGGCCTTCCCATGGTGGCCCTATCTTGCCTTGTGTTGGGTCTTTCGTTGCTGGTGTGACCTTTTGTAGGATGAGGTCTCCGATGCTGAATCTTTTGAGTCTTGCCCTCTAGTTATAATAACCGATCATCTTTTACTGGTGTTTAGCTATTCACTTGGATGCTTCGTCTCTTTCTTCGTCCAGGCAATCCAGGTTCAGTTTCAACTGGTCGTCGTTGCCCTCTTCACAAAAGAACTCATTTCTCAGGCTAGTGACTCCTATTTCAATGGGAATTACAGCCTCCGTACCGTATATGAGGTTGAATGGCATCTTTCTTGTTGGGGTTCTGGCTGTGGTCCGATAGGCCCATAAGATACTTGGTAGTTCATTAGGCCATGCACCCTTTGCCCCCTCTAATCGAGCTTTGATGATCTTCAACAATGTTCGATTCGTCACTTCTGTTTGTCCATTGGCCTGAGGATGTCCGAGTGAAGAGAATTTGTTCTTGATGCTAAGGTTCAAGTAGAAAGAGCGAAAACCTTGGATATCGAATTGACGACCATTATAAAAAATAATCGTCCTTGGTATCCCGAACCTGCACACAATGTTCTTCCACACAAAGTTCTAGATCTTTGCTTCCGTGATCGTTGCCAATGCTTCTGCTTCCACCCATTTAGTGAAGTAATCTATCGCCACGAGCATGAATTTCACCTGTTTCTTCCCTTAGGGTAAGGGACCTATAATGTCGATCCCCCATTAGGCAAATGGCCAAGGTAAAGTTATGGCCGTCCTTTTTTCTCCGAGCACCCGCTGGATGTTTTTGTACCTCTGGCACTTGTCACATTTTTTGACAAACTCCTTTGCCTGCTTCTCCATCTTGGGCCAAAAATAGCCTGCCCTTTTTATTTTCCCTACCAACGACCTTATGCCCATATGATCCCCGCAGATTCCTTCATGGACTTCCTTTAGGATATACTTGGACTCGTCCTTTTTGATGCACCTCAGGTAGGGTAGTGAGAATCCCCTCTTGTAAAGTACACCGTTTAGCATTGTGAACCTGGTAGTGCGTTTTTTTAATTTTCCTTGCTTCATCTAAGTTGGAAGGTAACTGTCCGTCCCTAAGATAGGATATGATTGGGCTCGTCCAGCTGGTATGATCCTCTTTCGAAAAGGTTTGAAATTCTTCGATGCTGGGGGATTTCTTTATTTCCAGTTTCAGATCTAGCAAGCTCATCTTGTCTTTCGATGATGCATATCTGGCCACTTCATTAGCTTCTAAGTTTTGGTCTCATGGGACCTATACAAAGCTTACCCAATTAAATTCTCCAATCAGCTAGTTCGTTAGCTTCAAGTATTTCTACATCCTATTTTCTTTTGCTTCAAATTCCCCATTGATCTGTCTTATCACGAGCTTTGAATCACTTTTCAGGAGCGCATTTTTGGCTCCTAGAGCTTTTGCAACTGTGAACCCCGTCAATATTGCCTCATACTCGACCTTATTGTTGGTTGCAGGGAATTGAAGCTAGACTCCATATTTCAAGGTGTCCCCCTCAAGGGTAAAGATGATGACACCAACCCCTCCCATCCTCTGTACTGACGAGCCGTCTATATATATCGTCCAACAGGTTAACTTGTCTTAGGCTTCCTCGTCCTTTAGTACGGTGAACTCCGCGATGAAGTTAGCTAACGCTTGGGCTTTTATGGCCGTCCGAGGCTTGTATTCTATGTCGAATTGGTTAAGCTCGATAACCCATTATACCATTTGTCTTTCCGCTTTGGGTTTATTCATCGCCCTCTTAATTGGTTGATATGTCATTACTAGAATGGGGTTCAACTAAAAATATGGACAGAGCTTTCGGGAAGCCACGATCAAGGCGAACGTGATCTTTTCGATTCGTGGATATTTGGCCTTGGCTCCTTGAAAAGCCTAATTGATATAGTATACTGGGCGTTGTATCTTATTCTCTTCTCGGATTAATGCAGTGCTCACGGTTGTAGTGGATACTGCCAGGTATAGGAATAGATCTTCGCCTTCCTTGGACGGACTAAGGAGTGGAGGGTTGCTAAGATAAATTTTTAGCTCTTGGAATGCCGCTTCACACTTATTCGTCCATACGAAAGCCTGCTTTAAAGTTTTAAAGAAAGGCAAACATTTATCTGTGGCTTTAGAGACGAACCTACTAAGGGTCGTGACCCTCCTTGTTAACTTTTGTACTTCCTTGACGGTCTTCGGTGAGGACATCTTAAGTATAGCTTTCACCTTTTCTGGGTTGGCTTCTATCCCTCGCTGAGATACCATGTAGCTGAGGAACTTTCCCGAGGAAACTCTGAAAGCACATTTGGTCAGGTTTAGCTTCATCTTGAATTGCCTCAGTGTTTCAAAGGTCTCCTTGAGGTCATCCAAGTGACTCTCCTCCTCCTTACTCTTGACAAGCATATCATCAACGTAAACTTCCATGTTTCTCCCGATTTGTTTGTTGAACATTTGGTTTGCTAGCTTCTGGTAGGTGGCTCTCACGTTCTTCAAACTGAAGGGCATAACCTTGTAACAATAGAGTCCTTGACTGGTGATGAAAGTTGTCTTCTTCTAGTCTTCTTATGACATTTGGATTTGATTATAGCCTGAGAAATGGTCCATGAAGGTGAGGAGTTTATGTCCTGTTGTTGAATCAACAAGTTGGTCAATTCTTGGTAGGGGAAAGCTATCTTTGGGGCAAGCGTTGTTCAGGTTCGTGAAATCCACGCACATTCTCCATTTCCTGTTCGCCTTTTTTACCATGACAACGTTGGCCAACCAATCTGGATAGTAGACTTCCCAGATGAAATTGGCAATGAGCAACTTATCCATTTTGTCCATTATTGCTCTGTTCAATTCAAGGGTGAAGACCCTCATTCTTTGCTGGACTGGTTTTCTATTGAGATTCACATTCAGACGGTGTTGAATGATGTCCGCTGATATGCCAGGTATGTCTTCGTGGCTCCATGCAAAGACGTCAGGTTCTCTTTCAAAAAACCTATATTTTTTTTCTTTGTCAAGGTAGCTAGGTTTGTCCCTACCTTGATTATCTTCGTCGGTTCTCCTTTCATCAACTTGATTGTCTCCAAAGCCTCCATGACCTCTGGGGTCTTTTCCCCTATCATCCAAGTATGGTTTTCTTTTGAGGCTAACACTGCGTGGTAACACTCCCAAGCCAATACTTGGTCCCTCCTTATCTCTCCAACCCCGTGTTCCATTGAGAATTTTACCTTCAAGCAATATGTGGACGTAGCTGCTTTCCAACGGTTGAGGGTGGATCTCACTATGATAACATTGTAGGATGAAGGGCAATCAACTACTAGGAAGTTGAGTTACTTGGTTGTTTGGAGGGGGAACGAACCTGCCGTGACTGTTAGTGTCACTATCCCCTTTGGGTACACTTTGTCTCCACTAAAAATGACGAGGGGGTACTCGAATGGACGGAGCTTCTTCGAGTCCACCCTTAGCTGCTAAAAGGCAGAAATGTAGATAATGTCCGTTGAGCTTCCGTTATCCACTAGGACTCGTCTAGTGTTGAAGCCTTCTATCGTGAGCATGATGACCAGGGGGTTATCGTGTGACTGCTTCACTCATCGAGCATCTTCTTATGAGAAAACCATATCCAGATTTTCCCTTCTTCGATGCTTTCACAGGGGCACTGTGTGGACGCTGTTAACTTGCATTTGGTGAGACTTTTTGAGGGACTTAAACGACCCTCCTACGGTAGGGCCTCTGTTAATCATTCTTATTTCTCCTATGGAGTTCCTCGGTCAGTCTTGTGAATGGTCCTTGTTTATGGGCTTCTTTTCTGATCTCGCTCGTGCGTCGTGCTTATGTTGCCCTGTCGCATCCTTCTTCACGAATACTCGTAGCTTCCCTTTTCGGATCAGTTCTTCTATTTGCTTTTTTAAATCCATGTAATCCTTCGTATAAGGCCTATAATCTTTGTGGAAGCGGCAATACTTCTATTTATCACGAATATTAGGCAACCAGTGAAGTGACTTTGGCCATTTGAGGGCATGAACGTCCTTAATTCGGATCAGTTTTTCTATTTGCTTTTTTAAATCCCTGCAATCCTCCGTATAATGCCCATGATCTTTGTGAAAATGGCAATACTTCTTTTTATCACGAATATTAGGTGACGAGTGAAGTGACTTTGGCCATTTGAAGGCATGATCGTCCTTAATCTGCATCGGTATTTTATCAACAGGCATTACTAAAGGAGTGAATTTTACCGTCCTCGGGGGTTTGTTATCTCTTCTTTTGACGACATCACAGCTGGATGAGTGATCTCCTCTTTCCACTCTTCTTTCCTTTTTGGTCATCTCGAGTGCTCCTTCTTTCCTTTTGTGCATCCCCCTGCTCAATCATGGCCAAGACGTCTTCTGCGTTCATGTACTTCTAGGCTTTTAACAGCATCTCTGCCATTGATCCGAGAGGCCTCTTGGCAAGGTTGACCACAAAATCTTTGGACTTTAACCCATCTTTGAATGTGGTCAGTTGTACTTTGTCTTCTGCCTCGTCCACTTCCAAAACTTCCATGTTGAATCTTGTCAAATATGACCTTAACGACTCCCTCTCTTCCTGCTTGATCATCAGTAGGTGATCCACTGGCCTCTTCTATCGCTGACTGCCAACAAAATGGCATACAAAGGAGTTTCTAAGTTGCTCGAAGTCGTCTATGGTTGATCAAGCAAGCTTACTAAACCATACCCTTGTAGCCCCCTTAAGGGTGGTTGGGAAAGATCTACAGAAAATCTCGTTGGGATTTTGCTGTAGGCTCAACGTCATTTTGTAGGTGGTTATGTGATCCAAAGGGTCTCTTAAGCCATCAAACAACTCAAGCAAGGGGAGATGGAACTTTGGCGGCAAGGGGCATTCTAGGACTTTTGGGGTGAAGGGGGAATCGGTCCTTCTTACCATTTCTTCTAGGTTTTTATTCATCTTCCCCCTCATCTCGTTTCTAAACTCATTCATTTCTTTCCACACGCTTTTTAGGAGATCGTTGCTAGCCCCATTCGACGAATCCATTTTTCTCGAACCATCCCTCTTGTTGCTGTTCTCCTCATCCTCATTCCTGTTAATGTTGCGATTCTCCTCCTGCTACAGCTGCAGCCTCATTTCTTGGTTTTGCCTGGTAAGCTCTTCCACATTAGTTGTGAGTGTTTGAATCTGCAAGGCTAGTGCTGCCAAATCTTAAGGTGCGTTAGACTCCATCTGGGCGTCACAAAGGATAAAGTCACGCTTTCAAACTAGGGTTTGAAGTCATCCCTACAGACGGCGCCTGATGCCAAAATCGTCAGTCGAGGTGATCGTCTAGATAAGATGTTGCTCAAGGTCGTCAGGTGACCTGCACGAGAAATAAAAAATGAAACTTCTACTCAAGTGGTCACCGTTGTGGTGCCGGCCACTGGGTCTCCGATGGCAAAGTCAGATGACAATAGAGTGGAGATAATGTAAGAAACTCTGATTCTGTTATATGTGGAAAAGAATGAATTATTGTACCTCCTTTTGGGATTTGACACTGTGTAGATATAGGGGATTCCCTTCTAGCCGTTGGTGGCATTCAATGGTGGCTTGCATGCCCTTTTGTAACGCCTCTTGGTGGTTTTAATGGGATGATTTGATATCCTCTCCAATGGCCATGTTTCCTGCATTCATTGGTGAGTAACAGTATCCCATTAAATGTAGGCTTAATGGCGCTCTCCTCCATCCAGTGTAGACTTATTTGGACGAAGGGATTTATTCGGTTCGTCAATACTACTTTATCCACTCGTCGTTTGGATTGATTTAATGTTGACTACATGTGGTTTGCGTAACATATTATTTTGATCCTTAAACTTTACTAAAAAATTTGTTTTTGTCCCTAAACTTTTAAAAAAATTATCCTTAAATTTTGTGAAGATTTTTTTTTTTTTTTTTAATATTATATAGACAAAAGTAGGGATGAAAAAAGAACGTCTTTCAATAGTTTAGGGACGAAAAACAAAATTTTAGTAAAGTTTAAGGATGAAAGAAAATTTTTCAATAGTTTAGGGAAGAAAAACAAAATTTTCACTAATTTTAGGACAATTTTTTTTTTTTTAAATTTAAAGTTTAGGGACAAAAAACAAACTTTTGGAAAACTTTAAGGACCAAAATAGTATTTTACCCAAAAAAAAATAAAATAACAATAACAAAAACAAAGACATAAAAGACAATGAATCTACAAATCCTAGAGTACACAATCAATCTACTTGGTCAAATTTAAACCTGGCAAAATGGGCAAGTCGGGTTAGGTTTGGGTCAAGTTTAATAAATTAATGTTTCATTTTTTTTTTTTTTTTGGTTATTAGTGGCACACCAGCTTATAAAAATTATGCACAGTATCCTAACCTTATTTCTGAAGACACCATTCTAGACTGGTCAATCAACTTCTATATTAGCAATATTTGTAGTCCTTTTAGTTTTATCTTCGTTAAGTTTAGTTGGGTTAGGAGATTAGCAGGGGCGTAGCCAGGATTTTTCACTTGGGGGGCCGAATTATATAATTATATGCTAGTCATAACTCATAATTATTATAGTAATTATATTTTATATAAAATAGCCAAATTTAACATTTTAAAACTCAAATAAGATTAAAAAATTGTTCAATTTGCTATAAACATATAAAAGTTTTTTTTTTTTTTTAAAGCCTTAGCATCTCCTATTAGAATTGTGCTTGATGATGACCATTCATAAAATAAATTTCATTCATTATCATTTTCATAGTGAAATTCTGAACAATTTTTCCCTTTTTCAAATTGGCCGGGGGTTAAGATTTAAGAATGTTTCTTATCTCTAGCGCAACCTAAATTATTTTGTAGAAACATATCAATGTTGGTAGAATTTATAAGGCACCTGGAATCAAAAGGGAAACAAAAAATCGAATAAAAATATTTATAAAAAAAATGAGATGATGATAATGAGAGAAAAACATATGAGGAAAAAAAATTTAGAAATATGAGAAAATGATCAAATTATGTGAAAAAATGATGATGATGGGACCTAAATAAATTAATTTGAAGGCTAAGAATGAAAAGAAAAACACACCAATTAGAGCAACGCGCATTGCATTTAAAAATTGAAAACAATAGGAACAACGCCCTTTTTCTATTCTTAAAAAAAAAAAAAAAAAAAAAAAAGACACTTGGAGATTAGGGATTTATAGGATTTTGGTAAAAGTGTGTGTATTGTTTGCGTGGAGTCCACTAGAGAAACTAACTAAATATTGAAATTGTAAATGGCTAAATGCAGTCATTGTTATATTTTAAAGGGAAATAACATAAAAACTAACAATGAAGTGATCTCTATGACTTTTTTTTTTAAAGGAAAGTCTTTATCCAAAATTAGAGTAAAGAGAAAACGAAGCAAAATAATAGTAAAAAAAAAAAAAAAAAGCATGAACTGTGAAGATGATAAATATTCATAACTAATTGGAATTCTAAAACCAGAGACTATCTTCTATTTAATAGTTTGGAAACTCCAGGTTCTTGGCATGTTCTGCAAGTAGGTGGGCTACTTGGTTACTTTCTCTTTTATTATAATTTAAATTGAGTTAAGAGTAGTCTAGACTCATCTATTAGGTGGCCTATCCAACTATGTTAGACCAATTTTCTTCCATTGACAACAAGAAGGTTCTATGAAATTTTTTGGAGGGCTCAATCATTATAATTTGTAGGGGCCCAATTTATTTTTATACAAGCACTATAAGAGGATTTCAAAAGTTTTGAGAAGGGGGGGGGGGGGGGGGGGGGGTGCGGCCATGGTCCCCCCAATACTATATGTACCTCCGCCAGTGGAGATTAGGTAACCAGCAGCACATGAAGCTGCCAAATTTGCTCTGACTTCCTATCAGTCATTTTTCAATAATAGTAATCTCCCTACTGTTTTAGAGTCTATTTGTAGCTAGAGTGGATGACCTTTCTAGTTCTCCTTGTTTGGTTTAATATTATTGCAGATTATAAAAAAAAAAACCTTATTTCTGAAGCAATCCACGCTATATATCCAGCAACAAGACGGTTCTTAGGAGTTGCTTTCACTTAGGCAAAAAGAGCAAGAGAGATGGATTATTTCTTGAGCTTTATACTATGTCTTTGCCTCACCTGGACCATAATTCAAGCTTTTTATTCAATTGCAAGAAGTAAAGTGACTTCCACAAAGCTTCCACCGGGACCTAAACCTTTTCCAATCATCGGAAACCTTTTAGAATTTGTTGGTCACAAACCCCAAAAGTCCTTGGCTAAACTTGCCAATACACATGGCCCCTTAATGACTCTAAAGCTAGGCCAGAAAACCACAATAGTCATTTCTTCAGCAGACTTGGCGAAAGAAGTTCTCCAACAACATGACCAATTCTTCTGCAACCGTACCATTCCTGAGTCAGTCGTAGCTGGCAATGAGCACGAGTTCAGCTTGCCTTGGCTACTGGTTTCAGCCCAATGGAGAAACCTTCGAAGGATTTGCAAGTCCCATTTATTTGCTAATCAGATACTTGATGCAAACCAAAACCTCCGGCGAAAGAAAGTGCAAGAGCTCCTTGCCGACATCCATAATAGCAGTCTAAATGGAGATGCAGTTGATATTGGCAAAGCAGCGTTTAAAACCTCCCTTAATTTGTTATCTAATACCATCTTCTCAGTAGACTTGGCTGACCCCAATTCTGCCACAGGAAGAGAGTTAAGCAAGCTCGTCCATAGTATCCTAGAAGTGGGTTCACGTCCAAACTTGGCAGACTATTTTCCTGTGCTTAAGAAGGTTGATCCTCAAGGCATACGGCGCCAGATGACAATTTTCTACGGGAAGATGACAGACCTCTTTAGCAGCATTATTAGCCAACGGTTGCTTCAAAGAAAAACGTTTGGTTCTATCAGAAACAATGACATGTTAGATACCCTTCTCAATATCAGTGAAGAAAGTACAGGGGAGATTGACAAAACTCAAATTGAACGTTTGTTTGTGGTAACAATTTCTTTATATTCTTCTTCAATAACTACAAATTTATTCATTTATGCACTTTGTTTTTTGGTAATTATTCATTTATGTACATTTTATTATTGTGGCTTGTGGTCTCGTGAATGGATCTGATGATCTATAACCGCATACTTTTTATTGATCGAATAGGACCTGTTTCTTGCGGGCAATGATACAACTTCGGCCACATTGGAATGGGCAATGGCGGAGCTACTCTACAACCCTGAGGTTTTGTCAAAAGCAAAAGCAGAGCTCAAGCAAATCATTGGCAAAGGAAATGCAGTAGTGGAATCTGACATTGATCGTTTACCGTACTTACAAGCAATAGTTAAAGAAACCTTTCGGTTACACCCTCCGGTTCCGCTGTTGCTTCCCCGTAAAGCTGGAGCAGATGTAGAAATTCAGGGCTTCACAGTCCCAAAGGGTGCACAAGTGCTTGTAAATATATGGGCTATAGGCAGGGACGCCAGTATATGGGAAAACCCGAACTCATTTAAGCCAGAGAGGTTCATGGGATCAGAAATTGAGGTCAAGGGAAGGAATTTTGAGCTTATTCCGTTTGGTGCAGGAAGGAGAATGTGTCCTGGATTACCATTGGCGTTAAGAATGTTACACTTGATGTTGGGTTCGCTTATACACACCTTTGATTGGAAAGTTGAAGGTGGTTTTAAGCCCAAGGAAATCTACTTCGAAGAGAAGTTTGGTTTAACCTTACAAAAGGCTAAACCCCTACGAGCTATTCCTATCATGGTGTAAGAATTTTATGTATTCTCCTCCCCTCCTTCCATCCAAACCAGCCTTCTCTAATTAGTAACTATTATTGTCCGTCCTTCTAAGGGCTTAAAATTCAACGTTATTGTCGTATAAGAAAGCAATATCTATTCAATAAAAGTATAATAATTATCACACCCATCTTCTTGCACATCTTTCGTACATATTAACCTTTTCATGTTTTTGGTGTAAAATAAATACCACATTTTCAGATTTTAAAAAGTTTGCATAAACACACAATTCTAAAGATTGTTGGTACAAATGTGAAAAATAAAATTTATTAGATAGTCTGGGAGTATACTCTAACTTCATATAAGAGAGAGAAAGTATACTCTCAGGATACCCAATAATAATTCATAAAAAAGGATTCTCGGACAATATTTAGTTATTTACTGCTCAATAAAAAAGGATTTGATTGTTTTAGAATCTTCTACGCAGTGACCCACCGATCAAAGTTCAAAACAGACAAATGTGTATTTTCCTTTACTTGAAGAAAATTCAACAAACCAAGCAAGAGCAAGAAACAACTTTCATTTGCAAGAGCCTACTTGATATCAAATGGCAAAAGCTCGGCCTCGTCCAAATCAGATCGCAATGACATTGCAATAATGCAAATAAGGCACAAATTGACTGCTGGCATAGATACGACATGCACCATTGTTGCCTTCTTCATTTTCTACGCTTTTTTCTTCCTGTTTCTATTATTTGTTGTTCATCAAAAAAAAAAGTTTTTAATTTTTAACTGTAATAGTCTTACTATATTTAGATATTTCGTGCTTCTTTAAATCCCTGGTTCCCGATTCTTTTTTCTTTCTTTTTTCCTTCACTTCATTTTTCTCCTCCTCAACTTAGATCAGTTCCCCCTTTTTTCCGTTATGATTTTGTTCATACATCTTCGGTCAAAACCCCAAAACTATAAAGATATGTTTAATCGGGAGAACAATAATCTTAACCAATTGATATGTTAAAGGGGTAATTATTCATTGTGTCAAGAGCACAATATATAAATTCATGCTTTCCTCTCACATGTCAATGGATCACACTATTTACATTCTTGATGGGACTTATTATTCATGTGAGATTCGGCATGCATTTATTAAGCTTTTAAAGCACTTAATAATTTCACTTCAAGAAGAACAACAGTATTAGGTGCTCTTGGAGCATGATGATATGGTGCTCATTCATGACATATTTATGATAAAACCATCATAAATTTAATGGTCCGTTTAGATTGAGAGGGAGGGAGGGAGGGAGAGTATAGTAGATTTAACACAAAATTAGCTTATTTTTAGCCAACATTACTCTACTCTCCTCCACTCCCCCTCATTTCCCCCTCTATCCAAACAGGCCATAAATCATCAAATCAGTTATTGTGAAAATGATGTATCACTAGCATATTTCATCTAACTTTCTCTTCAATGCAAAAGGTGTCAACTATAAGTCCCTTATTCTCTCTCTCTCGGATTCACCCCTTCCTCAAAACACCCCTGCCTTCCTAGCTTGCACCCTCATCCCTTTGCTGGCAAGACAAACATTGGCATGCCTCCATTAACTTTGTTAAAAATGTAAAGAGAAAGAGATTGAGAGACAATATGTATACAAGGCCTAGGCCTAACACCCGCAACCAAAAAAAATAATAATAATAATAATTACCCACTAGAAAAAGGCCCGTTCCCATTGTATAAGCTCAAAATTTTATATATAAAAAAAAATGAATTTTTTCAAATGGTTGAGCACTTTTTGTTATTAGTGATGTTAGGGGTACAACAAATTTTACTATAGATTTACAAACTGACATGTCAACAATCACAAAAAGTAATTTAATGTTGAAATATTTATTAATTACTTTATTGAAATTCATCAATCACAGTTATTGTCATATCATATTGTAAAAATTTTGTAATACCTTTAGCCTTTTTTTTTTTTTTTTTCTAAAAATCTTTTGAAAATATGAGACTAATAGAAAACTAACCCAATTGAAACCTTAAAATGCTTCCAAAAAAAAAAAAAAATTGCAAATGTGTTAGAGCAATGATGATTAATCTTCCCTAATAATTTGAGACTTTAATTTTTATAAACTAATCTCCTACAAAACCACGTACCAAATAATATCTATCCCTTTCTCTTAAAAATTAGAATACAAATTTACTTAACCTTGTATTGTCATATATCCAAGATAAATAATTTTCTTTAAAAAAAAAAAATTCTTTTTGTTAAAATTTATACTTCATCTATGATATTCAATTCTTTATATGAAACCAACCTTTGTTTTAGTTAGCATTATTCATTAAGTTGTGTATTTAATGCATCAAATTAAGCTCGATTTGATTAGTATTAAATAATTTATTTAATTAATATTTATATATAAAATGTCTCATATAAATCTTTCATCTTAGGACCTAAATTATGTTGGGCTGACCCTGTCTACATAATTTGTATAATATATATCTTTATAAAGGCACAATACATGTGAAGTATAAGTAATATGAATGTACTGCATACCAATACAATACACTAGGCCCAGCCCAGTGGGCTAATTGACTAGTTTAACATATACAGCATATACTACCAAACTTGTCAAATCTCGAAAGACATCTCAAAAATCCTACTCCATTCAGTCCATAAACACCAAACTCATCTTGCTTCCAAAACAAGCACGCCAATTAACCAGCTCCTGAGAACAATCGCTAGTATCTAGAAACACCAGAACTTACCGAACGCCATCTATCTGCCTTCTTGCTCCATTGACGGAGAAGGTATACCTTCTTATCGGTACATGAGTCTTCTCTCTCACAGCTCTTTCCCCATTTATGAGTCAAACCTCAAAAGCAATCTCAAGAGTTCAGAGATGGACCTACGTTGGGGCTGAGGGGGGCCATTCCCCCCCCCCCCCCCCCCCAGATTTTGAAAAAAATATAGAATAATATATATATCTAACTAGAAAAATAAAAATTTACCCCAAAATATATATTTTGAGCCCCCTCCTCCAAAATATTTACATATTAACCCATGAAAAAAAAAAAATCTGCTCCAACCTTTTGCCCGTTGGATATTTATCCAAGAATAACCAGAAAATCGTCTAGTTTAAACAAAAGAAATTTCCCAAGAACAACATTAATAACCTTTAGACAAACCATAATTAATTACAAAATAAATCACAAATCCAGTCTAAACAAAAACAAAACAATAAAAAATTCCCAACTTTACCTATTTAATTTCTCTCTCTTAGTCTCGCTGCTTTCATTCTTCCTCCATTCCTCACTACCTTTGACATTAGATCCACAAACCAATCACTAAGCTCACTGTCGTAAGTTCTCAACTTGGTCTGCTTTTCACACTACACATGAGTTGAATTGGCTAAGGTATGGTCTTTTCTTCTCATTCGATTTATCTTCACTGATCTGAGTTTATTTCTCAATCTGTGTAGTCTCCCTTTTCTCACAGTCAGTGGTGTGTGTGTTTTTATTTTATTTTATGGAATTGGTGTGTCTCATTTGTTTTTTCTTTATCCTTTTTTTTTTAAGTTTTTTCTACTTCAGCTTAAGTTACACGCACACATCTTTTAATAAAATACTCCATCCATCCTAATTTGTTTGTCATGTTTGAAAAGTCAAACTTTTTAAGGCAACATCATTTATTATCTTGTTTGCTTTATAAAAATGTATAAGTTTATAAAACTACCCTTAAATAAATTTATCAACTTTTTTTAAAAGAATTATTCTTAATGAGGCAACTAAAAAGGTGGTCTAATTAGATTAATTTTTTAAATATTTGTTAGTTTGCTTTTCAAATAGTTTTGAAAATAAAATAAGGGTATAATAGGAATATTAGTATATTAATTAATTTTATTTTTAGAAACAAGACAATATTTTGGGACATCTCAAAATGAAATAGAGAACAAACAAACTGGGACTTAGGGAGTAATAGAAATTGGACTTTTCAATGATTGTTCAACAATCTAATTTATATGAGTAATAATAAAGTGTGGCCTAGACTTCGCAAGGACCGTGCACCCAACATAATAAACATTAGTAATTGATAATGTGTTTTTTTTAGGTTAATAATTGACAATGTGTTTTTTTTTTTCTTTAATGTTTGTTTGTTGATTAATCCAATAAATTATCATCAATGATTTTATTGTGACTTGTGCGATTTGTTTGGCTTTTTTTAGACTAATTTATGACACAATAGAACTATTTAATATAGAATAATCAACATTTATTTGATTTGTATTTGTAAATTATGAGAAAATTAATTGCAATGTTTGATTTTTTTCAAAAGAAAAAATATAAATATTACGTAAGCCAATGTTGAAGTTCAAACATTGCCAAACTATATTATTAATGTCCCAATTAATTTTTGGAAATTTTTCAATGAAAATTGAAAAATCACCACAGCACCAAGCATTAATCTAACTTTGGTTTATACTTCGACCCCACAAATTCAAATCCTAATTCTGTCCCTGCAAGTGTTCTACTTCTCTCTTCAGTCCGTGAACATCAAACTCTTGCTTCCAAACCAAGTACACCAATTAACTAGGACATGAGAAAAAATCTTCAGTAGAACTATTAACTTTTAAACATTCAATTTCCTACGTGGTCATTTACGTTTCCAAGGTCCAATTCTTTCAAGTTCTCCAAGGACCCCATTAAGAAATCAACACACCTTAGAGCATCAACAATGGGCTTGTTATATGCCAAATGTAAAGTACATTTGGCATATAGGCCCAAAAATTGATCCACAACTTGAAGGCCATATGAGAAAAGCCAAATTTTTTTTGAGATTTAGCTACAGTACCATCTCAAATGTAAGATGGTACTGTAGCTGAATGGTATAAAAAAAAAAAAAAATTTAATGCTCTCTCCACGTTTTACCCGGCAATTTCTCTCTCCTCTCTCATTTTTTCTCTTTCTTTTCTCTCTCTTCCTTCTCTCTTTCTCATGCCCTCTCTCTCTCGCCATTGTCAAGCTTCTCTCAGTTAAGTCTGTGCTAGATCGGAGCTTACGCCGAATCACCAAGCCAGATAGGAGCTCACGCCAGATCGGATTTCTAGATAGGCGTGGTGGCGAGGCTGGCAGTGCGGCTAAGATGGGCGTGGTGGCTGGAGGTCAATGCGGTGGAGATCGGCGTGGAGACTGATGTGGAAATCGGCATAGAGACCGGAGTTTGGTGGGTTTGGTGGCCGACGTGGAGATCGGCATAGAGACCAGCGTTTGGTGGGTTTGGTGGTGTTGACATGGTGGCCGGTTTCTAGGTTTCGTGGCCGGCGTTTGGTTGGTTGGGTTGCTATGGGTTTGCTAGGTTTGTAGTGGGTACTTGGTGAGTTTTATTTTGTTTTATTTTGTTTTTTTTTTTGGGTTTTTGGTTTCGGTGGGATTTTGTTGGGCCGAGGGTAGTGGTGGCGTGGTGGTGATTGTTTGTTTAGTTGTGGCCGGTGCTAGAGGTTGAGGGAGAAAGAGAAGAAAAGGAAGAGAAAAAAAATAGTAAAAAAAAGGAATAAAAAAGAATATTTAAATAAAATGGGGAAAAAAATAGAATTTTGGGATGTTGGTTGTATTATAAAATGGTATGGTATAATTGATAAAATAGCTTTTTAGGATGGTAAAATAAGATGAGATAGCAAAACCGGTTGTGGATGCTCTTACATATGGATGCTAAAAAGTAATTCAAAACTTTTGTCCCACCTATGCTCCACTAAGTACAATTTTTCATGTATTCTATTTACTTTCCTAATGAAGTAACTAAAGTTTAAAATTGAAAAATATTAGACATATGTCATACAATAATTGATGAAATATAAAATATAACACAAAAAAATGGGACAAAGATATTTATTCACAAAGAAGCTAATAATTAGTGAATTCTAGTTAGCCCAACTGAAAAAATCTCTAATATGATTAAATAAAAAATCTAGGGTTTAATTTCCGTCTACACCAAAAACATATTAGTGTTTTGATCTGATGATAAAGACCACAATTATCAAAAGCGGGTGTCATAAGTTGAAACTCTATAAATAAATAAAAAAGAAGCTAATAATTAGGTAAGTGAAATAAATAAATAAAAACTAATAATCAGGGATTATTAGATAGGTGGCCAATTTTGATTTATGTAGTATAGAGTGGAGCAGAGTGAGAGTGGGTCAACAAAGGATATTGATTTGTGGAGTCCAAATCTTCTGTTCTAATTTTCCTGCATCACCAATAAAAACATGTCACATGTACACCTATTTAATTAAATTTTACCATTATGACTTTTCCTATTTCAACAACTTGAAATAAAATATAAAATACCCAACACCTCTCCACCACCACAAACCTTCGTTGGTGCCATCAATATCACCAGACATGCCCAACCACCATCGCCTGTATTACTTTCTTTTTCTCATTCTTTGTTTTTGGTATTGGTAAAAAATAAAAATCGGTTTGTTTGATGTGCAATGTGTATGTAAACCTCCAAATATACATTTGTTGCTTCTCTCACAACCCAAATGGTGAAATGCCTTTCATTATGATAGGATTTGATCTCTCTCGCTTAGTTCAACCCAAATCAACACCAACTGACTGTTCTCAATCCCCTCCTTCACTTATATGCCATTTTCAATAATGAGTGTCTCTCTTTTGCTTAATAAAATCCCAGCTTTATTATACATAGCAGAACAATCATCGAATACCCTTTTGGTGATATTCAAGGTATGCCAATTTGGAACTTTCTTCAATTTGCATCAATTACAGCTCCCTCTCCCTTGCTTCTCCTTGATAGAACTTATCTTCTGCAACGACAAATTAGCTCTAAAGGAGGCATATGGCAAAAACAAAGAAATTAATCTAGGTGACAATGGTTGGCCTTGACCGGCACTATTGATGGCATTGGTGGCCGATGCTGGCAAAGGTTGGTGATGGGGTAGAGTCAGGATTTTTAATTTTAATTTAGTTTGTTAAAATAGAAAAAGTCATAATGGTAACATTTAATTAAATAGGTGGACGTGTGGCATGTTTTATTAGTGGAGCACAAAGTGGAGCTGAAAAATTAGAACAAAAGATATGGACTCGGTAGATAGAGCATAAAATAGAACACAAATATGAGACAAACATTTATTCACAAAGAAGATAATAATTAGGCAAGTGAAATAAAAAAGTTAATAATTAGGAATTATTGGATAGGTGGCAGGTTTTGATTTATGGAATATAGAGTAGTGCAGACTTGAGAGTGTGACAAAGGATATTGATTTGTGTACGTGTATATCATAAACTTTTTATAACCTCCAAAGTAGTTGTATTTTGAACAAATAGTGTTATTTATTTCTAAAGCTTATGGTGTGTAATTTTTATTTTCAAAAAAAAAAAAAAAATGGTATTGTTGCATGACTTTATGCCAAGTTGTTTGTTGTCATTTCGGGGAATATTTCTTCAAGTGTAAGTTGAAAAGGATTTATGATTTTTTAGAACCTTATTTTGGTGGAATGGATTTCTATGTTCATGTTTTGTTTGGGTATCTCTTATTAATATATGATAAAATAGCACAAGCAATGAGACTATTTTTGTGTATTTAAAAAAAAAAAAAAGTGTATGATCATTATGAGTTGACTCAACTTACCAAAAATCACAATTGTAACTATCCAATTATATATATATATATATATATATACACACGTCACTTTTAGATGATTAATGAGACAATTGACCCAAGAATCAAGATTAAATAGTATTTATTTAGTATTTATACTTTATCCCTGTCCATTAAACATTTTATTTTTGTTGCATTATTATTATTATTTTTTTTTAATTTCCTTTTAAAGTCCTTGTTTGACTACAATGCAATCCTGGCAAATTGTGGCAAACTGGCAATTGCTTTTCCTACAGTTTTTTTTTTTTCTTTTTTAGAAATTGCTTTTCCTACAGGTTATCGTACCATATCTAAGACTAGCCCCTGAAAATCCGGGTAAATACAATAGAGAGAGGGAGGAGCAAGATCGAATAACAACTTGTAGCATTAATTACTAAAAACATTAAGTCTACATTAGGATAATTTCCATTAAAAAAAACATTAGGATAACTTAGATAAAGGTACACAAACACTAAATATAGATTTTTTTTTTTTTTAATAAAATATTCTTCTTCTCAAAAAAAAAAAAAAAAAAAAAAATCTAAACATGCGGTGTGTGAGAGATATGAACTATTACGCTTTAGCAACAACCACAGGAATGGCAACAAGTGGAATAACCTTCTGCATTGTAATTCCAAATTCGTCGGTCATGTCAATATCTTCTGGTGCCATTTGATCAAGAAGCTTCCAATCAAATCGGTGAATGAGAGAAGTTAGCAACAAGCTCAACATTCTTACCACTTATGGCAAGAGTTTTTTTTTTTTTTTTTTTTCACGGTGTATTTTCAAAACTTTCAACTAGAGACTAATCACTGTTCACGACGGGTGGGCCTAGTGGGATAAATCGCTGGCCCATAAGTTTTTTCAAAATGCAGATACCCGAATTTGAACTAGAGAGCACACCCTGAGACAGGTATTTTGAGGCCAAGTGTCCAACCACTTTGCCAACCCACCTGAGTTTTAGGGCAAGAGTTAAACCTGGACAAATCCGCCTCCCAGAACCAAATGGGATAAAAGAGAAATTTGTGCCTCTAAAATCCACTTCATTGCGCATGCCCATTAACCTTTCTGGTATCTATAAATTGTGTTGGCTTGTCCCAGTACATGGGGTCTAGGGCTATTGCATGCCCATGCATTCACAAACACTTGGGTGTGCTTAGGAATGGTGTATCCAATTGCTTCTTTAAGCAAAGCTTGTAAATAGGGAAGTCGTGGGATATATTTCTCTTCGATGCTCTGTCCAAATCCAATTGTTTCACCAAGTTCTTGCTTTGCCTTGGCCATTATATATGTCAGGATTGCGAAGAAGCTCAGTCATTGCCCGTTCCATTGTAGTGGTAGTTGTATCAGTTCCTCCAATGAACAAGTCCTGATACAATGGATCTAAACAAAAAAATGCGATAGGGGTCTCCAATTTCAGAATAAGCGAGTGAGGAGTTTATTAAGATAGTGTAAAGCTGGAACTTCAAAATCATATGTACTTAATAAAACACCACAAATATTAATGTCCACACCATGAAATTTGTCCCAATAGTAACTTTTGTCTCCTTACAATTATCATTGACCACTTGTTGACCGGCCGTTGACTTTGTTCCTTAAATGACATAATTTTTTTTCCTGAAAGAATCAATTTCTCACTTAATTTTGCAACTAAATTTCGACGTTGGTGTCTATTTTCTGATGAGATTCTCCAAATGGCCCAGAAAGCAGAAAATGTTGTTCCATCTTCACTTAGCTTCTGTGAATAAAAGTTTTTATCCTTATAGTTATTTCAGAATTACAAGAAATATTAATAGCTTTTTATTAACCAAATAATAGAAAATATTTTCTATTCATTTCAAGATCACACCCAATTAGGAAAACATCTTAAGTTTCAAAACAAACCAAACTTAACTCAAGCCTCCCTTTTTTAAATTTTGAGGACAGTTTTAGTGCAACTTTTTCTTTTGCTTTGTTGTCATACTTGGATTCAAGATTTTCATGATTGGATAGCTTTTCAGATATTGATTTCCTTACTTTTATTTTTGACTTTGATACTTAAATTGCTTTTCAGACACTTTAGTAGCCCAAGATTCTTAAGTTTTAGCAAATGAGGGAGAGATCCACTGACGCAAAAATACTTAGATGCAAGATATATAAGGGGAATGAATGCTTACTTTGAGGTGATTTAAGATGTTTGTAATGAGAAGATGAGGTGGGGCTTAGTAGATTTAGCAAAGCAATGATTTTTGTTTTAATCATATATCTTCTAAAATTTAGTTTTTTTCTTTTTTTGGCCGAAAGATTTGGGGTTCACTGCCTTTTGATGTCACAATTTTCTCTTCCGAAAAGCAAGAGAATGATTTCCAAGAAAATTTATTCAGTCATGCTCAGAGTTTAAGACATGAATTTTTGAAAATTTGAAGTTTTTTTTTTATTCAGGTGCTTGCTTCCATTTTTTGTAATAACTTGGTTATGGAAACCATTTGAACACGGTCTAATATGCAAAATGTTTGATTTTTCAAATGTTTCCAAAAAATATATAAATGCCCTTAATTAGTGAATCTGTTAGCATATTTTTGTAATTGAAATTTGACAAATTCTCTTCTTCAAATCTATTAAACTGAATATGGTTTTGGAAATGATCAGAAACAAGCTGACTCATTTTACAGCATGTAGTAGGCAAGGCCATTGCATTTATAATCAGTTTTGATTTGAATTCTAAGAACAGCCTAGAGCAAAGACTTTTTCCAAGAGTGTTCTCTTGAAGAGTTGTTTTCCTATAACATTCTCTAAGCAACTCAACCCCATTCCTCATGATTAAAGTTCCTAACTTCAACCACATAACCGTGGTCATTATGAAATCCTGATCAAATGTCATGTATAAATTGCAGTCTCAAAGATTCATGTTGAACTAAAAGAAGTTGCTTAGGCAGGTATGTATATGGAGAGAGTGTGTTACTCTGTTGCTACTTTTTTCTTAGCCTTCTCTTTCTCAAGCAGGTAAATGTTCTCTGCATCAGGTATAGCCAGTATGATTGTTTGCAGCTTGAAATTCATTTCCTCAACCTTTTCCATGAGCCTGTCATTTGTAAACATGCCCATAAAGACTCTCTGGATTGTTTTCCTGCTTTCTATTAGTGGTAAACCAATAATTACCACCGAACCAATGGTGCCCCATGCTATAGCAATCACTGCCCAGAATGTGAAGTAGCCCTTAGTAAATACTCCTGCATTAATAGAAAGGAGGATTCAGTTTTGGAGAATAGCATGTTTCGGTCATAACATGGTAACAAAATCATTCTAATTGATATATATATATATATCTTGAAACTGGGTTTCTCATTTTCTTTGAGCATTCGACCAACATCTGGCACAAGATATAATATTATCAAATATTCAAAACTGTGTATGTAATTATAGTGTGCATAACTTTTCTATTGTCTACTTAGAAGTGCAAATTAGATGCATTTTTTTATTCAAGAAGGTGAGATTATGTCAATATGTAGTATAAGTTTTGGTTATCATACTGACTTTTTATTCTTATAGTTGCTACTTGTTTTGAAAGAACTAGTCTTTGCTTCAAAAGCATTAGTCTAAGTAAAAACAGTTACAATTTCCTAAGGCATTCAGCTGTCGCTAATAGAATTTACCTATTGGAAGAGACAGAAGGGGCCACAATACAACAATCACGACAGTAAAACCAATACCCCATTTCACTACCCATGCTTTAGCTCTCTTCAGTTTTTCCTCATTGAACTCTTCTGCTGGCAGCTCACTCATTTCCTTTTCAACCACTGTGATCTGCTTAGTAGTATCCCAGTCATAGTTTTGAGGCCACAAAATGCTACAAACAGCGTGAACAGCTCCTCCAGTTAATATAGAGACAATGTTTCCAGCAAGCATTGGTGCATTTCGACCAGTTGTGTCAAGATTTACCCGGCCATACTCAATGCTTGCAACTGACAACCAAGTGATTATTCCAAGAACACAACCACTCACTGTACCAAGGATGGCACCAATGGCATTTGCTTTTCTCCACAGAAGCATGAAAGCAATTGGAAGAACTGCTGAACCAATCAGCACTCCCGTGGCAAGATACATCCAACCCAAAGAAACTCCAGCCTTGTTCAGTATTACTGCCAGCAATCCCATAAAACAGCCGAAGGCGAGAACAACACCCCTCGACACCTTGAGTATTTTCTTCCCATCTGCTTCTGGATTTATGTAAGTGCGATAAATATCATATGTGCATAAAGAAGATACAGCTATTAGCTCGGAAGAACCAGCAGATGTCACTGCCCTGAACCATTAAGATAAAAAGAAAATGCTAACCATTAGCATTTCACATCCCCCAAGGTATTATAATATTACTAAAGCAGTAATGAAGCCTGCGGTGCTTCTTTTGTATCAAAGCATCTTGAAGATTTTAGTGGTTACTTTTAAGACATTTAACACATTGCATATCATATGAACACTACTTTTCAACAATTTGAAAACTCAAAAAATATGGATCATAACAGATTGGGCAATATGAAGCTTAAATAAATGAATAAAAGAATGACAATAATTTTGAATTTTGAAAACAGCAGAAAGTATAAAAGGAAAAACCGTCTCAGCATTTTAAGATTTTCTTGGGAAAAACATGCTATCTCTATCGGAAGATGAAAATGACCCTTTTCAGTTCCCCAACATATCAAAAAACCAAGCTAATGCTGACTGCAACTTACATGAAAAGCATAGTAAGAAGAAGAACAGATCCTCCTTTCCCCATCAAAGCTATAGCAGTAGCTGGAGGAACAAGTCCATGGCTTGCCTCACTTTCTGTGATTGGTAGATCAAGGGCCAGTGCTCCCAGACCCAGTGATGTTGCCAGAGAGAATGGCACCGCAAACCAGACCAGGCCACCCAACAAATAGCCCTTATGAGTTGATGAAGGTCTTGCAGCAATAGCACTCACCCAATATCCCTAAAATTTTCTTATTTGAGGTATAAGTATTTGGTGTGAAAGCATAGCCTAAATTCCAAAATGGAAACATAAGGAAATGGATTTGCATTGAGTCAAAAGTAATCTTACATTGTCAACAAACACAGTGCCAAAGTTGCCAATAATGTTGATAATCCCAAAAACTAGCCCGCCTGAGCTCAACATTGTCACATAAGATCCTTTGTAATTCCCACTAACAGGACCACAAGATTGCCCATAATGGGAAACTGGCTGCTCACATATTCTTGATTTGCTTGCTACCTCAACCAGACGGTTATATATTTCACTGGGACTACCAAGCTCACCACTCTCCGTGTAAACCAGGTAAACAAAGACAACTAAAACAACGTGTACTGAAGTGAAATAAATAAACAAAACAAAGATCAGGCTAAAACCATAATATAAATTTTTTTTTTTTTTAATCTAACTTTACTAGCGAAATTTAACAAAATACTCAAGTACCTATAACAGAATGTATATAGCTAGCCAAAAAAGTTGCTTTTAGCCCTCCAGCTAGTGTGTAGACAATTACTCCAAGTGGAATCAGAAAACTAGCAGCATAAATGTTCACTCCAGTAAGTGCATTTACAACAGCAGATCCACCAAGGAGTAACATGGCGGTTACAATAATATTTGTCAAAAAGCAGAAGGCAAGAAAGACAATGTGCGCGGCTGTCCCCCAACTGAAATTAGATGAAGAATATCGTTAAACCAGCTAGCAGAAAAGACTTTAGCTAAGGATGAACTAATAATATCATATGGATGGGTTTGTCACAAGCATTATCAAAATTCATTGGTTTGTCAAAAGTATAAAACACACCGAGCTTTTACAATTTCACAAACAGTGTGAGCATGAGGAGCCTTTCTCTTGATCTCTATAGCCATTACACCAAACAATAGCACCTGTTCAAAAAAATATTAAAATGAATTACAAACGTTGGCATTGCTTTCCCCATTATGAAAAAATTTAAAGAAATTCAAATAGTTCATAGAGGAAAAAAATTGTGTGAACATGCCTGAATGGTAGCCCCACTAGCATACCAGAAAGGCCCACTAACACCATACTCCCAAGCTACATTGGAACTTTGCAAGATTGTAGCAGCCCACGTCCACTTTACAAGTTCTCCATTAAAAATTTATGTCAGCAGACTATGAGGTCAATGTAAATGTCAACTAGTCAGTGATGTAGAGATTACCTGAGATACAATCACACTAGCAATAAGTCCTGTCTTAATGTTTCGCCCTGCAGTGTTGAACCATTCAGATGTATGGCGGGACCCAACATAACGCTTCTCCAGCCATACCTGACCCCACAAGTAAAAATATAGTCATGAATGATAAATTAATAAAAATTATGAGAGTCATAATGCTATTTTTAGCTTTTAAGCTTCAATGACGAATTTAAAAAAAAAATGGTGGCTGATAATAATCATAGCTCATAGTCTTCTATGTATGTCTGTTTCTTAGAAAGAAAGTGGACAGACCATGCTCCCCACACACAAGCAAACATGTATCATTCAAGGGCTTAACTGCTATATCCAACTCCTATAAACGCCTTTGGATTTTGCTAATGGAAGAAAAAATTAACAAAAAGTAAAAATAAAACAGTTCTACTTACATAGAGGGAAAAGAAAAAGAAAAGAGTTTAAAAGGAAGATTTTTTTGTTAGAGACAATGACTTATCCCTGGAATACTCTTTGTCAGACATAATAACATTGGCTCCTAGTTAATGTGATGTTAAATTTTTCACATGTACTTTCCTTTTTTGCATGAAAACATATACAGTTGAAATCTTGTTACTTGCACTGCAGGATTCAAAAAACAAAAACTTTGTGTCAGATGTGAAAATTAATTGATCTCCATTCTTAGCTTGTCATATCAAGATGTATGCTGCAGTTGATCTTAGTTCATACTACCGGATCTAATAAGACCATAATCAGAAATCCATTAGGTTTTGGTATTGTCAAAATTTTCCTTTACAAAACTAAGGAGCTGTAATTAACAGGACTCTAAAAGTAAGCAAAGAAGTTCTAGAGAACAAAAGGATATTTGAATTGAATCAATGAAAAGGATCTCCTTATTTAAGAAATATGTAAGAAAATAACAGCTTCCACATTTCATCATCTATTGACAGCATCAAACAGCAAATGATGGACTATGTGATCCACTTCCCAAAATATCAAATGTTGCCTCAATAACCAAGTAATGAATTCAGAAGCAACTCCAATATCTATTTCCTTGAAACACCTACAATAACTATGAATTAAATTAAGAAAAAACAGAAAGAAAAACAGGGCTACTGATGTAAAGGAAATAGAAAAGGAGATTAAAAGAAAAATATTTTGGCTGAACATAAGCGCATCCTTAGAAATTTCCTACAGAAGCTCATTATAACCTCTCCATTTGAAACAATAAATTTTATTTGAAGTATATCCACAGGTAATTAGGACTATGATTTATTACCAATATGTCAAGAATAACCAAAGATTTAGGAGAATCAGTGGGAAAGAGCTTCTAGATGCTTAAGGAACCAATGGATGGCTCTTGGAGTTGGTAGAAAATTTTCTGAAACTAAGATTACTGATTACAAGACTAGATCTTTCCATGATAGGGAATTGGACACAAACTTTCTATGGCATGAAAATTCAATCTCATGGGTCTTTTTTGGCAGCAATATAAATGAAACATGGTATATTAATCTGAAATTGACATAACAACCATGCTATGGTGTCAGCAGTATCTAAGATGGAAACTGATTTAATTTGGAATCATGCTAAATCAGATAGTGTTCTTCTAGACATTCACTCTATGTTGTTAATTTGATATTCCCAGATACCGAGATTGACAACATAGCAGTATGATTGCCTCCAAAATACCTTGAGATGTTCTTGCTCATTGA
This sequence comes from Quercus ilex subsp. ballota, assembly GCA_032727855.1. Lineage (NCBI taxonomy): Eukaryota > Viridiplantae > Streptophyta > Magnoliopsida > Fagales > Fagaceae > Quercus > Quercus ilex. The sequence continues at coordinate 1,821,518 of CM064919.1, forward strand.
TTGGTTTGAAATCCTAGTGTGTAATGAACCCAAACATGTACAATAGATGTATAGGTGTAATTCTTGTAATCACATAGTTAGCCTTGTAATTAAGAAGAGTCAAGTTAGTTAGTAGCAAGATTGCAAGAGGTGGAGCCAACTTGGTTACAAGTTGTTTGTTGGTTATTGGCTAATAAGATTAGCAAGCAACTTGTTAAAATACTTGTAATCCATAGCATTTTTAGCTTTAATGTAATAAGATGCAACTTTCTCACTTTCTTTCTAAAATTCTTTCTCAAATTTTCCTTTCTACTTTTCTTCTTAGAGGGTGACTATCTCGTATTAAATCAGTTGATCTTAGTTTATTACAGTTTGCCATTGGAACGGAAAGAAAGAGGTTCAGAGTTCACCAGAATGCTTAGCAAGATTTTGGGTGCTGTATATAACTGATGAGTTACAACAAGAGTCACTCTATAAAAGAACTTATGTTTGAATACCTTTTTTTTTGGTTGATAAATTCGATATACTTTATGCTATTATATATATAAATTAGCAACCTAATTTGAGATAGGAGAAAACTTCAGCTCATAATTTGAAGAAACCCAAAAGAATTATTAAAAAAAAAAAACTGAAAGGAGACTATAATAAAATTCAATACATAAACTACCAGATTGTTGTTGACAAAAAGTATTGGACATTCCTTTTAGCAACTGTTTGATTCAGCTTGAGCTATCAGTATAAAGTATGACTTTATCACTACTAGCATAAATTTTAATGGAGTAGTGTGTGCCTTTGTCTGTTTCTGCTGGTTAGGCCAATCAATTAAGTTAAACTAATTAGTGCCTATTAAGGACTATATAGCATGACGAGAGTACACTTCAAATTAAGAAGAATATGATAGGTAGATAATAACTACGTATATTTGAGCCCAAAAACAAAGTAGAAAGATAAAGGGAGTTAGTTGAACTCACCAGGAAAGATGTGAAAAAAGCGAAGAAGCCACCAAAACCAAGAATAACAGAGTATCCCACTCCTTGACCAAGCACTGGTTTCCCTTCAAAGAAACTGCTCTGTCTGACACAACTGCCACTTTCAGAGACATGGTAATACTTGCTTGAGAATCCCAGCGGTGGACACTGTGACTGAGACATAGATATTGGAAGAAGAAGATGCAGAAGAAGGTGGAGAAGCTAACGGCAGTAAGCAGTTATATAAGATAGGGTCTGGTCAACGAACAGTGTCCGAAAACTGAAGAGTGATAGTATTGGATGGCCAGATTAATACTAGTAAAGCAATTTTTGCCACAATCCACTCAGCGGCAAGTTACGAGTAGTGGAGTAAAAGTGGTGGGTTTACGTGGGTTCATAATTTCACCACTCACAATTTGTCATGTGAGTAAATTGTGGTAAAAATTGTAATCTTAACATTTTTTGGTCGGTTAAGGTTGAGTTTTTTTATTAGAAGAGTGACGAGACAACAATATTTTTACATCAAAATTAAGATAACAAATTTTTAATGGTACTTGTATTGATTCATCACTGAAGTCATCTTGCTAGCTACTATTAACCATTTGTTACCTAGGATTATTGTCATATTGTTGTAAAAATATTGTACTCATAACTTTCATTTTATTATAATGGGCAAATATAATTTTTCTATCATAAACTATCACCCTAATTATACTTAACATCTTGAATTATTGAAATGTATGATTGATTTTCCAAAATTATAACTTTGTTTCAATGTTCCCTACCTTTTGTTTTGGTGTTAAATATGATGAAAATTAGCATTAAAAATTTAAAAGACCAATTTATTCCTCCCTACAGTTGATTGATAAATTGATTTTTCAATGCTAAATTTTGTTAGAGTTAACTGATTGTGCAATTTTATAGTTCAAGTATAATTAATATGATAGTTTACGGTAGAAAAATGTAATTTTTTTTAAAGCACATGAGCCAATTAAAAAATTATATGTTTATTTATTTGTATTCGTTGCTTCCACAAAACTCATTAAATTTCAAGTTAACTAAATCTAATAAGATGTGAGTTCTAGTTAGCTAAGGGTAAAGTCTCTCATGTTGAAACTCTAAAAAAAAAATCCAATAAGATCATACTGCTAGTGGGTGTTTTTTTTTTTTTTTTTTTTTGGGTTTCTTTTAATAATTCTGAGTGCTTCCAAGTTGCTAGGAAGTACCGGCTTTTACAGTTTACCGGTACTGCTCTCTGTTGCTGGTCCTTGCTTGTCGTGATGGCAAGTGAAGCTATAAGGCATGAATATCACTCTTGGTATCTCTCCCCATCATCATCATCTATATATTATTGGGTTGGATATATTTTTCCTGTCTTACTATCTATCGCACTGATTGTCAAACCTTTTAATTTCCATATTTCTGACTTGGAGGTATCTATGGCACTGATTTTCAAAGTTTTTAATTTTCTTTTCTGACTTTGGAGAACGGCAGCGTATTTTTGTAAACTTCTTTCTTGTTTTTTATAGACGGTGCTTTGGTGCACCTACCAAATTGCAGATCCATCGAATATAGTGACCTGGCCGATCATATGCATATTGCAAACTCTCTTATAAAAATGCCACAAGCCCCACTTCATTACAAACAAAAAAATATAATTCAGATCCTGTCAGGTGCTTAGTGTAATAAGTAGTTTTTGCGCCAAAACACTGCAAAAACAAGTTGGGCTTACTTTCGGTACAAGTTTTCACCTTCAAAATGTGGTTGGAGTTTTGGTGCAAAAACGAGCTTGGTGCAAGTTTTTAAGCCCAAAACACCTAGGGGAGAACTTCTGTGCAATAACAAGTCGATCTTGTTTATCAAAAAAAAAAAAAAAGTCCATCTTAGGTTGAGTTTAGATTGCACTGAAAACGGAAAAAATTTGTGTTTGGTGTTTTTTCGGTGGGTCTTATGCACTGTTCACGGGACTCGCAAGTACGGAATCTGACAAAATCAACTTTCAAATTGGGTTCCACGGCACTATTCACACATTTAAAAATTATTTTACTACAATATTTTTAATAATAAACGTTATCCAAATAGACCCTTATTTTGCACAAAAATACCATACCTTTGAGCCAAACTTTTCACAAGAAATAAGAGTTTGGAGTTTTGGAGCAATTTCTTAAGCCCAAAACACCTCTAGGATAGTTTTTTGTGCAAAAACAATCTGGACTTATTTCTCGCAAAAATACAGTAGCTTCAAGTCAAGTTTTTTGTGCAAAATAAAGAGGTTGGATTTGTGGTGCAAGTTTTGAGTTAGTTTTAGCTGAAACTGAAAACTTTTTATTAAAAATACAGTACAAAGAGCAAAAAGTAAAAAAACTAGCCGAATAGTACAGTGGGACCCATGAATAGTCCCAAAAAGTGCAATGAGACTTGCAAATAGTACAAAAAATAAGCTAAAAAGTAAAAATTCTAATAAGCTTCAACGTTCATTACTTCCCAAACACACGCTTGAAAACAAACTAGCTTATTTCGTGGGAAAATTATTATATTGGGTAATTGGGTATAAACTATTTATTTAAATAGGTAATAAATTGTCAAGTATAGAACTATATACCTGATACATTTTAAGATCTTATTCAAAACCTGCACAACTTAGGGTTTGTTTGGATACCGCTTATTACTGAAAACTGAAAATACTGTAGCAAAATAATTTTTAAATGTGTGAATAATACTGTGAGAACCAGTTTTAAATAAAAATTTGCTGAATTAGACAACTTGTGGGTCTTGTGAACAGTGCACGAGACCTACTGTATTGGACACAAACACGCTAAAACTGAATTTCAGCACAATCCAAACGGAGGCTAGGTGCGTTTGGATACCGCTTATTACTGAAAACAGAAAACACTGTAGCAAAATAATTTTTAAATGTGTGAATAATACCGTGAGACCCAGTTTTGAAGAAAAATTTGTTGAATTAGACAACTTGTGGGTCTCGTGAATAGTGCACGAGACCCACTGTATTGGATGCAAACACGCTGAAACTGAATTTCAGTGCAATCCAAACAGAGGCTGGGTGCGTTTGGATACTGCTTATTTTGCTGAAAACTGAAAACAATAAAAAAATATTTTCCGGTTACTGTTCATTAATGAAAATACTGTGTATTTGTCTTAATGCACTGTTCATGTCCCATGAACAATGCAAGTGGTGCTGGAATAAAAAAAAAAAAAAAAAAAGCAAGCCAAAAACGCAGACACAGGAACCTTTTCATTCATATCCAAACCAACACTTAGACCATAATTTGGAAGTCTCCCACAATACTGCCAAATACATAAGTTGAGGTTTTTAATACCTCATGACTTCTATGAGTTATTTTGATCAAAACTCTTAACTAGCATTTTGTGGGTCACCCCAAAGGGTTTTCTTATGGAAAATGAAAAATTTGTAGCACCTAAAAAAACAATGTCTCTCCATTTTTTTTTCTCTCACTTCTTTTCTTCTAACCAACAAAAAAAAAAAAATTCATTTCTCTTCCCTTTCCCTTATTTCCTTAAACTCAACATAATTCTTGATCTAATTAGAGCACTCAAATTAGTCCATGTATAATACGATAATGGGTAAATTTTGCATATACAACTCCAAAAATTACTTTTATTAGTTCATATAAAATTGTATAAATTTAAATTGTAGTTATTATAACGATATAAATATACACAATTACTATTCACATCCATATCTATTTTTCTAATATTTGTTTATCATATACACAAAAGAGAGAGATAAATAAATGATTTGAGAGAGTAAAAAGAAATTGATAAAAATAAACATTTTAATAAAATATATAATATAAAATAGGTAATTTAACATGTATACCTTTTAAAAAATAGCGGCGTAAAATAGAAAAAATACATCATTATGCTAAAATATACAAAATTTTTGGGCATAAATATTCCAGCAAAAACTAACTAGACCTGGCTTTTCAACCCCAGGATGGATTGATTTCAAATTTCAAATTTGAAAAGATAAAAAAATGGGGACTGTGCCTCCAAATTAACAGTCGGAGCTTGCCACTCCTCTAAGCCACCGCCCTGCCTACTCCTCTCTGGTATCTCTCTCTCTCTCTCTCTCTCTCGTTTCTCTTATTCAGTTTCCTTATATTTGATGGAGTGGTGGACTGCTTCTACTGCCATGATTATCATTTCTTATTTTTGACAAACAAAAATCTGAACGCATTGACAATGAAAATCGTCAAAAGCAATATATTTTTGTATCTTTTCTTTCGTTGATAATTTGTTAATAATTGATGGATGTTAGTTTGTATTTTCACGAAAAACTTTTTTTTAATTCATAATTGAAATCTTGGATTCTTAGGGTTGCTATTTTTGCCCATTGGGAATGGACACTGGTGAGATATTAGCGGAGCTGCTTCAAGTAGAGGTTGAGATTCAAGATGTCCAAGGTTCCTTTCTTTTCTTTATTTTATTATTGCCTCCAAAATTTTGATTCATAATATAAATATATATATTGTTAGAAACGTAGAAATTAAAAGTGTAATTTCTTCTTAGATTAAAAAAAAAGTTATTGGCTGTAGGGTAAGTTTTGTGGAGAAATGGTAAGTTTTGTGAAAGTTTAATTTAGTGAAACACAGTAGTTATCAAGAAGATATCTAATTGCAAATGAGGTTGCAAAGGAGTAGGATTAATAAAATGAGGACAACTACATTGAGTTGAAGAAGAACGCCACAAGCCCGTTTCGCTTGTTTATTCTTCAAATTGTGGTGGGTTTCAAAAATCTTCTAAGGAGAGTACATTAATGGTGCTTGCATTTTCTTCGGCCTGATATTGCATTTTGGCTAAGTCTCCATGTTTGTACTTCAAGTACTTGCACATAAATTACTTTTTTATTTTATTTTATTTTATTTTTTAATTGGGGACGCGAAGGGAGAAAACTGTTAAGAAGCAATATTCATGAAATGAATGTAGTTGAAATGAAAATGTTAAGATGAGTCTTTTGAGATAGTTTGGTCATTTTCAGAGTAGAGTGATTATTACTCTGGTGAAAAAGATAGAGTTGATTCAGGTTGAGAGAACAAAGAAAGGTAGAGGAAGACCAAAAAATAATATTAGAAGTAGTACCAAAGGACATGTCGATTAAAGAAGTAATAGATAGTATGACTTCGGATAGAATAGAATGGTGGAAAAGAATACAAGTGGTTGACCTTGACTAATATGTTGAGGACCTATAACTGACTCCAAAAAATTTGGGACTAAGGCATGTTGTTGCTTGTTTTGGAATATATGAAAATTTGATAATAAGCAAGATATATTGTAATCATTGCAATCAAAATTTTTCTGCTACTTCAATCCTGAAATGGCTTTAGGGTCATATTTTGGTCCTTTATCAAATTAAAGGAGGCTGCTGACAAAAGTGATTCTATTTTCTTTAGCAATTGTGTTCAGGTCTGACATTCAATGAGGTCATTGACCTCATTGTTTTGGATTTGTAGGCTTGAGTATGTTGTTTATGGTCCTTATAATAATCATTTATCAAACCGAAAAAGATTATCTTCCAATTTGGCCCTTAAAATAATTATTTATCAAAAAGTAGAGAGAGAGAGAGAGAGAGAGAGAGAGAGAGAGGTTAAATAATTCTCTTATGCCCATAGGCTTTATGGTGCAATTCTCATCTGCCTAGTTAGTTCAACTCACATGGTAGTTATGGTCTGTTTTTTTTAGCCTAAAATGACTTATTTTCACTATCAGATATGTACAGTTTTTTAAACAATACTTTACACTCTTAGTAAACAAATCCGAACATTTTCTGCATAAGAACCATGACACTCAAATCGAGTATAGAGAACAAAAGTAAGATACGCATCACAAGAGCATCTTTCGTAGATAATTGCCAAAATATTCCCTTAATTTTCTCAAAGAATGTCATTCATCTCATTGTGCATGGATTGATTCCATATATCTGCTGATTATTACTGATATAGTACTTTTTCTAGTATCTTGATGTTACATTGTGGGTTTGATCTCTGTTATTTTTCAGACCAAGTAAATATGTTGCTTGAGCAGCAAGAGAAGTTGTATGATAGAAAGTCTGAACTAAAGGCCCTGTTGGAAGCATGTAAAGGATTAGGAGACCCTGTTACAGATGGTGCTTCGTCTACTGTTGAAAACTGGTCTGGGCCATTTGATTGGGATTCTGAAGCTGATGACATTAGGTTCAATGTTTTTGGCATATCTGCATATCGCGCAAATCAAAGGGAGGTAAGTTCCCTATTGGGCAGATTTATTTTTGTTACATAGTTTGTGTTCTGCAACTTCTATGATCCTATTTATTTTTGAGTGAAAAAAAAGGGTAATCCTAATTCAGACTTCTTTTAGTGGCCCCCTGATTTTTGTATTTGGCATTATTTTGTAGAAGTGGATGGTATTAACATAGGATTTGTCCACGAGTGATTGTGATAGGGGTTAGGAGAATTGTGGATTTAAGGTTTAGAAAGGGTTATGGTTTAATAATGACTAGGGTTAGTAGGTAATGGAAAAGATTTGATTTTGGGTTGCAAAAGGCATGAGAAGAAACCGAAATTGAATCTACCCACAATTTTTGAACATCTCAAGTGAATTGTAGCATGAATACTGACATGAACAATGACATAATTAGCCCATCTAGTATTGAGTTTAAAAGGAGAAACCTTATAATAAGCTATTTTGTAAAATTTTCCACACATTTGGCAATTATTCTAGAGAGCTTTAAGAGCCCCTTAAGTTAAAAAACACAACTTAAAAAAAACAACTTTTTGTGGAGGGAGCGAAACTCTTGTACTTTTGATGATGTGGGAGTGCAGTTGAAGCTTTCTTTCTTGGATGACTGTGGATATTCAACTGTCAAGGATCTCAATAATAGTGGTACCCTTGTAGAGTTTGCTCATTCAATTTCTTTCTACTTGTTATTCTTTGCTAGCAATTCTTTAGGCTAGTTTGTGTTTTGTATTAGTCATGAGGTAATTTCATTGCAATAAAATCTATTACTTATTATATAAAATATAAAATAAATCTTGAATGGACAAAATTCCAAAAGATCAAAAACTAGTCTTCTATGGCTACAACATTCTCCTTGGGCTGGAAACAAGTCGGCCTTGAGTTTTAAAGTGTTGAAGTATAAAATCATAACTAAACCATGCACCATCCCATTAATAGGATAACACTTTTTTTCCCCTTACCTATCATTAGATTCATTTGAAATGATGAAATCAATGGTCGGAAGGTTTTCCAACCTAAAATTCTTCTTGATTTGACCTATAGAATAACATTATTATCTTCCATGGTCTTGACATTTTCTTGATCAACTTCATAATCACCTTGCTTTTCTGTGGTCTCCTTTGTCCTTGTTGTATATACTTTTGGCCGTTATTGAAATGGACTTGTGGTGAATTGTAAGGTTGAGTCTCTCTCTTTAATGTAATGCTTTGATGCATTGAACCACTACCTGATTGAGGTAGTTCTGGAAGCTAATCGGTAGGGCTAAACCCATAAGATTTTGAAGGGGCAATGTTTGCAATATTTTCCAACATGGGGATAAACTTGAGCCTAAGGTAAAATATGTAATTTCTTGAGAATTAGCTGTTCTATCAAATATTTTTTCCAGAATAGAAGCTGGAACTTATCCAAATTTTCCTGTATATTCGATAATTCTTCTAATTTTGCATCCACTGAAATCACCTTCTCATTCAAATGATTTTAGTGTTTTTCTTGTTCCTTCATAGTCTTGAGAAAAAGGCTTAAACTGGACTTTAGTTCTGAGTTAGTCACTATTATTTGAAACAAGAAATTTTGTTAAGTGATTGGTGGGAGAAACAAATTGGACAATTTGTCTTATGTGTGTTTGTGGTAGGCTTAGGGTTAAGGGAATTGTGGATTTAGAGTTTAGAACATTTAGAAAGAAGGGTTACAATTCAAGAATGACTTAGGTTTTAGTAGGGGAATGGAAAGAATTGATTTAGGGCTGCAAAAGAGGTTGGAAGAAACTCAATCGAATCTATCCACAATCTATGAACAGTAGTCTTTATATATATATTATTTTTATAAGTACAATCTATGAACAGTACTCATGAAAGGTAGCATTGATGCCACACAGGAAACTTGGCAAGAACAGTTTGTATTAACATTGACGTGAATAGTGACAGAATATCAAGGAGAAAAGAAAGAGAGAAAAGAAAAGGAGAAAAAGAACAAAATAAGGCTGACATGCCTCAATACTCAAAGCACTTAATATTAACATTCTCCCTCTTATTTGTGTACAACAACACCCTTATATAGACTCTTTGAATCTTAAGTGTTCTTTTTAATAGGATTCCTATTTTGATTAGTAAACAAAGCCCTAATAAGGTAATGAAAGGTTAACTTGGGCTCAAAGAAATAAAACCAAGATACTTAGAATCTTCTACGAAATCCTAAACTCAATTAAATTAACAAAATACCCTCGATTTGAAGGAGTTGTTGGAATTATGGTTTGCCCATGAATACAAAGCTGACCATAAGTCGTAAAATAAACCCAAAATTTTTTAGATAGATTAAGTTAATAACCTAAATCAAAAACATTTTTTAGATAGGTTAAAATAATATCCCAAATTAAAAACTGTTTAATGCCTTGTATACTTGTAACTAGACTTTTAAAACTGTATGCTTCAATTGGACTTCACACATGACAAATTAGTCTTCCACGGCAGCATCAGGTATAGAAGCTCCTGATTGCTTTCTCACATCTCCCCTCTGAAAGCATTTTGAGTTTGAAAGGATTTGAAATTTTAGAAAGACACCCAAGTGCACAAGAACCATCTTGCCTTTAACAAAAAAGTGAAAAGGAAAAACGAAACAAAGGAAGAACAATTAAAATAAATTTCTAGAGCTGTAACATGGAAACATTGGTAGAAGTGAGAGAATGCACTGCGATGTGGTGTAGGTCTAATTCAAAGAGTAGGGACTGCCTACAATTAGTGTTGGTGAGCTTAAGCCACAGATATCTCTCCCTTGTCTTAACCACAGATGAACTGAAGCGAGTCTGTGTGTAATAATTCTTACATTGTTAAAAAAGAAACAAATATACAAAGTGAGTCATATCTCCTTTTATTGATAGTGTCTCTAATATTGATATGATGCTATCACAATTTATTTTTAAACTGTCACTGGTATTGCCCATACCTCTTGGCTTCTACAGTTTTTATATGCCAATTTCTTAACTTCAATAAATATTTGCTTCAAAATTCCACTGATGTTTGCTTTCGTTCTTTCGGGCTTCTCAGTGGGGAATGCAAATGGTTCTTTGTTGACAGTGTCTCATTTGTTGTTTGCGGACGATATTCTTGTTTTCTGTGATGCTGACAGCAATCATATAAGAGTTCTGCGTGGGATTCTCTCTAGATTTGAGGACGTGTCAGGGCTTAAAATTAATTTAGATAAGTCTGAATTGGTTCCTGTTGGGGATGTGTCTAATATGCATGAGCTAGTTGAGATTTTGGGTTGTAGAGTCATCTCTTCCGCTGAAATATCTTGGTCTTCCATTGGGTGCTTCCTTTAAAGATAAGACGGTTTGGAATCCTATTTTGGAGAAGATGGAGAGAAGGCTAGCTAGTTGGAAGAGATTGTATTTATCTAAGGGGGGCAAGGTTACCCTTATTAAGAGTACTCTCTCTAGCCTGCCTACTTACTTTCTTTCCCTTTTCCCTATTCCAGTTAAGGTGGCAAAGCGGATGGAGGATTTACAAAGAGACTTTCTTTGGAATGGTATCGGTGACGAACGTAAAATCCATTTAGTAAGTTGGTCGAAGGTTTGTAGGCCAGTGAAGAATGAAGGGTTAGGCATTCGGTGCTTGAGAAGGTTTAACTCTGCCTTATTAGCCAAATGGTTGTGGCATTATGGTGCGGAGAATGATGCACTTTGGAGAAGGGTCATTGGGGCGAAGTATGGGAATGAGTGGGGTGGTTGGTGTACAAAATCCGTGTCTGGAGCATATGGCGTTAGTTTGTGGAAGTTCATTAGAAGAGGCTGGCTGTATTTTTCTAAGTTCCTTCGGTATGACGTGGGTGATGGTTCTCGTGTGAAGTTTTGGGATGATGTATGGTGTAGGGATCGTCCTCTTAAGGAAGTGTTTCCAGATTTATATAATATTAGTAGAACAAGGGATGCTTTAGTCTCTGAGGTTATGTGCTTTGCTAATGGGAGAATTTTTTGGGATCTTCAGTTTCGTCGCCTAGTGAATGATCAAGAGTCACAATCCTTGGATTCGTGTATGGTCTTGATCTACTCCACTAAGGTGCGAGGTGTTGGTTCTGACAAACTTTGTTGGAAGCTGGCCAACAGTAGGGGTTTCGCGGTGAGCAGGTATTATCACTCCCTATCCCCCTCTATCGCAAGTTCCTTCCCGTGGAAAATGGTGTGGCAATCGAAGGTCCCCCCCCGGGTAGCTTTTTTCTCTTGGACAGCGGCTTTAGGCAAGATTCTAACTATTGATAACCTTCGGAAGAGGCATTTTGTTGTCCTTGAGTGGTGCTTTATGTGCAAAAGATGTGGGGAATCTGTTGATCATCTCCTTCTTCATTGTCCTTTGGCTTTTGAGATGTGGAGTATGGTCTTTTGCTTGTTTGGTATTTGTTGGGTGATGCCACAAAGGGTAGTGGACTTGTTGGATTGTTGGTCTTGTAACTTCAGGCGTCATCGTAATATAGTTATATGGAGGATGGTGCTGCACTGTTTGATGTGGTGTATCTGGCGGGAACGGAATGCCAGAAGCTTTGAGGGTCAAGAACGGTCCATTCTTGAGTTTAAGTCTTTTTTCTTTTTTTCTCTTCTCCAATGGTGTTTAGCTATACCATCTTTTTCTTGCGTCTCTCTTCCTGTTTTGTTTGATCATTGTAATTTGGCTTCTTGATGTTTTTGATTGTCTGGTACATTTCCTATGTACGGGGCTGTGTTTTTCTTTATTATATATATATATATATATATATATATATTCAGTTACTTATCAAAAAAAAAAAAAATTTATTTCATAGCAGTAGTATGCATTCTAATGAATTTCTGAAGTAAAGAATATCAGTGCATGTTAGGACTCGTAAATTTGTATTCCTGGTGTTTATAGCTTTAAAATGTGTTCTCCCATCTTTATGTATTGATTTTTTTATTAATTGATTGTCAATTGATACCAGATCATTAATTCAATCTTGAGTGGAAGAGATGTTCTAGTGATTATGGCTGCAGGTGGTGGCAAAAGCCTGTGTTACCAGCTTCCAGCTGTTCTTCGTGATGGAGTTGCTCTTGTTGTCAGTCCTTTGCTTTCTTTAATACAGGATCAGGTGCCTGTTAATATATATTATTCTGCTTTCTACTGATTCTGCTACTGCTACTTGAAAAACTCCTGTACAACTATAAGAGCATCTTTTGCAACTGCTACTCCAGGTGATGGGTTTGACTGCTTTAGGCATTCCAGCATATATGTTGACGTCAACTACTAGCAAGGAAGATGAGAAGTTCATATACAGGGCGCTTGAAAAGGGTGAAGGAGATCTCAAAATATTGTATGTCACACCAGAAAAGATATCAAAGAGTAAAAGATTTATGTCAAAACTTGAGAAGTGTCATCATGCTGGCCGTCTCTCTCTAATTGCAGTTGATGTAAGTTAATGGTTTTTCAACATGATCTTCTGACTTGATCCTAGACAAGGCATATTGTTTCCATCTTTTTCCTGACTGTCAAAAGTTGTTGATTTGGCGGTTTGCTACATTAGCATGTTCCTTATGGACTTGGATGACTTACACTAGAGGTAGCAGTATTTTCTAGAAAATTGATCCATCATAGGCTGGGGTATAATCTATAGAAATTTTTTTTTTTTATGACAAGCTTCAAGGCAAGGCCACTTCGTGCACACACCCCGTTGAGTAAACCCCAGATGCACAACCCTGCCTGCAAGAACTGTGTCCGCTAAACCATAGACAATATAAAACATAAAAGCAAAGGTATATCCTTTTATGGCATAACAAAGCTTCTAATGTGTACATGTATATGTGTTTGTGTCTTAGTATGTATGCGTATGCATATTTGGATGAGCACTATAAGTGGAGAAGTAAAACATTGTTTCTATTCCTTCACTTAATCCAAGTATGTGGAAGACAATAGTTTGATTCAATTTTCTTTAAATTGTAAAAGTAGTTGATGGTGGGTTGATTATATTTATTGTGTGTAACATATTCTACATCATATGATAGACATTCTTAGTATTCCCATTTTTAACATATTGTAATGTTTATCTTGTGATACCAATGCTTCAAAATTTGACAAAAGACTATGAGGTCAAACCTTTTTTCAATATTACACCTTTACCATGGTGTTTTCTAAGTCATATATATTCTAAACTGTGCAACTCTTTGTTGTGTATTATATGGTTTACTTTGCAGGAGGCACATTGTTGTAGTCAGTGGGGTCATGACTTTCGACCTGACTATAAGAATCTTGGCATCCTCAAGACTCAGTTTCCTAATGTTCCTTTGGTTGCTTTGACTGTATGTCTTCATTGTTTCTTTTTTTTTTTTTTGGTCGTCATTAAAGAAAAACATCCAAAGTTTCAATTTCTAATTTCTAATATGCCGTTGTTTATGTAAGTTTATGTCTTTGTCATATGTTTTTCAGGCAACGGCGACACAGAAGGTCCAAACTGATCTGATGGATATGCTGCACATTCCAAAATGTATTAAATTTGTCAGCACAGTCAATAGGCCGAATCTCTTTTATATGGTATAGTTTTTAGTGGGTGTGTTTGTTTATATATTGCCTTCAATATTTCTGTATTAATAATTTATGACATCATATTGTCTGAACTATAGGTGCGGCAAAAGTCATCAGTTGGTAAGGTGGTGATTGATGAAATTGCCGAATTCATCCAAGAATCTTATTCAAATAATGAGTCTGGGATAGTTTATTGCTTTTCTAGAAAGGAATGTGAACAGGTCTGTGTCTTCTACCTTTTCTTCCCTTCCAGTATTGTGTTCATTAACCATTATAACTTGATTTGAAATTGTTTCTTATGTGTTTTATATCAGATTAGGAGGTGTTTTAGATAGCTTTTGTGCAAGTTGCTCATGTAAGATTTTTTATTGCCACAATTGTTAAAAATAATGGTAAAACAAATACAAATAATGAAATCTTGAAAGGATTGTGTTTTCAACAAAATTTAAGAAAATTGAATTGTTTAAATTTTATTAAATGCAAGTTCAAGATACCCTTTTTTTTTCCTACAGCTAACTAGTACTAGCTGATGACGCGCAGTGCATTTTGAAACATTTTGCAAGAAATTATCTTATGGTGATATGGTCCATGTATATTTAGGGATTGACTTCAATTATATTACAAGTTAGAAAGAGAAAGCACATAACTTTAAAATAATTAAAAATTTGAACCTTTTGCTTTAGTGATTAGACAAAAAATTAATTATATTCTTTTAATTTATGGGTAGAGCTATTTTTAATTTTTATATTCTTAATTGTGTGTTATGAATTTGCTTTTCTCCTTTTCATAAAAAAAAAATAATAAATAATTGCCTTTTATCTTTTTTGAACTTTTTCAATTATTTCCATCTAAATTTGAGTTAGAATATCATATTCCAAATAAGTTGTTTCTTATATAAATATTAGAAAAATAAAAATAGTGCCACATGTTTGCCTTTTGAGGTGCATTCTCATTTGTTTTGAGGCAATTAGGCTTGCGGAATAATTTGGAAAATTAGAAATAGTGCCAGTTGGGGAGGTACACAATATTGAGGATTTGGCAGGAATTCTTGGGTGTGGTATCGCTTCTCTCCTAACAAAATATCTAGGATTACCCGTGTGTTCTAATTTCAAAGCAAGAGCTATTTGGGATCCATCTTAGAACGTATGCAAATGAGGTTGGTTGGGTAGAAAAGAATGTACTTGTCTAAAGGGCGTCGGCTCACTCTCATTAAGAGTATGTTATCTAGCCTTCCCACTTTACTCTTTACCCTTTTACTCGCGGGCATAGCAAATTGGATTGAAAAATTCTGAAGGGATTTCCTCTGGGGTGGGTTGGGGGATGAATTCAAATTTCCCTTGGATAATGAGAATAATTGTTCAACTCCTCTTTATCTTGGGGTTTGGGAATTAAGAAGTTAATGCTATTTAATCAAGCCTTATTGGCTAATGGTTGTGGCTATATGTGTACGAAGATCCAGTATTTTGGAGATGGGTAATAGAGATGAAGAGTGAGTTATGGCGTACATGTGAGGTTAGGAGGCTATTGGTGGTGGTATTGTGGATGCATATTAGGAGTGGTTGGACTCAATTTGAACGGTTTATTAGATTTGATGCTGGAAATGGAACCCAAACTAGGTTTTGGCTTGATGTATGGCAGGGGAAGACTACCCTTAAGGGGAGATATCCCACTTTGTTTCACATTTGCAAGAGATAGAGATGCTGGAGTGGCCTATCATGTAGAAATCTGGAATGATGAGTGTTATTGGACCCTAATGTTTCTATGTAGTACATGATTGGGAAGTGGATCTAGTGGAACAGATGCTGGAGGATCTTTACATCACAAAGGTCCAGAATGGGAACGCTGACAAGTTGGTGTGGACCCCTTCACTGAACAAAGTTTTCAATGAAGAGTTATACTGTGTATTGAAGGGGTGACAGGAAGAGTTCCCTTGGAAATGTATTTGGAAAGCCCATGTTCTGTCAAGGGTTGCTTTCTTTTCTTGGAGTGCGACTCTAGGGAGAGTCTTGACAATTTATAATCTAAGGAAGTGGGGAATTATTTTTATGGAGTGGTGCTTCACGTGTAAAAGCCATGCGAGGATGTCAGTCATTTATTTTTACATTGTGCTATAGCTTGGGAGATGCTGTCTACGATATCCAATTTGTTGAGAATTTTTTCAGTTCTACAAGAAACAATTTCGTGGTAGAGGTACTCGAGGGGCAGGGTTTTTTGAGGGGCATAAATTAAGTGCACAAAGTCGAAATTATTACCAGTGTAGAATTTATTTGATTTGACTTTGCTGGCCATGGATTTTTTGATCGAGGGCTTCTTGGATTTCATAGATTCCTTGAATTTGACAAAGAGAAGTTTCAAGATAAAGGCAAAGAACATTTCCCTAAAATTTCTGTTGTAGCAACAGAAGCTACCAAACCAGCAGCTGACCAGCCTAGAGAAATTCCTCAAGTTCCAACTAAGCCATCCCAGTATAGTACTAATTTCTCTTTGAAAGATTTATTGAAGTCCTTATGTCATATGCATGAGTTCTCCATTAACTTTGTCAAAAGCACAAGTTATCTTGTGAGTAACATTGGACATGTTGAGCTGAAGATACATGTAAACGAACAGTGGGAACTTAAAGTCACAATCAAAGAAAACATGATAAAATGATCAATGTCTAAGGTGCCATGACGTAGGACAAGGGGGCAAACAAAATTAGATTTAGAACACTTGGGGTAGATCTGGTAGCAATTGGGTTTTGAGGGTTTAGGGTTAGGTTTTGGTGGGGAAAAGGCTGGAAAATATTAGGGATTATAGGTTTCTGAAGGGCACAAGGATTAGTAGGGTTTGGCCGTTTGGGGATGAAACAAAGGAGAAAAATCAAGATTTGGGTGGCTGTGAACAGAAAAATAAAGAAAAGATAAATTTCTTGGCATCACACAATCTGTAACCATCCGTAACTATAGACAAAGCTTCTTAGCTCTAAAGTCTGAGAATATATTTTTCCTCCCCTAGTAGAAAGCACTACAACCCTTTTAAATAGAAGTCTAATACCTTTTCCTAGTTGAAATAGGATTTCTGAAAACCCTAATAACACTTTGAACTCCTTGGGCTTTTTCTACTAAGCGCAACTAAATAACTAAACTTAAATAAAACCCAAAATAAGACCTAATGGACTATTAGTACAGCCCATGTCTAGAATTTAGGAAATTAAAAAATTTCCCGACACAAAATCAAATAAAATATAAAACTGAGATTGGCTTTCCTTTGCCTGCATCATGCTATTTGTTCAAGGATTGGAAGTTCGGAAATTAGTCTCAATTGCCATTCTCAATATAGTCAAAGTTGCAACTAAAGAAGATCTTTTAATGAAACAAAGACTCTAAAGAGGTGGAAGCTGCTAATGAAGTTGAAATTGAAGAAACAAGAGTATAAAAAACGCAAGGGAAAGGCAAAGAATATGGAGGCTGAAGCGTCTTATTCCCAGTTCATGTTGCATATCAAAGAAAGGTTCTGTTGCCTGCACTAACTTTTTCAGGATATTGATTTTGTCATACTGAAAAGTTTAATGGTTTAAGTGGATTAGCGAGTGTATCATTATCATCATTGCTACTTTACATGAAGAAATAAAAGGAAATTGAAATTTGATCATTTTATTTAATGTCAAGGATGTACTTCAAGAAACCAAGATTTCTCTTACTTCAACACTTTAAAACTGGAGGGCAAGTTTTCTCTACCAGGAGAGAATGACGCAAGTAGCAAGCTAATATCATTTTAATTTTATTTTAGGTGTTATGACCAGTGTATAATTTTTTGGTTTTTGGAGATGGGTTGTCCTAATAGTCTTATTTTGGTTTTATTTGAGTTTAGTTATTTAGTTTGGGCTTACTAGTAAAAGCCCAAGGAGTCCAATTCTCATGTCCCACTAGGAGTGGAGTAGGTATTGGTCATCTCTCATATGGATGTAATGCTTTCTATTCAGAAAGAGGATTAAGTTTCTAAATTTTTAGAGGCCATGAAGCTTTGTTTGATACAACCTTCTCGAAGGTGTGATGCCTAGGAAATCCTAGGCGTGATCCCTAGAAGTTTACTGTTTTTCTTTTCCTTTCTTAAATACCCAATAACTTAAAACCTTGCAAACACACATTGGTTTGTAACCTTTTAAACCCTAAAATCCAAAATTTCAAACCCTAAACCACCCATCCATCAAATATCCCCAACAATGCTTATAGAGAGCCAAAACACTTTTCGTGGGTAACTGTTCACAGCCCTGGAACAACAGTCTAAATCTTAGATTATCTTTTTTGTTTCATCCCTAAATCCTACTATTGTTGAAGCTGAAATACTTATTTTTGTAGACCGTATATGAATGGACTTCGATGTCTCTTACATCTTCTATTGCAGACTTTCTTGAGTTCTTGGATTCCTTGAGCTTTCATTAATTTTTTTGTTGTACCTTTTTTATTTATTTATTTATTATATGTTTTTGCTTTGCTTCTTGCATACATCCCATGTATTTGGTTAGCATCCCTTTGCTTTACTTATTTATTTATTTTAATGGATTATATATAAAAAAAAGTGCCTTTTTTTTTTTTTTTTTTAATGTCCTATTGTCCAAATAAACTCACAGCATCAATACATTCCAAACCGGTTGGGTTCTGATAAGTTAGTGTAAGATTTATTTATTTATTTATTTATTATAATTATTTTATTTTTATTTCAGAGAAATATGTTTACATTTTGCATTATGCATGAATATATGTCAGTCCTTATGTCATCAATAGGAAACTGCAGCTTTGAGTTATTTGACTGAAAATAGATTATTTATGTCTTTCGTATGCCGTCGAGAGTTGCAGATTGCAAAGGAGCTACGAGAGAGAGGAATTTCAGCTGATTATTATCATGCAGATATGGATGCAAATGCTCGTGAGAAAGTACATATGCGGTAAAGTCATTGTTTTAATATAAAATGTTGTGAATTACAATGTGTTAAGTGGCTAACGATCTCTATCTCTAATGGCACCTCCTCCCCTTGTAAAAGCAGGGTGGAGGGTGAGGTCATGTGAATTGTAATAGTAATTAATTCTTTAATTTTTTATCATCATGGAGCACAAAATGATTACAGCTGTACATAGATTGGGTTGGGAGGTTTTACAATCCTAAGTAAAATTTTCCTAATTTCATCAGGTCTATCAACAAAGATTTTTGTTAAGAAAAATGCTAGGACCACCAAAAGTTACACAACTTTTGCCACAACATGTCACGTGTTGTGGCAAGTTGTGAGTAGTGAAGAAAAAGTGGTGAGTTCATGTGGGTCCACACCTCCACCACTCACAACTTGCCACGTGACAAGTTGTGACAAAAGTATGTAATTTTGTGGTCTTAACACTGTTTTAAATTAAACACATACCACATCACTCTCCACCAAACCAATACTTTTTTTTTTCAATCTATTTTTCCTGTCCATGTTTTTATTTTTTTTAAGTAATCTCCTCCAATCTTCTCCATTTTATTCTCTTCCACATGTTTTCTTCATCAATTTTCTAGAATCTTCATTTCTTCTCCTACCTTCTTCGTTCTTTCTTCTTCAATTTTTCTCCTGCCTTATTTCTTCTTTTCTTTATAGATGTAATAGATCTTCATCCCTGTTTTTCTTTCACTCTCTCATAGTCTTCTGTTGCCAATGCCATCATGCTCTCCCTCTTGCAGTCTGCTTCTCCCCATCACGGTACCAACACACTCCTCCATGGTTGATCTATTGTGCTGTGCATCTATGATGAAGAAAGGGAAACAGACTCACCAGCTACCTTGTGATTGAAAAAAAAAAATCTTTGCTTGAATGGTCATTGACAAATACAGAGGATTTGAGATTCTCTTACAAAGGCAGAAAAGGAGTTGTTTTTGCCGTTTAAATGGAGGTTAAAATTGGATTTTTGAAAAAATAAGTAAGGGCAGTTTCAGAAGAAGATAACAAATATCCAATAGTAAAGAAACTTGTTTAGCTTGCATTTTGGTATTGTTACTCTGAGGGTCCAATACAAAAACACGAAAAAACACATTTTCGGTCCCAAAACGCAGGTTGTGAAAACTATGTCAAACGCTAAGGCTGCGTTTGTTTTGCGTGAAAAGGCTTTTAGGAAATTATTTTACACCAAGGTGTGTGTTTGGTGCTTACGGAAAATTAGGTCAAATGGAAATTGCTTTACCCGTTGACTGTAAAAGACCCCTTCTCACCTGGAAAACCATTTCAGTTATTATTTTACCTTCAATTGTTAAACATTCCTCACACAATCCTCACACGCTCCTCACACGCACTCAAACATCACACACTTGAAGATCTCAGCCCACCCTTCCTTCATTACCGATCCATAAACACCCAAGACCCACCTCTCTGATCGCTAGCCATGCACCGACGAGTACAAGTTGAGCTCTGATCTTGACAACCGACCGCAGGCCGTGCTCCACCAGGCTCTCCAACGCACTTCTCCCTCTTGCTCAACGTCACCGATCTGGCCGCCACCGATCACCAGTCCACTCTACTCCACTCCACCCCACCCCGAAACCCACCCGATCTGGCCGCCGCCGTCTCCATCCACTCCTATCTCTCTCTTTCCTGATCTATCTCTCTTTCCCTCAATCTGTCACCTTTTCTTCCTCCTCTCACTGAGTATATCATGTATATGTTAAATGTTTTTATTTTGTTTTTTCGTTGTGTTAAAGTGTATATTTTGAAATTTTCTGTTATAAAATTTGTTTGGAAGTTAAGAAAATGGCTGAGAAAATGTGAAAATTTTGTAGGAAAATAGCATTTTCAGAATGTTATCGAACACCGGAAATCATTTTCCGGACTATTTTTCATTGCAGAACCAAACATTGGGATTTCATTTTCCTTACGGGAATTCATTTGCCCCTGCATTCATTTTACATTTGGAATTCGATTTACATAGAGCCAAACGCAGCCTAAAATTCACTATTTGAAAATGCCATCGTGCATTTTGGGTCCAAATAGCTAAACCAAACGGGCACTTATGACCCATCAGGTGGGTGTGTACATTACCCATCCAATTTTTTTTTTTTTTTTAAATTTGCAATGTGTTAATTGAGTATTCTGCAGCTAGTTGTGGTGACAGTTTCACCATTATTTTAAATTTCTTAGCTTCCCAGAAAACTCCTTGTGTGGAATTGAATGTCTTTGGCAGGATAAAAGTGGGGATTGGGGTAGGGAGATGTAGGGTGGGGTTGTGAATCAATTGTGAGCTCTATCTTGTGCTTCCAAGTCTTGCAGTTTAAAGATAAACAGTTTTGAATTTTCCATGGTGTAATTGCGTCTTTTCTGCATAGTTTGTGCTATAGAAGTTTCAATGGACCTCCATTTGAAGGGAAAAATAGTATATCAAGTATCATTTTGTCTGCTGGAAAGGCTTCAGGGCAGTCCAATCTTTGGTATTTGAGGGATTAAAATCTCATGTTGACGACTAGGTATAATTTTAATTCAGAGGGCAAGCACAACAAAAGTTTGGATGCAAGCATGTAACCATTAGCAGCTTATTTATGTGCAAGATAGTCTTGCATTTTGTTCAGACTATAATTACTCAGTATCTAGGCTGTCATTTGCAGAATATTAGACAGTATAATAAGAGGACAATTGATGTAGGATCTTTAAAAATTCAATACTAAATTAGGGTTTCTGATCAAATCTTGAAGGGTTCTTAAATAGACTTTGATATTTAATGGTGTGGGTTGGGCTAATTAATAAAAAGATTGGATCTTGAATGAGTCGGTTGTTGTTTGGTTTAAAAGAGTGAATAGAATGAGAAACAAAGAAAGATAAACCCTAGACAAACACTCTCAAAGGCCAAGCTTAAAATAAGCTGTCATAATTCTTTTAAAATTCACTCTCTCTATGAGTGTTACTGATTACAATAAAGCCTTTATAAATAACCTAAAGAGACTAGGACTTCAAATAGCAAATAAAAATACTTGAGAAGAAGTTAGAATCAAATAGAAAAAGAACTCAAAACATAATATAAGACTTGTGCTTTGCTGAAGAAAATTTGGAAATTACCAGTTTGCCCTTATTCCGGTTGAACTTAATTAAAATTGATCCAGCTCAAATAAACAATAAAGTAAGACTCAATTCGACTTAGACTAAGCAAGGTCCCAAGAGAGATCTCCACTATCCCAAAACATCCCAAATTAATGGTTGAACACTAGAATCAACCTTTCCTCACCTCTTATAAATCTTCAAAGGTGGCTGCCAGTTAGGTTTCCCATCAACCATAATTCCTTTCATGGGTTGGATAATTTTGTTTTTGTGTGGGTCTCTCTTTAATAAGTATATTATTTTTTGGAAGTTGAGATAGAAATGGATTTTGTTGGCTTATTCCGATTGGTGAACACTTTAAATATTTTTGTGATGCTGCCTTATCTTTCAAACATTGACATTCTGAGTCTTTCTAATATGTTTGATAACACAGGTGGAGCAATAACAAGTTGCAAGTTATCATTGGTACAGTAAGTATGACTGCAATTCTCAGATCTTTATTTGCTTAATGTTGGTTTACCATTTTAATACCTTCACTTGCATTTCCAGGTAGCATTTGGTATGGGAATCAACAAACCAGATGGTTAGTATTTTGGAATTACCTGTTTTTCTGGGATATCCTACTACTGATTATCTCATTGCACTACTAATGATGAGTTTAATTAGTTCATGAAACTAAAATACCACAAAAATACGACTTGAAGTTTGAGAATGATCTATAGTCCACTATTTGTTACCATGCGTATCTCCAAATGCACATACATACATTCACGCTCGCACATTCACTGCGGGTATGCTTGTTGCATTGCAAAAATGAGTCAACAGAGCCGTAATTCCCATAGTATTCTTTTTCCATCTGGCTATATGTAAGGCCAATTGGGCATGGCTAGAGTTTATTCATTTGTAATCATGTTTTATTACCACATCGAGCCACTTTGGCCTCAAGATGTCCTTTTAGCACATTCAGTTTGGGTTCAGTTCCACTTACTGATGATTTATTGACTTTATGTGATTGAATACTTCCCTTCTCTTTTGATCAACTGGTCTCACAAGTTAAAACATTTTTTCCCCAGATTTTACTCATTTAAAACGTCACAATCTTGGATAAGTTCGCTCAACCCTTTTGGTGTCCTCTTTATGTCTAGTAATACTGTTATGTATTGGCTTATAAGAAATTGATGTAGGACTAATGCAATACATGGAAGATGTTGACCTGGCATGGTGACATGGCACTAGGGAGTGACATGGCACAAGGCTAGCAAAACCTAAGGTCTGTATTTCACATGCCCCATGTGGTTTTTGTAGCTAAATCCGCATGTGCCAAATTTATTGTAGTATTTGAAAATTGGAAGGAAAATTAGTAAGAGGCACACACACATGCTAGATTTTAGGAAGTTGTTAGAAGTAGAAGCCATGTGCTATATTAAATATAGCATATGATTAATATGTTACAATAGTATTCTAGCTTGTGATAAATGTGAGTTAGTTATAGATGATGTCATCGCCTATAATTAACCTGTAGGCTATAAATATTCATTTATAAGTATTGTAAAGAGGTCTTTTGTTAGTGAATGAAAATAAGCCTTTGAGAGCTTTTCCTTGAGAACTCAGTGTTCTTTGTAGAGATGCCTAACTACCTATCAATTTGTTCTAAGCAACTCTCATTCTCAAATTTAATCTAGCCTAAACAACAACCCAACAACCCATCACATTCCCTGTATCAGTTTTAACCACATGGAACATGTGAAATACATCCCCTAGGCTTTGCTGGCGTTGTGCCATGTCACTCCCTTGTGCCACATCACCATGCCATGTCAACATCCTCCATTTATTGCATTAGAGTCCTACATCAGAAATCCACTGCATAGTACACCATGACAACTTGTATTAGTAATATCTTGGCTTTTCCTCAATCTAAAACCATAATTCCAAATGAAAAAGTTCAAGAATAAGTGTCTATGGTATATAGTTTATATTTAGTTTGATTTTTCTAGAGTTGGGAAATTTTTGGGTATGGGCCATATTTGTAGGCCTTGGGTTTTGTTTTTACAAATAAGTAAGTCTTGTTGAGTTTTTATGTGTGGAATTTGGTTCAATTCAACTATGGCTTGAATTAGGAAAAGTTAGGATATAGGATTTATATAAGTGTATAATACTCAAACAAAGATGGAGTTGATTATTAAAACATAATTTTTATTAGTAAACTTATCCCTTATCTATTTACAAAAAAAGAAGAAGCTATATTTAGTTGGCTTGACTTGTTGGGTTTGGCAGGCAGACAGACACAGATGGTGTTGTTTCTGTGTTTATATCTCGAATGTGATTGGTATCTTGATTCTTGATATGGTTTGGGAACTTTCTCTTCCACCTTGAATTTGCTCAAATTCTTCATTGATGGCTGAGGTTTAATGCATGAGGTTGTGGAGTTTGCAGACCAAATAACTCAAGAACTAAGCACCAAATTTGATAATGCTTGAGGTTTAATGCTTCATTTAGTGTTTTGTCTTGTTGATTTATCTTTCTGTTGTTCTGTGTTTCTCATTTTGTTTTCTAAGTCTTATTTTCGGGTTTAAATTTCAGTAGATAAGAATAGATTTGTATATTCAGGAGGTAAGAGGTCGGTCTTTGGTGTGATGCGATGGCAAGTGCCTTCTACATAAAGTGACCAATGGTGGGTTTGGGTAAGAATCAGCCTCTTCAAAAAACATTGGAAGTAAGGCTGCCCACCAATCACCTCTCTCAGTCCTCACGAAAGTGGGATTTTTTTGCATTGGGTACAATCTTTTAAGAGTAGATTGGTATATTCAGGATTTGCTGGACATTATCTGTATCAGTTGCCCAAGGATCTTATTCCTTTAATGTATTTTAGTCTAGTAATATGCCTTTATGTGGGTGTCTATTGGTTATACAGAAAAGTTTATGTTTTCATGTTTGTATTGCTAACAATGAGTTGTGTGTAATTTCTGTGCAACTCTTTCACTCATAGGAGATTAGTTTAATAATAATTCAGAAGCTTTTAAGCTGTTGACAGATTGTATGATGTAGCCATGATCCTTAATGATGCTAAAGGGTTTGTAGGTTGTGAGGTCTAGAAAATTAATATTCTTTCTCATCTTCTTACAAGTTTTAATTATCTGCAGTGCTGAATTTATTTCAAGTCACTGTCAGTCCTTGCTTCACTACTAGATAATCCCTGCTACAACTGTAATCCTTTCTAACCTTAAAAAACTAACAACCTTAATCCTGAAAAATATCTGCTATCCTTAATTTTCTGCAGCATGGTTCCGACTTTTCATCAACCTTTTGCCTGCCGAAGTCAACTTAATAAAAAACCATAACTCCCCAAGAAAGCCTTATGGACCTCGCTCACCTCATAGAGGTAAACAGCATACGTGACTCAGTTTTCTTTCCTTCATCACCATGCCCAGATATCAGCTGCTTCAATCACATTCCGGAAGGACTTCCATTTCTTTAAAAGAGAGAGAGGGTGCATTACTTAGGCAGTTTCATGCATGCATCTTGCAGAGGCAAGAGAGTATACTTATCACAAAATTTCAGTTGCATACTTGAAGGAGCATATAGGGCTTTGGTGATATAAGAGATGGAGGGAGACTTTTTTATTTTTAAAGAAATTATGACATAAAATAAAAAGAAAATGGAGTTAGGGTTGGAGGGTGTATAGCCCATATGTCAATTCATTATCAACTTTTTCCATCTGCGACCAGGGTTGTAAATTTTATCTTGCATGTCACTTCTGAGGAGAAAAAGGAAAAGAATGATGCTTATTTATCAGGAAGCCTATATACGTTGAACTGGATTTTTTATAAGAGATGCAGTCTCAGGTTACTTTAATCTCTGATGTTGTCTCTTTTTTAAGATCTTACTTGTATGTATTAAAAAATTTGGGACTAAGACTTTGCTGTTGTTGTTGTTGTGCTTGTATATATGGAAAACTTACATTCTAATCAATCACTCCCCCTCTCTCCCTCCCTTTCCAACACAAGAAAAAGAAGACTTGCTGGTAATCATGTATGATACTATGATTAAAAAATTTAATCATGTATGATACTGATCCTATTGATGGACCAGGTGCTTCCCTTTGTTGGAGACAAAACTCAGACCAACTGTCAGTTCCCAAATTCTTGTAATAGATGGGATGTACCTATAACCATCAATCATAAGTTTATGGTAGGATCATTTGGAGAGTGAACCCTTTCTTTACACTAGGTCTTGTGTTATAAAATTAGTAGCTCTTTCCATTTCTTGAGAACCAACCTGCTAATTAGGCCTTGAGCTAATTGATGAGCCCTTGGACAAGGTGCCACTTATGAAGGGCTTAGGCATTTTGCTCAACTTGTTTAGTGAAAAAAAGGGGAGTGCCAGTTCAATTTATGTTTTACTTCCTTTTCTTTATATTTTACCTACTGTTCATATTTATATTTCAATAATCCCCTACGATTCACATATAAATTTTGCATGTGTACATGTAATGTAGTTGTGGTATTTAATTCGTCATTGCTGCTTGTAGTGAGGTTTGTCATCCATCACAGCCTGAGTAAATCAATGGAGACATACTATCAGGTTTTTTGTTTTTTTCTTTATCCAACTATGTTCACCTTGTTCCGAAATGCTCTATTCTCTCTGTAACCTCTCTTACTGCAGGAAAGTGGCCGAGCTGGACGAGATGGACTCCCTTCTGAATGCTTACTCTACTTCAGGCCTGGTGATGTTCCTAGGCAGGTAGATTTCCTTTGACATTCTGTGTTTTTTTATATACTTTGGTCAACTAATCTGTAATCTATGAATTTGAAATTCTCTTAACAGAGTTCTATGGTGTTCTATGAGAATTCTGGATTGCAGAATCTCTATGACATTGCACGATATTGTCAGGTACTGTTCTCTTATTGTCATAAAGATTTTGCTTGTTTTTTAGTTTCTGAACAGTATTAAATTAACCTTTATTTTGTTAACCTTGTTCAATTGAATGCATGCTTTAGGCAATTAAAAGGGCTTGTACACATATACTTACATGTCTTTATTTTATCCCTTTCTAATAAATCTTTTACTTATATATAAAAAAAACACATCTTACTTTTTTTAATCCACAGCCAAATGATTCAAAATTTGCTTAAGTTATGCTGTTTATTTAAAGAACAATCTGACTAAAAAGCTATAACCAGTTATTGGTTGGAACATTTTTATGATTTCTGCTTCTAATGATACTATTTTCTTTTACTGGTAGGGTAGATGCGCACCCAAAACTTTACCCTCCATCTCATTTTTGAGGGAAGTGTCATTTGAGTTAGAGCTCATTGTGAGTCCTTAGGTTAAAATATGATTTAGTCCTTGAATTTCATGTTAGGTTTTGTTTTCATCCCTGAACTATTTATTGTGTCAATTTGTTTGTGATGTTTTGAAATCATTTCATTGTTGTCCTTGCCGTGTCTTGCTGTGACTGTGAAGGAGAATTGTTGATGAGGTAGTCATTTTTTTTCCCACCTGTTATTTTATTATTGACGTGGCATGCCAAGCCTCAACATGGTTCATTTATTCAGTAAAGATGGCACTATGTGACATACATGTGATTCCACATTAGTTAGCAGTCCTAAGTAAGCCAAGAGCTTTTCTCAAAAAAAAAAAAAGTAAGCCAAGTGCATGCGGCACAGCTCTTGTCTGATTTTTTTTTTTTGAGCCTTACCGTGGCCTAATGTATCATATTAGCTGTTAGCAACACAAGGAAAGATGGGAAAAAGTTATGCAGTGTTGATAACTACTGTTCACATAATGATGGCAAGACAAAACAAGGGTTCTCAATGCATTAAGGACTGAATTGACACAATCAATGGTTGAGGAACGGAAATGGAATCTAGTACATTGCTTAAAGACCAAAATTGTATTTTGAACAATAATTTACTTTGTTAACGATTAATTTAGCTTAAGATTTGCTTCTAGTTCATTGTTGATTCTATGTTTAGTAACGTTTTGAAGCTGGATGAAGTTTAAACGCTTATGATCAAGCGTATTTGTTATTCTTGCAATTGAACTGGATTGACACTTTTTAGCAAAATTAGATCTTTTTCAAAATTTTATATTTTTGTATATTACTTTTATAGAAAAGTATATGGCCAAGTCTACCTACGAAGACCAAGCCGTTATCATCCATATGTGATAGGCAAACCAAAACCTTGAGCCTTTTCTTGTCTTTGCTGTCCTACTAGCTGTTTTAAAGTTTATTAATATTCCTAGCCTTACAATTATTAAAAAAGAATCCCTAGCCTTGCACCCTTAATGCATCTGAATTTATACCAGTTACATGGTTAACTACATGTGAAATATATTTTAAGTAGCTTTCATTTTTGTTGCAGTCTAAAAGACAGTGCCATCGGAGTGCCTTTTTCCGGCATTTTGCTGAGCCATTACAGGATTGCAATGGTACTGTTTGGAGTTAGTTTTTTCAACCATAATTGCTTTTCTTCTGTCATCTGGGTTTTTCGGATTCTTAAATAATGTAAAACTTAATTAAAATTGTCTCAGGGATGTGTGACAATTGTGCATTCTCAAGTGACGTGAAGGAAGTGGATGTCACTCGTATGTTTCATAAACCTTTGTTTAAAATAACATTTAACTATTCTTTTATGGCTCAAGATATTCCTGTGTTGTTTCTTTGTTGGGTTTCTTTATCTTGAGCATCTAACTAGTGTTTTTTGCACTACTTTGGTAGATGGCTCTGCCACTAATGTTTCTGGTTTGGACACTATTAATTTTACTTCCACTTTTTCATGATCTTCAGTCCTATATTTTCCTTAATTTCCATTTAGTCTCATTTTTGTAAGGAAACTTGTGTTGCAATATTCTTATCTTCATATTGCATCTTTTATGATCCCTCACGGTTTGATGATGGTTAGATTGGTGGCGGACTTTATTATCTTGATTTATGCAACTCTTCCTGTTCAAGTACCCTTTCTTCATCCATTTCTTCTCTTTAGCATTGTTATCTTCTCAGTCATCCTTCTCTTTAGATCCTGAAGCTGTTAGTTCCTTCATGTCATCAAGTTGTGTCCATGCAATGTGAAGCGTTTTAATTGAGGAAGCATCATAGGTTGTCCTTTGTGTCTAAGAGTGAGTTGTGTCAATAATTTTTTTCACTTAGTACATCAGATATTTGGGTTCCAAAAAGGCAATAAGAGACCATCATATTCTCTTTGTATACGTCTTGTGCACTTGGGCTATGCCTGTTTTTCTTTAATGAAATTTAGTTTTACTTATATAGTAAAAAAAATAAAAAAATAAAAGTGTCCCATCATATTTGGGCTTTAGTTATTTTGTAATTTTTGTTTGATACTTCAATTCGTATCTTTATATTTGATAATGCTTGTTTATATTTGATACAATTTTTTTCTCAATTTCTTGATGGTCACAGCATTTAATGCATAATTCATTTATTTTTTTTCATACAATAAAATGGTGTGCAAAAGTGTAAGTTGAGACATTTTTTGGAGAACACCTGTGCACTTTTTATTCCATGCTAGCGTTCCAAAACCATATTGGAGTGATGCAGTGCCGACAGCCTATTATCTTATCAATTGCATGCCTTCTGTTGGCTTTGGTGCTTATATCCCTCATGTTATCTTGTCTCCTGGTAAAGTCTTGTTCCATTTATCTCCTAAGCTTTTTGGGTGTATTTTCTATTTTCACATCTTAGGTCCAAAATGTGATAAACTTGATCCTGGATATCTTAATGTATTTTTCCTAGGTATTCTTGTACTTAGAAGGGATACAAGTGTTATTCCCTTACACTTTGCCATCATTTTTTAGCATTGATGTCACCTTTCTTGAGTTGACCTTATATTATTCTTCTAGTTTTGATAATTCTCCTCCACATGTACCTTGCCTCCATTCTCTCCTCCTACCACTATTTCCAAAAAACTATTTCTAGTGTATAGTCCTTAGCAACCAAGTCCCATTGAGAATTTTCCCTAGTTTGAAATCCACTTTTTGATTGTGATGCTCTTCCTAATATGCTGCATAAAGATAAGTTTACTTGTGCTTGTCATCCCATTTCCCGGTTTGTAACATATGTCTCCACTTTTTTTTGCTTTTATTTCTTGGGTAAATTATAGGGTCGATTTTGTTCTCAAATTTAATAAATTTTGATTTGGTCTTTGAAAATTTTAAAAATGGTACAATATCAAAAAAAAAATGTAATATAATACTACCTCCGTCCCATTTTTTTTGTTCTCTATTCCATTTTGAGATGTCCCAAAATATTGTCCTGTTTCTAAAAATAAAAGTCATTAATTTACTAATGTTCCTATTATATTCCTATTAATTTACTAATTCAATTTTTTGATAAATTTTTTTAAGGGTAGTTTTGGAAACTTATACATTTTTAAAAGATAGACAAGACAATAAATGATGTTCCCTTAAAAAGTTTGACTTTTCAAACAGGACAAAAAAAAGGGGACGGAGGGAGTAATATCTTATAAAAATCAACATTTCATTCATGTTGTATTATATTATTTTTCTTTGTTATTTTGTAAAAAAAAAAAAAAAACCAGTGTTGATTAACAAAGAAAAAAAAAGACACTATTTGATTAAAAGGAAAAAAAAAAAAAACACATTGAAAGACATTGAAACCATAGCTTCCTTGAGATACAGGAGGAAAAAAAAAGGAACAATGTTAAGCACACAGACACAGTGGAGAGGGAGGGGCAGAATTGGTGTTTTCCCTCTTACCCTACTCAGTTTCTCTCCTAAAATCACACCAAATTGGGGAGATAAGATTTTGGTGGGCCTAGAGAGAAAATACCTAGGCCCCATCAAGATCTCTCCAATTTTCCACCCCAACCAAACAACCCAAAAAACCCTTTTCTCTCTCCTATTTTCTATCCTCCCTGTTTTCACCCCAACCAAATGGACCCTAAGTCTATCCAGGAGTCTTTATCATCTGTTCCAGGCTGGAGAAAAACATTCCATCAGAATGATACTGGGGACATAGTTTCTCTTCCATCCAGAAAAAAAAAAACTATTGTTGGTTATCACTGGATGTATACTGTGAAGAACTTGCTGGGCAGTTCTATTGAGCATTTGAAGGCTCAACTTGTTCCTCCCATTCTAAAGTTTTTTAAATTTTAATTTTATCGCTTCCCTTTCTATGTTATTAAATATATGTATGTCTTACAATTGATGATTATAGGTTTCTATATTAATATGAGCATTGTTTGCAGGTCATGCACAACTTATGGTTTCTTTGCTGCAAGATGTGCAAGAGAATGATCAGAGAATGACGATGTTACAATTGATAGACAAAATGAAAATAAAGCACAAGGAACTAGGTTGGTTTTATGCCTTTAATTCATTGTCCACTCTGTTGAATATGAATAAGCTGGATATCATGTATAAGCAGAGCAAGGCAACCATAGATATCATGTATATGTTAGTATTACCAGTATACGATACTGCTGCTATTTGCTCATGGCTGATTTTTATTCGAAGAAAAAAAAAAGATCAAATACTTTTTGGTTGCATCTTTTGAAGATGGGACTGTGCAAGAGTCAGATTTCCAGCTGGGATGAAGTGTGGTTTGAATTATCTAAAAGTCAAAGGATTAAAGACCTTCAGTAAGGTGGTTTTTGCTATTACCATCATTTGGCTCCAAAGAAATAATAGTAGGATTCTCTTAGAGAGGACTGTATTGTCAAGAGTATTAGGGATGTTGTAAGGTTTAGAATTAGTGGTAGTGGGAACTGGTAAGTTCAAAAACTCCCTGCAGAACAGGGCGTTATGTGCTGTGTTGACTGTGGAGGATTCCTAGATCTATTCTTTATAAGATACTTAGGAATGAGGATGGCTCCTCTTGCACTATACCTATACAAATATGCAGTAGCAGGCAGGTATGGGCCCAGCAACTTGATGGACTTCTCAAAAAAGATTCTCTGCAATCTACATCATGGGCTGGTTTTATTGCTAATGCCTAACACTATGTTCCTTCTATAGTTTGAGGTATTAGTAACAATATTTTGAAAGATGTCTTATAAAGCAATGGTCAATGCTCCTAATATTTCTTTCAGGATTGTTTTGACTAATCATAACCAATACATGAAGCTCTCCTCCTTTTGTTCTTCGAAATTCATGTCATTTTTATTAATCCTTACATTGTATCTTTTTTCTTTCTTTCTTATTTTAAGGCACTGCTTGAAGCCAATACCTTTCTATCTTTCATATGGTAATTTATCGTATTACAAATTCCCTAGGTTCTGAACTGAAGAGAGAGGAAACAGAACAACTTGTCATAAAGCTTATATTAGATCGTATATTGGTAAGAATCTCCTCTCTTGACCTTATATATATTTTTAAAATATTGATAACTTTTCTTGGTGAACTGCTAAAAGCCGTGCACAAAGTTTTGTAAATTTTATTTGTTAATTACATTCAATGTGCTACAAAATGTGCAAAATTACCCTGTTCTGAAAGAGGAGAAAAAAAAAAGTTTGAACAAAATAGACCTACTAGTTGATTATGGCATTATATGCTACATTCCTTTCTGCACACATTGTGCACAACTGATAGGATTTCCAATACGTGTATCGAATTTCACATTTTTCTAACGAAAATAATTTTACATTAGAATTTGAAGCATTAGTGACTAATCATTTGCAATATGGGTGTCAGTAGAGAATGTTTTTCATCTGTCTGGCACAATCATTAGGTTTTTTTATTTTTATTTTTTATTTTAAGTAAAAAATGGGAGCTAACTGGTGAGTTCACTGCCCCAGGCCCACTTGAACCCTACTCATGAATGGCGTGGGACCAACTGCACAATTAATGGGGAGTGCCAATGCTTGAACTCTCTACCTCAGACTCACAAGTTGATGAGTTGGAGGGCTTCCTACCACTAAAGCACCTCTGCGGCTGGTGTATAGCAAATTCACTAGTTTGCCCAACGTGGCAAAAGAAATTAATAAAACTAATTTCCATCATGCTAGATGTCAAAGTCTATAAATGTCACCCTAATAGCTCTGCATGTTTTAATTATTGAGCAAAAAATATCGGGAATTTTAATGTTCATTTCATACTTCTAAATTTGTTCTATCTTCTATAAACAGAAAGCTAGCCACGGCATGAAAAAAAAAAAAAAAAAATCATTAACAGACTTATGAACCCACAAAGATGAGCAGCGGAGAGTGTAACACACAAAAAGACCCTGCTTACTTTCTTAAGACACATGCATGTGAGCACAAATACACAGACACATGCAAAAATAAATGTGTTTGAATGATATCTGGGTTTGTGAGCTTTTGAATTGAACCTTGGTTAGGTTGGGCTACTTCTATACTAAACAAGTCTAGCCAAGCCTTAAGCCAAGTGTTTGTGACAAGCTTGTGAGCGCTTTGCATTTTTAACCAGATTCTTCCTACCTTGGTCTTTTAAAAATCAAAGGGGTGTGCCAGTGTGGAATGCTAACTTGTAACTGGGCTATTTTTGGTAATGCTGTCTAATTGGATGTCCATCGTAGGAAGCCATTCTATTTTTTCAATCTACGATTTAATGGATTTTTGTAACTTATGTACTTGATTGTTATGATCCCCAGCTGTATATGTCGTGTATACTTGGATGATTCTTTTTTATGATTTGAATAAAATTTGCATCACTTATTAAAAAAATATAAATAAATAAATAAACTGGGCTATTTTTGGTCTATAATACAGAATTGTTGTCCAATTATCTGTATCTAAAAGATCGGTAATATGATAAAATCTGCCTTTAAAAAAACTCTGCTCTTTCAGTTGACCAATTGAAACTTTGCTCTTATTTCAACTCTGCATTTATCAGTATTTTATATGGAACCAATGTATTCTTGATGTAGAAAGAAGAATTTCAGCATACAGCTTATGCCACAAATGCTTACGTAACATTAGGGCCATTTGCCAAGCAAGTCTTACATGGTAAGGGTTCTTCATTTTGAAAGAAAATGCATGCTCATAAGCAGTTAAATTTCTGGAATTGATAGTCTATGAATTCTGTTACTTCAAACCCCTTTCATGATATTTACAACAGTTATTTGCAGAAGGTAGCCATAAGTTCAACCGGGGTATTCTTATTATGAACCTCACCTGTTAGTATCTTTTTCATTGTGTACTCCATGTGGTACTCCCACTCCCTCTTGATGTTTTTAAGTCAGCAGGACTTACCTGAACTAATAGGATATTCCATGGCAGTAGGTGCCTTTCTAATGGTTCAAATCATAAATCTTCAGATTGAGTTGATATATTTATTGTTCTTGGATTGATTCTTCAATGTGTGAGAAACATACAGCAAGGTAGACTCTTGAAAATATAATAATTAGATCGGATTGCTCCCTGCCTGAGCTGTTTATGGACGTATTCCCTTAAAATGATACATCTTGAACGTTTATATATATATATATATATATATTGCTGTTTCTCCTTACATTCCTGAATTACTGCTGTTGTTTATTTTTAACTTATTTCCTCTTTCAGTCTACCATTATCTACTTGTCCCAGTAATATTTTTCAAAAAAGAAATTTTTTTATAATAGTCCTAAGTGCATTGCTTACTTTTTGTCAAATGCATGTAGGAAAGAAAAATGTGAAACTTGAAATTTCTAGCGGAGAGAAGAATACGGCTAGTCTGAAATCAGCCAAACGCAGTCTTTCATCCTCTGTTTTGGAGTTCAAGCTTGATGAGCTTCGGAAAGAAGTGTCTTCGATCCATGGGAAAATATTCCCTCATTCTGTCCTGTCTACTCAACAAATCAGCATGATAAGTGCGCAGAAGCCAAATTCATTGGAACAGGCAAGTTCACTAGTCCAATTGGTTTTGAGTACTAATCCTTCAATGAGTTTGTTTCAATAATGTCTTGGTTTGTTGATCTTGTGTTGTGCATCTAATATGGTTGTGAAAGCCACAATAACATATTCATTTGGAAAAGGGGGGCGGGGGTTCAAACGCATTGTGCCAAATGTAAATATGTAGTATCAGAAATATCATGTAAATGCAATTTTCACAATATTTTTGTTCAGAGATCTTTCAAAATTTGATCATCACCCTTGATTGTGAAAATTTAGTACAAATATGATAACTGTGATGTGAAACAAATGTGAAAATTAAGGTCTGGGGAAAATATTTGTGAATCTAAAGTTTTTGGATGAATGTGAATCTAAACTTAAAAAAAAAAAAAATTATGTGTATTAATAGGAACCTGTGGCAATTTTGAATTCTCAAGCTTTGGAACTGAATTTTTCATTTCTTTTCTTCTACTGAAACCACAGTCATAACATATCAAATTTTTCTTACAGTTGGAGAAAATCATTGGGAAATTGAAGACAGAGAAGTATGGAAGTAGAATTCTTGAACAAATTGAGAAGTACCGTGATTGTGTTCAGACTGATGAGTTAAATGAAGGGCAAGGCAGTCAAAATAGAGGCACCAAATGGCAGAAAACCAAAAAGGATCAGACTGATGAGTTAAATGGAGGGCAAGGAAGTCAAAATAGAGGCACCAAACGGAGGAAAACCAAAAAGGATCTCGTTGTCATTGAAAGCAGTGATGACGAAGCATGATAGGATCAGTAATTTATAAATTGAAAGAGGATCAGTAATTTATAAATTGAAGAGGCGATTTTGTCATTGCCTCATTCCTTCACCACCCCTTTTGGAGAGGTAGGACTGTGTACACTCATGTATGTTTAGAACTCGAATATTTATTTGAGACCGTGAGGTGATCTTGATTGTTGTTAAAGTTGAGTTCCTTGGTGGAAATTTAATTTAATTTTTAACTTATAATTTAGAAAGGGAGGATATGGGTGTGTGGTGTCGAGTTTGACAAACTATATGAAGAAATTGAAACAAGAAAAGGAAAAAAAAAAAAGCTGTTATATACTTTCCAGTTCTTAAAATAGATTTTCTAGAGCCATTGGAAGTTTACTTTTACTTTTTTGATTGTTTTCAGCCAATTGTGTGACAGGTCGAACGATCTAGAATATGGAGAAATAGTTTAATTTTATTTTATTATTTTACAATTACAGAAAAATCGTGATTTATAAGCTCAAAGTTACAATGAGGTTTGAGGAATTTGAATCCTGAATGTCTTTAATGAAAACCTCTAGAGGTGTTAATTAATGTACAAGACTACAAGCCTCTTGGTAACAAGTAGTTGTTGCTTGTGCAAATATGTGAGAATAATTGAAATTCTTTAAATTATGAAGTCAATTACATAAATATTAGTTTCTGATCAGTTTAAAAAAGAGAGTTATATTATTATGTTTTAATGTGATTACTCATAAGTTGATATGTCTTGTTAAAGTTATTTAAAAGAGGCTTCAAGTTCTTAAATTAGTGAAAATATTTGGTCTACTGATGTATAATTTTTGGTATTTATCGTTATGTATACCTTTTTTTTTTTTTCCCTCCAAAATTAATAATTCCTCACTACAATTTGTAATGCTATGTAGGTACTTCATTTTGCAACATTTGTTTGAACTCATCGAGGGCAAAACTGTAGTTGCACATCTTGATGGTAAAATTGTAATTTTGATTGTCAGATATCCTAAACATTCATATAAAATAAATCTAGAAGTCCATAATGATCAAACCTGTGTCATGTGCTTCATTCGAACCATCAGATTAAAAGTTAATAGACAAATCAAGTTTAAATGATTAACATGCATCCCTATGATTAGGAAAGGTGAATAGTTAAAAAAAAAAAAAAAACTAGCCTTTTAAGCCAATGCCAAGCACACAATTAGTCAAGAAGCAACTCTTTCATGGGTATGGTGTGGAGAAATCAATCCAATCATAAAACAACACTAGCTCCTCCCTCTCAAATCCAATCCCAACCATCCATAACCATCACGATCTCACCCTTTAAATGATAAACCAAAACAGCCAACATCTCCTGCTCCCATCCCTGGGAGTCAAATCCCAATCAAACCTTCACAACTCCTCCATTCTCACTGTTGGATCCAGAGGCTTGGCTGCCAATGTCATGGTGCCCTTCTAACTTCTAAGCACTGATATCGGAGGGGGGATTTTATTAAAAAATAACCAAATCCCTCAAACTATTGTATTAGTTAGGCAAGGTTTGAAACATATTTGATTTATAACAATTCGACTTTTCTAGAGTCGATTTTGTCCTTTGAAAATTTACTTGGAAATCGAGTGTAAGAAACTCGATTTTGGAAATAGAGTTTTTCACACTCGATTTCTAAGTAAATTTTCAAAGGGCAAAATCGACTTCAGAAAAGTCGAATTGTTATAAATCAAATATGTTTCAAACCTTCCCTAACTAATAATATAGTTTGGAATTTATAGTTATTTTTTTAAAAAATCATCGGAGGGGGGTCCTAATTGGTTTCGTCTACTCTAGGGTCTAATGATCCTTTCTCTCCTAGGGATTTTTTTTTTTTTTTTCCTTCGCTCTCTCACTCTCTCTCTCTCTCTCTATCTCTCAAAGGTTTGAGATTTTTTTTGTTTTGTTTTTCTAGCGTTGGGTATATGACATTACTAAATTTGCTAAAATGAAAATTCATGAGTGTAAGTCCCACTACCCTAAAGTTTAATAGGGTGTTAGGGTATTTTTTAGGGGTGACAAAATCTGACACAACCCGTGAACCCGCCACGATTAACCCGCTTATAAACAGGTCATGGGTTGAGGATAAATGGGTTTGAGTCATATTCGGGTTGATATGGTTAGCCTGTTTAATAAATGAGTCATGTTCGTATTCAACACGCGAATCTATCTGACCTATTTGACCCGTTTAGCTTATAAAATTATTAGTTATTTTGATATTATTGCTTAATTTATGGTTGTTTTTATATGTTTATTACTATATTTATGGTTGTAATTGTATTTTGATTTTATATATATGGGAATTGATAAAAATTATATAAATGAGGTATGACCTATTAATCAAATAGATTATTAAACAAACTATTAAACGGGTCATTTGTATTGAAATTTACATGACTTGTTAATTAAATAAGTTAAACATGTCAGGTCAGGTTGACCTGTTTAATAAATATGCTATGTTCAAGTTGAGGATTCCTAACACGTTTACTAAACAGGTTGGGTTCGAGTCAACTCATATAGACGAATACTCATAACTCAATACAACAAGAACTCAACCTGCGAACACAAATTGCCTCCCCTAGTATTTTTCCCATACTAGCTGCATGGACGCCCCTATGTGGATCTTACATATTGGATGCTCTAAATTGATGCATTGTAAGATCAAAAATTTTTGCCGGCCCAATCCACTATAGTCTATCCTTTCTTGATTTGCAGGTTATTTCTTAATCTATACCCCACGTAGACCAGTTCTTTAATCACATTCTCATCACTGGGAAGAAATTTAGTTAGGTTGTACTTGTACTCAAACTTTAGATTTTGTTATATTTGATAACCCACCGTCTGTGGTGGTTCCTTTGCATGTTTTTAACCTACTTATTTTTTGCTAGTTTATATATATCCTCTTATTACCACCACCACCCCCACCCTCCCACCACACACACACACACACACAAAAATATAATTACAAGAACCACATTTTTTTTTTTGGGGGTATTTGTAGAATTACTCTTACAAGGGTGGCAATTGAGTGGGTTTTGAGTCGGATCATAAATGAGTTGGATACATAATTAACCATTTATCCATTTATTAACCGACTAAATATAGATTAAATATCCATTACCCACCCAACCAATTTAATTCTAGTAAATCGATCATTTAACAAAAAATGACCCAAATACCCTCTTGACCTCCAAAATGACCAATATACCCCCCTAAATGCCCAAAATTACCAATATAACCTTGGACCTCCAAAACTATCATAATACCCCTAGAATGTCCAAAACGAAAAGAAAAAAAAATCCCTAAAATGCCCAAAATTATCCAAATTTCCCCCAAACAATAACACTTGATTAGTGCCAAGTATTTTTTTTTTTTTTTCCTAATAAGCAAATCAGTAAAGTCAAATTTTCTTTTCTTTTCATTTCATTTATGTTACAATTTGTATACTAAGAAATCACTTTTCCACGAGTTCACATACGAAAGGATAAATAATTCACTAGTTCTATATGTATATGCAACAGATGATCCAAAGAGAATAGACCACTTACTATTGATATAGTGATTTCTATCTCATAACATATATAACTTGAAATGATATATAACCTACTCTCATGCGAGGTATCAAAAAAAAAAAAAAAAAAAAAAAAACCTACTCTAGCTCACGCATTGCAAACAGGTCTCTCGTTGCAAAGTATCTAAAGGAAGCAAACAAACTACAAAGATACGAGAAGTATCAATATGGCTTTCAAAAGGCAGGACTTTGACTACTACTTACTCTGCTACTTAATCATTAAATAAAGTAAAAAATTCATTTTAAAAGAAATCCACTACAATGTGTTTCCTTGACATCTATATCTGAATACCATCATGGCAAAAATTGAAAAAGATACTATGTAAAGCAAATTGCAATGGGTCTGCATGTTTAGATCATTCATTGTTCCATCTCTAGTGGCAACTTCTAACTTGTAGAAATTTCTTATTGTCCCTTCTGTAAACTCTAATGGCAACTGAAATATTTGCATTTGCATGGTATAACTAGTAGCACTTTAAAATAATAATAAAAATAATTAAAAAAAAAAAAATAGTTAAAAAGAGCACATCTCTTTGCACAGACAAACAGATACACAGAAGCCATCAACAGATTATGCTACAAGAATAAAGACTCTTTCATATGTCTACCACAACTGCAAGTCTTAAAAGATAAAACATGCAGGAAACATATATTGCAAATTGAGGTCCGATAAACATTATTAATTTTCTACAATGCGTTGTTATGCCAGACCAAAGAATCAAATGACCTGCTACAATTAACTTCAAGTCGGTTAACACATGACAGGAAAAAACAAGGCGTTTTGCAATGCAACATAAAAAGGTTAAAGGATTTCAAAAGAAGTCACTGTCAAAGAACTCGCCCTACAGAAGCACCAAAAAAGGTGTGCAGCGCAGGTTGGTTAATCATAACTTACACCACCATATCTAGGTGTTGCCCCATATGGAATAATTTTTAATGATAGAAATTAAGAGTAAAAGAAAAAAAAAAAAGACAATTTTCAATGTCAACCTTCAAATAGAAAAAGTTGAAAAATTAAAATTAAAAAGTGAAGAAGTAAAATATTTGGTAAGAGAAATAAGAGTAAATGCATGTGATGTCAATTAGTAATTCAGCCACCTAGAGAGAAAAGCAATCAAATAGTCACAAGCCAAGCATCAGAATGGAAGACATTGCCACGTGGTAAGATTTGAGGAGGATAAATTTACAAGCATCCCATGTTACAATAATTCTCATGGGGTACCCAATATATCAAAACAGAAAGACCAAAACTTTAAATTAAAGTACTACGAAGAAGAAGAAGAAGAAGTAGGCCCAAAGCCATTGATATTTGTATAACTCTGAACTTTAATGTTGGAACCCTCATCATCAACTACGCCAATCTCTGTTGAAGAGTCTTCGTTACTCAAAACTTAGCATGCATGGGAATCTATGCACGTGAGGACTAATAAGAAAGAAAGAAATAATTAAATAAGATAATAAAGAGGTAATTATTATTATTATTGTAAGTACTGAGTTTGAACACTTCTTCTATTGGATGAGTGAACTTAAACCCAACTAGCCCAATACAATAAATTTATAGAGAATGAGTTTAAGAATTAGGCCTTAGTGAGGGTTACAACAACTAGACAAGATCATGAGTGGATTGAATAACAAGGACGTGGATTAAAGTGTGCAATTCTGTCCTCGGCCCTCATCTAAGGAGCTTGTAGTTCTTATTATTTCTTCAGTGCTTGGTTATAAAAATTTCAAAGATAATACAAATTGCTACAGTGTTCTCTGTTTTTAATTCCCGATCCCTTTTCCTAGAGGATTTTTTACATTATATATCCATTTTCAGTTGATCTTGACCCTCAATTTGTTGATCATGCAGGCCACTACTCAAGTGCTTGTCCTATCAGCCGCCTTCCTAAACATTTTGTGGGTTGCAGCAACCAAGACAGCACTGTTCAGGGGTCATTTCCTCATTAATGCGGCCAGAACGTTAATTGTGGGCATTTAATGTGGAGGTAACAGTTTCTCCTTGAATTGCTCATCCACCATGCTCCCATGGCTGACCCATTGTACTTGAGTTTTTTCTTGGGATGCTTTGGGAGGCTGCCTTTGATGGCGTGCCACTTTTCCTTTCTATGATCTCTGTTGGCCGAGAACAGGATTGTCCTTTGCGATGTTTCTTGGTAATTTGGACTTTCTTCGTCCGTCCTCGGACATTTCTTCTTTCTCAGCGTGGGCCTTGGGCTTAGTATAAAGTGGGCCGGGGTTGCCAAATTTTTTGACCCCACAATTATTATTATATGTATAAAACCGATACCTCTGAATCTCCCACAATTTTTCACGTCAGTACAATATTTAAATAAAATTATTTTTGTTTAGTCTAAATTTAATAAGTAGTGAAACTCTATCTCTCTAACAAATCTAACTTAAACTCAAACTCAAACTTATCATTATCATTTTTTTGAAACAAATTATTTTTGTTTAGTTCAAACTTAACAAGGAGTGAAACTCTATCTCTCTAACAAGTCTAACTTAAACTCAAACTCATACATTGATTAAAATTTTTTTTTTGAATAAATCCTATATAAAGATTATCCTAAACATGGATTTATTTGGATAAATATAAAAATCATCAATTATTGATAAATTTCAACTTCTTTGGATAATAGAACAATTCTACTGCAACTTCTTTAAAAAGTCATTTTTGTACATAAACCATCAAACTCTTTTCAGCTGTTTTTTACAAAATAAAAAAATTTGCAATAATTGAAATTATTCTTTTGAATGTAACCCATCTTTCTTTTATATTTCTCTATTGTTTAGTCATATATATTTTGTTTTGTTTCAATAATTTCTAGGCGTAAATGCACTTTTAGTCCCTACATTTTGCACTTTTTCCATTTTGGTTCATACATTTTATTTTTACTACTTTAAGTCCCTAAACCAATTAACGCATGACATTTAAGTCCTTACCGTCAGTCAACTAACGGGAAAAGCTGAGGTGGTAGACGGAACACCCTATTAGCTGACGTGGTGCTGATGTGGCACTGATGTGGCAATTAAAATATTATTAAAAAATATTATTTGGCATTTTTATATGCCACGTCAGCATTTTAATTTTTAAAAAGTCACATAAGAAAATTTATTAAAAAAAAGAAATTAAATTAAAAAAAAACCTTAAATCTAATTTAATTAAAATTATTTCTTAAAAAAACAAAAATCATTATCTTTTTAATTCTTTTTCCTTTTCTTTAGCCTTAATTCTTTTTTCTTTTTCTTTAACCTCATCAGTCATCAGATTTTGAAACATCTCTAAACTTTCCCTATCTTTAATTCTCTCTCTCTCTTCACCCTCGACGGAATCTCTCTCAGACCAAAACTCTCTCTAATCTCAAAATCTCATCTCCGCCGCCGTTGAACTCGTTCAAGACTCAGAGATGAGGTCGCTGCTGCCGTCAAAGAAAGAAAACCCATTGACCTATCGAACCATCGAACCCATTGAGAAGGTCCGCCACAAAGATGAGGTCTTTGCCACCGTCAAATTTGACGATAACTCACCATAGTCGCCAATTTAGTAGTTTTGTTTCTGTGTAGTTATGGCTCCGTTGTACAAAACCCTCGGTACCGATTTAGTACTGGAGCCAAATCACTGGTTGTGAAGCCGAGCTCAGTGGTTCTCACACCTCTTTCTACCTTACCGTCTCTCTTTTCCTCTCTTTAAGGTTGATTTGGAAGTTTTTGGCTTAGAATTTTTGTAGATTTGATGTTAAGGCTTTGGTGGTTGTTGGGAAATTTTGGAAGATTTGATTCGATGGTGTTGCTTTACTAGTTGCTGGGTTTTTATTCTTTTGCTTGGATTTGATGTTCATGTTCTTTGATTCGGTGGTGGTGATTTGGGGTTTTTTTTTTTTTTTTTGGTTTTTTCTGTGTTTGTTTGCCAAGAAAATTTATGAGTTTGAAGGTTAAGGTTTGCTTTGCTGGAGATATGGGTTTGGGGTTTGGTTGAGATCTGGGTTTGGGGTTTGGTTCTTCGCTAGAGATTGATTATAGGGAAGAACACGAAGAACAACTTCAGTTCTTACGAAAAAATAATGAAAGTAAAAAAAAAATATATATATATATATATATATATATATATATATATAAATTTAGGTTTTTTTTTTAAATTTATTTTCTTTTTTTGTTTAAATTGTCTAACATGACTTTTTATAAAAAAAATTAAAATGCTTACGTGGCATATAAAAATTTCAAATAATATTTTTTAATAATATTTTAATCACCACATCAGTGCCACGTCAGCTAATAGGGTGTTCCGTCTGCCATCTCAACTTTTCCTGTTAGTTGGCTGACTGTAAGGACTTAAATGTCACGCATTAATTGGTTTAGCGACTAAAAGTTATAAAAATAAAATGTAATGATCAAAATGAAAAAAGTGCAAAATGTAAGGACTAAAAATGCATTTACGCCTAATTTCTAAGCAAAGAAAAATCATCTAATTCTTTAATATTTTTTGGTCTTTTAGAAGTTTTAATATCTGAATTTTTGAGTTATTTTTTGCCGTATTTGAAATTTTCTAAAAAAAAATTTGTAAGCAATTGAACGTCAAACAATAACTTTTTCATCAAATTGTAACATAAATTAAAGTTATACAATAACAAATTATGCAATAGTATAGTTTCTTAATTAATTTAAGATTTTATAAAATTATTTTAATTTACCTTGCAAATATATAAATTCTCATGTATAGTACGGATTAAAAACTAGTTATTATTTAAGCAAATTCGGGGGTGAGAATATATGAGAGAGAAATATTAGGAAAAGACCAAAAACAGATGGCTTGCTGAAGATAGAAAGTGACTTTTCGAATAGATGAGGGACATTTTCACAAAGGCTGGAATGCGTGCTGCAAAGGCTACCTTTAAGAACCACTGCAAAGCTATTATTATGTCAGTGTCAACCGCCCAACCCATCTCTCTCTCTGAACCACTGCAA
This sequence comes from Quercus ilex subsp. ballota, assembly GCA_032727855.1. NCBI lineage: Eukaryota > Viridiplantae > Streptophyta > Magnoliopsida > Fagales > Fagaceae > Quercus > Quercus ilex. The sequence goes on from CM064919.1 coordinate 1,865,381, forward strand.
AGCTATCATTATGTCAGTGTCAACCGCCCAACCCATCTCTCTCTCTGTCTCTCTCATGGTAAACGTTAATCAATCTATTTTTGAGAATATTTTTTTAAAATTGAAAATTTTTTTAATACTTTTTTAATTTTCAAAAAAAATTTTTAAAAATAAAAGTTATTATGTGTCTTAAAGATACACATTAACAAAATTTTACTTTTATGAGAAATAAAAATGTTGTCAAAATATTAATTACTTTTTTTTATTTCTCATAAATTTTTTTTTAAAATACATTATTAATGAGTGCCCTTAAAACACTTGTTAGCATTTTTCATAAATAAAATAAGCAACCAAAAGGTAAGAAAAATGGTAGTTGACTCATTTGACTTAGCTATTCATCTGAAGAGATCAATTTTTAGTGGGCTAGAGTAGAAAATTTTGGACCCACCTTTTCCTCACTTTTCATTTCCATTCACATTTCCTCGCAATCAAGCATAGTGTAATGCTCCTTTTGGTGGATAGGAAAGGGGAAACCAAAAAAAGGGATGGAAGAAAAAAAGATGTAAAATCCTTAGAATGGATACAGTGGAAGAGAGGAGAAAATAGAAATTTGAGAGAGTTACTAAGGGACCCACCACATCTTTCACATTTTGTTAAATTTTAAAAAAAAATGACAGATGAAATAAAAATATTTAAATCTTAAACGCCACTGTTAAAAACACAAATCAACGTTAGTTGAACTTCCATCTAATTTTTTAAAAATAATTGAGGAAAATGTTACCCTTTATGTAAAACTACTTTTATAGACTCATAATATATTGTTAGCTTATAATTAATAAGGATAAAAGGGAAAAATAATTTATTATTGTGGGGTCGGAGAATTTGGCAACCTAGTGGCCCACTATATACCAAGCCCAAAGCCCATGCCGAAGAGGAGAAAGCCCAGTGCCCTCGCCGAGGACAACCATGTCCTCGGCCAACCAAGACCATGGGAGGAGGAAGTAACAGGCTACCATAGGCAGCCCTCCAGGGCATCTAAGGAGAAATACCAAGTACAACACATCAGTCGTGGAAGAGTGGCCGAGGAGCAAAACCAGGATTGAACTGTCACTTCCACATTAAATGCGTACGGCTAATGTTCCGACAGCATTAATGAAGAAATGACCCCTGAGCAATGCTGCCTCGGTTGCTGCAACTCACGGGGAGTTTTGGTAAGGTGGCTGATGGGACGGGTTGTCAGAGAGAGGCGTGGATGATCAACAAGTGGAGGAAATGGATCGTTGGAGGAGGACTATATAAGGGGAAGAAACAGATCAAAGAAGGGGACCATTTGGAGGGGAGAAGGACTACTATCAAGCTCCTCAGACCAGGCCGAGGACATACTTTTAAGGATGATTTCAATTCATCTGCGTTCGATGGCGACGAAAACTGCATTGGACGTTGCCTACTTGCTAGGGCCTAGTTCTTGAACCCACTCTCTACAAATTCATTATATTGGGCTAGCTGGGCTTGAGTCCACTCGCTCAACAGTAGAAGTGCTCAAACTCAGTCCCTACAATTATAATTATTCTTTCATTGCATTTCATATGCAAGCATTTATTTCCCTTTCGTTTTATTTTCTTTTCTCTTCCAAACCAAACATGGTGTAAAGCATACAATACACATGCCCAAAAGGGAGAGAGATTGATGTAATCATGGACGAGCTATTCTCGGGCTCTCCCCACACCCCCCTAACCCCAAATTTTTTTTTTTTTTAAATACTAGTATATATTTATGTACTGACTTTAGCAATTTGTTCAATAAAATTATACTTAGTCCCCTTTAACAATAGCATTGATCCTTTTAAAGGCCATTAAAAAAAAGTTATAAATCTAAAATCTAGAACATAATTAACAAGCTTAAAAAAATTAGCCCAACAACAAAAATGACGAATAGCAAAACTAAAAATAATTAAGCTCAATAAATTAATTTTACTCAAAACAAACAACCTGAACATTTAAAAGATTTTAACAAAATATTTTTATTCTTACCCAGTAATAGACGCATGCATCAAAAAAAAAAAAAAAAAAAACCAACAGCAGACACACATCAAGTTCCATTTTCATAAATAATCACATTGTAATGTATTAAAAAACAATAATTTTGTATCTTTGTCTTCGTTAATGTTTTGTTAATACTAAACGAATGTTTTTTTTAAAGAGAAAATTGGATGCTTATTTAGAGTTTCATAATGATTTTTTTTTTTATAGTATGATCTTTTTTTTATACTTTCGCCCCCTTAACTCTAAGTCTTGGCTTCATTCCTGAATGTAATTCTCTCCATTATTCAATAAAGAGACATATTTATGAAAGTTTTCTTGTTTTTTCCACAATAAATTAAGTGTCAACTCCACACACTTGCACACACAACACATTCTCCTAAGATTTTCCTAAATCTAAATTAGCCACAAAAAAAAAAAAAAAAAAAAAAAAGATCCTCACACCACTACGTGAGTTCATAATTTAATCCTAATTTTTGCTAACTTAAGTATTGATGAGTCCCCTGTTGGAACAATCTGACGATCCTCTGGTGTCATTTCAGTCCTCTGTGTAGCTGTTTATTGACAATTGGATCAACTGCATCAACATTCACCTTTAGGGATTATCTATTACTTTGATTTTTATCTTCTAATTAGAATTGTTTGTTTTTTAAGATAATAAAGTTGTTTGACAATCTTAGGTTATTCCTTAAGTAGAGTTGACTTAGTTCGTGGTTCATATTATGTTTCTATTAGTAGAAAAACACATAAAAAGTTATGGGTAATAGACTTGGCATTGAATTAATAAATCTAAGAATATTTTGGGAAAAATAAATAATTCCTCTAATTGATTGTTAGAAGTAAACCAATGAAATTTTATCAAATTCTTAATCAAATCATGTGTAAATATAGTTACACACTTACACTTATATGAAATCAAATTCTCAGGCATCGTGTTTTCAAGAATCTAGATGTTGGGGGAGGTACAACCAAACTCTACGTTACCATTAACTTACTAAAGATGTATGGAGACCACGTATATTGCAATCGTTTAAAAATATTAACAACTTAATTGAAAAAATTAAAAATTTAAGAGCCAATTTAAAATAGGGTTTAACTTTTGTTTTGTTTTGTTTTGTTTTTGTTTTTGTTTTTGTTTTTTTGTTTTTTTAAATTTTTATAACTATGTACATGACCGATAAAGAATGCAAATAAATTACTACAAAAGTATATGTCTAGAAGTAGAAAGTCATAAAAAGAACATCACTAGTGTGTCTTCACATTTCTGGTGTGTGTGTGTATATATATATTGTGAGGTGGAGTTGGATCTGATTTAAGTTTTTTTTTTGGGATAAACAGGATCTGATTTTAGTATTGATCTGGCCCTTATGGCATCTTTGCATCAATCATTGCTCTCCCTCATGCCAAAATCATTACAAACTTATCAAAATCCCAATTCATGACAATGGAAACAAGCCTCTCACTAATCAATAATAAAGAACTTACCTTTCCCACGGTTATAAATATAAATCATTTTGCATAGCATATTGTTTTACGTGCATATTTTTTTTATGGGTCATGCTAACGAGTGTCCTTAGGGCACTCGTTAATAATCCATTTTAAGAAAGTTTTGACAATACTTTTATGAGAAATGAAAAAAGCTGTCAAAATATTAATTGTTTTTTTTTTCTTTTCCCATAAAAACTTTCTTTAACTGGATTGTTAACGAGTGCCCTAAGGGCACTCGTTAGCATTTCCCTTTTTTTATAGCCTAAAAGTTGTGGAGTGGAAGAGATTTTTACATCACCTAATATATATATATATATATAGAGAGAGAGAGAGAGAGAGAGAGAGAGAGTTAGCTTTCATGTGAAATGAAGATTGTGGGGGTCGGGTCCAATTATGTAGCAATATTTGGGCTTGGATGACAATTAATTTGTATATAATTAGGAATATAGCTCACACAGGAGGTCCAATAAAGGATTAGGTAGGTGGCTGATGATTAGAGACTGTTGTATGGTGGTTTGGGACTATCTATTAGGCCATTCAAGGAGATTCTCCGATGGCCGAGGTACCGTACTAGTGTTCTTATCTGGTTTACCTTCACCCAAAAAACTCTATATATGTTGTACTCTTGTTCTCTCGTGTTTCTTTCCCCCTAAATTATCAAACCCCTCTCCCTTCAAATTTTGTTCATTTTCTACTCTCCAATTAATGGGTCGATAATGATGGGAATATTCTGCTTGTGCATGGGCCTCACCACCTACAGGATTTGGGTGGCCCCTTGAGTCTAAAGTACTGTTCCAACATGTCTAATCTCGTACCAGGAAGTGGGTCCTCCTAACTCTACCATTGTGATGATTCATTTGTAATTTGAACCATGCATCGAGGCCCTTGCTCGGACGGTGGACTCCCCGAAGACATTATTTCTCCTTGATGCTACTTCCCCTCCTTAGAGAACAAAAGTAATTTGTTCGGACCCTAGCATGGTTGCTCACGTGATGACCTCGTTATGGGCCTTTCATACATTATGGGTTGGGCCATTAACTTTTTTGGACGTCTGCCCGAACTCAATCTTGGCCGAACAACATTTTTTTTTTAGAGAGTTTCAACCTATGACGTTCACTTCTAATGATAGCTTTTTATCATCAAACTAAGACACCAATCGATTTTTGGTATAGGCGGGGATTGATCCTCCAATCTCTTGTTCAATTATCAGACACTTTACCAGTTGAGCTAACTTTCACCCACTATATAATTCAATCTCATGTATTTGGTCTAACCATAAATATTTTCATAGCTTAGAAACGAGATAAATATAAGTTAATTATCATGAATTGGACATTATAGATTTAAATTCTATCATACAAGTAAGTCTAGTATCACAACTATTTCCACAACTTTACCACAACTTGGACATGTGACGACTTGTGAGTGTTGAAACTGTGGACTCATATGGTTCTACCATTTTTTTTTTCTATCACTTACAACTTGTCACGTGAGTTGTAAACAAAGTTGTGAAAATTGTTGCAGTAATAGACTTATCATGTCCATATATATCAATAAAGAATATATAAGGTAGATATAATTTTTAGAGGGGTGATATAATTACATACCATATTACCATGTGTACCAAAAAAACAAAAAACAAAAATACAATGTGATGGTGAACTAAAAATTGGTGAACTCCAGACTCGTCCATAAGAGTCATCTAGGCTAGGAAGACAAGAGTGGCTATACTTAACAAAATAGTTGTCCATAGGCTTATGGGTCGTACATAGGCTTATGGTCGTCTATGAGGATTGTACCAGGACGATCCCCAACACTTGGAAAAATTCCAGGGAAGTTTATCTACACAAACTAGTAAATTGAACCACGTGTTATTATTCCGAGGCATGCGTAAGACCCCGGTTCATCACTATATCTTCCTACTAGGTACTTAACTGCCAATGACAGTTATAAAAGATAAAGATGAAATATGATAACTCTCATAGCGGTTGTGGAAGTTATCCTTGAATCCTCTGACTTCCTTAAATATAGGGGAAGTTACAAATCAAATAAACCGCTCCAAGAGCATACTATATAAACACCAAATGAAGGTAGGTTTTTACAATTCCCAAAAAAGTTGGAATTCCAAAATCTTAAGAGAGAAATTAACTTAAGCATCAGGTGGTTCTTGGCCGGTGCACCCCAGTCACCTTTGATAGTGTGTTTTCCTTTTTATGCATTCCAAAGAGTGGTTAGATCTTTGAAGCCAAGAGCATTCAGCTTACTGATTTTTTGTGCATCATCACTAAGTGTACCGGACACGCAATGTTAATTGTGTAAGAAGATTTAGCGTGTGTTTGTCGAGCAATGATTTTGCGTTTTGCATTTTTTTTGCTAGGTCCCATGACATTATTCATAGACTAGCCAAATACTGAAAAACACAACAATGAGTAAATCTTAGGTCTCACAATACTATTTATAGTTTAAAAATTATTTTACTATAACATTTTTAACAATAAATTTTTAATTTTCAACAAAATAAGCCTATTCCCTTAACCTCATTTTTATTTCTGGCCTGATATTGTTAGTTGGCACTTGTGACTTCTCCACCAATGACAATGATAGACTTCTATTTTTTATTACTATTTTAAAAATGAAAAGCAGAGAAAGACAGCAGAACCCACTCCATAACCATAAATGCTTCAATCCAATTTGGCAATTTGCAAGCCTTTTAAAAGACAAAACAAAACCCTACCACCGCTTTCTTTCTCCCCAAACTCTCTAATCACCATTCTCTCATAGTCCATGGCCAATACTTTCAATACCAGTACTAATTCTTGCACAGCTCCATCTACCAAACTTAAAAAGTTCACACCCCACAATCATCAGCAAGAAGATGAGGCATCGCTACCAGCACTACCTGACCACATAGCCCAACTCTGCCTTTCTTTCGTCAACCCTTCTCTTCTTTACTCTGTGTGCCACTCATGGCGTCGCCTAATCTATTCACCTTCCTTCCCTCCTTTCTTCTCTTTATACGCTCTTTTACATCATTCCCAGTCTTCAAGTTCCAATTCCAATTCAATAGAATTCTTCAACTTCGATCCCATCTCATCCACTTGGGACCTCCTTCCTTCACCACCACCACCACTTTGTGTCATTCTCCACCACCCATCTTTCATATCCCGAAACTTCTCGATTCAATCGGTCTCTGTCTCTCAGAACCTTGTTCTCCTCGCCGCCACCACTCATAATCTCGCACCTGCACTCTCTCACCCTCTCATCTTCAACCCGCTCTCCAAGACATGGTCCTTCGGACCCCGACTCGCCACACCGCGCCGCTGGTGCGCTGCAGGCGCAGTGCGCGGCGCGGTATACGCGGCGAGTGGAGTGGGATCCCACTTCTCCAACGACACTGCGCGTTCGTTGGAGAAGTGGGATCATGATCACCATGGCGAGTGGAAAAAGAAGAGCAGGCTTAAAGATGCAAGATATAGTAGAGATGCAATCGATGCAGTTGGGTGGAGAGGGAAGCTTTGTGTGGTGAATGTGAAAGCAAAAGAAGGAATTGTTTACAATGTTGATAAAGATGAGTGGGAGGAGATGCCGGAAGGTATGCTTTATGGGTGGAGAGGACCAGTGGCAGCCATGGATGAAGATGTGATGTATGTGGTGGATGAAGCCAAGGGTGCTTTGAGAAAGTATGACCATGAGAAGGATTTGTGGGAGGAGATTATGGAGTCAGAGAAGCTTAGAGGGGCACAACATGTGGCTGCTGCCGCTGGAAAACTGTGTGTAGTTTGTGGCGAAAATGGGATTGTGGTTGTAGATGTGTTGGCCTCTCCTGGGAGATTGTCGGTGGTGGATTTGCCTAACGGTTTTGAAGCTTTGAGAGTTCATATCTTGCCAAGGATGAGTCGCCCAGATTTTGATTTTCCGGCAGTACCTTCTACATCCATGGAATGATTTTTTTTTTTTTTTTTTTTTTTTCTTTTTGTATTTTTGTTAAAGAAAATTCTTGAATTTTGTGTGAATGAGGTGCGTTGCGACTATATTAAATGTCTTCTTCTGATTTTTTTTCCTGGTTTTTTGTGTATCTTAAAGTGAAAATTTGTCGGTTTCTGAAAAAGCATATACTTGGCAGCATTTAGGTAGGATATTAATTGATGTTGGAACTTGAAATTCTTCACATGCCCTTTGAGTAAAGGTGTCCCGACGGCCAGGACTCAGGATAACGTTAACTACTAACTAGTGATGGATATATCATTAGCATCCGGGATCCCCAAAAAAGAAAAAAAATTATTATTATTATTTTGCATTTTTAAACACTATTTTATTTATTTTACCAATTTATTTTATAACTTATCTTACATCCTAATTTTTATTTTTATATACAACCTAATAAAATAATATAAAATACTTAATAAAATAATAAAAAGTATTATTCTCTCTTTTTCTCCACTCACTTTTTTTTCTTCACACACAACCTTATATTAAATCTTTCTTCTTTTTTTTTACTTCTATCTTCGGTCTCAAAAAAAAAAAAAAAAAAAAAAAAATTACAACCTATGAACAATAAGGTTGCATATGGATGAATTGTGGGCAAAGTTGTGTAATTGGATGTGATACTAGAATTTCTCACTATTAATAGGTTGTAGATTTTTTTAAGTTTACAAACCCAAATAGAGTGGATTTTGGGTGGCTTAGGTTGTAAAATAGCAACTTGGGGTGTTTACACTGCCAATGCTAGTGCTCTTATAAAACCTCAAATATGGTAATATTATTTCTCGAAACGTTTGGAGAAGGGGGGAGGGGGAGTGTAATTTTGTGAAACGTTAAGAAAGGTTGATGTAATTTACCTTTAAAAAAGATTAGCAAAAGATACACCTACCTCATTGTGTTGTATAAAATACAGAACCATTTGAAGTTTTGAACATAATACTAAACTCTATTTTGTATTATTTTATACATAAACTGTTAATTATGCAACACTTAACCTCCTAGGATTATTGAATGCAACATAAACCCCCCTTGATATTGTTTTATGTGAAAATGCTACTCTAAATATGGACATATGTCATCACCCTAGAACTCCCCATTTATTTTCCCGATTGTTTAACAGCTTACATACATATATAATAATACCCACAAAGAGTTAACTGTTACATCCAAAATTTTAGGGGTTTTGTGTGTGTGGGGGGAGGGGGGGGGGGATTTTGTGTGTCTGTGATGTTACGCATTATTATTAGGACAATATTTAAGTATAATTCCTTAGGTATTTTATCTTAGATTCTCCAATTACAATCAACCATATGTCTTATTGGCCAATGCAGCACAACCATGTAGTTTATTGGCCTATTAGCCAATGCAATTCCTTTTTTATAGTTACAGTTTCCAAGACCACATGGTTAAATTTAATTAGAAAATCTAAGTACATCACCTAAACACATGTACCTAGATTTTACCCTTAATGTTATATCACTTATAACTTTTAATTCTATTATTTTTTAAAATATCGAATCATTAGATTACATAGTTTCATGTTAATCAAATACTATTTACTATTTGATCAATGTACCTATATTTTGTGTATAAATTAAAAGCACAAAATTTGAAATATAAACATTTTATAAATGAAATAATTATCAATCTCTAATCATCTCAAAATTTTGTAAACATGGAATATATAAAAATAAAATGCAATTCAACAGAGATTCTCAAAATATAAACTAATAAAAAGTTATTAAATTATGTAATATTAATAAAAATTACACCAGATGTAACTTAACCTAATTTTACAGATAAGACAAGGTACATAGTTCAAAATAGGAAAATAAGAATGTCGCTCCTCTCTTGGGATGTGCTCATGCGGGGAATAGAACAAGTCTAGTCAAATCAGAGTAAGACAACGGTGAAAACTCCAAATAGCACAATAGAACAAAGTAACAATAAAAAAGGGGATTAAATACAAAATGACTAAGTATTTTCCGATGTGATCCATTTAGCCTCTGGTTGTTCCATTGTGAAATATTTTCCGATGTAAATATTTTCAAGAAAATGTTTGCTTTTCTGATGTTCTGTTACATTTCTGAGAATACTATGAAAAATATTTTTTTGATGTTTGTTTAGTTGTAAAATGAAAACATTTTTCCTTAACTTCAAAAATAACCAAATCTCCCCACAAAAATTTCCAAAATGACCAAAATACCCCATGAAATCCTTTAAATAACTGAAATACCCCTAGACCTAAAAAATTATCAAAATACTTTGAAAACCTCAAAAATGATTGAAATAATTATAAAACCTCCTAAATGATTAAAATTCCCTAGAATTCTCTAAAATTGCCAAAAAATTCCTAAACCTAAAAAATGACCAAAATGTCCATTGAAACCTCGAAAATGGCCGAAAATACCATTAAAACCTACAAAAGACCAAAATAACTCTAAAACCTCAAAAATGACCAAAATATCCTTAAAACCTCCATAATGGCCTCAGAATGTCCAAAATGCCATAAAACGTCTAAAATTAGTACATGATAGAAATACCCCCAGAAGGTCCCAAATTACCACAGTAAACCAAACAATGGAATCATAATGGACTTGACTTTGAATTAATAAACCTAAGGATATTTTAGGAAGAATAAATAATTCCTCTAAGATTCTTAGGGGTAAGTCAAACAACGAAATCTTATCAAACCATGTGTAGACATGAAATTTCTTAGGTACTCCGGGAGCATTACACTTTTGTGAAATGAAATTCTCAATCATCACATTCTCAAGAATCTAGATATGAGGAGGCATATTAATCATTAGATTCCATGAACCAAACTCTACATTAGCATTATCTTATAGAAGATGGATAGAGACCTCACATTGCAATCATTTTAAAATATTAAAAATTTAACTGACAAAATTAAAAATTTGAGACCTACTTTAAAATAGGGTTTAACTTTTTTTTTTTTTTTTTTCATTTTTAAAAAAACTATGCACGTGACCAACAAAAATGCAAATAAGTGACAGAAGTATATGTCTAGAAGTAGAGAGTCATAGAAAGCACATCACTAATGTGTCTCACCTTTATGGTAAATATATATATATATTGTAAGGTAGAGTTGGATCTGAATTTTAAGTATTGTTCTGGACCTTCTGGCATCTTTTGCACCAATAATTGCTACCCCTCGCGCCAAAATCATTACAAACTTATCAAAATCCCAATTCATGATGACGGAAACAAGCCTCTCACAATCTCACTCATGAATAATAAAGAACTAACCTTTACCATGGATATAAATAAAAATTGGGTTTTACTAAAAGTATGCTCTGGGCCTATGTTAGTAAATTATTCTGCACACGCTACATATTGTTTTACAAGCAGCCTAAAAGTTGTGGAGTGGGACAGATTTTAACATTACCTAATAGATGGGGAAAAAGTGCTTTTTTTTTTTTGGTTAGAAGGAAATTTCATTAAAGATTAGCTAGCCAGAATGGCCAATGTAGCAGTAGTGGCAGTTGTGAGTTTGCCCTAATACAAATCATACATATTCGAGTTTACAAAAGAGTTAACATCATCTGATGGAGGATTATCAAATATAGCAAAATCCTCATCTTGTGACACACCCCTTCTAGCCAAGGCATTAGCACAAAAGTTTGCTTCTCTAAAAACATGTCTCACCCTGCTCTGAGGAAAATTCATTAGGAGTAATGTGCAGTCAATAAGAAGAGGGGAGAAAGAGTTGTTAGTCTCTTGGTTAGATTGCAATATATCCACCATAGTTTTGGCATTGAGTTCGACTACAATATTTTGAATACCCAGTTGGGTTGCCAGATGCAGCCCATCTCTAAAAGCCCAACATTCTGCCACCACACTTATTGCAAGTCCTATAGAACGTGAAAATCCCTTCACCCATCTGCCTGCACTATCTCTGATCACTCCACCCCCACCAGCCTTTCCTGGATTTCGAAGCGACGCCCCATCTGTATTAAGCTTTAGCCAATTCATAGGAGGTTTCAGCCATCTTATAGGAATTGTCACCCTTGGATTTTGGCTTCTGATTTTCCCCACACCGTAAAAGTACTCCAAAGCCTGACTAAAACACGTCTTATGGAAGGCAAGATTGAGAGGAGTATTTTCAAAGCAAACCTTGTTCCTGTGCTTCCAAATAAACCAGACCGCAAAAGGAAATAGTATACTCCACGGTATAGCAGAGTGATGGACAGTGCTACTTTGACGGTTTACTTTGAACCAATCAAATAGACTTGCATCGAAAGTATATCTGAGTATTGGAGGCACACAAATCTTATCCCAGAACATGCGAGCAAAGTTGCAATCCCTTAAAGTAAGGATTATTGACTCCTCCTGATTATTACATATGGGGCATTGTGTGCAGCAATTAATACCCCTCGAAGCCAAAACTCCTCTTACTGGAATGCTATTATGGTGGCAAAGCCACATGAAGTGCACTATTTTTGGGAGCATATCCATTTTCCAAATCCAGGATCCTTGGAAGGAGTTAACTAAAGGTTGCTCCGGGTTGGCTAAGCGATAAGCAGAGTTTGTGGATAACTCACCATCCTTAGACTCAGCCCAAATAATTGAATCCTCCCCCAGATTAAAGATTTGAAGAGGCGTTGCTCTAATACTATCCTTGATGGCTTGTGGGAGATCAAAGGAAATTAAATTCCAGTTCCAAGCTTGATTTTGGATAAGGTTAGCCATTTTTAAACAACCTTCTGTTAGGGGCAGAGGACCTTTAATAAGTTCCCTTAAGGTCTTTCCTTTCACCCACCTATCATACCAAACACTGATTTTCTCACCATTATCTATTCTCATCCCAATGCCTTTAGCAAAAGTAGGGAAACCAAGTTTAATAGCATGCCAATTTGGGGAGGGCAATCTGTCAGGATCATGAGCTCTTCTCCTTGAAGCTGAACAGTATTTGTTAAGTATCACTTTGGCCCATAACGCTTCTTTCTCTTGGAACATTCTCCAATTTAATTTTGCAAGCAGAGCAATGTTTTTCCCTTTTGATGCCTGAATTTCAAGACTCCCTTCTTCCTTGGATTTAATTAGCTTGTTCCAACCAACAAGATGAATCTTTCTTTTCTCATTTGTCATACCCTAAAGGAAGTTTCTGTTAACCCTATCCAATTTCTCACACAAGTGCGAGGGAAGGGCTGCTCCCTGCATCACGTATGTAGGAATAGCGGACATGACAGATTTTACTAAGACTGTTCTGCCAACAAAGGACAAAAAAACTAGCTTTCCAACCAGCTAGTTTGGCCATAACCCTTTCAACAACAAACTTGAGAATCTGTTTCTGTCTGATCCTCTATGTCGAATTGGGAATCCAAGATACTTCCCAAAATTTATGGTGGCATGAATACCAAGCTTCTCACAGACATTTTCCCTCATCCTCTAGTCAACATTGGGCGAGAAATAGATCCTGGACTTTTCCATGATTCCAAGCAGAAGGTTTGTAAGACTTCCAAGATGGCTTCACAATTTTTACTATTGACCTTTGCAAACAATATTAAATCGTCTGCAAAAATGAGGTGAGAGATACCAACATTCTCCCGAGATGCCTTTAAGGGGAACCAGCTGCCATCCACACATTTTCCTTCAATGAGATGAGTTAAATATTCCATACACATGATGAAAATATAAAGAGACAGGGGATCTCCTTGTCTAATGCCACACGATGGGTGGAAGATTTCCAACTCGCTTCCATTAACAAGGACAGAAATGCTTGTTGATGTGATACAACTCATAATAAGCTTGGTGATATTGAGGGGAAAATGAAAAGCTTGAAGAACCTTATAAATGAAACACCATTCTAATCGATCATAGGCCTTTTCCAAGTCAACCTTGATGGCCATGAACCCTTCCTTCCCCTTTTTCCTGTCTAGAGTGTAGATTAATTCTTGGGCAATGCGAAACGAAGAGAATCTACAGTAATATTACGGATAAAAAAATTTCACAATATTTTTTTACAATAGTTGAATTAGTAAGTTTTTACTAGTTTTTATTTTTCATAACAATTTCACATATTTTTATTAAGATTTTTGTGTTTGTAGACTGTTGATACCCAAAAAAATCCAACCCAAGGAACCAAAATATGGGCCTTGCACGAGTATAAGGGACCCATGACTCTATAGCAATGCTCTTACAAAAGAGACAAATGAATTGAATAGAATGGGACAAAATCTCAACCGTAAAAGAAAATGGAAAAAAGTTATGGAGTGGGAGAGATTTTTACATTACCTAAAAGATGGAGAAAAAAGTGCTTTATGAGAAATGAAGAGAATCTAGAGTAATGTTACGGATAAAAAAATTTCGCAATATTTTTTCACAACGGTTGAATTAGTGTGAGTTAGGATTGCACTGAAATTGCCCACGTCTGCATTTGGCATTTTGAATAGTGGGACCCACGGCTACAGTGCTCTCCAAGATAAACGCAGCCAATTTCAGAAAAAATGCAGAAAAATTTGGCTGAACGCACTATTTTAATAAAACTGGGCATGCGTGTACTGTTCATGACCCACAACTCTTTTTGAAACGCATTGCTACAATGGTTCTGAACGGTGCGTTTTTTTTTAAAAACCTGGGATATTCTTATTACACTCACCATGACCCATGAAACAACAAATGCAAAGGAGATTTCTCAAAAAACGGTGCGTTGGGTTCTCGTCTAGCTAATTTCTCATAATGGTGTTCTTCTTTCTCTCAACTGCTATGCCAGAGATGTCTTCAGTGCACTTTAATGCTCCGTCATCTTCCTCTTCAATGAATTGTACTTACCCACCAACTAATAAACCATCAAAACAGAGGAAACACGGTAATACCATTAAGTGAAACAAACGAACCCGATCCCCTCTGTTCTTCCTTCACTTGAGCCCACCTTCTCTCCGCTTAGGACGTTGTTGCCGCCACTGTGGGCGAGAGACACTGCATTTATCTGTAAGTTGTGTCTAACTTCTCATACTCTCTGATGTGTTGGTGTTCTACATTTATCTGTAAGTTGTGTTTTGCATTTAAGGATCAATTGTGTTCAACTTTTGTGTGTGGTTTTTGTGTTTTCCCTGAAATTAATCTGTGGGTTTCTCTCTCCTTTGTGTAATTTTGTGTATTTCTCTTCCAGCCTATGTTTGTATTTGGACTATGTAAGTTTAATTTGCATATTTTTTAATTGAATGAGAATATTGATAAATCCACTGTTAGATTACATTATCTTCATATATTCTCCATGCTTACAAAATTTTAAGGTGATCAAAGATTAATAGCTATGTCATCAATCAATTGTTAAAATTCAAGTTTTTGTAGTTTAAAATAATGCATAAAAGATGATTTTACGAATCAAATGGTAAATAACATCCGATTGATATGAAAATTGGCATGCATGTTAAGAACATATAGAATATGTAATTTATCGGTTAGATTTTCAAAATATTAATTCAATAATAAGTTATTAGGTGGTATAACATTACTTAAAGTTACACTAGGTGTAACTTGAACCCAACCCTATATATATATATATATATATATAAAGTCAAACTATTCATGACATACTACTATGCAAGGATGCTGTATATATACCTTGATGAAGCCAAAATTGTCAGTTGGGTCACTCGTCTAATCCAGAGCTCTTGACGATCTTGTAGGACCTGCGAGATAAAGAGAGTTCATCAAAAAGAACACCGCGTTGTGCCCGGTGGGGGAGCCTTCGATGCTTAAATTAGTATCAACTTATATCTTTCATATATAACTGGTATTTTGTAATAGTTTCTAACGTACCTTAGCAAATAGACAAATTGTCTCTTTTATAGGTGATTTAGGTAGCTGTTGGACATAAATGAAGGTGATTATTACCCTAATTGTAATGTTCTTTGTCTTGATGAGAGAGTTTAAGGCCTTTGATGGTCGTTATTGAATGTGCTGCGCGGTTACTCATCTATCTTTGAAGGCCTACTAATGATGCAATGACCGTCCATTAAAATGGATGACCTTAATGGTTTTTATGGACTCATCAATTACCCCTCATTCCCAAGTCTGATTTTGCTTTATGCTCGTCAGGCTTTGGGAATATTCTTAACTTGTTTAGATTCAAACTTTTTTTTATCTTCAACTACTTTCTTCTTCAAGAATGGTAGTATTTTTGTGATGACTTCTTAGTATCTGCCTTTTGAAGGTCTTTTTGGACGTTCAAGGGATCATAGCTTGATCTTGAAAGTGAGCTAATTTCCTTGGACGATCATTTTTTATCACTGCTGAAGAGCAAGCTAATTTCTTTGGATGACCATTATCACTGCTGAAGAGCGAGGTGATTTCTTTGGATGACCATTTTTTATCATTGTTGAAGAGCGAGATGATTTCTTTGGACGACCATTTTTGATCACTTTGATGCTTCTTCTTTCATTCATTTTCTGGTCGTCACGTTTGATATTCTTGATTTGTGTGTGACTTGTGTTTGCATGAGAATCCTTGTCTACTTACACTCGTCTAAGGGTATTTAGTCACTTAGCAACTTTTAGGTGGCTTACATCTAGTTACGGAGCTTCGTCATTTAGACTTCGTCAGCGATTTACATCAGTCTAGCGGAATCTTGTCCTTTTTTTTTTTTGGTGCCTTACATCCATTTTTAAGGAATCTTGTCACTTAGGCTTCATCGGTGATTTAGATCCGTCTTGGTGGAATCTTATCACTTAGCCATTTTTTGATAACTTACATCCATTTAAGGAATCTTGTCACTTAGGCTTTATTAGTGATTTACATCCGTCTTGGCGAAATCTTATCACTTAACCATTTTTTGGTGATTTACATCCATTTAAGGAATCTTGTCACTTAGGCTTAATCAGTGATTTACATCCGTCTTGGCGGAATCTTATCACTTGGCTATTTTTTGGTAACTTATATCCATTTAAGGAATCTTGTCACTTAGGCTTCATCAGTGATTTACATCCGTCTTGGCAGAATCTTATTACTTAGCCATTTTTTGGTGACTTACATCCATTTAAAGAATCTTGTCACTTGTTGCTGGAAAGATTCCTTGACACTATGTCGTTTTGGACCTTCTTGAGGCCATGTTGATATCTGCATTAAGTTGCACATGCACTTGCATTTTAGAACAATTTGTATATAAATAATAAATTATCAATAGCCTAGGGGGACCTTTTTCTTATTTCCTTGTAATCCTAATCCTAAAGTTTTACCTCTTTTGTGATCTGTCTAGTAATGCATACATTTTTGCATGAAACCTTACTAGGTATAAATTTTTATAGACGAATATAAAAGAGACAGAGATAAATGTGTTACCTTAAATGACGATATTATTTTGTCACAGGCCTCAATCTTTTTATTGCTGGGATCTTCTTGACAAGCTCTTCCTTTTTAAGATGACGAGCTCTTCTCTTTTCAAATTTTTTTTTTTTTTAAGCTCAACATGATACTTCATGTCTAAGACTTCTTTTGCTTCAATTTTTTGAAGGTGTAAAAACTAGGCCACATTTTTGCCCCTGTTCAAATGTGAAAAGTACAATTCTCGTTTGTTGACGACTAGAGGAATGGTCTATCACGATTGGAACCTTTTTTTTTTTTTTTTTTTTTTTCGTGCTTTGATGACTATGGTTATTGCCATTTGTAATAGCAATTTCCTCTTCCTTCTTCATTAATTGTACGCTTAAGTCACTTCAATAGTGCTGCATGACAATGTACAAATGTGCAATTGCATGCTATACAAGATGAAGTGCATTCTATATGAATCATAGAGAAGTATAAAAATGAAGCTATTTGACTATATGCTTCTCTAAACTGGTCTTTGTTAGGTGCTTACACTGTATATGATTTTCAAAGCAATTTAAGAAGATTTTGGTGAGTTGATGGAGATAGCGGAAATTTATTGAGACTTAAATTCATGAGCATATTGTGAACACGATCATCTAGCATTTTGAGTTTAGGAAACTTAATAGAAGTTCTCAGATTTATGATGATGAAACATATGCTACTAATAATATACATATCCATATTAATTGTGATAATTGTAATAATTTTATAGCAATATTTTCAGCATGTTCTATATATACATATTTGTAGATAATCATGCAAGCTTGATTTGCACTTAGTTATATTAAGCTAATATATGGCATGGCTAATTAAAAAGAAAGAAATAAATGAGTTACCTCGACAAGAGACCTTAAATCACGGTACTATTGTGTACGTACCTCAATCTTTTCATTGTTGTGATCTTCATGACGAGCTTTTGTCCTTTAAGACTTGTTAAGCTTAACACGATATTCAATGTCTAAGGCCTAGGTCTCTTTTGCTTCAATCTTTTGAAGATATAAAAACTATGCCATATTGTTGCCCCCTGTTTAGACATGAATTGTGCAATTCTTATCTGACAACGACCGAAGGAATCGCCTATCACGATTTGAACTTGCATTTTCCTTTCTTTGGGCTTAATCTTATTTTTGATGGGAGTGCTTTGACCATGGTCATTTAAGACAACTCACTTCGATAGAGCTAGCTACATTTTGTTAGGAATGACAATATACAAATAGACAATTACATGTTGCACAATAATTGATGTCATTTGACAAAGCGTACTCTATATAAATCACAGAGAAGTATTATATGATGTATAAAGAATGAAGCTTTTGACTATATGCTTCTTTAAAGTGTTGAGACTACAATAGAGATCGTCGACTATTTTGGATACTCCTATTCTCGACAGGTTTCTCTTTGTTTTTACAAAATTTTTTCTTTGGTAGACTCACATTTAGCAATCTTTATAAGGCTATTTTCCACGTAGTTGACCTTTGTCATAAAATTACTATTAAACTTGGTAGTCCACCGGTGTTTCGGGTAATTCAACCAATTGGTTGAACCCCTCACGCACGTTCTATTTGAATCTATATGAGGGTAGATATATATACTCCTTTTTGACCTTGCTCAATGGGTAGTTAACTTTCAAAATAACACAGCATTGCAAATATTAAAATGAATTATTAAATAACGCAATCCATCACTTTCCACTTTTGAGCACAACCAATAGTCATCTTAGGATTTGGCTTCTCTTTCTTGACATTCATATATTATTATGGTATTTGGAGTGATGATTCCAAAGATTACTTTTGTATTTAATTGGTAATTTATGCAATGCCTTAAATATAAACTATATACATTACGCTTGACAATTAAGTTTTAGAAAGTTAATAGGAGGAAGAGTAAGGTTTTAATTACCTGTCGGCCTTGGAGACTTTTTGAGAAATTGAATATCTAAGCCCACCTTCGCAAGGATGTTAGAACATTCATGCTTGGCTTGGAACCACTTTGCACACATGACAAGTGACTTGGATGTGTGTACGGGATTTTTGGTATCCTTTTAAGTTGATTCCTTTTCAACGAGCTCTTCTTTGTTGGGTTGATATTGGCTTCAAAGCTACTAGGGCTTGATTTGCCATTTGTGATGTCAAAGGAATTTTCACAATTTTTGGTTGTATTCCCAGTTTCCACTTTAGACTTTTTAATCCCTTTCTTGGTTGTTTCTTTTTGACAAGTTCTCATTCTAAAGCTTATGAACTTAAGAATATAGGTACAGCAAATAATCTAGTACTTTTACTGTGCAAAGTGTTAGACTTGGAGCAGCAGTGTCAAGTAAGAAATTCACAAATATTATTAACCACAAATGTATAAAATTTGTTATGGCTTATGGGCGGTATATGTTGATGTGTCTATGACAGTATTTAGCATAGTATCCCTTAGCATGCTTACGTCATGTAATTATTTATGTGTATAATATAAAGGAAATGTAATTTACAATCCGTGTGTATAATTCATAACGAGCACTGAAATAATGGCTCAGTTTATGAAAGCATGATACTCAAACATATAGAGACCACTAAAGTTTTCATGAAATTGTGTGTGGTAGGATCTATGCATCAATTGTAAAAGTGTGTTGGACAAGTATACAGGAGGAAAACTCAAAACCCCAAACACATACGTAGCCAAAGATTTTGGTACAACATGTTATATCATGAGCTATGTGAACAATGCTGTCTCCTACTATTGATATCTTTCTCATTTAAAGTATTCATATGGATCTAATCTGATATTATTTTGAGAGTAGATTGTATGATGACAATTCGAAACATGTTCACTCTCAAAGTCAAAGTAGCATGTATATGCTCATGATCATCATGCGTGAATTTGGTAATCATGTATGCGCTTATAGGATTTCTCCTAAAAAAATTTATGTTGAGAATTATTCCCTCCATAGTTCCACTACTTGCATCCACTAGTGTATAACATATGTGATATCGTTGATCAAAAAGAAAATAACTTCTCACACATGTAACTAATTTAGCTATGCACGAGCATTTGCTAAAATTCAGAGAAATAATTTAGGCATTTCACGTTCCAAATTTAAAGGGAGCAAGAATCTCTTGTTAAGTGGATTTCAATCCTAATAAAATCTGGTTCCATGCTATTAAATGTCCAGATCAAGTTTTTGATATTTGGCAAAGCAATTAAATTTGACTTTACCATTTTTAATGCTCAAAATTGTATTTTTGGTAAGGTAATAAATATTTTATGAAAATTTTAACAATGGGGATCTGAGGCAACTAAGGAAGGAAGGTTTATAAATGCCTATGAATTTACTATAATGGTAATTTCATCATAGCGTTTCATTTAGGTGGCCAGAGCTTATATGGTCATATACAATCATCTTCTAAAATCTCACCCATCAAAGGGAGACTTAACAAAGTAACTTCTTTGTTTGTTTCCAACAGGTAGCTTTATCTAAGCTCTCGACGAGACTATCATGTTCTAGACTTTTAGTCTTCTAGACCCTTTTTTTTTTTTGCAATAACAAAATAAATATCTCATGCTAAAATGAACAGACACTAGAGCACTTTTGCAGATATGTGAAGGGTAAAAGTGGATAAACCATTTAACAAGATGAGAGGCAACTCATCTTACCTTAAGACCCAGGAGTTGGGCCATACCGTTAAGGTATGTCGTGGTCTTTCAAAGTCTGTGACTGTCTTATGTTCAGTCTGTGCCGTATAGTGAACCACCTTTGGGTGATTTTGTGTGGAAATTCTGAGGTGCTGGTCTTTGAAAACCAAATTGACAAATGGATCTTCTTTATTGGATCTTCAATTAAAGAAGGCTAAGCCTTTTGATTACCCCTTCACCGCAAATTCAATTACATGATTTGTTTCTTTGTGTCAGTACATGGTGTAGACCCTCAAATGATCCTATGTCTCATACCTTGAAGGTAATGGATTGGATCATGAGGCTCTTATGCCATTGACTGTCCCAGGTGGGTCTTGCAGCCACAAGTCGCACTTAGCTTTGATTTCATCTACCCTTTGTCATAGGAAGAGCTTAATGGCTAATTGGTTTCCACAGACGGTGCCAAACTGATAAAGCCAAAATCGTCAGTTGGGTCACTCGTCCAATCCAGAGCTCTTGATGATCTTGTAGGACCTGCAAGATAAAGAGAGTTCATCGAAAAGAACACCGGGTTGTGCCTGGTGGGGGAGCCTCCGATGCTTAAGTTAGTATCAACTCATATCTTTCGTATATAACTTGTATTTTGTAATAGTTTCTCGCGTACCTTAGCAAATGGACAGATTGTCCCTTTTATAGGTGACTTAGGTAGCTATTGGACAGATTGTAACGTTCTTTGTCTTGATGAGAGAGTTTAAGGTATTTGATAGTCGTTATTGAATGTGTTGGGCGGTTACTCATCTATCTTTAATGGCCTACTAATGATGCAATGATTGTCCATTAAAATAGACGACCTTAACGGTTTTATGGACTCATCATACCTGATACGTAATAAAATACTTTCCTAAAGCTGATTCTCCAAAAAAATAATTAGTAAAGCTATAATGTCAGCTTCGTGATCAGTAGCTTTTATCCGGGCTTGGGCTTTGAGACAGATTTTCAACCATGAAATTAGAAAGAAGACTTCAGCCCTATTCCTTATTATTCCACCACTGAATACTTGTTACGATGATAGGAACATCATTATCACATCACAAGTACCATTTTCTCATGCATGTACACCTTTATCATTTCACATAGTTGTGGAGTTCACATTATGAGAGATGATGCACATCCTCCTCGATCACATGGAACCATTCATAACTTACACTAGTTTTATTATGTATCAATCACAAGCAACACTAATTGTTAAAGATTTTTTTTTTTTTTTTTTTTTAATTCTTTGTTTTAAAACTCTTTGTTTTTACTTAATCCCACTTGAAAAAAAGAAGAAGAGAAAAAGAGTTAGGTATAAGTGTATAACTAATACTGGCATGTAGCATGTGTATCTTTTAGTAATTTACAAACCATGTTGATGTAGCACGTATATCCTAACTAAAATTCAAGTTGGTGTATGTGTTTGGTTTTTGGTTGCACTTGTTTAATTAATTAATTAATAACCCATCTCGGATCCCAGTCTGAACACTAATCAACAATTAATTAATGCTAGCTATGGTTTGGCAATTGGTTCACAATTAATGACGCTTGCACATATACATTATGATTTCAGGATGGTGCCACAAGAATGGAGTACTGCTTTTGGTGTATGAGTACATGCCTAATGGCAGCTTGGACAATCACTTATTTTGTGGGCCGGAAAGCAATACAACCCTGGAGTGGGAGCTGAGATACAAGATCATATCAGGAGTGGCATCAGCGCTGCATTACCTCCATGGCGAGTATGACCAGAGAGTGGTGCATCGGGACCTTAAGGCCAGCAACATCATGTTGGATTCCCACTTCAATGCTCGTCTGGGTGACTTTGGGCTAGCACGAGCGTTAGACAATGAGAAAAACTCTTATGCAGAGCTGGAGGAGAAATTATAGACTCCTCTGATAGACCACGTCACTTGTCCACCATTTTACTAAAAGACTCCCACTTATTTAAAATTGCTGAGTCAATAATCAGTTTCTATTTTTAAAAAAATTTCAACTTAGCAATTTTAAACATATGAGTCTTTTAATTAAATGGTAGACCATGTCACTTGTCCACCATGAGGACCTTATAATTTCTCGAGCTAGAGGGTGTGCCAGGGACCATGGGCTACATAGCTCCTGAGTGCTTCCATACTGGCAAAGCCACCTGCGAGTCCGATGTTTATGGTTTTGGGGCATTGTTGCTGGAAGTGGTATGTGGTCAGCGTCCATGGACCAAGATTGCAGGCTTCCAGTTCCTGGTGGATTGGCTTTGGTGGTTGCATCGCGAGGGACGAATATTGGACGCTGTAGATGAGAGGCTGCAGGGAGATGAATACGTGGTTGAGTAGGCACAGAGGCTTTTGCTTCTTGGCCTTGCATGCTCACATCCGATTGCTGGGGGGAGGCCCAAAACGCAGACCATTATTCAGATTATATCAGGAGCAGTGGCGGTTCCCCACGTGCCACCATTCAAGCCCGCTTTTGTGTGGCCGTCCACAATGCCAGATAGCAGCAATAGTAACAGCATGATGGCTAATGTTACAACAGCTGATTCCACTCCCATTTCCATGTGATCTTGGCGTTTTGGGTCAGGTTCGGAATCAGCTGGTTGGACACCTCACTATGCAAGCAGGGAAAGCTGTGGAGGTGCAGGTGGAGGTTACAGTGATATATAGCTAGCTCTCTCGTGTAGGGATGAATTACTACAGTACTATTGATTGATGCACCATTAATTTCCTGTTTGATATTTCCTCTTCTACTTCTTTTCTGTTTTGATTTCCTCCTTCTTTCTAAAGAAACAAATTTCTAAATTCTAAACAACATTCTTCAATTAAATTTGGGTTGGGAATGGGTAGGCTCAAGATCGAAGCCGTATTAAACAAACGGTTATTTTTGTCTTTAAAATGTCAAATGTGTGCAAAAACTTAATTACCAAGGAAATTATATATATAGATCTCATGATTTTACTTCTGTATATGGTCAATTCACTGCTATGTTTCACACAGCATGACGTTTATCTTCTTAATTACACATCCATTGTCATCTAAATTAGTCCAAATCTCCGAAATTTTCATTTGTTCTTTACAGGATTTCCTATCATCCTTTTGTCCTCTCGTAGTCTCGTGTGTTTGAACCATGCTTAATTGCTTATGCCAGTATATTGAATACCTTAGAACATTGTTAAGACTGTATTACTGTAACAATGTTCGGTACCAACTGTTCCAAATGATATCACAACATGCATAATTGAAAAGTCTAAAGTAACATAAAAAGCTTAGGCCTAAGATGAGCCTTTTATTTAAAACCTTTTATTAGTTACATAAACTGGCAAGTCTTGACTTGATACGCATGCATTTATGGGTTGGTGCGTACAAATTGGAGGGCTTCACCAGCTTGCAATTTTGTGGAAATCCGGAGTTTCCTATATTCTTCATAAGTAAAAGGGAGAAACTGGCGAGGGTTGTCAGAGTCGACAAGTTCTGGTGGGGCTTCAACTGCCTCTTCCTTGGGTCCTAAGAGAAATGAAGCAATTGACACTCGGATACATGCTTCCTTGCACTGTACTCGATGCTTCACGTTGCAAAATCTTCCATTGCTCCATGCCTTCAACATATATTAACAAACATTAATTAACTCAAAATCAAAAATCAAAAAATAAAAAATCAAATCATATAGTATTATTATTAAAAATGGGATCCTCTGCATATATGCATATTGCATACCTTAGCAACATCCCCAAGATTGACAAGCAAGGTGCCTACCCAGGGATCCACAGATACGAAGGCACCAGACTTGTCCATGACTTCAAGACCACCCACGTTTTCATCATCTTGAAGTATGGTTAGGAATCCTGAATCCGTGTGTATTTGTACACCAGAGGATCCTACAGTTTCAGGTGTGAAGTTGTATTTGTTAATTCTAAACTGGCAAGGCCATCCCTTGAACAAGTCGCTAGCCAAACCCATACTTTTGGACAACATTCGTCCCAAATCAATGGCCAGCTCGTGTATTGCTTCAGCATACATCTCTATTGTTTCTCTGACAATAAAAGTATTGCCCAAGTAGAATTAAGCTTTCAAAACAAAACAGGTGGTTCAAATATGTGAATAACAAACATGCTCCAAAACTTGGGTTAGGGAAAAATCATCTAGGAAACTACCAATTTTTAGTACATAAGCTCCACAAATTGATGCCCCATCAACATAATAGTTCATACTTAATATGGACTTCAAATTTCATGTTAATAAGATCTTATTTACTATCCAACGGTCATTAATCTGTGATTATCTTAATATCTATGAAACATTAATTATAATCTTTTGTCAACATAAAATAGTCATAAAAAATCAACTTCTTATAATTTCAAGCCATCATATATGTTTCACTTTAAATCTCAAGTCTTGGCATGCAAATTATTTGTGTTTTGTGCTTAGAATTTTGAGAAAATTGTTACACTAGAACAAGAGTAGTAGTATAAGTATTAATTAATTAAGAGGGAAAAAAGAAAAAGGAAGGAAGGAAGGAAGAAAGAAGAGCCAGGGAGGTGGAAATAAAAAAGATGAAAAGTAAGAAACCTTTGGTGAGGGGAGAGATCCAATTGAGAAGAAAAGGTACGCAGAGATTGAGAAGAGGCCAAATCATAGAGACCCAAGGCCTCATAAAGAGGGTTGACCTGGGTGGGTGCCATGTAACCACTGCCGGCTATGACGTCTGTGTTGCGCATTTTGATTTCCATGGGAAGATCAAGCGCTTCTCTCACCACTTTCTTCATCTCTGACATCAGACTCGAGGGGATCTTATGGTTCACAATCCTGAAACAACCCCACTCCTCCGATGCTTCTCTCAGTCTCTTTAGCTGTTGCTGTTGCTGTTGCTCTCCATCATCTTCTTCCAATTTCTGCATATCAATCACCGGGATACATTTCCCCTCCCCCTCCTCCTCCATCTTATCTTGATTAATTTGCTCTCTACTACTCTCTACTAAATACTTGATCTTAACTACTCCCTACTATTCTCAAAAATAAATAAAAACTACTCTCTACTAAATAAATAGGCTTCTCCATTCCATACTCATACCACACTGGCACACTAAATAAATAAATGCTTTACCTTTTTTATTATATATTACTTAATTTCTTCTTAGTAACTAGTAAGTAAATTAATGGAATACTTTCTACAAAACACTAAACATGATATAAGAGTCCCAGCAACTCATCTCATTGCGGAAGACGAGAACTTTTTTTAGTGGAATAGTGAACCACATCACTTGTCCACTACGTGAATTTTATAATTTCTCCACAAGTGACTCACGTAACAAGTTGTGAAAGATAAAAAAAATAATGATAAATTTATATAAAAACACCTCTCTATCATTCATAACTCCCCACATAGACGAATTTTCGCCACATAAAAGCACAAAGGTGCGGTTTGGATTGCACGTCTGCATCAGGCGTCTAGCGTTTTGCTTCATTTTTTTTTTTTTTCAAGCTGCTTATGTTGACTTTCATAGACAAAATGTACTATCATGAACAGTGCATATACTATTCACGTACTGTGTATGCATTGTTTACATATTTAAAAACATTAAAAATGGGTCCCATAGTACTATTTACACATTTAAAAATTATTTTGCTACATTATTTTCAGCTTTCAGTTTCAACAAAAATAAGTTCAATTCAAACATACCCAAATTATATCACTTAATGTGACGCTAGCATATTCCTTTTTTGTTTAAAGTTGCCATCTCCGAAAGCTATCCTAGCTCTTGAGGTTCCGTATCTTAAAAACCTTGCTCATTTGTCCTTTCCTTTTCCTTTCTTTTCGGCCTGTTTATTAAACTCGTCTTAATACAATGCAACTTAAGTTTTCAATGTTGTTAGTTTCTTAATCCTTTTATTCAAAAAACTGATCCAACGTGAAATTAAATATATTTCCCCAACATAATTTCTCTCTAAGTTAGTTTATAAATAAACTCTTTAAACTTTTTATATATATCTTTTTTGGGTGTAAATTTTAAAAATTTTATGTTCTTTATATTCTTAACATGCATATTAAATATTGTTTAAATTGAATGTTATTCACTATTCAGTCAATAAACTTATTTTTTATACACAATTTTAAATTGCAAAAACTTAAATTAAAAAAAAAAAATCAAAAACTTAAAATTTTAACATTTGAATGACATACAATTCAAATCTCATTTACCCAATTCTTTAACTTTTAAACTAGTTTTATTTTTTATTCAGCCTGTGAACTAAAACTCTATAATTTACCAAACACCCGTGCATAAAAAATCTTCAATCTTTTTTTGGTCTTTCCCAACCAAACCCAAGAAGGTAAAACCGTGGCTTGACCTCTTGCCACCACCAATTACCAACACCAAGCTCATAAAGTAAATGTTACACTACAACCAATTGGCTTAAATCCATATCATATATGTTACACAACTTGCCAAACAAACTAAACTACTTGTACTCCCTATCAACAACAACAACAACAACAAAAGCAAAAATGCAAAACTGACCCTCTAATTTTCACATTTTTTCATTTCAGTCCTCTAACTTTCAATTTTTGTGGGAACATTGATTCTTCAATTAAAGTAAACTTTTATATGATTATTGTTTGAATGATCCCATGTTTTGAGCTCTAATGATAATCATTCTCTTGTAGATTTCATTGATTCTCGATCTTTCAAATTGTAACTGTCATTCTTTGTAATTCCTTAGGATTACATCATGTATACATCCTTTATACATGAGGTAGTGCCTCTTCATCAATAAAATTTATAATTAAAAAGAAAAAAAGAAAATAGATCACTATGATACGAATGAAGTTATTCTACAGGCCTTATGATCTCTATTGGTAGGATGAAACAATATCATTTGTAATTTCTGCTTTGTCAGAAAAAATGTAGAAACTCTTTACCAAAAAACCTATGGATCATTTGGACATTCTTCATCAGGTGTGGTTGGTTTAAATTTTGTAATTTGTGGCATGTGTATGTACAGTGAAGTTGTTCTCTGAGAACAGTTTCTGCTTCCATATCAAGTACAGCTGTAGGAATAAATATGTATAACATGATAATTAATACATCATCAGTATAGATTGGCAAACATATGTCATCAAGTAAGATAATGGAAAACTAGTCTGCAAGACAGCACTATAACCCAGTCTTCTTTGTCTTCTTCTTTTTTTCCCCCCTTTCACTTTCCTTAAAAATTTGTGTACTCTTAAGAAAACTTATCTTGGTTTTCAGAGGGACATTGAAGCACTTTCTGCTCCTACTGATGTGTCTTTTGTAAAACATAAGCATTTGTATTATACATGGCACTTGTCTTACATTTCTTTGGTACAAGTTTTAAAGTTTAAACTCAACACAACGAAAAGATTGCCTCTTCTTTTGATGACCAAAGCTGGAACTACTGAAGTTAGTTGAGATTAGAGCTGAATATACTGGCGGCAAAGCACATCCAATGATAAGATCTCATAGACCAGGTTTCTTAGAAAAGTCCCGGGTCCGTCACTGCAATGGCCCCAATGTCACGGAGAATAACCAAAGTTTGATGAGCATTCTCAAACAACGCTGCTATGCATTACCCTTGAGCATCCCAAACCAAAGTTTGATCAGCTTATCAACCTAATGATAAGACAGGTGCCATTACCCTTGAGCATCACAAGCAACTAGATCGTCACCTAAAAAAGTTTTGAAAGAAAAAAATCTCATTCAATTGCATATAAAGAAATAATAATACTATCAATATGATTAATTCTTGACATTTCAATGGATATAACATATGCAAATCTAACAATTAAAATCTCCAAGTTGTATAGTTAGCAAGAATATACACCGATGGAAATATTCCAAAGTGAAACATAGTATAATTAAAAGAATTAGTTATACATATTGCATAAGTGCTTGTCCTTTGCGTATATAAATGGTGCTTATCTAGAAGCTACTTAAGCATGCACATATAGAAACTAAGGTTCTCAACCCCCAAACTTTCTGAATAAAGTGGGAATTCATCCTTCAAATTCACTTAATATAATCTACTATTACCAATCATCATCAAAACCAAGTTCAAAGCACATCTTTAGCAATTCCACAAGCTGGAGTAACCCAAAGCACCCTTCCTGATCACATATAACAGGTGATCAGGTAAGGTCACAATTTACAAAACCATTCCATAATTCCATCCCATCCCATCCCATCCACAAAGATAAAACCAAATCAAATTGGGATGGGATGGAATTGTGTGTGAGCTTGGGGCTTGTCTTTGTAATATACCTAATATTACAAACAAAAACAAGTATGAGCAACAAATAGACCAAGGAAATAAAATAGTTATGAAATTGAAAAAAAAAAATTGAAAGGAACTCACCTACACTACACTTGGATATTGATTTCCTTAGTTCTCTCAGTTGCAAACAGGAAAAAAAAAATGTTAGTGTGAAATATGAGATGAGGGTGGCTCTTTATGGCTGTGGACCAAGGATACTTAGGTATTGCAGTAGTGCAGTGGCAGGGAAGGTGAAAGAAAGCAAGGATAAGCGGTGCGACGGCGTAGTTGGCTGGTGCAGGTTTGGAGTGAAAAAGAATGTGTATGAGAGCATGGTGGAGGTTTGAATTGAAAATTAGAACAAATGGGTTTCAGATTCCATGGAGAAGAAACTAAAAAGAGAGAGAAATTTGATTTTGGAGAAATGAGATTTTAGAGAGAAGAAAGAGAGTGTGGCAGGATTTCAAAATTTTGAGGACAAATTTGTCTTTTGGTTATACAAAAGGTTGAACTGTTGATACGTTTTCTTTCGTACACATGTCACTTTTTCATTAGACTTAGAAACACCAAGTGAATGCTGACATGGAGTTCCTAAAACAATATATACTTTAGGGCTATCTAGTAGGCCTTGTGACCTGACCAAACCGACTAGACCCGCTCGACCCGAGGCCCAGTGGGCAGGCCCGAATAGCATGGTAGGTCGAATTCGAGTCTCGTGCTTTTAAAAACCGAAATTTCGGGTTGGGTTGCGGGTTTATAAATTTAAAACCCGTAGAAACCGACCCGACCGCTCTTAAATTTAAAAGAAAACCTTCTAGGTCTTTCTACCCTTTTTTATTTGAGAAATGATATGTCTACAACATTTTTACAATATTTTTACAACAAATTTTAAGTGGTAGGTTGTTACTGGTTGTTATTGTTGAGGCAAAAAAGTAATCTTAGTGTTAGTTTCAAATTTGAACCAATAACAACTAATCACGTGTGATTTATTGTAAAAATATTATAAAATTGTTGTATACGTAACACCTCCCTTTTTATTTTTCACGCCAACCTGCCTCTCTATTTTCCCGCTCTCCCTTTCAAGTTTCATCTCTCTCTCTCACTCTCAAATCCCAGCTCCTGCCTTTGACTTCCTGCCGCCATAGACGTGCTTCTCTCAAATCACTAGCCCTAGACCTGCTTCTCTCAAAGCACTAGCCCTAGACCTGCTTCCTTGTAGAGCTAAAGCCGCCTCTAATCTGCTCTGATCTTGTGAAATTTGATGGTGGATGTACTGATATTGTGATGCATGCAGTGATGGTAGGAACTGGGAGGAGGAGTGGTGGTGGTGCCGTTTGGTGATAATTGATGCTATTTGGTTTCAATCTCAGATTTGGGTTTGTGGTCTTTTTGGTGTTATTTGATTTTACTAGTTTTGGATTGTGGTTGTGACTTGTGAACCGTGTTCTTTAGGTTTGGATTTTATTTCTTTCTGCTATGTTATACTTTCTCAGCCTGAGGGCCGAAGCTGCCTCTCTCACTCTTTTTTCCAAATCCAAAAACAAAAAATGGCTTCAGAATTCTCTGTAATTACATTAGGAGGCAAGGGCTCATCTCTCTCTTCATCTTCACTCTACGCCATTGCCACCGGCTTCGCTTCACTACGACTCGACTCCTCCGCACTCGATAGACTCTCACCCCCCCCTCCTCCAATCAGGCCTAGCCACCTGTCCAATCCCAATTCCCCATCTCCAAAACCCTAACCCCTCTCGAACTCCGAGCATTCCTCACCGTCCTCCTCTACAAGCTCCTCCGCTCCGATCACTCTACGCTCCTCCCGATTCGAATCTCCGAAGTCCTCAACAAATTCAAGAATTCCCAACTCGACGAAACCCTAGAATTGGGTTCGATCGAATTGAGCAAAGAGGAAGCGTCATTGGTTGAAAAATTTTATCCGTCGGGTTTGTTTGGTGTTTGCGCAGTGTTGGATCACGAATCGGCGGCGTTGTCGGCGGTTTCCGATGCGGTGGCTGCATTGTCGTGCTAGGCCATTAAGGCCGACGTGGCGGCGGTGTTCAATTCGATGGATTCCGGTGATGGGTTCTCGGCGAAGGAAGAGGTTGGGGTTGCGAGTGATATGAAGGTTTTGCTGAATGGATCGAAGTTGGTTGGGAAGGTTGAGATTGATTCGGTGTCGAAAATAGCTAAAGTTCATGGGAGTTTGAGGGAGATTGTGAAGTTGGTGCATTCCAAGACAAGAATTGAGCTGAATTCGAAGGATTTGGGTTCGGTTCGGATGTGAGGACTGAGCTGTATCCATTGGCAGCAGCAATTAATGAATTGGGGGAGTGTAGTTTGAGTTGTGTGAAGGCGAATTTGGATTCAATTGGTAATGAAGGTTTGCGGTCGAGCTTGGTGGGTTTGTTTGAAGGGAAATGTGCTAGTGGTGAGCTTGAGAAATGGGTTTAAGTTGGTTTTGGAGCTGGGTTTCGAAAAGGAGTACGGAAAGTTTGTGCACCAAGTGAATGTGTTGTTGGGGATGGTGTATAAGATTGTGGTGTGGGAGGCAATGGCGGGATTTATCGCCCTTGAGGGCGTGGAGTGGAGTGAAAAGAGTGGGAGTAGTGTTGAGGTGAATGGAGGAGTAGGAGGAGGGAATGTGAAGGGGGATAAGAAGGGTGAGAAGAAGAAGAAAGTGTTGTTGGGGAAAGGGACTAGTGTGATTGTGCAATTGATTAAGGATAGGTTGCAGGGTAAGGCAGGTGATGGGATTGAGAAATGGGTCGAGGATCTTTTGTTGTTTTTGGACCCAAAGGACCGGGATTTTGATAGCTTGTTGAAGAAACTAAAGGAGATTGTAGAAACCAATGAAAGTAGAAGATTGCCCAAGCTTCCAAAGGTGATGACATTCCTGAAATTTTATCACTTAATTCTCATTGAATGATGCGTGCATTATTATTATCTTTTCTGTGCTCTGTATAAAGATGGGAAAAACATTTTATACTTGTGTCAACTTTGGAGCAATTCTTGGAGAATGTTGCATAAAAAATGTTCGTTCTGATTGCTGGAAGAGTTGAGACAGCTGATGAAATTGGCACTTTTGTGAAGGAAAGGGGACAGCCTTTGGAACTATTATCTAAGCTTAAGCAGCAGGGCAGCAAGTTCTTAGGACACAATGGATCTGTTGATGCACTGAATGACCTAGAGATTTTATTTAAAGCTCTTGAAGTGTCAAAGTGTATTGACAAAGTGGTTTTTGACTTGAGTCTTGCCAGAGGCCTTGATTATTATACTGGAGTCATATTTGAGGCTGTTTTTAAAGGCGGTGCACAGGTAATTTTTTAAGAAACATCTGTATTTTTCATTTCATTTATTTTTTCTTCCTTGTGAATCCATATTGTTTTTGGTGACACTTTAATAGCTGATCCTTTTATAATGATGCCCAAGGATCTTTTTCTCTTATTGAACCGGGAGAATTTTTTTTAATGGTTTATTATCATATTAGTTGTGATCTGAACTGGTAAAATTGACTGGCCAAAACTCTAGAAGAACAAATGGACATTGAATTATTGTGATAATTTGACATGGCAGTGACATGTGCCTATGCTCTAATTTAAAGAGCACGCTTGAACAATGCATTCCATCCTATCAGATTGCTATTGATATATGTGTGGCTGGTTTTGTATTGGTGGCATTATATGTTAGCTTTTCATGATAGTAGGTCATTGGTAATCCTCTCGTATAGATGTCTTTTCTCAATTCTTTTTTCTCTTTATTATTGAAACTTGTGTGACGAAGTTTGGATGGCGGTAATTTGTATGTCCATTTATATCTGATATGTTTAAAGATCCTAGTGCTGCTGTAGAAGCTTATGAATTATTGTTCTTAATTTGCTTTGTCTTTACTCCTCTGTATTTTATGATCCTGTGACAATCATATAGTTCTATGACATGGATCATTTTCAGTCTCTAGAGTTTTGATTATTTCAGCCATTTACTTGTGTTGTCTGCTTTCTGGGGGTAGGAAAGATGATTTCTCCATAAAGAAGCTTCATGTTACTGTTTTTATTTACATGAGTGTTGTGGGGTGACAACTGTGATGAAGGAGGAGGTTGGAAAAGGATTGTGGAAAGAAAAGAGAGAAATTGAGTCATGAAATGAAAAAGTCTTTATGAACTTATTCAAAAAAATGTCAAAGTTTTTATGTAGTGTGAAAAATAAATTTAAGAAACTTGAAATTTTTAAGGCTTAGAGTTGACATTAAAAGCGAATGTCAATAATTAATTTTTCATAATTCTTTTTGGTTTGATTTAAGTTTTCATCATGTAGCATAGATGGACGAAAGATAGGGTGGTAACAATTGTGTAGAACAGCTAACGCAGTAGCTAGTTGAGATTTTTCAGATCTAAAGCCCACTGAAGTTACTAAGTTCTGCCTTGGTAGTGGAGATGATGAAACAAAAATCCATAGCTAACATCAGAACTGATGTAAAATTTAAATTTGAAAATTTCATTTTTCAGTTCATTTTCAATAATGAGTGCATTTCATTTGCTTCTTGTGTGGTCTAGTAATTGGTGCATTTCATTTGCTTCATGTGTTTCCAAGAAAACGTGTGTGTGTGCGCGCACGTGCGCACGTGTGTTTTAAGTACTGATGATGTGATTTGCTTGTGCATGTCCTCAGGTTGGTTCAATTGCTGCTGGTGGATGTTATGACAACCTTATTGGTATGTTTGGTGCGAAGCAGGTTCCAGCAGTTGGTGTTAGTCTTGGAATCGAGCAGGTATTTGCTATAATGGAGCAACTACAGAAAGACCAGAGCAAGGTGATAATAATACTTAATAATATACCTATATGATCCTCGACTTTCTAGTATTTTGGCTAGCAACTCAAAGTTTAATAATCTAGCACCCTGGTGGTGAGGCTGGTGAGTTCTTTCATTCCTTTTGGGTGTTTTGGCAGGCACCACGTGCAACAAAGACTGAAGTCCTAGTTAGTATACTGGGGGATGACTTGACTCAAGCTGCAGAGCTGGTAAGTGAGCTGTGGAATGCCAAAATGAAAGCTGAATATTTTGTTAATAAAAGGGTGATGAAGCACATTGACCGTGCTAGAGAGTCGAGGATCCCGTGGATGGTTATTGTGGGTGAACGGGAAATGAATGGAGGGATTGTTATATTAAAAGACATTGAGGCTGCTAAAGAAGATAAAATTCCTAGAAGTAGTCTTGTCGAAGAACTTAAAAGACGGTTGAACCCATGAAATTAATATTTGGCTGAAAGGCACAACTCCAAGCCAGATTTCCATTCTAACTAGGTAAAACACCCTCTTTTTTTTTTTAGACATGCTTTTCATTGTTTGTACTTGTTATTTCTTAGTACTGGAATTGAAGATGATAGGTGTCATATAAAAGGTCTATAGAACACCAGGATTTATTTTTGTTATAGATTTTTGTAATTTTATCTGGTGTCTGGTGCTTTCAATTTTACAGTGCCATGCCAATGAAATACTATGATGGCCATACATGAAATATTTGAATGTTTAATTGCAATTCTCCACTTGAGTTTCATTTTATGGTGATAGTTTATTGGGAATCTAGGGGTGGGGTCTTGTTCGACCAGTCTTTTTGCGGCCTCACTT
This sequence comes from Quercus ilex subsp. ballota, assembly GCA_032727855.1. Lineage (NCBI taxonomy): Eukaryota > Viridiplantae > Streptophyta > Magnoliopsida > Fagales > Fagaceae > Quercus > Quercus ilex. Next base: position 1,899,727 of record CM064919.1, read on the forward strand.
TCTTGACACTTCAAAATCATGAAATTCGGTATTGATGATGAAAGTAATGAAACGCATTAAAATAAAGATGCAAAAAGGGCTGTGCTAAAGTCAATTGCATTGCTAAGTATAGCTAATTTGGCGGCAAAAATTAAATGCATCTTTTATACTTTATGGGAGAGGAAATGAGAAAACATGCGGTCAGGAGCTGGTGTAAAAGGCCAGATTTATGCCACCAATCAGTGTTTGCCACGTCATACATTTAATGAAAAACCCATACACCCTCTCACACACAATTATATTCCTCACACACGTATCAGAGTGTGGACTCTATCAAACACGCCTAGACCTATTCCATCTACTCCTCTGTTCTTACCACCGGACCGGAGCTAGAGTTTTTACTTCTAGAGCAACTCTAGGTGTGCAATGCATCAATTTACTCACATGATGAATTGAAGCAGCTAAAGGTTCTCTAGCTGTATTTTTTTTTCCATTGATCAAGCTAAATAACTCCGAGCATCTTTTTCATTGTTGTGTCTGTGGTTGGTTCAGTTTCATAGCCTTTTATCTGTTAATGATTGTAATTTTTTCATGACAGCTTGAGAGGGGTCAATTGCTCACAGTTCCTCCTTATCTAGTGAGGAGACGCAAGCAGCATTTCCACCATCTAGAACAATGCGGAGTTAACTTAATACTCGGATGTAATGGATTCATTTGGGTTGGTGAACATGTTGAAGCCAAAGATGATAAGGTAGAGGATCAAGCAAGCAAACTTGAGCAACAAAATATTAAATCTAATAAAAATTCCATGAACCTGAGTAGCTCTCTGAATCTTGATATACATGAGATGCTTGGTTCAGAGGCTGAATGGCAAAGCTTGACTAAAAAGAAGGGATGATTATAGCATCCCTGTTATGTTCTAAGTACTAACTGTTTAGAGAAGCATCAACATTCATATCCTCTCTTTTTATTGTCTTGATTTTTTTGCGTTTTAGCCCTCTTTGTGTTTGGTCTTACCATGAATATTAGGGAGCCTTTATTTTGTCAATTGTAAAGGACAATTATGTACTGTGAGCAGAATTGCATTAATGCTTTTTTTTTTTTTTTAATTTATTTAATTTTAAGAAACCACTCGATGATTTTCGCTTCAAAGAAATATAGATATGATAGATCTGAACCTTTACGCTTCAGAATAATTGTCCCATATGATATGTTTTAAAACTAGCATTTTTTTTTCTCTGAATCTTGATATACATGAGATGTTTGGTTCAGAGTTGTGTGTTCTGGTTGCAGAGGGAGAGGCTGAATGGCGAAGCTTGACTAAAAAGGAGGGATGATTATAGCATCCCTGTTATATTCTAAGTACTAGCTGTTTAGAGAATCATCAACATTCATATCCTCTCTTTTTATTGTCTTGATTTTTTTGCGTTTTAGCCCTCTTTGTGTTTGGTCTTACCATGAATATTAGGGAGCCTTTATTTTGTCAATTGTAAAGGACAATTATGTATTGTGAGCAGAATTGCATTAATGCTTTTTTTTTTTTTAATTTATTTATTTTTAAGAAACCACTTGATGATTTTCGCTTCAAAGAAATATAGATATGATAGATCTGAATCTTTACGCTTCAGAATAATTGTCCCATATGATATGTTTTAAAACTAGCTTTTTTTTTCTCTTCTCATAATAACGTAAACAAGGACACAGAATTTCTTGTTGCATTGCATTGAATAGTTTCCAAAGGTAGAAAGGTAAACAAAAAAAGGAAATGCTAACGAGTGTGTTTAGGGCACTGGTTAATAATTCATTTAAAGAAAATTTTGATATTTCCCAACAAAAAAATATTGTTAATTATTCTAATATCTATCATACATCTATGTAGAATCTAGAATGTTAACTCTGAACATTACATCAAAAATAACAGAAACTTCTATTGTCTATTTTCTGATGAATATTGAAGAATCATTTATTTTTAGCAAATGAAAGGCTAATTTTTAGTTGGTTCTCTCATAATCTACAAATCAAATAAAAATCATATTATCTCGTTATACATCCATTATTCTTGTAGCTAAAGACTAATTAAATTTCTCAAGTCAGTCAGTCAAAGTCAAATACTTTGTTGCAATCTCCCTCTTAAAGTTAAACGTTCCAAACTCCAGTTTCGCTCCACTGACCATCATAGTGAACAAAAACTTCATTCTTCAGCCAAATAATGCTCATAACCCAAAATTACAACACACACACACACACACACACACACACACACACACACACACATATATATATATATTTATTTGTGGATAGCCAACACGAAAAGACCTAACTCCTAGTTATTCCCGTGGGCAGAATTCGACTCCCACATTTTCCTCCTGTTGTAAATAATAATAAGTTAGAAAATGATTATTGTTTATCAAATTTTAAAAAGAAGTAAAGACTAAGAACCATATTCTAAGATTTCCCAGAATATAATAGAAGAAAAACAAATAGACATTAATTATTTGACTTTGAGAGGTTGGTTAATGTATGCACTTAGGGCATACATTAATAAGTAATGCTTAAGTACTTCTGCAGCACGGAGAATGGTGTTCCATCTTCTCACATTTATGGTAGGGTCCACTCATTAAATTAATGGTAGAGTTCATCATGAATATAAAAGGAAAGAGCACCATTTTACTATACTCTAAGACTACCTAAAAATTTTCTTACATTAATAATCAATTTTAGAAAACTTTTTATGAAATTTTTTTTAAAAAAAAACAATTAAAAGGTTAGTCACTTTTTTCATTTTTCCATTAAAAATTTCTTTAAATAGTTTATTAATATATGTTCTAAGTGCATACTTTAATAAAACCCTTATTTGAGTTATGCTTAACTTAATTAACTACCCAAAAGAAGACTAATAAACTGTATTAGCTTTACCATATGTACTATATTTATCCAATTCTGTCATGGCCACAGAATTTTTCACCAAATGGTTCACACTCTAATTCTCTAAATAATAATAATATTAATACTAATTAATATTTAAAAAAAAAAAAAAAAAGTTGACACTACTCACCCATTGATCTCATTTTTGGACCCATCATAACACAAAGAAAAGGTATGGTGTAAAAATTCTGATGAAAAACTCGAAGTCTGTAAACTTATTGATATTTATGAGCTCCATCTCAAAGATTTGTTCCTTTAAAAAGCAAGTGGGAGAGGAAAAATAAAGCAAAAGGGTCAGTACTCTCACGGAAGTGACATGAGGAAGTCTTCACAAATTTTGTATACATTGATTCCTTTTTTTTGGTTTGAATATGATAATTAAAGAAAATCCATCCCGCGAGCCTAATTAATCACTTTAATTGGATTACAGGCTTACAGGTTTTTTAAGCGCTTTTCGAAGTTTTTGAGTCTATTTTAGCGGATCTTACGCTGGAAGAAAAGCTTTATTCTCTATATATAATAATTAGCATAAATTATAAAGTACCACAAAGTCAGGCTGTCTTAACTCTTTAAATCTTAATCTCCAAAAAAACAAAATAAGAGTCAAGTGGTACAATTTGAAGGTTTTTTTTTTTTGGTTGCATCTTTCTTTTTCTTTTTTTTTCTTTTTTTTTGGTGAGTGCGTGTAGTGTATAACTGTATATGTGTGATAGTTTGCGTGAAAATCAGGTTGAGTAATTACAGGAAAAACAAATACTCCTACTACTTTGTTAGATGTATTTTCTCTGAGTCCCTGTATGATGGTGCATGTACAAGAACAATCTCTGCATGAAGTTGAGAGCGTCAGTTGCTGGTGTGAAAACATAATATCATGTTATGATCCAGTATTCTACCTGAATTAAGTGAGCGTTTGGATTACGTTTTCTCCATTACATTTCAGTGTTTGTGTTTACAAACCACGGGGACCCACGCTACAGTGCGTAAACTTAAACGCGCAACTCTTCCTAGAAAGTGCACTATTCATACTTTTAGGAGATAAAGTGTACTATTCACATGACCTACAACCACTTTATTAAAAAAAAAATTCTAAAAATAAGTCACACGGCACTATTCACATATTTAAAAATTATTTTGCTACAGTATTTTCAGTTTTCAGCAAAATAAGCTGTATCCAAACAGACTCTAAGTATAAGTTTAACCATGTGTTTATAAATTATTAAGCACCCTCCTCTTGCAAGCTAGTTTTTAAGAGTGAGTTATACCCATGGATTCCTAACTTTTGATATCAAAGCCAGCCACTAGTCCAAGTAATTGGACGTAACTCATTGAGTATGAGATCAAATGAGTTACGGGACTTTGTAATTAGATCTAGTATCCCACATGGATTAAGTATAAGTTTAACCATGTGTTTATAAGTTTTTGGATACTCTCCCCTTGCAAGCCAATTTTTAAGGGTGAGTTCTACCTACCCATAGGTTCCTAACATATCATGCAACTGAGAGAGAGAGAGAGAGAGAGAGAGAGAGAGAGAGAGAGAGAGAGAGAGAGAGAGAGAGAGAGGGGTAAAAAAAAAAAAGTAAAAAGGACTTATTTTTTATACCATATGACATAACTTGGAATTATTCTTTGAATAATCACGTTAAGACAACACCAACAACAACAAAAAATAGTCAAAAGGACTTTTTTATACCATATAATATAACTTGGAATTATTCTTTGAATAATCACGTCAAGACAAAAAATAAAATAAAATAAAATAAAGAATGAAAATAGTAGCTTGGATCGAGTGTTCACACGTCAAAAGGACTTATTTTTTATAACACAAAATAGACAAGATGATGGTTGCATATGACATAACTTTTGCCAACCAAATATCATGCACATGTGCCAAATAAAAAAATTAAATAAATCATGTATAGTAGCTTATACACAATACAATAGAAGATTGTGTGCTCCCGCCCTTTTTATTCCACTCTCTTGTCACCATTCTCTCCAACCCACCCCCCCCTCTCTCTCTCTCTCTCTCTTTCTCTCTCTCTGGGGCAAAGTTTCGAGGTGAACTCATCTCTAATATTTGTGAATTTTCATTATTTCCTTAAATGTCTTTGCTTATATATGCACAGTGAATTGTTTTATAATTTTATGGATCAATTATTATTTCAGTTTTTTTTTTTTTTTTTTTTTGTCTTATACGCAACATTAATTTCAAAATATTTTCATGGATATTATATGGGAGAGCTCAAATACTCCCAAGTCTTCCTCTTTAATCTTTATGGCACAAAGAAACTTATTGATGTTCAAGTTCTTCTTAATTACAGAGAAAAATGTATAGGTCTGAGCCACGTCTTCAATGGTTGTCCCTCATTCTCTTGGTTGTACTTTTCCTTCATCTTCTTGGTTTCACTGTTCAACTGTAAGTTTCTTCAGTACCATTCTCTGTTTTATTTATTATTTTTATATGAACCTGAATACAAGAACTCCAAACTGTTTTATTTATTATTTTTATAACAACTACAACGAACCAAACATAAAACAACAAGTCCTAAAACCAAAAAAAAAAAAAAAAAAAAAAAAACTCTTCAGTGCTAAGCAACTACAAGTTACATCAGCTACAAGTTCTGGAATTTTTTGAAGCCAGATGTGATAGATGTTGCCTAGGCTAGTCTGCAAATGGGGTAGATTTAAACTTTTTCATCTTCAACATGTTATCCCCCATTGAAAGCACCTTATATTTCTGCAATCATAAGGTCTTCTAATCTGGGTGTGATTATAAGGACTATAGATATGTCATACCTTGTAAGTTCATCTGAATAATTTCTTTGGTTTTCATTTTTTCCTTTCTTGGTTCTAATAAGACATGAATCTAAAATTTATTTTAATTCCACCGCCCTCTCTATTCTTGAGTTGGAGTTCAGGATGAATGAACTTTTAATTGCTCTAAAGGATTTTTGTTTTTTTGAGTTAAATCAAATGGTGTTACTGACTATCAGCTAGCTTCTTGTCTTTGATTTTTTTTTACTTCTTCTTCTTGTTCAATAGTTATATCATAAATTCAATATAAGCATCTTCTCTCTCTCATAATGAACTGATTTCACAAGGGTAAGATACATGTATCCAACATGAGATACATGTCGTTTTTTATGTCCTTCAAATTCTCATTAGAGAGTTTTTTCTTCTTTGCTTAATTGATTTTGAAAGATTTGCATATATTTCGTGTAGGGTGTGATACATGGGAAATATCAGCTTTTCCTTCTCTGAAAAAAGAATCTTTCACAATATGATTATTGAAAACAAGCTGTGATAATTAAGATGGAATAGCAGTTCATAATTATATCTTTTTTTTCATCTATCATAGTTGACCTATTCAATAATATTTAAGAAGTATTGAAATATGGTCAAATTTATCATTGGATCTCATTTATTTTTAAAGCTTAGTGGGATTAATTGATGTAATAAATAAAATATTCTTTAAAATGTTATTATAGAAAGTGTATACTTTGAAATTAGATCAATATTAATTATTAGTTCTATTAAATCTTTAATAAAGAAAAAGACTTAAAAGTTAAATTCACATAATTAATAGTTGAGGGACTAAATTTATTTTTAGTTAATAATTTGATGATCAAAATAGTAATTCAACTTATATGGTATAAAGTTTTTGCAATCTAGCTAGTGGCAAATCGAGACAAATAATTTTTTTCATCTGTTGATTACAATTTATTTATTCAACAAATTATGAAATATATCTAAAAAAAAAAAAAAACGAATTATGAAATATACATAGATTTGCTCCTAAAAAATTGTTGTGTACTTATATTTACTTTTAGAATATCGCTTAGTCTCCTTAATTAGTGTGCATGGGAATGAATTTATTGTCATTACCTTATTCTATTAATTGTGCAAACTATAGTTTTGCCTTCAAAAAAAGTTTTTTTTTTTATTTTTTTTTTTAATTTTGTATGATATCTTTCCACTTGACCCAACGAGTCCACATCACGTTACAGCATTCACAATGAACTTATCACAATTTTAGTCAAAAACTAAAAAGTCTAGAAGCCTTTTTTTTTTTTTTTTTAATAGCAAATTATCTTTCTCTTTTTAATTTTGTGTGTGCGCTTTATGCTAATATTGCTTTTGTTTAATAGATGTGAAGCTCGGCCTCTGAAACCAAACATGGAGGTGGAGAGAAATAAGAACCAATCCTTATATAGCTCAACATTTGCAGCATTGGTCAAAGAGCAATATGTGCCCAATATAGGAGAGACTCCAGGTCCAAGAGGTCCGCCAGTTATGTATGCCACTCCTCACTTTGGAAACCATGAAATGAGTGCTGGTCCTAGGGTTCATGGCGATGATCAATATGTGACCAAGATAGGAGAGAATCCAGGTCCAAGAGGTCCACCAGTTCTGTATGCCACTCCTCCCCACTTCGGAAACCAGGAAATGAATGCTGCTGGTCTGAGGGTTCATGGTGAATATGTTCCACTTGCGAAAGGTCCAGTCCCACCTTCAGCCCCTAACCCAATCACACATGGGCCTTGATGCCATTGGTAACCACTGATGAGATGAGTAGTACGTGGTGCAATATGTGCCGTTGCTCCATAAAACTTGTTGCTGCCTGTAATGCTGCTTTCTCTAGAACAATTTTCAATTCTCTGCCCAGTGCTTTTGATTAAGAAAACAACACCTATAAAGTATAAACATATATTTCATTATTCCCTGTAATTTCATCGATGGCTGCCATGTCCACAGTAAACCTTGGCTGCTTGACCATGGCAAACCTTATTGGCTACCAGGCACCGTGCATGCTCCAAATTATAGCTGTCTAATGCTGGCAAGTCGCAACAGCCCATGACTTTCCACTCACACAACGCTTATTGGCAATTTGGCAGCAAATTTTCCAACCAAATATATTTATACTATTATTTAAGGGATTTCTTTATTTGAACTAGACAATTTTTTGGTTCCAAAATACTCATATGACATAAATTTAAATAGAGACTAGCTTTTGAGCACGTGTTTAGTGCGTGCTTAGAGGCTACGTGCGTGCTCAAAGACTGTTCTATTTTTATGGTAAATGTTAATAATTTGTACCTGTTATAATTTAGGTAAAGGTTAATACTTAGGGTGTGATGAAAAAATTATTTCACTCACAAACGCATAACACTCATAAACTACTTATCAGTTATCATGTACGTGTTATTCTCACAACTTCCTACTATCATTTGTTATAAAAATTACAACAACAAAAATATGAATAATTTTTAATATTAACCATCACAAACTTCTGACAAAGGGAAAAATGTACTCTATGAGAAGAAAGTTGTAAATTATGTCAAACAAATGGGAGAAAAAAACAAAATTTAACAATTTTTGTGGGCGTCTGCCTCAAATTTTATGATCATATTACTATGTAAGGTTCAAGACTTTTGAATTTTTTTTTTTTTTTTGGATATATTTTTGTTTTTGGGTTGAGATTGCTTCTTTTTTCATTTTTACAATATTGATATAATAAAAATTCATCTTGATTTCTACATTTAATAACTACAAATGAGTGTTTTGCTTGGGTAAAATAAGTTTTTCATATATGAGTGTTTTGCATGAGATGTATGTCTAATATACCTAACAAAAGATTAATAATTATTCAAAAAAGTGCTAAAAAAAATACCTTTAAATTATATGCTCCAAGCAGCACAAAAGTTTCAACACAAAAAGCTATTACAAAGTTTTAACTAAAACTTTTTCAAAACCATTCCTTATCCACCGATCACTAAATACACATTCTTGATTATCACAATATGGTATTTGTTCACTGAAATTCTATAAAGTTGTTATTTTACTGACCATTTTGTCACAAAAAGCTATTTTACTGACCAATCATTAAATACGAATCGTTACATGATTTCCATCTACTGTTAAATATATTTCACGCTACCTCAATTCATGAATGTGGCACATACACCTACCATGAAAAGAATATAATTTAATATATATATATACACACATCCGACATAAACAGTAATTAGTTTCTAATTGAAAACTTTAAAGAAACACTATAGGAACAAGAAAAAAAAAAAAAAAAAATATATATATATATATATATATATATATATATAGACACACACACCTTCTTCTTCTTGTTTGACACGCCTTTCTCTTTTTGTGGGTTATCCTGATCTTCCTCTTCTAAGTCAGAGTCAGCCTTCTTGGTTGAGGCTGCAGTTTTGGTAGACTCATCCAGTCATCCATCCTTGTTGTCATTATCCTGAATGGGTAGAATAATTAATGCATCATGTCAAGCTCGTACTTCTCCTAGCTGAAAAATGGAATAACATAAAGTCAATATTACTTAAAAAGAAGGGATGGGAGAGGATTCCTTTGACCTTAGTAGATGTAGTTTCACAAAAATTGGAATTTGCTAAAAAATCTGTTTAGATTCTTTATCCATTCCATCATTAAGCTCAGCAGGCTCTGGAACAAATTGCACTTCAACTTGCGGAAATGTCTACAAATTTCCAACATATAAGAATAATAGAAATAAACATGTTTAGAACCATGTAACAAAACTTCCTGATTTATAATTCATTGGACAACATGAATATGAGTATTATATTTAGATTCTGCTTCTGCTTTTCTTCAGAGACAAAATACCAACATAGATCCAACCAGCGTAGATTAAAACAACCACTTCAGTACTCTTTTCCAATTATTTATAAGTGGATAAAGTAATTTAAAAACTAACAGGAGAGTGATTCTGTTTTGTAAGCAATACATTTTTACCAAATTGTCTCCAAGTTTTGCTACTTAAACGTAGGCTGTCAAAAAAAAAATTCGGTCTAAACGAGCAAAGCCCCTTAAATAATACTATAGATAAAACTTGAAGATAACATAGTAAAAATACATCTTTAACTTTCATATGTAACCTTGCCTACAAAATAGGCAATGTAACTCCCATGTTTAACTCAAGTTGATTTTCAAACTAAGCATTACTCCACATTTTTTCACTTTTTTTCCCCTTTTTTTCCTTTATCAAGGCTTAACTTTTTTTTTTTTTTTTTGCATTAAATTTTTTTTTTTTTTTTTTTTTAATACCTGGTTTCCCTTGCTCCTTAATCTTATCTCAAGTTTGGTTCTTTTTTTCCCCTCAAATCTCTTTGTTTTGATTTTGAAGAAGAAAAAAATAATAAAAAGTAGAGATAAAACTTAAGTATAACATGCTAAAAATAATCTCTAACTCTCATGTAAAACACTGCCTACAAAATAGGACAATTGTCACATTAGTTACTTAACTTCTTCAATTTACTTCTTCCTCAATTTCTCTCAATTCTATGTTCTTTTTCTCTACACTATCATCATCATCTTTTCTAAATTCAAAATTCAAAAAAGAGAAAACTTTACTTACAAAAACAAAAGTACAGTTTTAATTATTCCAGTTCAACAAGTATGTCAATGTACATTACTCTTTTCTATTTTGTTTTTATAAAGAAATCAATAGCCTTCTAATTATTTGGACTTTGGGTCTTCTTCATTTCTTTATTTCTTTATTTTTATGATTATCATTTTTTTTAATATGCAATTGTGAGTTAAAACTCGCTCATTGTTTTTCTTTGATTACAATAGTACAGTACTTTTCTTTAATTATTATTATGTAGAACACAGACTGAATTTAGAACACAAACGGGTGTAATTTGGATAAGTATCAAATTGTGTAAAAGATACACACAAAAAAAAAAAAAAAAAAAAAAAAAAAAAAAAAAAAAAAACATCTACCTAAAAATGTAGTAATTTCAAATTATAATTGTTGTAAATAATTAAATTTTTACGCAAAAAAAATAAAAAAGCATCTGAGCACACACGAGTGCATACCCAGAGGCTAGTTAACCATAATCCATATATGGCAGCAAGTTTTAGTGCATATCCACTTTCAATTATTTGTCCAAATCTTGTAAAGATTGAGAGCTATGATCAAATAAAAATACCTTTCATCTCACAAATGCCGTATGTGCACCGGTACCATGGTTGGCTAGCACGTGGCAACACGTCGCGCGTCATGGGTGCATATACCCCCTTAAACACGCCGCAACTCATGGCTGTCTAACCGGAACCGAAGATCAACATATTGATGCAATCATGCTTGGTCTAACCGCGTAAACTTCTTTTCTTTTTAAATAAAAGATGGGAACTTTTATTCAGTAATTATAAAGAGTAAAGAAAATAGATTCACAGAGCATCGCAAGATTCACACCTCACAAGTACAAAGATAATAAGGAGAGCCACTATCCCAACCAAAGTGTTCTTCTAGGCATGTGGTGTTAAATTATCAATTGTCCCAAAAGATTTAAGGGGTTGTTTGATAACGTTGTTCTAGTAACGTTGTTTGTATTTTTTGAAAATATGTGTGAGTGAAAAAGTGTGTAAAAATACGTGTAATGTTGTTTAAAGATTGAAAACATGTATTTAAATATATGTTCCAAACGGACCCTAAACTATTGAGATATAGTAAATTTAATCATTTAACCACACAATTTTATATTTTAACACTCCCCTAAAGTGTTCTTGGCATGGGTGTTAAATTACCGATTGAGATATGGTAAATTTAATTATTTAACCATAAATTAATAGCTAAGACCCAACATGTGAGAATTTAAATAAAAGGTAGAGTGGAGGAGACAATGATCGATCATTTCAAAAGTTTAACCTATTGAGATATGATAGATTTAATCATCTAACATATGGCCCAACTCAATTTCAAGTCCTTCCAATGCATGTCTTATTGGCCAACCCTTAAACTTGAAAGAATAGTTATTAACTCAGACCTAATGTTAACCTAGTATAATAGTCAGGTCATTAGTCACTTGTTCAACGAATGAATCACCAATTGAACCGTATTGTTAAATTAATTTAGTTAAATATGAATATTTAAAAAATGCAAAGCCAAAATTACTAATTAAAATTAAGTCTAAAAAATAATGAAAACAATACCGACACAAACGAGACACAAAAAGGTTGGCAAGACTTTCACCGGCCTATTTTCTTTCTCTTTCGTTTCTTTCGTGGATTGAATAGACAGTGATCTTGAAAAAAAATTTTCAGTATTCACAAAATGCCAGCGCGATACAGACGCCTAGGGGGGCCGACTGGGACCGCACATAGTTCTCGAAACTAGAAGGTGGAAAGTGGAAAAATAGGAATATAGGATATGCACTGCAAGTCTTAACTTATATAAAAGTATAGTTAATGTATATTTTTAAGGTATACATTAATTATTTATTTTTAAAAATATTTTATAAGAAATTGAAAATGCTATAAAAAAAGTTAACAAGTTTTTCATTTTTTCCTAAAAGATTTTTTAAAATAATATACTAATATATATGCCTTAAGGGCATATATTAATAAAACTTCTTATATAAATTACCACAAAATCAAGTTGTTTTAACCTCTAAAAAAAAAGAAAAAATAAATAAAGAGAGTCAAGCGGTCCAATTTTAAGGTTAAAAAAAAAAATTATTTTACATTTTTCCTTTTTTTAATAAGAAGTTTGAAATCGTGATTTTTTTTTTCTTTGTTAGTGCGTGTATTATATGTTACCAAATCTTATATCTATCTTTTACCAAACACCTGATATAATTACTGTAAATAGCTAAAATTTAAAGTTGCAAAGACCAATTTTATATCTTAATTATTAAAATAAAAAAATAAAAAAATAAAAAATAAATAAAAGTAAAAAAAAGTAAGGATAGTAAAAATATGTTGTAAGATGGAGGGGTTAATTGCAATTGCGTGTTGCAGTTGCACTCATTCCTTATCTTCACTTCATCCCTAGACAACAAGATAGCACTAATTCTAAAACCAAAAATGGTCGGCAAAATTGAGCTTGATGCCAGGACCAAACTCCAAAGAAAATGTCCAAATGATACAATTAGATTCTCTCCATTGAATTCCTTTAGCAGCTTGTTTGTCGAGGAAAGGTTGCGTCTGTAAGGATTTTTAAATGAATTGATTTGTAATGGTGGTTTTGTTTGATAAGAGTATTTAAATATAATTTTTTATTTTATAATTTAGGGTAAAATATCATTTTCGTCCCTAAACTATCACAAAAGTTCATTTTTTGTCCCTAAACTTTCAAAAGTTCTATTTTCGTCCCTAAACTATCACAAAAGTTCGTTTTTCGTCCTTAAACTTTCAAAAGTTCTATTTTCGTCCCTAAAATTTCAAAAGTTCTGACGAAGTGCTGACGTGGCTTGACAGAGTGCTGATGTGGGAGGGACGAAAATCAATACGTTTGGAAAAGTTTAGGGACGAAAATAGAACGTTTGAAAGTTTAGGGACAAAAAACGAACTTTTGTGATAGTTTAGGGACGAAAATAGAACTTTTGAAAGTTTAGGGACGAAAATAGAATTTTTGTGATAGTTTAGGGACGAAAATGATATTTTACCCTATAATTTATAAAATAGTGGGTTTTACACTTAAAGTTATTGTTTAACTAATATTTTTTAAATACAGTTTTTTAAAAATTGTATCTTATTTTCTTAGTTTAGAATAAGATTTTGAAAACGGCTAAAGGGGTGTTTTCAGGATACAAAAAATATTTTTAATGACATATTTGTAAATAAGTTGAAAATAGTGGACCCTAGTACCCTATATTTGTTCAAAATCTTTTATCTCTTAAATTAAGGAGCTTGTTTTTATCACAAAAAAATTCTCACACTTCAAATTTGAACCTTATCATTAAAAAACAAAAGTACATAGATCTATGTCATTATCGTTAACCACAAAAAAAATAATCTACAGACTCTACATGTTACTTTTTGTAAATATTTTTTTTATAAAAAATCTCAAAAATAGAAATGGTCTCCCAAACAATTATTTTTTGTTTTAGTATTTTGAAAATTGTTCTTTAAGGTGGGAGCCAAACATATATAATATAAAAATTATTATCTGAAAATTAGTTTCAACTTCAATTTTTTGAAAATTGTTTTTATTATGTTTTGAAAACAAAAAACAAAAATCTTCCTACTAATCAGACCCTTGATTCTAAATTTATTTATTTTTAAATTCCTTGCTTTGGTTCATTTTATGTGGATGAATTTGAAATTCCTTGTTTGGATATATACTTGAATTTGGATCAATAGAATTAATGTTTTTTCAATTACTTTTTTCAAACCTTTTCCATTTGATCTAATTAAACAATTTAGAGACATGGTTTCAACTACCGATAATCCGACAAACTTGACATTAAAGACCGATTCTTGAATTGATATTAAAAAAAAAAAAGTCAGGTGTTCTTCTAGCTTTTGTGCTCCAATTTATGTATACCTCAAGTAGACAAAACGGTGGTTGCATATCTTCCAAAGTAGCGTGCGAAAAAAGCTAATTGGGGCCGAAGGGAATGTTTAACTTCTCACTGGTCTAATCATATTTGGGGTGCTAGCTCATTGAGAGAGAGAGAGAGAGAGAGGGACAAGACCTCTTTTTTTTGGGAAAAATTATTGATGCACACATACATAAAATTCCTGGCATGACCAATAAATTACGCTAGGCAATTCTATAATGGCATAAGTTTTGCGCACCTAATATCATGTACATATTCCAAAGAAATTTTTTTTTTTTAATAAATCATATATGATATATGCTATATGCTATATGCATGGTAACTTATACACAATACACTCTCTTAAATAGTGTTTGGAAAACTTTTTATTAATTAAGTTTGTGATGTATTTTTGTGTTAAAATTTGATTCCCTTTCTTTTGTATATGTATATTTGTTTCTCAAAGCTACACACACACACACATATATATATATATATATATATATATATGTTTTGGGGGGACAAGGATCCAAGCCAATTGACGAAGTTCATATGGAGGTAAACCTCGAGAGTCGTAGGGAAATTGACCTCGGAAAGTATACACTTAATCCATGCTTCGGCTGCACAACCATAGTTGGCGAGGGCGTTGAGGACGTCTGCCTAACCTCAGAAGGACAAAGGGCAAAGTCAAAGGAGGCAAAGGGCAATCCGGGGGGAACAAAGGTAACTAGGTATTAAACAAGGAAGAGCAATAAAAGGAAGGACAAAGTGGCCATCCCATTGATAATAGTTTAATTAATTCTGCATATTTATATCATTATTAGAAAGTATTATTATACTTATTTTGAGTTAATTCATGCATTTTATAGTTGATTTTGGAATAATGCTAAATAATCAATTTTATACTTAATGGAATTTTAATGCGTGAATTTGTTTTTTGTAGGATGATGAAATTAAATAAGTGGATTTGTGCAAAGAAGAAATCTAATAGACTTTAATTTTACAAGGGCCATGATGAAGTCAAAGAAGGCCAACCCAATTATATTTAAGTCCAATTCGAGCAAGGAATCAAAACAAATTTGCACCAGATCCTAGTCCAATTCGGATTAGGATTCCAGCCAGCACACCAGTTAGTATTTGAAGAATAACTTTCGGCTCAGATGTCCAATTGAGATAATTCAAGCTGGGCTGGAAAGCTAACTTAAAGGGCTACAACTTTTTAGTTTACCAAAAGTCCGAATTCTGAAGTTAAATGGGCCAAAAACGTCAGTTAATTGAAGCCTAAAAACCTGAGATTTTCTCCAAACAGGAATTCAACTTGTAATAGGATTCTTTGATCTATTTAAAGGCTCTACAGGGAAAAATTCAGGGGAGAACTGCTGTAGAACATGATTTAGGTTTTCTTAAAGTTTCTTTACAGTTTTTAGAGTTTTATTTGTATTATGGCTTGCTAGAAGCCATGCTAAGGCAAGAGGTGAAACCCAACCGTTTATTGGTATGTTCTTAACAATTATTTATTGGTTTTAATGCTTATGTTTTTATGTTTTTGATTTTTTTAATCATCTAGAAAAGTGTTTAGTTCTATATTATTCTTTGATTTATCGTAGACTCCGGGCACATTAAATGCTTAGTATTCTCTATAAACTAATTCACTAATTTTGTTTTACCTAAAATCAATCAATTTCATGGAACTATCTTAGACAATTAATTATTGAGTTTTTATTTTTAAATCATCCGACTAAGATCATCCTTCGTATGAATTTAGTTGAGTTATAAAATAAATATTGTTAAGACTACCAATAGATGTGTTGTGTGTGGATCCCTAAACCTTAGAGCCTTAATATATTGTTATTTTCTCTCAATTTAAATTACCTTTACTAAACCACCAAAAATATTTTCAAATAAACTTTATTATTTTAGTTTGATTCTCTTGTGGTTTGCTAATCAATTCCCTTTTCCCTATGGATTCGACCTCGGACTTACCGAGTTATTACTTCGCGACAATCCTGCACTTGAGAGCATTATTTAAGTCGCAACACCCCTTCGCATTAAATGCACTGCAACCACTTAGCTAGCCGCATTAATGGGAAAATGACCCTGAATAGTGTTCTCACAGCTAATGTCTTAGTGTAGAAACCTTCTAGCAGGATCTTGATGGGACAAGTATCAAGGTAGTTTGATCATGACCTTCCAAATGTAAAACCTAGATGCATCTTGGCTAAATTATATAAAGCCAAGAAGTACTCGGATCAAGGGGGTGGTAAAAAAAATTGGGAGAAAGAAAAAGAAAGAGTATTCATCCATCTGTAACATCATCCTCAGACTAAACCCGAGGACAAGCACTTAGCCATTTCCAAGCAATTTCCTACTGAATATTAATTGCTACACTAGAAGTTTTGATTTGACTTAGAACGGGTACTTAAAGGTTGACACTGCATCCCATTTCTACAAATGAATTGTGTGAGCAAATAGTAATAGTATCAAGCCCGAAATTCGTTCTTACTCTTTTGCCCGCCATAATTGGTGCCGTCAGTGGGAAGTCTCCTGAAGATACCCTTGTAAAATCTAGTTATTATGGCTGGTTCTAGGCGCAATGGATCACTGGAGTCTGTTGGCTCTTAGCGTAGAGATCATTTTGTCAATCTGGAGAGAAGGAAGGATCGTCATGTGGCTCACACGCATAGCCAGGGAGCACCCTTCGTTCATTTGGAGCTAACAGGGCAGCATGAGGCTAGTCATCAATCACTTGATGAAGAAGTGCATAACTTAGAGAAGAAAATAGAACGATTACATTGACATCTTCATTGCCGAACTCTAATAAGGGAAAGTAGGACTCCTTCTCTAGACCAATATTCAAGTACTAGAAGTGATGAAAGTTACCGACCTAGAAGCAGGACTCTACCTAGTGAATCATTCATGTCATCATCACGTCACACTTCTGGACAAAAATATTATCGTAAGAAATCCAGAACTCCACCACGGAGAGGCCAAGGGCATGATGTTATGGGAAAGGCTCTCCTTCAAATATCTCGCTCCCTATTTTCTCAGCGTATTGAGCAAGTCGAGCTCCCTCGTCGCTTCAATCAGCCTACCTTTAACATCTATAATGGTAGGACTGATCATGTCGAACACATGAACCATTTCAACCAAAGAATGGCCATCAACTCCAAGAATAAAGCCTTAATGTGTAAGGTCTTCCCTTCGAGCCTCGGTCCAGTGACCATGAGGTGGTTTGACAGTCTTGAGGAAGGATCAATACATTCCTTTGAAGAGCTAACAAAGGCCTTCAGGGCTAGATTTGTAACTTGTAGCCAAGTCCCTAGACCTCTAGACTCTTTACTCTCGATGTCTATGAGAGAAAGGGAGACCTTGAAGAATTATTCTGATAGATACTGGGAGATTTACAATTAAATAGATGAAGATTTTGAGGACGTCACTGTACGAACCTTCAAAGTAGGCCTTCCCACACACTCCGACTTGTGGAAGTCACTTACCATGAAACTGCCTCGGAGTATGCATCAATTGATGGATCGAATTGAGGAACATAAAAAGGGTTGAGGACAACAAAAGCTCTGGCAAGGGTAAAGCTAAGGCTTTCACCACTGACCGAAGGGATAGTTCGACAAGCCGATTCGCACCTTCCCGACTAAGGAGGGAGTTTTATAGTCAAACATCTCATAATGTCACTGGCCCCTAAGCAGTAAACTCGGTGTTCAAAGAGCTGATATATCAAGTGTTAGAGAAGATTAAGCATGAGCCATACTTCAAATGGCCAGATAAGATGGGAGGAGACCCCACTAAAAGAAACCAAAACTTGTATTGTCAATACCACCAGGATCGAGGTCACACGACCAGGGACTATAGAACTTTACAAGCTTTCTTGAATCAGTTGATAAAGGCTGGTAAGTTGAAGCAGTTTTTGCAGTAGCTAGATAGTCAAGAAGTTCAGTTTCCAGCAGGATCACAGCGAGGTGGGGCCCCTCGGTCATCCTTGGAAACGATAAAGTTTATTTTTGCGAACTTGAGAAGAGAACCTCATCTAGCCAGCGGGGTAATGTTGGTATCACCGCACATGGAAGAATTTGAAGAAGAAGCACTATGTAAGAAGTCCAGGGTTTCGGAGTAGCCACTTATAGGATTCTCCGAGGAAGACAAGTTAGGAATGATTCAGTCACATGATGACACCCTGGTGGTAACCTTGTGGATAGAAGGGTTCGATGTCAAGAGGGTACTGGTTGATCAAGGCAGTAAGGTAAAGATTATGTACCCTGACCTATTTAAAGCTCTAAGACTTAAACTTGAAGATTTGGACCAGTATGATGCTTCATTAATCGGGTTCGATGGGAACATCACTATTCCAAAGGGACGATTTGATTGCTTGGGCAAACTAGGGATAAGGTGGTAAGCGTGGATTTCATAGTGATGGATACTTTTTTGCCATACATTGCCATCCTGGCCAGGCCGTGGCTATATGCTATAAGGGCGGTCTTATCCATGTTACATGTTAAGGTAAAATATCCTACCAACGAGGGAGTGGCTGAGCTGGTGGGATGCCAATCAATGGCTAGACAATGTATGGTAGCGACTATTAGTCACCGTGTTGTTGAAATTGGCTCCTTAGAAGTGACGCCGACATTGTAGAAATCATAGCTCGGGTCACTTGCCTCCTCGAATAGTCTAGTATCGTGTGAGGAATTAGAAAAGGTCATTATTGAAGAGGATGTAGATAGGTACTTTCAATTCGGGATTTAGCTCCCACTAAAGGATAAAAAGTAGCTTGTAGATTTTCTGAAGGATAATTTGGATGTTTTGCATGGAGTGCGTACAAAGCACTTGGGGTTGATCCCGAGTTTATCTACCACCATTTAAATGTTAACCCCAAGGCTATCCCGAAGAAACAACCACCTCGGCGTTTGTCTAAAGAACATGCCGAGTCTATAAAGGACGAGGTATGTAATCTTAAGCAAGTTGGAGCAATCAAAAAGGTAAAGAAGAGATTGGGGAAATGGAAGGTGTGCATGGATTTTATAGATCTTAATAAAGCTTGTCCAAAGGATCCCTTTCCTATCCCGAGAATAGATCAGTTGGTTGATGCAACGTATGGACATCCTAGGATGAGTTTCCAAAATGCTTTTCAAGGCTATCACCAAATCCCTTTGGCGTTGCCAGACCAAGAGAAAACAGCCTTCCTCACTCCGATAGGAAATTATCATTATAGAGTATTGCCATTCGAGTTAAAAATGTTGGGTCCACATACCAAAGAATGGTGACTAGAATGTTTGAGAGCTAGTTGGGAAAGAACGTGGAGGCATACATCAATGATATGGTAGTAAAAAGTAAAGAAGAGTCCGAGCATCTGACAGACCTTGGAGAAATTTTTGCAATCCTGAGAAAGCACAAGTTATGTTTAAATGCTTCTAAATGATCCTTTGGCGTAAGGTTCGGAAAGTTTTGGGCTACATGATCACCCATCAAGGGATTGAGATAAATCCCAATCAAATTAAGGCTATTCATGATTTGCATCCACCTTGGAACCCGAAGGAAGTTCAGCGCCTCACTGGGATGATAGCAGCTTTGAACAAGTTTATATCAAGGTCCGCTGAATGGTGTAGACCATTCTTTCAACTGTCGCATAAATGGAAGGATTTTTCATGGTCCGAGGAGTGTGATAAGGGTTTTGAGGAGTTGAAAGCATATCTGGCTCATCCACCGGTCTTGTCCAGGCTAGAAAAAGAGGAAGTTTTGCATGCATATGTGACTGTAGCCCATCACGCAGTGAGTTTGGTCTTGATACGGGTGGATGAAGGAATTCAAAAACCGGTGTACTATGTTAGCAAATCCCTCTAAGAGGCCGAGGTCAAATATCTCCACCTGGAGAAGGCAATTCTTGCTATCATCCACGCCACCAAGAAGCTACCCCACTACTTCCAAGCCCACACGGTGATTGTCCTGAGTCAATTCCCCTTACAAGCATTGCTCCGAAGATCGAATTATACAGGAAGAGTAGCAAAATAGGGAACTATGCTCGGTGCATTTGATATTAAGTATCTGCCTTAAACGGCTATGAAAGGACAAATTTTGGCGGATCTGGTAGCAGAGTTCACTGAAGAACTGGGTGACTCAGAAGAGATGGGAAAGCTCGAGGAGGTGGTGAGAGTGGGTTCAGTGGTAGTTAAGCAGCAAGCATAGTAGCTATTTATGGATGGCGCGGCCAACCAAAAGGGGGCCAGGGTTAGGAATTGTGATGATTTCACCATATGGCATTACTTTAGAAAAATCTCTGAGACTTAGCTTTTCAGCCACAAATAACGAGGCAGAATACAAAGCTTTACTGTTAGAGTTTATAGCTATGAAAAAACTTGGAGGTAGGATTATCAAGGCATATTGTGATTCAAGACTTATAGTTGGACAAGTTTAGGGTGATTTCGAAGCAAAAGACCCGAGGATGCTATGGTACTTGAATCAAGTTAAACAATTGTCAGGGGTCTTTCATTCTTTTACACTTGAATAGGTCCCTCAAAGTAAAAATTCTCATGCTAATTTGCTTGCCACTCTAGCTACTATTAGTAGGGAGAGTCTCCCTAGGATTATACTTGTGGAGGATTATGCATTACCTGCCTACAATATACAGGTTCCAGTAGGAGTTAACTTTACATGAGTGAGCCCTTGTTGGATGGATCCATTGGTTGCATTTCTTACAAGTGGAGTTTTACCCGAGGACAAAACCAAGGCAAAGAGAATTCGTAGGAAGGCACCGAGGTTTTGGTTATCCAAGAATCAGAAACTATACAAACACTTGTATTCGGGACCATACCTGTTGTATATCCATCCTGAAGTAGTGGAGATACGAGAGTTGTAGGCAAATTGACCTCGGAAAGTATACACTTAATCCATGCTTGTACTACACAACCATAGTTGGCGAGGGCACCGAGGACGTCTGCCTAACCTCGGAAGGACGAGGGGCAGAGTCAAAGGAGGCAAGGGGCAATTCGAGAGGAACAAAGGTAACTAGGTATTAAACAAGGAAGAGTAGTAAAAGGAAGGACAAAGTGGCCATCTCCTCCACATTAAATGCACTGCAACCACTTAGCTGGCCGCATTAATGGGGAAATGACCCTGAATAGTGTTCTCATAGCTAATGTCTTAGTGTAGAAACCTTCTAGCAGGATCTTGATGGGACAAGTATCAAGTTAGTTTGATCATGACCTTCCAAATGTAAGATTCAGATGCATCTTGGCTAAATTATATAAATCCAATAAATACTCGGATCAAGGGGGTGGTAAAAAAATGGGGAGAAAGAAAAAGCAAGAGTATTCATCCATTTGTAACATCATCCTCGGGTCAAGCAATTTCCTACTGAATATTAATTGCTACACTAGAAGTTTTGATTTGACTTAGAATGGGTACTTAAAGGTTGATACTACATCCCACTACAAATGAATTGTGTGAGCAAATAGTAACAGTATCAAGCCCGAAATTCGTTCTTACTCTTTTGCTTGCCATATATATATATATATATATATTAGGTCATATTTACTGATCAATATGATTCAAATGAAATCAGTCATTATCAAAAATGCGTTTTGTCAAAAGATTAGCTAACTACATAAAATAATAACATATGTTCTTAACAAGTGAAACACATATGTCCTAACAATACCCATTAAAATATTGTGTGAATTTTTGGTAACATGATCACTTTTGCTCTATTCCAAGGCCAAGTTTGTTAACCATTGTGACAATTGCTTTATTGCTACCTAAATTATTAACAATAATCTATTTCTCAACGAGCAACTCCATATCTTCTGTAGTGTTGATAAGAAAATCCAATAGCACCATATAATTGACATCATAATTAATGGTTTTGGATTACGTTCTAAACCAAAACTTGAAACTCTATCATTATTGAAAAGTCAAGCATCAACCTCATTATAAAATCTTTTATTTTTATTACCCTACAAATTAAATTCAAAAAATAGCAATTTAATGAAGCCATACAAGATAATTTATTCAAAATTACAAATCCAGATGGGTCACAACAACCTGTCCGATTGCTCTGGTTGCGAAAAGATCGTCTGGTTTTACTGGGTTTATTGCATAAGTAATCCAACTAAACAACCAAACCGGCTAAAATATATACCAATTCACCAGGTTATTGGTTCAATTGGCTTAGTCCGCTTAGGCTTAATAATTATTGAAAGCTTTAGATTATAGTTTATAATAATAATATATTTTTTTATTTGTAAGCTTAATTAGGCCATTATATTTTAGGTTTAGTTGTTTCTAGATTGTAGTTGTACATTGTGTACAAGTGTTGCTAACCATGGTAATAATATTATGCCATTTTCACAATTCACATGGTACCAGAGCCTCTATTACGCCATCAAGCCAAAATTTTCAATCTGTTGAACAAGGACATCACGCCATAACGGACAAGCCTTCAGGTTCGACATTTCTGAATTCTGATAGAAGGAAAAAAGTAAAACACTTATAAGAAATCCTACTCCTTGGTAGTAGAGTAGATTTCTTACTTTGTTTTATTAAAAGAAAAAATGTTTCTTACTTTCTTCTGCTAACTCAAAATTTCGGATAGAAATAGGAGAAGTTATACTGGGATTGGTTATAAAAACAAGGGTAAAATTACAAAAATCTTCTTTGAGATTTGGAAGAATAATGCTATTAGGTTCTAAAGATTTAGAATTAAATGTTTAAAATCATATTTTGTATGTGTTGGCAAACCGAGAACAAAACATGTCTAGTTTATGTGTTAGGCAATGCTTAAAGGTATAGGTTTCAAGCTTCAAATTCGAGTTGACTGCAGAAAAGGGAAGTCACATTCTGCCAAGCTCGATCGATCGAGAATTAGGCTCGAATGTTCGAGAATCGCAGAAAAAGGAATTTTGCAAAGTTTCAAATCAGACCCAAACCCGCGAAAACGTTTAGGGTTTCATTCTAACTTGTCCACATATAAAAGGGAAACCCTAACTACATTTTTCAGACTTGTGGAAGACTTATGTGTTATTCTTTGTGAGATCTAAGAGGTTATGTATATTCTAACTACACAAGAATCTACCGGAGCAAGATTTATAATCAAGCGGTGGTAGAACCTAGTTGCTGCTACAAGATCTTTCTTTTTTTTTTTTTTTTTTGAGAAACCAGCCTATAAGACTGGGCTATTATTGAATAGAATAAAAACAACAGTTCAGTGAACATCAAACATAAGCAAGGACACTATGTCATCAGGTGGACAGTTCAACCAGACCTAAGCACTCCTAAAAGCTTTTGCTTTTTTTGCAATAGCATCAGCCACACAATTACAAACTCGATTAGTATGGGCAAAAACACACAACTCAAAAACCAAAGCTTGACTGCGGATGTCTTCTATGACGACACCATAAGATGAAAGACCAGCATTGTTTTGGTTTAAAGCATTGATAACCATAGCTAAGTCCGCTTCAAAAATCACTCTATGTACTCCAATTTCTGCAACAAATTCAACAGCTTTCCAGCACGCTAGAGCTTCCATTTCAGCAACCGAGTGAGTCAGCGACATTGGGGAAGATAGTGCACCAACAAACTTGCCTCTCCAGTCCCTAACAATGACACCAATACCAGCCAAATGTGCCTCCCTGAACACTGCAGCATCGAAGTTGACTTTTTGATAGTGTAAGTCAGGTTTGGTCCAATGTTGCAATGTAAGGGGTGGTGGGATGACCGGTTCAATTTGCTGGGCTGCCAGGAAATCTTGCAGCAAGTTTCCTACTGTTGATAGAATCTGGTCCATAGCTTGCACAGGTCTACTGAAGTGAATGGCGTTTCGCCGGTTCCACAGTAGCGAAGCTGCAATAGAAAACACCTCTTTTCTATAGTCATCTGTGACCTGCAAAAAAAGGGAGAGTAAGTCGCTAGAACTTTGGGGTCAGGGGAGATTGGCTTGGCTAAAGCAATGGGATGAGCTCCAAATGGTCTCCACTTCTCTGCATAACTAGATAGCATGCAACGGGTCTTCTGGGTAAAGGTTGCAAAGCTCACACTGCTTAGAAGGTGTGATTTTTCTCCAGAATAGATTACTCATAGTAGGAAGAGCGTTATTACACGCCCGCCAAATGAAATGCTTAAACTTGTTAGAAACCTGAAGCCCCCATACTGCCTTCCAAAACTGTTTCTGAGCAGACCGATTTGAAGTTTCTGCTTGGTTGTCTTCCACCCCAAAGGCTAGGAATTTATAAGCACTACTTGTACTAAAAACACTTGAAGGAGTATAGCCCCATGAAATTTTGTCTGGAGGACAACAGCGACTCAGAGGAATACCCAATATGGCAGCTAATTCTTGCGGCAAGAATAGTTGATTAACACGGTCAGCTCTCTACACTCCCAACCCGAATTTATCAGAGTTTGAACCTTTGTCTCGGCTGCAACAGTGGGCAAAGGGGATATAATGGGACTCTTGGGGCTACTCGACAACCACCTATCCTCCTTAATTCGAACGTTCTGCCCATTCCCTATACGCCACACCATCCCCTTCCGAATCACATCTCTTGCACTAAAGATACTTTTCCAAGCATATGACCCCGTGTTCGAATCCTTCGCCTCCAAGATTGAGCAAGTTGGGAAAAATCTTGCTTGAAATACTCGATAACAAAGGGAATTGGGGTTATTTATCATCCTCTATACTTGCTTGGCCAACAACGCATCATTGAATTTTTCTATCTCCTTAAACTCCATGCCACCCCTATCCTTATCTTGACAAAGTTTCTTCCAATGGACCCAATGAACCTTCCTACAACCATCCCCATATCCCCCCTAAAACTTACGAGTAAAAACCTCCAAATCTTTTATCAAGCCTTTAGGGAGCTTGAAACAATTCATGGTATATGTAGGAATGGCCTGGATCACTGCCTTTATAAGAACTTCCCTTGCGGCTTGAGATAAGAGTTTTTCCTTCCAACCCTGTAATTTCTTCCAAACTCTTTCCTTGATGTAGACAAAGCTTTTTTTCTTAGCCCGACCAACAAGAGCTGGCAACCCCAAGTATTTCTCATACTGACGAATAGCCGGAACCCCCAATAGAGCTTGGATTCGAAACTTCACTTGGGCTTAAGTATTTGAGCTGAAAAAAATATTGGTCTTCTCTTGATTAATTTTTTGCCTCGAACCCCTCTCATAGACAGCCAATACATCCAATATTCTTTGACACTCGGCTTTTGTAGCACGGCAAAAAAGCACATTGTCATCTGTAAAAAATAAATGGGAAACCTGAGGCCCATTTCTACAGATTGCCACACCTCTAATATCATCATTAGCTTCAACTTTTTGGAGTAAACTCTGTAAACCCAAGGCACATAATAAGAATAAATAGTGTGATAATGGATCACCTTGGCGTAAACCTCTTGAAGGTTTGATGCTACCCACAGGCTACCCATTTAAAAGAACCGAGTAGGAGACCGTTTTCATGCATGACATTATAATTCGGATCATCTTTTCATCAAGCCCCAGGTGATGCATAATTTTCTCCAAGAATTCTCATTCAACTCGGTCGTAGGCTTTGCTCATATCAAGCTTGAGAGTCATATACCCCAATTTACCGGTTGTCTTTCTTTTGAGATAATGCAAGGTTTCAAAAGCTACAAGGATATTATCAGAGATGAGACGCCCTGACAAGAAAGCACTCTAAGAATCTGGAATAGTTTGGATTAAAAACTTCTTCAAACGGTTAGCAACCACTTTAGCAATAAGTTTATAAATAATATTACAAAAACTTATAGGTCTAAAGTCAGCCACCTTTTTTGGATCTTTAATTTTAGGGATAATAGCAATATATGTGGTATTTAGAGATTCAGGAATGATACCTGAATTCAAAGCATTAAGCACAACCTCTGTAACATCTTTACCCACAATATGCCATAAAGATTTATAAAATATAGGTGACATACCATCAGGGCCCGGAGACGTGAGTGGGGCCATTTGTTTGAGAGCTTGAAACACCTCATCTGCATGAAAATCACTGGCAACTCCCACATTATCTTCTGTCGTGATAGTGTGAAGAACACCATCGAGAATTTCCTCAAAACCCGAAGGATTTGAGGAAGTAAAAATGCCCTCAAAATACCTCTCAACCACCTTACCCATTGCTGCCTCCTCTTCAATCCAAACTCCATTCTCATCTTCTAAACCCAATATGTGGTTTCGTCTATTCCTTTGGTTAGCTCGGCAATGGAAATATTTAGTGTTGCTATCACCCTCTTTCAGCCAAGCATTCCTAGACCTTTGCTTCCACATCACCTCCTCCTTGGTTTTTAGTTGTTGAATTTCCACTCTAAGAGCTAGAAGCCGAGTAGGTTGCTGCCTATAACCATCAGATTCCTCTAAGGATTTTAAGTCAGCCAATTTCCTTTGCAGCAAATTACGAACATGGCCAAAGGACTTACGGTTCCACTCTCTAAGGTTGTCTTGGCAAGCATAAATCTTTCTATTAAAACTCCAAGCCGAACCGCCCACTGAGTCATCTCCCCATGCATCTTTAACCACACCTTCACAAGAATTATCTTTCAACCACATAGTCTCAAAACGAAAGGGACGACCCTTGCTGCAATTAATTAGTAAATGATTAAGGCATGTCAGCTTGTTTTTAGGTTCTTGAACTAGTAAACATATTAAAGAACTAGAACAAAATATGTCCTATAACATCTGCTTTCATATTCTTTTCTGCAAATAATGAGTTAATGATTAAGACATGCCTGTTGTTGGTTTTTATGTTTCTATGTTTTGAACTACATATTAATATTATTAACGCACATCATAAACCTTAAAATTGCTAAATGATTAAGTTACCCACTATTGCTGCATTTGGGGCAAGGTGAGTAGGCCTCATTGTAACAGTGGCATTCGCGCAAGTTCAAGTTCAAACTCCCTCCTATATCCAATTTCATGTCATCTGAAACAAAGATCCAATCCGACAAGTCAAAGATGGATGCTGGCCCAAACTTCTGATTACAAAAAGCCCAAGCAACCAAATTGTGAACTAAAGAATTTACATTCCTACTAATAAGAGAGAGAGAGAGAGAGAGAGACCAGTAGTTAAGTTTTCAAAAACAAAAGCTTTATATCTATTCAATGACTGAGGAGATGACCCAATAAGGCTTTTCTTCATTCTCTTTCAGAACATTTGCAGCATCCTCTTCCAAAATAATATTTGAGAAATTTTATCGTTTGATTAGTCAAATTTGACAGTCTCAAGTTAAACTTCGTTAAGGCCCAATTTTAAGTAACGTGTATAGCCGAACTTTGAGAGGCCCAATTTTAAATTTGGAAGAACTAGAAGTTGCATGTACTAAGTTGAGAGGTGAAGAAAATCACAGGTACAACTACAAAACCAAAAACCAAAAAAAAGACAAAAGAGAAATGGTACCTGTTAAAAAGAGTAAAACTAAAAATGTGGAGGGCAAATTCCATTAATTTAGGCTTTACTATAGTAAAAAAATTTTTGGGCCAGCATCCTCTCAAACACCTAATTGTATGTTTACAACATTGTGATTAGCTTTAATTTGAATCACCATTAAAATTATTTTTTTTTACTCACCAATAATAATAATTAATAATAATTTTACTAATTAAAATTTATTATAAAAATATTATTAACATAGCATTTCTCAAATTATAAACATAGCATATGTGCTGCAGCTTGAGCGTTCACATTGGGTTTTGTAAATGCCATATGTTAGTAATATTTAGCATCAAAGTCCTTTACTCCCCGTTATCCGGTTTCCTAATTGTAAAATTTTTACAAAATTGCTATAGTACTGTCTTACTTTTATGACGGTACTGTAGCATCTTGGATAAATATTATATTATTTTCTCTCTCTCTCTCTCTCTCTCTTTCTCTCTTAGCCACCCAGTTCTCTTCTTCTTCTTCTTCTTCTTCTTCTTCTCCTCCTATGATTCTCTCTATTTCTTCATCCTCACTCCCTCTATCACATCTCTCTCTCGTGCAAAGCATGCCATCGAAGCTGGGTTGGATTCGGAGTGGTCACGGCGTGGATCAGCATGGCGTGGCATGTCAAGGTGGCGTGTGACGTGGTGAGACCGGCGTTGTGTGCCTCACGGTGGTGGTGGTGGGGGCTATGATGGTGGGTTTTGGTTCCAGTGTGGTGGCAGAGGTTTCTGATAGGTTTGATTTCTTGTGGGTTTTTATGTGAATTTTTCTTTGATTTTTTGTGAGTTTTGTTGGGAATTCAACCAAAATTCCAACTTGTGAGAAACAAAAAAAAATTAGAGAAAACACACGTCAAAGAAAAACAATCACACGCATAAGATAATATTTACGTGGTTCAGCAATTTGCCTACGTCCACGGAGTTGCAGGGATTTCACTATTATCAGGGAAAAATACAAAATGCGGCTACAATGTTTTTTTTCTCTCTCTAAAAAACACAACAACAGTAGTATTCACAAACCCTAATCACAAAAGCGGCTTTTATATCCTGCTTACAGGGTTACAATGGGCTACAAAACGGGTCAAAAATAAACTAGGCTCCACAAAGCCCAACAAATCTCCCACTTGGAGACTAGTTCAATCACCAACATCAGCCGCTATCCTCCAAAAGCAATCACTCATCCCTGCAACTCATCCTCCTGTCCTCAAGCTAGAAGGCCAACTGAAGCTGCACACAGCTTTAGCTTTTCAATAGTGACACCCTTAGTCAACATGTCTGCCGGGTTCTTAGATCCACATATCTTCTCAAGTATTACCAGCTTATCTTCAACAAGGTATCAGATAAAGTGGTATTTTGTCTGTATATGTTTTGACTTTGAATGAAAAGCCGAATTTTTAGCAAGAAAAATAGCACTCTAACTGTCACTGTGTAGAATGCCCATCTCGTGCTTCTTACCCAATTCATCTAAGAAATCATGTAGCCAAATCATCTCCTTTCCAGTTTCAGTTGCTGCAACATACTCAGTTTCTGTAGTAGACAAAGTAACAACCTTTTGTAGATTTGAAGCTCATGATATAGCTGTACCACCTAGAGTAAATACAAACTCAGTAGTACTCTTTCTACTATCAATATCACCAGCAAAATCAGCATCTACATAACCCTGCAGCTTCAAACTTGCACCTGTGAAGTAAAGACATGTATCTGATGAACCCTTTAGATATCTCAGAATCCACTTGACTGCCTCTTAATGCTGCTTTCCAGGCCTACTCATGAATCTGCTTACAACTCCCACTACATGTGCAATGTCTGGCCTTGTACACACCATAATATACATCAAGCTGCCAATGTCTGGTCCCTTTCTTCTTCTGTCTTCAGTGACTGTTCTTTGCTCAGTTTGAAATGACTACCCAAAGGTGTGCTCACTGGTTTAGATTCATTCATGTTGAACCTGCTGAGAACTTTCTTCACATACTCTGACTGTGAAAGCTTCAATGTATCATTAGCCTTGTCTCTAATGATTCTCATACCAAGGATTTGCTTTGCAGCTCCTAAATCCTTCATTGCAAACTGTTTTGACAATTGCTTCTTTAGATTATTAATCTCCTCAATGCTAGACCCTGCAATGAGCATATCATCCATATATAATAGTAAAATGATATAAGAATTGTCAAAGAATTTAACATAGCAACAATGATCAGCTTCACATCTCTTGAACCCAATTTTATGCATAAAACTGTCAAATTTCTTGTACCACTGTCTAGGAGCTTGTTTTAGGCCATACAAGCTCTTTCTCAGTTTGCAGACTAGATTCTCTTGTCCCTGAACAATGAACCCTTCTAACTGAATCATGTAAAGGTCTTCCTCCAAGTCACCATGAAGGAATGCCGTCTTCACATCTAACTGCTCAAGATGTAAATTTTCTGCAGCCACCATTCCCAGCACCAGTCTAATTGTTGACATCTTCACAACTGGAGAAAATATCTCTGTGTAGTCAATGCCTTCCTTCTGCTGGAACCCTTTAACAACTAATCTGGCCTTGTAACGTTTGCTACCATTATACTCATTCTTTATTCTGTATACCCACTTGTTGTGCAAAACCTTCTTTCCTACTGGCAATTTAGTCAGTTCCCATGTCTGATTCCCCAACAAGGAATTCATCTCATCCTTCATGGCTAACTCCCACTTACTTGAATTTTCATCTTGCAAGGCTTCATTATAACACTCTGGCTCACCACCATCAGTCAATAGTAGATAATTTAAAGTGGGTGAATAATGCTGTGGAGGTCTAATGTTCCTGGAAGATCTGCGGACTTCAGCTACAGGTGTACTCTGATCTACCTGTGAATCTACATTCTCCTTATTTTCTTCACCCCTTTTTTGGACAGTACTTTCAGTCAATCCATCTAAGTTAACAAACTCAGATTTCTTTTGATCTATCTCTGCAATATCTGAGATTACAGTTGACCTGTCCTTGTACATAACCTCTTCATTAAATATCACATTTCTACTTCTGATGATTTTCCTGTTTTGTTCATTCCAAAACCTATAGCCAAATTTCTCATCACCATAGCCAATGAAAAAACATATTTTAGACTTAGCATCAAGTTTACTACGAGCATCAGAATCAATATGAACCACGTGTCAACCCCGCACGCACATCCATGGGAACTCCGCACATCCATGTCCATGGGAACTCTGCACGTCCATGTCCATGGGAACCTCGCACCTCATCATTGTTTAGCACCATTTGCAATATTCCTTTGTTAGGCTTTTCTTTTCTCCAGGATTTTTGTGTGTGGGCCATTGAGGCTTTCTCTATCACCGCTGGGTAGGGACCATGAACACCTCACCACCTTCGCCGCACACCACCATGGGCTCTGATACCACTTGTTGGGGAGATAAACACATTGGGAAGCTTACTTGAGTAATTAATATGAACATAAGAGACACAACCAAAAACTTTCAAATGGGAAAACTTTACCTCCTTACCGCTCCAAACCTCCTCAGTAAGTCTGAACTCCATAGGAACTGATGGTCATCGGTTTATCAGGTAAGCTGCAGTACTAACAGCATCAGCCCAGAAAGTTTTTGGTAGTCCAGCATGCAACCTCATACTTCTAGCACGCTCATTAAGAGTTCTGTTCATGCACTCAGCCACACCATTCTGCTATGGTGTCCCAAGAATGGTCTTCTCCATCCTAATTCCCTGTGCAGCACAATACTCACTGAACCCTCCATCTATGTACTCTCCTCTATTATCTGACTTCAAACATTTTACTTTCAAACCTGTTTCTGTCTCAACCATAGCCTTCCACTTCTTAAAAGTTTCAAAGACGTCAGATTTATTTTTCAGAAAATAAACTCATACCTTTCTACTTGAGTCATCAATGAAAGTGATGTAGTACCTTGAACCTCCAATGGATGCAACCGGAGAAGGCCCCCACAAATCAGTGTGTACTAACTCCAATTTTTCTGCCTTCGGTGTCCTACCAGTTTTCAAGAAGCTTACCTTTTTCTGCTTTCCTAAGATGCAGCTTTCACACATGTCAAAATCAATTGACTTCAATTCTGGTAGTTTTCCTTTTGATAGCAGCATTTTCATCCCTTTCTCACTCATGTGACCAAGTCTACGGTGCCATAAGCTTGTATCAGTACTTGCATCAGCAACTGCAATTGTGTCTCTTGGACTTGAGGTCATATATAAAGTACCAGTCTTCTTTCCACGAGCCAATACTCTAGCTCCCTTTGTAACCTTCCAAGTACCACCAACAAATAGTATTGCATGCCCTTCATCATCAAGTTGTCCAACAGAAATCAGATTCCTCCTCAGGTCAGGAATATGTCGAACCTTCTCCAGTAACCAAACAGACCCATTGGGTAACAATATCCGGACATCTCCCATACCCACAACATCCAGGGCTGAACCATCAGCCAAATACACCTTACCAAAATCACTTATAGCATAGTTCTGTATGATTTTTCGGTGTGGAGTGGTATGAAACGAGGCTCCTGAATTCAAAACCTAATCATCAAGTGGACTGTCTACTGCAAGAAGTAATGCATCATGTACCTCTTCTGTTACAACATTAGCAGAATCATCTTCATTCTTCTTCTTAGGACTTTTGCATTGGTTCCTAAAGTGACCTATTTTCCCACAATTTCAGCATTGTACTTGTTGGCCTGATCTAGACTTACTTCTGTTCCGATTAGAATTTCTGGATTTTGATTTGCCCCGATTTGAATTTCTGTTATTACATCTGCCTCTTGTCTCAAGGTTTAGGGCAGAACCAGATCCTGAGGTTTCACCTGCATCTCTTCTGCGAATCTCCTCAGCCAGAATTAAATCTCTTATATCATTATACTTGAGTTTTTCCTTTCCTGTAGAATTGCTTACTGTCATCCTCATTGCCTCCCAACTGTTTGGCAAAGAAGCCAAGACGATCAGAGCACGAATCTCATCATCAAAATCAATTTCTACAGACGACAATTGATTTGTGATAGTGTTAAATTCATTCAGATGTTGTGCTACTGATACATTCTCTGCCATCTTCAGATTGAACAGTTTCTTCATCAGATGCACCTTGTTGTTTGCTGACGGCTTTTCATACATACCAGACAAAGCCTTCATCAGATCTGCTGTGGTCTTCTCCTTTACAACATTGTCTACAACAGACCTAGACAGAGTTAACCTGATAACTCCCAGTACCTGTCTGTCAAGAAGAGCCCATTCCTCAGCCTTCATCGCCTCAGGTTTTGTCCCCAAAAGAGGCAGGTGCAATTTCCTCCCATAGAGATAATCTTCAATCTGCATCCTCCAATACGCAAAGTCTGTGCCATCAAACTTTTCTATTCCAGACGTCTTTCCTGCTTCCTCTGCCATTGCTCCCACTCAAACCTAACCCTAGGCTCTGACACCAGTTGTTGGGAATTCAACCAAAATTCCAACTTGTGAGAAACAAAACAAAAAAAAATTAGAGAAAACACACGTCAAAGAAAAACAATCACACACACAAGACAGTATTTACGTGGTTCGGCAATTTGCCTACGTCCACGGAGTTGCAAGGATTTCACTATTATCAGGGAAAAATACAAAGTGCAGCTACAATGTTTTTTTTCTCTCTCTAAAAAACACAACAACAGTAGTAGTCACAAACCCTAATCACAAAATCGGCTTTTATATCCTGCTTACAGAGTTACAATGGGCTACAAAACGGGCCAAAAATAAACTAAACTCCACAAAACCCAACAGGTTTTTGTCCATTGTGGTGGTGGGTGTTTTGTTGCAGTGGTGGTGGTAGATTTTTATTTGATTTTTTGTGTTGTTGTTGTGGTGGTGGTGAATTTTTCGTTGATTTTTTGTGTTGTTGTGTTTCTGTGGTGGTGGTGGATTGTTTGTGTTGCCATGGATGTTTTTTGTGTTGCTGTGGTGGTGGTAGATTATTTGATTTCTTTGATTTTTTGTGTTTTTGTGGGTTTCTTGTGGCAGAGGTGGTGGTGATGGGTGGTTGAAAGGGAGATAGTGAGGAAAAGATAAACAGATTGATGGAGGAGAAGGGAGTAAGAGAGATTGGATTATATTATTTTATTATGTAGTATATATTATTTTAATGAGTTGAATAGGAAAATAAAAGTTGGGATGTTGAGTGTGTTGTACAATGATATGGTATAAATGATAAAGTATGTTTTAAGATGGTAAAATAAAATTTTTTGTAAGAACCAGATATGAATGCTCTATACAAGTAGTTACCCAAAGCAAAAAGGTCAAGCTGTTTCTTAATCCCAGAAAATAAAAAAATAAAAATAGAAAGTAAAGCGTTCCAATTTAAAAGTACGACCGTGTTTTTTGTGTGCTTGACCAGTTGACTCAGCTTAACTGCATGTGTGGTTCTTTCAGCCTAGGTTTCTTTTCTTTTCTTTTTAAGGAAAGTTTAAGGACTTTTAATGATATGTGTAATATGTTATGTGTAACAATTTTTACCTTTTTATAAATTTATTGTGAATTTTTTTTTATGCGTAGAAGAACTCCAGTCTGGTTAGAGTCCTTTATCCCATGCGGAAGAAGAAATTGATAAAAGTCGATGAAATTGGATATGAAAAACCCCATGTCCACAAAAAATTCAAATTTTTATATGGAAATGCACCAATAATAAATTACTAACACGTTCCTTTATTGCTCACCACAAACATGGTATTAGCTCTAAGTGTCTTTGATGTCTAAATCTTGAAAGCACTTTATATTTCATTTGAGACTACCCTTGGGCAAAGGAATTCTGGATTGTTTTCTTGCGACAACGAAATATCTTTTTTCCGTAAATCGCTAGTAGAATGGTTACACGAAAATTTAACTAATATATCTCCAAGCTCTTTTCAAATAAGACCTTGAAATATTCTATTTGTTTGTGGAATTTGACAACTTTGGCTATCTAGGAATAATAGGATATTCAATCCTCCTTCTAAAACACAAAACAAGCTAATGAACAAAACTTTACATTTAGCCGCAGAATCTTATCATCTTGCATACAAGAGAAAAACAAAATGAACAAAAGCCACTAAAATAATATCTTGGCATCCTTCTGATATAGAACAGAAAGCACATGCATTACTGGAACAATAGGAGTGCAGGAAGTCACAACATAAGATCAAAGGGGGTGCCAGTATTGAATCTATTGATGACAAGAATAATAAGAAGCTACAATAATTTTATTTTAAAAACTATAATGCCATGCGTGCTTATGAATTGTGATGGTTCTAGAAACGTGTCAAGAACAACTTTAAACGTAGAGGTTAATTGGTTCTAGAAATTCCTTGACTTTATTCTTGCAACTTGTAAAGCAATCGGTATATTGACACAATAATTTCCATGTCATTTTTTAATGGGTATTTAAAAGTCTAGAACACCAGACTTTGTCTAGGCAGGATGGGTGCCTAACACCTTCCTATCTTGTAACCTAGCCTCCAAATTTGAGAATCTTAGGTTCGTAGAAGTGTGTTTCTTTTCTTTTTTTTTCGTAGATTGTAACTAGGAAACAAGGCCTTATAAATTTTTACTAGATTGTAACTAGAAAACAAAGTCATGTAAAATTCTTTCTATCAAGATGTAATTATTTCCAATTAATGAGAATGTGTATTATTCTAGACATGTTGTAACTTGTATAGTTTTCTTATTTTACTTATAAAATAAGTGGCAACTTCATATGATCCTAAAAAGGGAAGGTGCCAATGCCTAAACCATTTTCTGAGAGCAACCAAATTTCACGGTCTCTCACAATGGTCTAATGTGAAGCTTAGCCTTTGACATCCCCAGCAGAGTCGCCACTGTGAGAGACCGAGAAATATGGTTGCTCTCATAAAAGGGTTTAGGCATTGGCACCTTCCCTTTTCAGGATCATATGGAGTCGCCACTTATTTTATAAGTAAAATAAGAATAAAATAAGAAAGCTATACAAATTACAACATGTCTTGAATAATACACATTCTCATTAATTGGAAACAATTACATCTTGGTAGAAAGAACTTTACATGGCTTTGTTTCCTAGTTACAATCTAGTAACAAAAAATACAATGCCTTGTTTTCTAGTTACAATCTACCCAAAATAAAATAAGATACTAAATCTACTAACCTAAGATTCTAGACCCTCAAAAAAAAAAAAAACTAACCTAAGATTCTAAGGTTTGGGAGATACGTTACAGGATGGGAAGGTGTGAGGCACCTATACAAGAGATGCCTATTTAAATTCTATAGGTATTCAATTCGGACAATTAATTGTAATTTAATCACATAAGTCTAGAAACCGACTAGGTTTTAGTGTCATAAATTCTTGTTGCTGGTATGATATATGATATGGTCTAACTATTGACCATCCAACTTTCATCTACTGGCTGTACGTTATAATGGTAAGCTTGGCTTCTTCCCAAAAAAAAAAAAAAAAAACCTTCTAAAAAAATAAAGGAAAAAAAGTAGTGAAAAGAAAATATCCACTTAACAATTTTATTAAGAAAATATCTTCTTAACAATATATATTATATGCAAGAATTTTAGTGGTCTTTCTTTTACAGGTTCATCAAATAGTGCACCCGATTATTAGAAATATTTTCTCTTAAAAAAATTATTAGGAATATTTGTAAGCTGATTATAAACTACATATTTTTCAAGCACGTAACTCAAGTAGTATGTCCATGCATAATGGATTGCACATGTAACTCAAGTATGTAAAAAATAACGTTTTCAATTACTTTAACGTTAAGAGCTTTATAATTCAATTGATTAGAACATCTTGGGATTTCCAACCTAGGCGTCTAATATATATATGTGTGCATGGCAAACTTGAATTAATATAATTAAACAAATAAACTAGTTCTAACCTTCTCATAAATAAAAATAAAAGCTATTTCTACCCTTTTTACCTTTTTAGTCTGAAGCTCTCTCAATTGAGCTATCCAAGCTAATTAATGCACCAGTTGGGAGCCGAACCCCTTTGCACCATGGAAGGTATCCTGTGAATTAGCAAGAACCTTAATAGTTACCCATCCTAATAATTTGTAAAATTGAGAGCTAGAACCCTTTTAATAACCACAAAAAGAACTCCATTGATGCAAGAACATTAAGAAAAAAAAATGTGTGCATTAAAAAATTGAGGAGAAAAGAAAAAGATTATAACCTCTTTTTTGGGGGTAAGTGATAAATTTAAATAAAATGATAAAAATGCAAGAGATGTGCAATCAAAGAGCAACTATGCAAAATTCACATATCCCTGTTAATACCTTCCGATTGAAACTTTAAACGTGAATCAAACATTGACTGTGTTATCTTGTTGCCTAAAACTTTTAAGAAAATCACAACTTACCCTTGAAATCTATTACCACAAAAATTTGAAATTTTCATATTTTGAATCTATGACATATAGATGGGATCCTATCATTATTATGTCAAAAATTTTGTTGTGGTTAATGATAGTACGAAGTATTCAATGAGGCACTCAAAAAAAAAAAAAAATTGAACCTCCAACATTGTTGAACACTTAATACAAATTATCACAAGAATATGACGAAAAAAAAAAACCATATTTTGTACCAAAACTTAATTACTTGTAAGTTGTATCTATGCTTTTCTCCTCCTTTATCACAGGTTCTCACTCGGAGGAATACACTGAGTTTTGCTTTTTATAATTTCTATTTGGTTTTATTGATTTTTACATTAATGATTATAGAGTTTTGAGTTAAACTCTATCAAATGTGTTGATTTTTTATTTTTACTTTTAAAATTTTTGGATAATTCTAGATAAAAACGCAAGTAGGAAGAACGCGTGCAGTTGCCATGTAGCTTGTACAACTGGTGTGATGGTATTATTACTTTATTAGATAATTAACAACAATTCGGGATGAGTTTCATGCGAATATGCGATCAAGAAAACTACAAATTCCTTCTCACACACACGCAAAAAAAAAAAAAAAAAAAAAAAAACCCTTCAAATATATGAAAGTTTAAAAAATATACGTGAATTAAAAAATGAGAAAAAAATACATTTTATCCAAAACAAATACTAACGCTGCTTTAATGTCTTTACCTTCTTCTCTCAAAACAGTAAATTTGTCTAAAGTTTTGCTAACAACTGAAATTTTGGTGTCTATCCAAAAAATTGATAAGGTATTAAAGTAAAAGTTGATAAAAAATAATTAAACAGTTGTTTCTATCTGAAAACCCTAACAATATTCCTAATTTTCTTCAGAATCATTTTCCAAATCACTAAAATTAACATTTTCTCTTTCCAAAAAAAAAAAATAGAAATTCAAAGAAAGCGTAAAAAAAAAAATCACCACAAATTTGAGGAGCAGGAAAGATGTCCCTACGAAGGAGTCACCAACTAGCAAAATCTTGAACAAATAGTCGCTAAAATTTCTATAAACAAAAAAAAATGAAGAAAATGTATGCACGTGTTGAAAACTGAAAAGGAAAATAAGGAACTCACTATTGGATCATTTGGATGTTTATGGTTCAGATTTGTGGTTTTCACTCTGTTACTTGGTTGCAAATCTATGTAGTTCTTCACTCGGTATCTTTGATGTTTCATGATTGAGATTCGAGGGTTTTGTTTCTTTGATTTTTACCGTATTCGTAGAGTAGTAAAGTGAAAGAATAGTTAAATAAGGGCTCTAGATTTTAGAGTGAGATAAAATTTTTAAATCTTTGTTTTTGATAAGGATATAACTTCTTCTCTTTTTTTTTCTCTCTCTTTTTTTGAGAAAAATAAGGATATAACTTCTTAATCTGTTGAAGTTTTAATGAGTTGTTGGTTTTTTTTTTTTATTTTAAGACAGTAAAAATCATTAGTTGGACCATGGATAGACAAAATTTCTTCATGGTATGGCCAGGCCAATCTAACAAACGAATGGACTACTAATCGTTTTGTTTTTTGTTTTTTGTTTTTTTTTTTTTTTTTGGGAAAACAAAGATATGAAAATAAAACCAAAACGAAAACAAAAAACCATTTTTTTATAGGAAAAAAAATCCAAAGTTAATAAACTTCAATGATAGATTAATCTTAATAGAAGAAAAAAAAAAGGTGAAGAAACAAAAAAGAAAAATTTGTACTTTTCCATCTAAACTATATTTCATTTAATACTTTGCTTCCTAAACTATCGAAATTCACAATTAACCCCCAAAGTTATAACTCTAATTTGTTTTGAAGTTAAGCCTAATTGAGTTCAACATTAAAAGAAAATATCAATTTATCCCTCCCTCCAAAATACATAGTAAACGGTAAATTGGTCTTTTAATACTACATTCCGTTTCACTTGATTGAGAAAATGATGAGAGAAAAAAGGTTTACACAATTTTAGATTAAGGGGCTAATCGTGTGTTCTTGTAGTTCATGTGGTAAGTGTAAAATGAGAAATAATTCACAATAAAAGTGTAATTTTTCCACACACACAAAAAAAAACAATAAGCTTTTATATCTATCCTAAATTGATAAAACTAAAGGAACGGTTGATTAATCAGTAGGGGGAAAAAATAGTTACTAAGAACAAATAACTAATTATTTTATCAAAACAAATGCAACTTGGTGCAGTGGTATATGATATTATGTGATATTGGCATTGCCATTTTAGTATTTCTTTTTTCTTTTTCTTTTTTTGTAATAGAAATGAAAGATTCATAAAACGAAACAAAGGGAGAAAATAGGTTCAGGGGCAGAGAAGCATCATACAAAACAAAGAAACACTATACTGGCAGGTCATGCAATTGTTTCGTTAACTTGATTCAAACAAATTTGGATTTAAATTAATAATTAACACAATTTTTTTTTATCGCATAATAAAAAGTTAAAATTTGCAATTGGAAGTCTCAGGACAAATACAACATCACTGTTGTTGAGAGGCTGAAATGTAATTCATGAAAAATAAATAATAGGACACAGATAAACCTCAAACTGCCGTAGCACTTCGAGAAGAAAGCCCTACTATTACTCGTTAAAAGCTAGTTTTTTCTTTCATTTCTTCTTCAACTTCAACTCTTGGATATATAAAGATTAATTACTAAACATTGTAACAACAACAAAAGCTTCCAAAGATCAACAACATAACAACGTACTTATTCAACTCTTGAGTTGAGTCATCATTAACATCCCAGGTGTCAAATATCTGATACAAACAAGTAGTATATAAAAAGCCAAAGCACACAACACAGAACAGATTGATTACATGATCTACGTCCAGGTTCAACAGACGCAAACACCGATAGTAGCAGATATCTGCAGCTGCAAGGCCATAGCAATGAGAGGATTTTAGCTTTCTGAGCTGCAGGAAGTCTCACCTACTGATGATGATGAGCTATCTTGCCTGAAACGCTTCATCTCCTCATAAGCCCACTCAAGACCAGGGCAGTAATGGAGTGGTGGGTTAAATCTGCTGTCATTCATGTCATCTGGCATGAATGCACCATTCTCTATCAGAAATTTCACAGCTTCCTTCCTCCTTTCTTTCGCAGCGCTGTGAAGTGGTGTCCCTGGGTATAACAAAAACAGGAGTAATAAATATCAACATCTGTATCCAAAAATTAGATTCCTTTTTTTCCCCTTCGCTTACTCATTTAAGCAAAAAGGGAAGGGGAGTACTGAAGGGAAACATCATCTAGTGGGAGAAGATACTTACAGCCACAAGCACCCTTAGTTCTAGCATCAATGTTAGCACCACGCTCTAGCAATTCATCCATAACTTCAAGGTGGCCACCTTGAGCAGCAAGGTGGAGGGGGGTGACCCCTTTTGATTTGGGGCCCCATGTAGCCACATTCACGTCCATCCCTTCATCAAGAAGCCGCTTCACCTATTCCAAGGAAAGGTTATGAGAAAAAAAAAATTCAAATGACGCAAACAAAAACAGCTCATCCTTGAAGCATCACATAACTTTACAATATGAATAAGGATATAGAAAAAAGAAGCATGTCATTGAAGCATCAAGAACTACTTCCTCCTATTCTGTTATCAAGTAATTTACAATATGACAGTGAAAAACATGAATTAATACCCCTCCCCCCTCAACAAAAAACACCAAAAATAAATCAATAAACCACAAACCTACGCCATGTCTTAATCAGGTTACAAATACGTTTCTGTAATGGTTCAAATGGTTGGCTTCTTGGGAAATTAGAGAGATCTTGACTGATTCAAGGTAGCTAGCCTCCAAGAAATGAGAGATTTATAATTGATTAGTTGAAAGTTTTTTTTTTTTTTTTTTTTTTCTATGGATAGGTAATTACATGAATGAATATATAGGTTTAGTTGGGCTTAAAACTGCCTGCAACTCATTGGCTAACTACCCCTTAAGCAACTAATTCATAACTCTATAAACCCTTTCTTGGCTGCTGTATAGGGATGAGACATAGGAATGAAATGGGAGTACTTGGTCAGCCTGTCCACCTTCAGCATCAGAGAAAGGTAACCCCTCTATGAATTCCATGGAAACATCTACTTAAGGATGACTAAGGGATAGGAAACAGCTGTAGGAGAACAGCAAGAGACACGTTATCCAGCTTATTCCTCTTGCATCACACTCTAGTGTATCTTTTTGATACTCCTTTCATGCCATTCCAAAATAAATCCATCTTGGCTCTGTACAAGGACTTTTGGTTACCTGAATGGCCTGCCATGGGTAGTCATGGATGTGTTGTAAAATTTTAGGCTTGAGGGAAAATGATTAACCTAAGTAAATCCTTCCCTTATAAAGGAATGTAATGAAGAAGAGACTAGAGGTTTCTACAAAGATCTATTCTTCCTTCCTTGAGACAGCATCAGACACCTTGTTTTCCTTGCCTCCTTGTTTTCAATCAAGAACATATATCCCATTTTGCTTATCCATTTCAATTGGGCAGGAGTTCATATCTTCTGTTCCCTTAAGGCTTTATTGGTTAGTCTTGAAGATAAATGGCACTAAGTCCAACTCCCATTCATATATTGAAAATGAATTGTTTACCCAGTATTCTTAGATATGCAATAACTAGCATCTAATAAGATCCTCAACGGTGAATATTTTACCTCAAACAACTGTCCACATGCAATTACTGAAGAACCTTCACACTTAAAATATTTCTCCAAGAAAAAGTGATTGTCCTCAAAACACCACAAAATGATCGGACCTCAAACTTCTCACTTTTTGATTTCCCACTTCTCCCTCCATTTCCCCTTTTTTTCACCTCTTACGTCATCTATTTTGTTCACACGCCCTGATCAGCACTGACAATCAAGTTTCAGCACCAAACCCCTTTTATGTCATTGAAAGCCTAAACCTCATAAATTCTCATAGCTGCCACCAAATAACCACTTAATACCTAATCTTGTTGCTGCCAGAAATTTTAGTAAACTTGTTTCATTCAAGAACACCCACTTTTTACACATATATCCTCCTTTTCCCAAACAGTAATTAACCTAAGGACCATAAACCCCTTCCCTACAATTAAAAGCTTCAAACCCTAAAAAGCCCATCACATAAACAATTCTAGGTAGGTTTCTAAATCAGATCTAGTCTATTAGGTAGTAGACTTTAAGGTTTAAAAACTTGTGATATTAGAGTTTGGAACTGCAAGTCTACAGTTTATGAATTGATTATGATTTGAAAATAAAAAATGATTAAAGCCCAAGAAAGCCTTTAAAATAAATATAAAAAGGTTCCAATGTTCTCCAGCAGATCGAGTTTAAGGTTGGTGTTGAAGATTAATTGACAACCGAGAGTTGGCAAATGTTTAGGTATTCAGG
Organism: Quercus ilex subsp. ballota; assembly: GCA_032727855.1. Lineage (NCBI taxonomy): Eukaryota > Viridiplantae > Streptophyta > Magnoliopsida > Fagales > Fagaceae > Quercus > Quercus ilex. Next base: position 1,942,119 of record CM064919.1, read on the forward strand.
GTCATGAAATATGGATGTGAATAATACAATGAAAAGGTGTCAGTGGTGGTGGGGGGGTATAGGGATTTGAAATATTACATAAAGGTAAGCATTCCTAAAATAACCAAAATACCAAACATCACTTGATCAACAAATACACACACACACACACACACACAGAGCGACGTAGGAGAGTTTAAGCTCATTAGTATTTTTATTTTATTTTATTTATATTATGTTTTATTGATTATTATGTCTTTAATATATCAAAAGGTAATGTGTCTAGTATGTGACTTTTAATGAAGGTGGATACTTAGGATTTAATTGTTATATGTAACATGGAAGATTAAGATTATAGTGTATTTTCTTATCATTGTAGGCAGTCTTTTCTGATCTACATGAAATTTCATATTTGAATATTTCCTTTGTTATTTGAACCTAGACATTGATATTTGATTGTTCCAAACTTCAATCCCATTATCTTTTTCTTTTCTTTAATCTTTTTTGTTATGTAAGTTCTTCTAAAACCCTTCTTCTACCCTAGACTTAAGTTCTCCCTACCACATCAAGTGGTATCAAAGCAAGAGATCCTACATTTAGGTGGTCTTGAGGATGCAAACGCTGACATAAAAGACCTCTTTCACGATGCCACTCATAGAACATCCGGCATGTGGCGGATTGAGGATCAGTTGGTGCATGCAGCTGAATAAAAGGATGAAATGACTTCTTTTATAGGCTAGTGGTGAGGCTCCTCGCTAAAATCTTTGTAGTTTCCATAACACACGTCATACAAAAAACTATGGAGTCATCAGAACAATTGCCACCTACTTAGAAACGATGACATATATTGACTTACACTTTTGCTAGAGGTAATGTTCCTCACTAAAATCCTCATAGTATCCGTACACAATATCTAATGAGTCATTAAAACATTTCTTAGTCATTTTGTCGATAAGTCCTACAAAAAGAGAACACTCTGGCATAGGTGGTAATTGTTCACAAAGCATTCTTAGGGCTAGTTTTCTTTCGTTTATATAAATATTATTTCCTCTCACACCCTTCATACATTTTAAAAGTGAAAATTATACCCATATGTTTCTTAACCACGACAACGAGCAACGGTATAGATAGAGTCGGTATTATATACAATCCATGAATAGTTGACTCCAAAAATTAATCATTGCATCATAAAAATAAGGCTAAAATGCAAAACTGACCCTCTAAGTTTCTTCAAATTTCATTTCAGTCCTCTAACTCTGCTTTTATTCATTTCAGTCCTCTAACTTTCAAGTTTATTCAATTAAGGCTTTTCCATTAACTTTTGTTATACGAAGTGGTTAATTTTTCAATTTATAAATTTTTCTTCAAATTTTTTAAATTAAAAAAATTCAATTAATGATTGAATACGGACTGAAATGAAAAAATAAAGTTAGAGAACTGAAATGAAATCTGAAAAAAAGTAAGAAGGTCAGTTTTACATTTTAGCCTAAAAATAAACAAATTAGATATCAAACACAAACTCAAAATCAGAACTTCCATGACCCCCAAAAGGATTGATACCGCAAATACCACTACCACAATCAATCAATTAACAAATTCTTGGCCTAAAATGAAAAATAAAGAAAGAAAGCAAAAAAAAAAAAAAATGAAACCTCTTTGAGATCGCCTTTGCGAGCACCAATATGGAGCAGAGTCCATCCTCGATCATCCCTATCAACACCTCCTCCGGACCTTATGGAGCGACGTCTCGACAAGCTCCGACGAAACAAAGACGTAAGCTCCTGTCGCTGAGGCAGCTCCTCGAGCATATTTACCATACCAAATCACACACGCGCGCGCGCGATAATAGAAAAGAAAACAACAACAACAACGATAATTCAATTATAAATTTGTTCGGATTACAAAGGAGTAAAAGAGGTCCGAAGTTTGCTTTACATGATCTTGAGAAGAAAAACACAGCAAATAATTGGAAAGATCGATGATAAACAGAGAGGGAAAAGAAAGAAGAAGAGAGAGAGAAGAGAATTAGCGAGAGTGATGGGCTATGCAATAAGGTGCAAAGGGATTCAAGCCAGGACCTAAGACACGAAGGTTCTGGCAGATTACGACGGCGTTCACGCACACGAACAGCCTTGATTTTGAGATTTTAATCATTATATACTGAATTTGATGATAGATTTGCAAAAAGCCGAAACAGATAGAGAGCAGATTATATATATAATCTTGGTTGTGGTTGAATTCCGAGAGCCAAAAAGGAGCTTTTGTTTTTAAAAAACACTAAGTTGCTGCTGTTATGCTATTTCGCATTAAAAAGCAAAACCAAGCAAACCCTAGGGGAGAGGGAGAGAGAGAGAGAGAGAGAGAGAGATTGATTTTTTGCCCAAGACAAGAGCACTGACTGTAGGAATTTCTATTTTTATTATAGGGAATAATATGCTATACAGTGTCTATACTGTATATAAAAAGGTAATGTTTAATTAGAAATTTATTAAATGGACTTCTAAACGCTTCTAATGGATGAGGCCCAACCTGATAATGACAATAATTTTTTTTTTTTTTTTAAGAATCTATTTGAGAGACAAATATCACTAAACAAAATGTTATAACTTATCTACACTCATCACAGCCACTTTCCCCTTTGCGCTTGCAATAATTTTCTTTTTTATTTATTTATTTTTTTGGTTTTGTGTTATAATGTTAAAAAGTGATATATAAATAATTGTGTGTATTTTGTTTTTTAAAGAAAGAGAGAAGATAACAAGGAATAATGTTTAAAAATGAAATAAAGATAATGTCCTAAATTTTAGGCCAAATAGAAAAGATAAATAAATAAAAAAAACCTAAAATTTAGGAACAGTAAATTACTTTCTTAACTAGTTTGTATTTTTTAATTTGAAATTATTTAACTAAAAAATATAGGTATTTTAAAAAGTTTAAGAATTTATATGAGAGTATTTTAGTACACAAAAAAGTTGAAAACCAAACAGGGAATCCTATTATTAATAGTACTAGACTCTTCCTTTTTTTTTTTTTAGAGCACACACTACTAGACTCATTACATACGCTTAGCAATATCACTTTTTTCTTTTCTTTTTTTAGAGTTATAATGCTTAAAAGTGATATATAAATAATCGTGTGTATTGTTTAAAAATGAAATAAAGATAATGTCCTAAGTTTTAGGCTGAATTAAGAAGATGAAGGAAAAAACCTAAAACTTAGGAACAGTAAATTACTCTCTTAACTAGTTTGTATTTTTTAATTTAAAATTGTTTAACTATAAAATAGGGGTATTTTAGAGAGTTTAAGAATTTGTGTAAGGGTATTTTAATACACAAAATGTTGAAAACCAAATTAATAGTACTAGACTCATCACACACGCTTTGTGCGTGTAATAATGCTCTTATTTATTTATTTATTTATTTAGAGTTATAATGTTTAAAAGTGATATATAAATAATCACATGTATTTTTTTTTTTTTAAAGGTAAGGTAACGTAGAATAATGTTTAAAAATGATATAGATATAGTGCCCTAAGTTTTAGGCCGAATTAAGAAGATAAAAGAAAAAGCCTAAAACTTAGGAACAATAAATTACTCTCTTAACTAGTTTGTATTTTTTAATTTAAAATTATTTAACTATAAAATAGGGGTATTTTAGAAAGTTTAAGAATTTGTGTAAGGGTATTTTGGTACATAAAATGTTGAAAGCGAAACAAGGAATCCTGTTATTAATAGTATAGATAGATAGGTAAATATCTCCCAATTATTCACATTATTATATGTGTGTGTGTGTGTGTGTGTGTTTGTATGTATTATATTTAATCAAATCACAATTATAATCCAAATTAATTTTAGATTAGCTTCTAATTGTTTTTTTAATTTTACACCAAAAAATGTTATGCACATAATACTTTCACAAAAAATCTTTAGTATTTGATTGTTCCATGTCCATGGTGCATACCAACAACATTCTAGGTTTAATACACAAGAAATGGAGTTTTTAGTACGATTTTGGGGCCACTGTGTAGGCTTGCAGCTTTCCCTATGGCAGCCGCTCAAGAAAAGCCATGCCATCGAGAATTCCTTGCCCAATCCATCATTCGCCTTCACGGGTTTGGATATTCAATGCATGGGGCTGTTGAGGGTCATTTTTTGTGAAACCCGAATAGAAGGAAGGAAGCCCAACCCAGCAACACGGGCAGCAAAAGAAATGGCAAGTATAGAATAAAACCATTTAAGTTCAAGCGACAGGAATAATGGATCACAGATCCATAAAATAAATAAATGGGTCTTGAGGAAGCAAATGGGCTCAAAAGAGCCCGGAAAGAGAGAAATAACAAATAGCGAACCCATGGGCAGTGTATGATGTGAAAAAGTAAGAATGGGCCGCGGCAGACTCAAAGCAATGTAAGCAAAGAGAGTAGGAGATTGTTGGCAGGCCCACAAATCCCAAGGATAAGTATGAAGTAATTGGGCCGGGGAAGCCCAATGAAGTTAGTAAAATCTCATGGGAATACAAAGTTAGGAAAAGGACCAAGGAAGCCCAAGACAAGCAAATGTCCCGAGGATGCCCAAGGGTAAACAAAAGGGACACAGGAGCCCATAAGTAAGAAAATCCATAGATGTGCTAAGCCATTGGGGAAAGAACAAGCGGCAAGCTTGAAAAGGTCCAGCAGGATCAAGTCATTACAGTAGGAATGGCAAGACATGATGGCAATCAAGAAATAGGCTGGAAAAAAATGTAAAACTCAGCATCAAATAAAGCCCAGCTCCTAAGGGGAACAGGGAATTGTAAAACAACCCACATAAAAGATCGAAGAAGGGTGGCAGACTGTGCAAGCAAGCCTCCAGACCGTGGCAAATGCATGAACAGCAGGCAGATTTTAGACATACATGAAAGGGAAGCACGCGCAAGGCCCAGACACCACCAGCCTGTACCCAGCCAATATGGGACGTGGTGGGGTCATGGGTCAGAGGTAACGGGGTATAGTTCGGTGGTGGGGAGAGGGGAAAAGACCTATTCTGCGGCTCCTGCCCAAACTCTTTTGGGGGGGTACGTCCTGCTAGGATGACAGACCACTTAAAAGAAGCAAGGTTGAGGGGGGAACCGTCAGGTGCATGCCATGAGGGATAGAGAGAGAAAACACCTACACCGTGGCAGGAAAGGGTGCCACGACAGACTAATGAATAAAACAACCTGCCTTTGTCTGGCAAGGAGGGTAGCACATAGATGAACTCTTAGTGGTCAGCAAGTACATCTAGACCAGACAAAGGTGGTTAAGGGGCAAAGTAGTAAAATCTAGTCACGGCAGGCACTATAAGAAGACTCTTGCCGTGCCCAGAAAGGGGATAAAAAAAACAGGGGAAAAATCATGAAATAAAGAAAGAAAGAAAGTAAAAACAAAGGGAAGAAAAAGATAAGAGAGAAAACAGAAAACGAAGAGAGTTAATACGGTGGGCATGCACCAGTAGGTCGATTTCCCTCTCTCCCTCTTAAAAACCTACTCTCTTCCAAAAAGTGAAAAGGATTCCTTTGGGCATTAACCATTCAGGTCCGGTTCCCTCAAAACCATTAATCCCCACAGCAGGATCTTTCCTGGGAGATTAGTTGCATTGAGAGGAGGCGTTCTTCCCTCTTTGGTTTTGCTTTTGCGGACCAAACTTGGCTTGATTTATGTTTCTTCTTGATTAACTCATATTATCATTCACTCATTCACTTTCTTTGAAAAAGTTGTTATTATCACTGTGATTATGTCTCATAAATAGGGATTATTTGGTCATTTTCTATTAAATAGTTAGAGGACTCTATTTTTGTTGTTATTATTATATCTGCCTGCCATAACTCATCTGAAACAGCTCTGCCTGCCATAAGCACACTCCTGGCAGACAAGGCATAGTTTGTGCACAAACCAGCCCAAATTGAGTTACAGTTGGACCGGTCTCAACTCCCTTACTCAAAAACATTCGGGCCCACTACCGCAGGAGGCAGCCCAGTCCAACGCACAACACAAAAAAATGCCCCTACATTAAATTGACAACTCCACTGGGGAGTTGAGAAACAGATTAGGGACAAGAGCCCTCGCAAACAAATGCCTCCAAAGTCTAGGACAACACGAAATATGAGTGTTGTGCCCTCGCAAGTAGAATCTAGGCCAAAGACGCCTTACCAACAGCAGCCTAACCAGGCGGAGGGTGCCAACGGAATGGGGGCTAGACCCCAACCTCCTCCAAGAATCCCCGCAGACAACGCCAACACCTTTGTTGAGGTGTTGTAGGCTTTGCAGCACTCGTAACAACAAATGATGGAAGAAATTCGTCAGCTAAAAACAGACAGAACGAAGGAAAAAGGAAGACAGCATGACCCAGAACATGCGGCAGACAAGGAAGAAACACCAGCAGGAGGTGTCCCACAGAATGCGGATCAACGTTTTATTACTATGGCTGAAGTAGCAGCTCTCTTGGAGCAAGAAAGAGCCAGAGGACCCAAGGAGAGATTCTATGCACGAAGGCCTCTATACCCACTAAAGGTGCTCAATAAACCATACCCCGAGAGGTACGAGCCGCGAGCTTTTGCGCAGTATGACAGCAGGAAGGGAAGTGCTATTGAGCACATGAGCAAGTTCATTGATACGCTTGGCCCTTACACCGCAGACGAAGACTTGTGTCTTCGAGAATTTTCTAAATCATTGTATGACCGGGCTTACACCTGGTACATTGGCTTAAAGCCAAGATCGATCCCAACATGGGATGACATGGTGGACGTATTTTGTACTAAATACTTCCACGGAGAAGAAACAGTAACACTCGCGACTTTACAAGCAACCAAGTAAAGGAATGGCGAAGACTTGATGGAGTACATCAAGAGATTCAGGGACATAGCACTTGATTGCTATGACCATTGCGAAGAAAGGACACTGGTAGAGATGTGTATGACGAATATGATCAGGGAGTACAGGCAGTCCTGGAGAACTTAGAAATCTCCCAGTTTGCACAGTTGTTGCAAAAGGCAAGAAAAACTGCCCAGTCCGTAAAACCAAGCACAGACAAAAGAAGTGCTCCGCAAGCCATGACAGTGTCTACTGGTGAGCGGAGAAGGAAGACCGATGGGAGAGAGTACGATACTCCCCCACCAATACCATGCACTTCAAAGGAGCTAGATATACTGCTAGACAAATGGATAGCAGATGGAGTTTTCAAACCTAATCAGGTTGCTAGGGAGCCCACAGAGGAGGAGCGGAGGGACCCATGTTTTTTTCCTTTACACAATTTCGTGCAACATCCTACCGCAGAATGTTGGGCGCTCCGCAGACTAGTGCACCCCAGGATTAAAGAAGGGACTCTAGAACTGTCCCAGCAGGAAGTCCAAAGAAACCCACTCCCTAACCACAAAGGGAAGGGTGTAGCGGCGGTGGTAATCTGCGCGGACCCAAGAGAGGACAAAGAAGAAAACCTAGCCTTACTTGCAGCGGCCATTACCACTTTACAACAGAGCTCTAAGTTCAAAAAAAATTTCGACCAACTAGGACTCATAGCAAAGGAGAGAAAGATAGCCACGGAGGCTTTGGTGAGCATCGCCTCTGGTGCAGGAGTAGAATGTTTGTCGGCAGAAATCCCAGATGACAGGGCTCTCTTACAAAAGTCAACTGAAATCACTTTTAGTGATGAAGATATGGAGGTGGGACACCTTGATCACAAGAGACCCCTATACTTAGCGGCATCCATAAATCAAATCCCTATAAAGAGAGCCTTGGTAGATACAGGTGCCTCTGTGAATCTCATTCCGTTGAGCACTTTACAAGCGGCAGGAATTTCAGAAAGAAGGATTCAAGGGTGCCCAATAGAAGTAACAGGGTTCGGCGGAAGGGGCGAGTACACCACAATTCACATTCAGCTGTGGTTGAAAGTAGGCCACAGAGCTTCTTTAGCTCGGTTCCACGTGGTGAAAACAGAAGTATCCTATCACGTGCTTTTGGGAAGGCCATGTTTGCACAAACACCGATTGGTCCCATCCACCTATCACCAGTGCGTGAAAGGTAGGATGAATGGCAGGATGATACGCAATAGCTACAAACCCCTCACCGTTTGAGCAGGCAAAGGCCCATTTAATAGAAACTATGTTCTATGATCAATGGGCTCCATCTGGGGAAGTCTCATTATCAAAGCCACGAGGTACCTTCGTGCCTAAGTGGGAAGACATCCAAGATGACCCAGAGCCTGATCTAAGGGAATTATTGGCAAGAAAGAGGAAAAGCATAGAAGCGCGCACCGCAGGATCGGATGACACACCCCAATGTGTCAGGGTCCGAGGCCCTGATGGCAAGATTGTATACAAATTATGAAGGTGCGCGGGGCCCGCAAATGAAACACAGACAGGTCCCACCCAGGAATGACAGCACGAGAATCTGGCGTGTTGCGCAGTTCAAGAAAGTTTAGAGGAAGAAAATAACAAGGAGGAAAGCAAAAGAGTTGTGGCAGAAAAAGAGGTACAGGTTACGGCAGAAGAAGAAATAGAGGAAGTTGACTTGGGTTCTGCTTCTCAAGGACCGAGGCTCATCTCAATTAGTGCAAGTTTGACAGAAAAAGAAAAATCGAAACCGGCACTGCTGTTGAAAGAATTCAAAGACGTTTTCGCATGGGACTATAGTGAAATGCCAAGGTTAGACCCTGGGCTAGTTGCACATACACTAAATATGGACCCAGAGGCCAAGCCAGTAGCCCAGCCTGCCAGGATATTTCACTCGGAAATAGAAGGGTGTAGGGGCCTTTTTTGTGTTTTATGTTGGGCTGGGCTGCCTCCTGCGGTATAGTGGGCCCGAATGTTTCTAAGTAAGGGAATTGAGGCCGATCCAACTGCAACTTAACTTGAACTGGTTTGTGCACAAACTATGCCTTGTCTGTCAGGAGTGTGCTTACTGCAGACAGAGCTGTTTCAGATGAGTTACGGCAGACAGAGCTGTTTCAGATGAGTTACGGCAAACAAATATAATAATAACAACAAAACAGAGTACTCTGACTATTTAATAGAAAATGACCAAGCAATCCCTACTTATAAGACATAATTACAGTCACAACAATGTCTTTTACAAAGAAAGTAAAGGAGAAAATGATAATATGAATTAATCAAGAATAAGCATAAAATCAAGTTAAGTTTGGTCCGCAGAATCAAAACCAAAGAGGGAAGAACGCCTCCTCTCAATGCAAATAATCTTCCAAGAAAGATCCTGCCATGGGGATTAATGGTTTTGAGGGAACCGGACCTGAATGGTTAATGCCCAAAAAGAATCCTTCTTACGTTTTGGAAGAGAGCAGGATTTTGAGGGGGAGAGAGGGAAATCGACCTACTGGTGCATGCCCACCGTATTACCTCTCTTTGTTTTCTGTTTTCTCTCTTATCTCTTTTTCTTTCCTTTGTTTTTTACTTTCTTTCTTTTCTAACTTCGTGATCTCCCCTGTTTTTTGATGTTTTTTCCCTGTTCCTTTTCTTTTATCCGATCCCCTTTTTTGGGCACAGCAAGGGTCTTCTTATAGTGCCTGCCGTGGCCAGATTTTACTATTTTGCCCCTTAACCACCTTTGTCTGGTTTGGATGTACTTGCCGACCACCACTGGTTAGTCTGTGTCCCACTCTCCACTCCTAGACAAAAGAAGACTATTTCATTTATTAGTCTGTCGTGGCACCCTTTCCTGCCACGGTGTGGATGCTCTCTCTCTATCTTTCAAGGCATGCACCTGACAGTTCCCCCCTCAACCTTACTTCTTTTGGGTGGTCTGTCATCCCAGCAGGATGTACCCCCCAAAAGAGCTTGGACATGAGTCGTAGAATAGGTCTTTTCTCCTCTCCCCACCACCAAACCATACCCCCTTACCTCTGACCCATGACCCCACCACGTCCCATATTGGCTGGGTACAGGCTAGTGGTGCTTGGGCCTTGCGCGTGCTTCCCTTCCATGTATATCCAAAATCTGTCTGTTGCTCATGCGTTTGCCGCAGTTTGGAGGCTTGCTTGCACAGTCTACCGCCCTTCTTCGACCTTTTATGTGGGTTGTTTTATAATTCCCTATTCCCTTTAAGGGCTGGGCTTTATTTAATACTGGGCTTTATATTTCTTTCAGCCCATTCCTTGATTGCCATCATGTCCTGCCATACTACTCTGTCATTCCTGCTGTAATGACTTAATCCTGCTTGTCCTCTTTTAGACCTACCGTTTACTCTTTTCCCAATGGCTCTGCATGGCCATGGGCTTCCTTACTTATGGGCTTCTGTGTCCCTTTTGTTTTCCATTAGGCATCCTCGGCCCATTTACTTGTCTTGGGCTTCCTCGGCACTTTTTCTAACTTTGTGTTCCCATGAGCTTTTACTAACTTCATTGGGCTTCCCTGGCCCAATTACTTCATACTCATCCTTGGGATTTGTGGGCCTGCCAACAATCCCCTACTCTCTTTGCTTACATTGCTTTGAGCCTACCGCGACCCATTCTTACTTTTTCACATCATACACTGCCCATGGGTTTGCTATTCTCTCTTTCCAAGATTTTTGAGCCCATTTGCTTCCTCAAGGCCCATTTATTTATTTTATGGACCTGTGATCCACTATTCTTGCCGCTTGGGCTTAATGGTTTTATTCTTTGCTTGCCACTTCTATTTGCTGCCTGCATTATTAGGTTGGGCCTCCTTCCTTCTATTCGAGTTTTACAAAAAATGACCCTCAACATTTAGCCCCCTGAACATATAGAGCATTCCTACGGTTCATATGTGAATAAAAGACCTTCTTGTCCTTTCCACTTTCCTTCTTTCTTTTCCTTCGCGGGCTTTTTTAAACTATGGACTCCTTCTCATATATATATATATATATATATATTTCTTTTCCTGCTGTGAACAGTAGTGACTTTTCGAATTTCCCAAAATGTCAGTTGTTTTAAGACATAATCTCCGCCTCATTGATTTCATTCTTTTCTTGATGGCTGACCAGTCGCCTCCCTTCATGTCTGCATTAATAACCCAGGTATTTAAGAAGAAAGTCCCTTTTCAATCCAGACATAAACTCCTTCTTTTACAAAATATTCTATATGTTTCCCTTCCTCCACCGTTTTCTTCTTTTCGAACACCCATACCCATTTTACTCCGATCAAGCCCTCACGCTATGGCGCCGGTGAAAACCCAAGCCTCTTCCCGCCGTAAAGGGAAAGAGACCGTTTCCGATCCTCCTACTGGATAAGAGATAGGTGAAGAGGCCGTGCACTTCGAATCAGACCACTCCGATGAGGAAAAGGCGCGACGTGACCCAAATAGTGAGTGCGCCCCTCTGATCAATCCTTGGTATGATATATGTCCTCACTTCCCCAAGATTCACGGTGACTATGTGTCGCCGCCGCCGGGCCATGTGTGGCTCTCTCTTTGCCCGCAAAACCCCAATGTTTCTTAGGCCCCAGTGTCTTCCTCCATCTCCGATCTAGTCATTCGTCAAGGCATTGCACTCCCTGTGCCTATCCATTTCAAATTTGGGTCAGGTACTACCTCAGGTTGGAAGGAGTGGGTTGATAGCGAGTTATCCGATACGGGCTTCATGGGTTTACTTCAGCGGGCCGGTGTTCTGAAGGCCGTCGTCTTATCCCAAAGTTTATCCAATTTTCGAGACCTCTATAACCTTCGCCATTTGGTTCGCCGGTGGTGCACCACCATCCACACATTCTTATTTTCCTGCGGTGAACTCACCGTTACTCTTGAGGACGTGGCTAATCAGTTACTTTTGCCAGTTCTCGGCGATGTTGATCCTGCCACCATAGAACTTTCTCCAAAAAAAGAGGCCATTAAAGTTAAGTTGAAGAAGAGGATGACCGAAAATGCTAAGTTATCGTATTAGGTTAGTTCTTCTTCCAAATTTTCTGTTATTACCCGCCGTGGGTACAACCAGATCAAAATGGCACCAAAGGATGCAGAGAAAACTGCTTTCAGAACACCTATGGGAAATTTCTACTACACTGTGATGCCCTTCGGGTTGAAAAACACAGGTGCAACTTATCAACGAACAATGACGGCCATATTTCATGATATGATGCATCAGGAGTTAGAAGACTATGTGGACGACATAGTGGTTAAGTCAAAGAGGAGAGAAGAGCACTTCTATGTGTTGAAAAGGGTATTTGAAAGATGCAAAGCCTTTAAATTGAGAATGAACCCTCTCAAATGCGCATTTGGAGTATCCTCCGAGAAATTCTTAGGTTTCCTGGTTCACAGTAGGGGAATAGATGTAGACCCAGCCAAAGCCACGGCCATTGCAACTATGAGACCTCCAGCCACGGTAAGGGAACTAAAGAGCTTCTTAGGAAAAGTCTCGTATATCCGAAGATTCATCCCTGGGTTGGCATCAATCACTTCGGCTTTCACCAAGTTGCTCAGGAAAGGGCAAAGTTTTGAATGGGGAGAAGCGCAACAGACGGCCTTTAAGAGGCTGTAGCATATCATAATGAACCTCCCCACAGTGCAGGCCCCAATCCACAAAAAACCATTGCTACTTTACATGGCCACCAATTCGTATGCCATTGGTGCATTAATCGCCCAAGAAGATAGAAACGACGTCGAGCAACCAGTGTACTACATCAGCCGCACCTTAAAAGATGCAGAAACTCGTTACCCAATGGCAGAAAGGGCGTGTTTGGCTATTGTGTATGCCTCACAGAGGTTATGTCATTACTTCTTGGCCTACGAAGTATGACTGATGACCAAGTCCCATGCCATCAAAGATTTGTTACAACAACCAATCCTCTTTGGCAGGATATCCCAGTGGTTGTTACAACTATCATAGTACGACTTGAGAATGGGGGCACCTAAGGCGATGAAAAGCCAGGCTATAGCAGACTTGTTGGCATAGTTTCCAGGAGAGGAAGAATTCTCGCTAGGCGATGAAGTACCAGGGGAAGTAGCTATAGCAGAGGAGGTCAAAGAACAATGGGTAATGAAATTTGATGGGTCTTCTACCACCCAGTCTAGAGGAGTGGGAGTAGTTTTGTACCATGAAGAAGATAAGGCAGTAGCACTATCATTCAAGCTGGAGTTCCCCTATTCAAACAACACGGCAAAATACGAAGCCTACCTAACCGGGCTGGCCACAACTCTTGAAATGGGGGTCAAGCTTTTGAGGGTACTGGGTGATTCGAACTTAGTGGTCTGCTAGACCAAATGGAGTTTCTCCCTAAAAGAGTCCAGCCTAGTCCCGTACAGAGCAATGGCCCAGAAAATAGAAGAAAAGTTTTCAACTTTTGAAATAGAACATGCTCCAAGGAACGAGAATCGGTTTGTCGATGCGTTGGCTGCACTAGGCTCGCAGATAATGTTCGAAGGGGATAACACCAGAGTAGAGGTCAGCAAGAGAGAAGAATTCATAATTGAGATGTTAAAAGAAAGATTCTAGGAGGAACACTACAAAGGGGATTGGCGGATCCCCATAAGGGAGGCTTTGATGGGGGAAGAAGACATCGTGGAGCTAAAAATACTAAAAGACTGCGCCCTGGTAAGGGGAGAACTGTACCGCAGGATGCCGGGTGTTGTCCAGATGTGTGGGGCAAGAGAAGGCCTAGAGAAAGTTGAAAGAAGTACATAACAAGACTTACGGATCCTGTGGGGAGGTCAGCCTTTACCGCAGACTTCAAAGGGCAGGCTTTTATTGGCCAAACATGAGTAAAGATGCAGACCAAGTCCAAACCTAGTGTGAGAACTGCCAACTTGCGACAGACAGAGAGGAGAGTTGCGTTGTGTTCATCAGCGAAGACTACAAAAGCCCATTCATACAATACCTGACAAAAGGCATCCTGCCGTAAAAGCACAGCGAAAAATATAAGCTTAAGAGGTTGGCAACGCGCTACTTTTTGCATAATATGGTCCTTTTCGAAAAAGGGTATGATGAGGACCCCTTAAGATATTTGGGCCCTGAAGAAGCAAAAGAAATGGTGAAATAAGTGCACTCAGGAGAGTGTGGGGAGCACCAAGGAAAGAAAAGGCTATACAGATGCCTGCTGCAAATGGGCTACTATTGGCCTACAATGAAAAAGGATATGGCAAAATTTGTAAAAAAGTGTCATAGTTGCCAAGTACAGGCCAATTTGATTCACACACATCCGCATAATTTACACAGCATGGTAACCCCATGGCCCTTCCACACTTGGGGGCTTGATTTGGTAGGACCAGTGAAACCACCATCGCGTGGATACATATGGATACTAGTGGCTAAGAAGTATTTTACTAAGCGGGCAAAGGCAGTGCCACTCCGTAAAGCCATAGGAGGAGCAGTGGCAAACTTCATCAAAGAAAATATAATTGTAAGGTTTGGGGTTCCCCACAAGATCATCAATAATAATGGCATGCCGTTTGTCAACAGTGACGTAAGAAGGATGCTAGAGTTCTACCAAGTTAAACACCACTGTTCATCACCTTATTACCCCCAAGGAAACGAGCAAGCAGAGGCAACGAATAAAATTCTCATAAAGATTATCAGTAAAATGAGCCAAGAGTATACAAGAGGATGGACAATGCACCTGCCAGTCGCTCTTTGGGCTTATAGGAATTCACCAAAGTCAGCCACAGGTTTCTCACCTTTTTCCTTGGTCTACGGAACTGAGGTGGTAAGCCCAGCAGAAATAATAACTCCGTCTCTGAGAGTCATGCAGATGCAAGAAAAGGAAAAAGAAGAAGAAGTCTTTGCGGTAGAAAAGTGCGAGAAGGACTTGATGAAAAGAGAGAAAAAACCCAGGAACGCAGCCACAGATACAGACAAAAGATGATTGAGGCCTATGCCATAATGACTAAAGAGAGAGTGTTCGTGAAAGGACAACTTATTCTAAAAGTAGCAGACTATGTTAGAAGAGGCCTGGCAGGACCATCGAAGTTTGCACCGAAATGGGAAGGACCCCTTGTGATAAGAGAGGCACATTCAAGTGGGTATTACCGTTTGACTCAGATGGATGGCAGAGACTTAATGGATCCCATCAACGGGAAATGGTTGAAACGTTACTATGCCTAAGGAGAAAAGTCATGTGATTATCCCTTTCTTTTGTTTTATTGAAAAAACTCTTATGTTTCCTTTTACCTTTTCCATCTTTCAAGTGACCATGTCACAAGACAAAAAAAAAATTGTAACTTGCTTTCATGAGGATGCAATGAAAAGCATGAAGTATTATCATCATATGTCATAGCAAAAGCAAAAAACAGTAGCAAAGTGTAGCATCATAAGTTACAAACCCAAACTATGGCGAACTAGCCAAATAAGTGCTATAGGAAATATAGTGTACTAAATAGAGTAATAAGACGAAGGAAACAACAAAACAAAGAAGAAACGGCATCATCATCAATGAAGTCCAGAAATGAGTGGCTGATCTCCAAAACGACTGGACCCACCTATACTAGAAAGAAGGCACTCGCGATGACCCTCCAAGTCTGCCACTTCCTTTCTTAGAATCTCAAGGCGTGAGTCAATAGCATTAATAGTAGGCTGGACTCTCCTCATGAAAATGGCCCGGGCAATCTCTCGAAGGTGGTCCAAGATAAACTCCATGACAAAACCAACACTCACAAGCTCCTGCGCCGCAACCTTCCACTACAGGATCCTCTCGGTAGAGACAATGTCAACAAAGTTGTGCTCAATATCGTTCAGCACACTCCCCAACATCATCAAGAAATGCTATCTAGCAGAGCGACCAAGTCGGAATCCCTGCATGAAGTCCCCACGGTTGCCATAAACCGTCACCAAGTGAGAAGTGCAGTCCTTAGGGATTCTGAAGTCATGGAAATCTATATAAAGAGGTCCGGAGCCCCAGAAATCTGCAGGTCCAAGATCATTGACTTCAGGTTGGTCAAAGCGTACAAAAAAGGCTGCAGCCTCGCTGACAGGATCTGGAATGGTGGCGAAACTGCAACCAAGGAATGAGAGAGAAACCACGACTACCTGCCAACTCTTGCTCAAACGAGGTCATTACGGCTTGCCAGTATCCATGCATAGCAGAGGTGTAAAGGACCTCCCTCAACGAGCCAAGAACTGTGACTGCACTAAAACACTGTCTCCAAAAATCAAAAGTGGTATGTCGCATAAAAGGTCTAACCGAAGTAGAGGACTCCGTGAGGAAGGAAAGGTCATCAGGAATGTCCTGGTCTAGCCTAAACTGCCTTCTTACCCGGTTGGCAGGATAATGGACAAACCTGACACCTTCATCTGCCAAATAGGGCAACCATCCAGCATTGGTAGTCGCCAAATAGGTGATACCAGTCTCATCAAAACCGGCTAAAGGAGTAGTAGTTCCAACAGTATCAACAAACGAACCCATTACAGAATCTACGCATGTATAACCTGTACTCAAATGTCTGTAAGCTCTCCAGGAGAAACCAACACTTTCATCAAAAGACTCAACGATAGAATAATCAATAGGCTTCAAACTAGACCAACGGAAAGCCAGAGGAAAATCGGACTCAAATCTGCCGCAGAAGTCAGTAATTACCTTCGGGCAGGATTGGTACTTCTCTTTAGCAAAGCGAACGGGCCTACACTTTGCCAAGTATTGGGCACAACGCTCAAATAACAACTGCTGCAGGATAGTGCTATGTACAGAGGAAATGACTATGTGGCAGGAGCCAGCCTGACTCTCGTCACTCCGCAGGATGTCCAGTTGGACGTACAGATGCCCTAGGAACATAGGGGCCAGCGGCAGACTCACCCCGACAGAAATTTTAAAGGCCAAATGAAAATACAAAGGCTTTATGGCATAATGGGGGTGGGACCCAAAGACAAACTTGCAAAGCCAAAAAGCAACGAAAGCCGCACGGCGGGCAACTACAGAAAATTTGGAAGAAGAACTAACCCAATACAATAACTTAGCATTTCCGGTCATCCTTTTCTTCAACTCAACTTTAATGGCCTCTTCTTCCGGAGAAAGTTCTATGGTGGCAGGATCAACATCACCGAGAATTGGCAAAAGTAATTGATTAGCCACGTCTTCAAGAGTAATGGTGAGTTTGCCACAGGAAAAGAAAAATGTGTGGGTGGTGGCACACCACCGGCGAACCAAATGACGAAGGTTGTAGAGGTCTGGAAAATTGGATAGGCTTCAGGATAGGACGATGGCCTTCAGAACACCGGCCCGCTGAAGCAAACCCATGAAGCCCTTATTGGATAACTCGATATCGACCCACTCCTTCCAACCCGAGGCAGTACCCGACCCAAATTCGAAATGGATAGGCACAGGGAGTGAAACGCCTTAACGAATGACTAGATCGGAGATGGAGGAAGACACCGGGGCCCAAGAAACATTGGGGTTTCGCCGGCAAAGAGCAAGCCACACACGGCCCGGCAGCGGTGACACGTAGTCACCAAGAATCTTGGGGAAGTGAGGACAGACATCATACCAAAGATCGATTAAAGGGGCGCACTCACTGTCTGGGTCACGCCGCACCTCTTCCTCATCGGAGTGGTCCGATTCGGAGAACACGGCCTCCTTGCCTATCTCTTGTCCTGCAAGAGGATCGGAAGCGGTCTCTTTCCCTTTAGGGCGGGAAAAGCCTTGGCTTTTCACCGGTGCCATAGCGTGAGGGCTTGATCGGAGTAAAATAGGTATGGGTGTTCGAAAAGAAGAAAACGGTGGAGGAAGGGAAACGAATAGAATATTTTGGAAAAGAAGTAGTTTATGTCTGGATTGCAAAGGGACTCTCTTCTTAAATACTTAGGTCATTAATGCCGGCATGAAGGGAGGCGACCGGTCAGCCATCAAGAAGAGAATAAAATTAATGAAGCGGCGGTTATGTCTTAAAATAACTGCCATTTTGGGAAATTTAAAGAGTCACTACTGTTCACGGTAGGAAAAGAAATATATATATGAGAAGGGGTCCATAGTTTAAAAAAGTCCGCGAAGGAAAAGAAAGAAGAGAAGTGGAAAGGACAGGAAGGTCTTTTATTCACATACGGACTGCAGGAATGCTCCATATGTTCAGGGGGCTAAATGTTAAGGGTCATTTTTTGGGAAACCCGAATAGAAGGAAGGAAGCCCAACCTAGCAACACGGGCAGCAAAAGAAATGGCAAGTATAGAATAAAACCATTTAACCCCAAGCGGCAGGAATAATGGATCACAAGTCCATAAAATAAATAAATAGGCCTTGAGGAAGCAAATGGGCTCAAAAGAGCCCGGAAAGAGAGAAATAGCAAATAGCGAACCCATGGGCAGTGTATGATGTGAAAAAATAAGAATGGGTCGCAGCAGGCTCAAAGCAATGTAAGCAAAGAGAGTAGGGGATTGTTGGCTGGCCTACAAACCCCAAGGATAAGTATGAAGTAATTGGGCCGGGGAAGCCCAATGAAGTTAGTAAAAGCCCATGGGAACACAAAGTTAGGAAAATGACTAAGGAAGCCCAAGACAAGCAAATGGGCCGAGGATGCCCAAGGGTAAACAAAAGGGACACAGGAGCCCATAAGTAAGAAAACTCATAGCCGTGCTAAGCCATTAGGGAAAGAACAAGCGGCAGGCTTGAAAAAGCCCGGCAGGATCAAGTCATTACAGTAGGAATGGCAGGACATGATGGCAATCAAGAAATAGGCTGGAAAAAAATGTAAAGCCCAGCATCAAATAAAGCCCAGCTCCTAAAGGGAATAGGGAATAGTTAAACAGCCCATATAAAAGATCGAAGAAGGGTGGCAGATTGTGCAAGCAAGCCTCCAGACCGCGGCAAACGCATGAGTAGCAAGCAGATTTTAGACATACATGAAAGGAAAACACGCGCAAGGCCTAGGCACCACCAGCCTGTACCCAGCTAATATGGGACGTGGTGGGGTCATGAGTCAGAGGTAAAGGGGTATGGTTTGGTAGTGGGGAGAGGGGAAAAGACTGCGGCTCCTGCCCAAGCTCTTTTGGGGGGTACGTCCTGCTGGAATGACAGACCACCCAAAAGAAGCAAGGTTGAGAGGGGAACCGTCAGGTGCATGCCATGAGGGATAGAGAAAGAAAACACCTACACCGTGGCAGGAAAGGGTGCCACGACAGACTAATGAATAAAACAACCTGCCTTTGTCTGGCAAGGGGGGTAGCACACAAACGAACTCTTGGTGGTCGGCAAGTACACCTAGACCAGACAAAGGTGGTTAAGGGACAAAGTAGTAAAATCTGGTCATGGCAGGCACTATAAGAAGACCCTTGCCATGCCCAGAAAGGGGATCGAAAAAATAGGGGAAAAATCACGAAATAAAGAAAGAAAGAAAGTAAAAACAAAGGGAAGAAAAAGATAAGAGAGAAAACAGAAAACGAAGAGAGTTAATACGATGGGCATGCACCAGTAGGTCGATTCCCTCTCTCCCTCTCAAAAACCTGCTCTCTTCCAAAAAGTGAAAACGATTCCTTTGGGCACTAACCATTCAGGTCCAGTTCCCTCAAAGCCATTAATCCCCACGACAGGATCTTTCTTGCGAGATTAGTTGCATTGAGAGGAGGCGTTCTTCTCTCTTTGGTTTTGCTTCTGCGGACCAAACTTGGCTTGATTTATGTTTCTTCTTGATTAACTCATATTATCATTCATTCCTTTACTTTCTTTGAAAAAGTCGTTATTATCACTGTGATTATGTCTCATAAATAGGGATTATTTGGTCATTTTCTATTAAATAGTCAGAGGACTCTGTTTTTGTTGTTATTATTATATCTGTCTGCCATAACTCATCTGAAACAGCTCTGTCTGCCATAAGCACACTCCTAGCAGACGAGGCATAGTTTGTGCACAAACCGGCCCAAATTGAGTTGAAGTTTGACCGATCTCAACTTCCTTACTCAGAAACATTCGGGCCCACTACTGCAGGAGGCAGCCCAGCCCAACGCACAATACAAAAAAAGGCCCCTACAGGGGCATACATTGGAAAAATGTTATGAATTTCATTTTGATAACTATTTCTATTTGTTTATTGGAATGAAATATTTTGATACCCGTGAATACCAATATACTATTCCAAAGTAACTACTATTTATTTATTTATCACAAAAATAGATAAATATAATTCTTTATTATAGAATATATTAATTCAAAATCAAATAAAATATTTTAAAAATTCTTAAACACTAAATCAGATCAAAATAAAACATAACAATCAAAATTACCAACCACATTTAATTATAAAAAAAAAAAACTTAACTTTCCCAAAAATAAAACATAACAACAAGAAAATAAAAAATAAGAGAAAAAAGGGGAAAAAAATGAAATGAGTCAAACACATTTTGTTAAAAAATCAAATAAATAAATAATTTAACTTTGTAACAAAACTTAACTAGGTATTATGATCACACGAGAAAAAGAGAGAAATATAATGTAGTAGATAGAAAAGAGTGATGTGATGGAGAGAGAAAAAAATTGAGAAATGAGGAAATAAAAATGCTAAGAGCACAACAATTGGCACAACTTTTGTCACAATTTGTTTACATGGTGAGTTATGAGTAGTGGAGTCATGGACGCATCACTTTCACTAAAATGCATTGAAACTCACTAGAATTTGAGCCAATGTGAAATGGGGTGGTTTATTATACCAGTTTTATGATCCAAGTAGCATATTTCAGGCATTCAGAATGGAATGGAATTTATAACATTAGTTGGAAGATCATTCTTCATTCCACTTAGATAATGTGTTCAACAATACAAGTGAAGACCAATCATATGGCTAGACAATCTTAACTGCCTAACACCTACCTAGAAATGTACCCTGGCTTTGGACTTAGCCTAAACTAGTGTTCCTTTGCACATGGGGTTCAACCATTCAAGTGGTTCTCAACCCACACAAAATTTAATGGCCACTCCTCTTCACTTCGGCCCATGAGATTTATGGCGTACTCTCATGCTCATATTTAGGATAGGCCCATACCCGGAAACCTGAACCCACTTCACAGTACCACCAAATCATAATCTACCTACACTACCAGTTGAGAAGTTTGAGCAGTTATATTGTGTACTTGGCATATATGTCGGGTCACTCACAAACTGGCGGGTCCCACACATTGTGGGGCCCGCTAGTCTGTGAGACACCTAGCATATATGCCGGGTACATAATATAATTTTTGGAGAAGTTTATTAGTTGATGAGTTGTGGGTTCATGATTATGGGGGTGTTGATGATTTGAAGGAATTACAAAATGCATAATTGCGGGGATATCTTTAGTGACATCTCTATTTCACCTTTGTGAGTTTGCAAATATTTTCAAACTAAAGTTTGAGTTCAAACCAATCTTGACCTCGATTTAAGAGTTCAAACCCTCACTAGAAGATCTCTCTCAAGGGATTTATAGAGAAGTGTTTGCCAGGCCATTGTTAGAGGGGAGAGAGAGAGAGAGAGAGAGAATAAATAAATGCCAAATGGCTATGATTTTTTTTTTTTTTTTTGGCAATCTAAGATGCATTTTTAGTAGTACTTAATTATTTTTATTATAATCAAGTGGCACATAAGTCATCTATTAGCCTCAACAGCATTTTCTATGACGAAAATAATGATAATGACAAAATTGAAACAGTGTCTAAAAAATCAAGGACTAAAACAAAACACTAGAAAATATCAAAACCAAAATTAAAACACTCCAAGATCAAGACCAAAATAAAAACACTCACCACCGCGCACCCTTGGTGCGATGGTCACTCTACAAGTATAAGTGCTTGTGGGGTGTGAAATGTAAGCACCAGGGTTTAAGTCTTCAAGAAGGAGCTTCACACACATAAACACTTAGATTATGGTAGAGTAAAATTTCTATCTTGTATAAATAAATAAATAAAAAACATTCCATATATTTAGGAGCAATGCTACCGCTACTTATCCAACAAAATTACACAACTTTGGAACACCACTAATATAACTTTTTTACTAGCAATAAGAATATGCCTCTAAGCAGTTGTCAAAAAAAAAAAATTTTTGGTACCTTTTGATCCAACTCTTTATATTTATATATATATATATATATATACAAAATAGAAATTCTACTCTAACAAGTCTAACCTAATCTAAGTATATATGTGAAATTCTCTTATAGAAATTTGAATCCTGACCCTTACTCCCCACACTTTATAAGAACTTTGTACTTGTGAGGTGACTATCACGCCCAGGGTGCGTAGTGATTTTTTGGTCCAACTCTTGAGACTTACTACTCAATGTGTTGTATTCTTTTGAAATGCCAACAAAAGAACTAACGGATGGGCCAACTATCACAACAGTATGAAACTTCAAGATGTAAAATTTAAAACCCCCAAACTTCAGGGTATGGTTTGCAATTTACCCCTTTTTTTATAACTCGATAGTTAGGAATGAGGAGATTTGAACTCTCAATGCCAACTAATCGAGCTACAAGCACTTGCAATAACAATCACAACGGTGGAATTACTAAACCAAAGCTAATCCGAATGGTGGAGTTGCATGGCCTCTTTAGCAGATAGTAGATACAACACACTGGCCAATATCTATACATTTGGCCTGACCAGAATGATACAAGCTGCTTTAGCCCATAAAAATTCAAGATCAATTTCCACACGTGCACTAGTAATGTTTTAGAAATACTTTTTAGTTTTTACAATTTATGGTCATACAAAGGTCCAGACACTTGATTCATGTAATACACAACTGACACAAGTTCTGGAAGCACACAGGAGTTTTCTTTTTTATTTTTTTCAGTTTTATGCCTTTTTTTTTTCAATGACAGATAAAATCAACTCGAGTCAGATGGAGGCTTTTCCTTTGGATGTTTGGAGGAATAGTGATCACCAAGTTGGTTCTGATTTGCTAGTTGCACCTGAAAATTTAATTCACCACAAGAGTGTAGCTCAGCATATCACATAAAAGAACGCCAAGAATACGTGCAAGGGAAAATGCTGTTGCACACAAATTATTTTACACAATTTTCACACCCCAAAAAACAATTGAAAATCGTGACTTCAAGTCATGGTTTCAATTATTTTTAAATCGTGACTTTCAAGTCACGATTTCAGTTTTTTTTTTTTTTTTTTTTTTTTTTTTTTTTTTTTTTTTGGGTGTGAAAATTCATGTAAAATACAGTTTGTGAAATAACACCACCCCTTGTAAAACATTTGTAAAATCAGATGAACACAACAGCACTATCTTTACCACTATCAGAATTAAGTCTTTATTCTAAGAAATGTAGAAAATCTGCCGCCATGTGACAACAGATGTGAACACATATCATAACACGTGATTCTTTGGAAAAAAAAAATGCAAAAAGACCAAAATTTAGGTCAAAATCAAACTACCTAATGTTCTTCTAATTGAAATTAGAAACCCCTAAAAATATTGAATCATGTGCATAGCACTAGATAGAATTTTCTGTCCATTGAGTAAGTTGAAATGTGAGGGAATGACCAATTTTGCTCATTTCCATAATCTACGGATTTTCTAATTTCAAATTTGAAGAATATGGGGTCAATTTGATTTTAACCCAAAGTTCAGAGAGTGTTAATGCATTTTTTTCCCAAATTCTTTTTAACTGTCATAAATGAGGACACGTCCCCTTAAATGAAATGAGTCTAGTTTGCTTCCAAAATTTTAGGCACTAGACAATTGACAAACCATCTTGTTTTCGGCATCAATGGTTTATTACATATCAATGAAAGATGATCTATTATAGAGGTAATATCCAAAAATACCCCTTAAAAAAAAGTCTGTCCATAAAACCGTTCAAAAAATATCTCAATCCTGCATCTTTTTATTTTTCTGTCAGTAATTCTCAACCCAGCAATATAACTTCTGTTAATGGTAATGAGGCGACAGCTTCAGAGAAAAGTAACCCTAGCACTTCATGTCAAATTTCTATAGTATTCTTTTTTTGTTTTTTGGAACAAACTTAGTTCAGATAAAACAGCAGTCACATTCCCTGATCAAGCAGCACAACTTGCCATTCCAAAAACCATTCATGATCAGACAACATAAAAACAAAATTTTATCTCTTTTTTTTACTGTCAATCACGTAGCCAATGCAATCTTCCCTTCCTATTTCCTAGACCCCCTACCCCCCCCCCCCCCACCCCAAAAAAGAAAAGAAAAAAAAAGAAAGAAAAACACCAACTTTTTCAAAGCATAATTGGGGGTAAAGAGCCGTGTTTTCTTTTTTCCTCTATTCCATAGTGGAAGAAAATGATCAGAAAGACAGTATATATGGTTTGCTGCATTTGGTAAGTGGTGAGGGCTTTCAGTCAAAAGAAATACCACATTAAATTTGTAGTCACTAGACACCATATATTGGATTTGTTGAGTATGTAGCAAAGAATTAGCACCCCACCAAAACTAGCCAGGGATCAAACACCACCAACCAAAACTTGAGACCCAAATATTTCAAAATATGTCTGGAAAATAAAACATGCCTTAACCTTCTGTTTGTAACCAAGATCAATTCCACATTGTTGCAGGGAAATGGAGAGCGGTGTCGTGGTGATGGTTACCATTTCTTATAAATCAATCTTAATAAGGAAGATGAGAAGGAAGAATACTTATTGTAGAAGCAAATCTTGCCAAGGATGATTGTATAAAATGAAAATTCTTTGGCTTGCTAAGTGTTTGGTTAATGATGGTTGAGAAAAATATTTGGCTTTCTTAGGATTTGTGTTGCAATTCAAAGGTTGGAAAATAGGAACAAGCTTGGTGGTGATTCCAAGCACCCTATGAAGCCTAGGGTTCCATACATATTCTAGGTGGTGAAACCTGGTATTTGTCCTGCTCTTCTTTTCTTTTTCCTTATTTATATTTTCCAACCTTTTTCTTGCATCAGTTTGTTTGCTCTTCTTTCTTTTTCCTTATTTCCATCTTCCAGCCTTTGTTTCCATGATCATTGAGATAAATGAAGGTTTAACAGTGTTCCATTTTGGGTTTGAGAGAGAAATTAAAGTTTTAAATCTTTTGATTTCATGAAAAATTTGGACCGTTGATAGAAATGAGCCTTAGTCTCAAAACTTTTAAGTCAACTATAGATAATAAAATAATCCAGGTAGACATGTATATTCTTGTTTACTCCTATTCAATATCATACTCTTTCTCACCTCCTTATCCTTAATTGACATCTTTTTTTTCTTTTCTTTTTTTTTACAACTTCTACCAATATTTTTTTTAGTCTTCCTTTACCTCTATTCTTTTTCTTGATCAAAATCATATCATTCTTTTCTAACTAATGTATTAACATCGGTCTATAATGCATTAAAATCAGTATCCTTTGCGCATGACCAAATCATCTCATGTGATTCTCCTTCATCTTTTCATCAATAAGAGCTATCCCTATCTTTAAACAAACTTGTTCATTTTGTATACTATTTTTCTTCTTGATTAGATCTTGAAAGGTTCTTGAATAGAGTTTGATGTTTAAGGGTTTAAGTAGGTGATGCGAGGAGGAGAGAGAAAAGTTTTTTTTTTTTTTTAATTTTTTCTTATTCCTTTTTGAAAGTCAATTGTTTTAAATTTTTATGGTCATTGAATTTTATTTTAGATCTTAGTAGTTAATTACATTATTAGTACTTAATTTCCTAGGGCCAAAGGCATTTTTTTAATTCAATAATTGAGATTTCCTAAGTCAACTAGAATAAGGGTTTTGTTCTAGTAGTCTATATAAGCACAGTATTGTACTCCTACAGAGACAGTTTACCGGTTTATGCTGAATAAAATTTCTTTTGGAATATTTTTAATGGTCTGGTGCTGATTCTTGCCAAACCTAGGTATTGACTCTTAAAGGTTTTCTATCCTACTTGCCACTGCCTCCAAGCAACCCTAGGTGTCGAATCCTATGTGATTTTTACGGTTTCTCTTCTTCTTTTTTTCTTTTTTCTTTTTTCCATGTTGCGACAAATTTTCGTTGTCTTACAACAGTAGGGTTAGATAACAAAAATATTGGATCTTGAATGAGTTTGATGGCTTTTTGGGGGGTTTTTTTTGGCATTTAGCATCAATTTTCTAACAATTTCGTTAGTTGTCAAGTTTTTGAAACTATTTTGTAACTAGCATCTCGAGTCTCAAAAAATTGAGTTCTGTGACAAAACTCGAGCCTTTAAAACTTGAGTTTTCCTAGAGCAAACAAGGAGAAGAAGAATATCTGAAGAAGGAAGAAGAAGAAGAAGATCTGGAGAACAGATCTGGGTACAGCCCTATCCAATGCTGGATTTTTTCTTCCACATCAGATTACCACCACTTGGAATTCGAGTTTCCATCATTGAACTCGAGTTTCAGAGCCTCGAGATGCTAATTTACTAAATAGTTTTGCAAACTTGACAACTAACTAAAATGTTCCGAAAATAATGTTAAATGCCAAAAAAATCTGCTTTTTGGTGTTAAACCAGTGAATAAAGCAAGAAACAAAGAAATATAAACTATAGGCAGTAACACCTAGGTTTCTTAATTGACCACACTTTGGAAGGATAAGGCAATCACCCTCTAAGCTTAAAATAGCCGTTGGAATTTTATTAAATTCAATCTCTCTACTTCTATTTTTTTATTGAATACATAGAAGCACTCTTATAGGCTATTGCCAATACCACTCCCAAAAGGACTAGGACTCCTAGATAACATTTTCCTAAGAAGACTTTGACTCCCAATAATAACAAAAGTAATTAAAAACTTCTAAACAAAATCGATAGAGGACTAAAACATAAAATAAGACTCATTGGCCTCTAGAACAACCCACTACAACATAGTCCAGAAAATTTTGAAATTACCAAACTACCCTTAGTTGAGTTAAAACCTTTTTTAAATTGAACCAACAACTTTCCAACCAAAAGAAACTTGATACTAAGACTCAATAATAACTAAAGCAGCTTATGAAAGAAGCCAAGAAGCCCCAAATAGAAACTAGAACACAGTTCTTGAATCTTTTGATATTTAATCTCGTTTTTCCTTAAACTCTTTATTGTATGCATTATCCACTTATCCATCCTAATATTCCCTTTTCAACTACATTTATTTTATGAACATGTTGCTTCCTAATAGCCCAACATTCATTTCCATAGAGTATAACTAGTCTTACAACTAGTTATATAGTAGTCTTATAGAAATTCAGTGTAGTCTTATTAAATTTTGCCTTTAACTTCATAGGTACTCTACGATCACACAATACCCCTTATATGTTTTTCCATTTTATCCACCTAGCTCCTATCCTATAATTCACATTCTCTTCAATCTATAGTCTAAACATCCTTATGAATTATTGATCCAAGATACTGAAGATATGCACTCTTTAATATCTCTTGAACATTAAGTTTGATAACCCCTACATCATTGTTTCTACTTTTACTAAACTAACACTCCATGCACTCTATTTTAGTCCTACTTAAGCTGAAACCTTTAGATCCTAAAGCATCCCTATAAATCTTCAACTTTGTGTGACTCAATGTCTAGTCTCATCAACTAAAATCATAAGTAAAAACCATACACCAAGGAATTTCATTCTGAATTGATCTAGTAGGCTCATCCACAACCAGTACAAAGAAATATAGGCTAAAAGTTGATCCTTGATGCAAACTTACTGTAAGAGGAAACTCACTTGTGATGTCTCCATTTGTTCTCACATTAGTTACAGGACTGTCACATATATATAATCACCTTAACATACCTTAAGTAATTTAAGGTAGTCCTATCCATTTTAGGTCTATAAGAAGACCTAAAATAACACTAGCAGGAAGTAGTACAAAGGGTTTAAGGTATAAAGTTCTATCATATCAATCCTTAATCACCTTTCAACTTATCCATCTCAACATTCTCATTTCAATTACACTCATTGTTGCTTTATGGCCCAACACAAAGTACCATATACTGCCTGGCATAACACCTCCCCCCACCCCCACCCCCCAAAAAAAGGGAGGTTTGATTTTGAAAGAGAGGATTAAGGACTTTGAGAGAAAAGAGTGAAATCAGGAGCCAGGAGAGAGAGAGAGAGGAGGAGGAAAGTTGGATTCAAAATCAGATTTGACTTTGGCCTTGATATGGTGTGTACATGTGTATCAACCATGTGAAAAGCCAGAAAGTTACAATTGATTTTCAATTCTTGTGTGTAATTCTAGGGTATGTAATTTTTTGTTGGCTCAAGTACATTGTTGGTCCCTAAAGTTTAGCACATAAGCGATTTTAGTCCCTAAAATTTGAAGCGATCACTTTTAATCCCGTCGATGACTTGGCCAAATTAAAAACTGACATCTTATCACTCTATAGGGACTAAAAATGATCACGTAAAGTTTTTTAGGTACTAAAATCAATCACTCTAAGTTTTTTAAAGACTAAAAGCTATCATTTTAAATTTGTTATGTACGTGATCACTCTAAACTTCAGGGACTAAAATCGCTCATGATCAAAAATTTAGGGACCAATATATATGTGTGTGTGTGTGTGTGTGTGTGTGTTTTATAGGTAAATTTAGGGACCAATAATGTATTTATACCCTTTTTTTTCATAAGTAATAATATTATCCCTCCATATCCCTTGAAATCCTATCCCCTTCTCCCAAAAACTAAAAAGAACCATCCAAAGAAGGATTGCAACCCCCCTTCTCTTCCTCTCTCCTTTCTATCCTCTCTCCTTCCTTCCGAACATAACCTTAGGAAGGAGAAGGAAATCAAGCTTTAAAAGTTGTGAAAATTCTCTTTATTAAACTCTCTACCTGAATTTGATAGATCACAGAGATAGCTTTATTCAGCCTATTGCCAATCTTATTGCTACAAGAACAGGATTATAAACTAAATAAAAAATTATACCCTGTGCAGATAGCTCCTGTTTCTTCAGGGTCTAATAAAAGTGGTTAATAGGGCAGTCTTACCCCAATTTTTTAGAGAGGTGGTTGGTATGCAAACTTAAAAAGAAAAGTAATTAGGAAACCAGCTATGGAGGAAACTTCTAAAACTGAAATGATACTCATTTACATTTGGTACAACCCATTCCAGCATATTCAGAATTACCAGAATTCCCCTTACTGAGCAATATTTGACAAAGCTTAATTAAGATAATCCCTATAGTCTGATGCTAAGAAACATAGAAATAAGGCTCAACTATACAAATTCATAGGGTTCCAGGTGGCCAAAACATAGAAATAAGATACAACTAACCAGCCAACTTCATACGGTTACAACAAGGCCACCTTATTATATTGGGGTAATAATTTGAAAACATTTCGTCTACAAGCCTGCTATTCGAAGAGCTTCTCCCTGCTTGGAAGACTCTTGCCTTGTTGCCCCACTTTTTTACAGACATATCAAAGTGGTCACATTTACACACTTAAACATATCGTCATGCCTTTTTAATGAATTTATAACATAGTTAATGTCCACATCAATGTTTTAATATGTTCCTCAAACATACATAGACATGTTCCTAATATCTGAATAAATTAGTATATTATGGGGTTGTATTTGCCACCTTCCTGCTTCCTGCAAAATATGACACTCATTTCTGCGTCCACAGATCATAAAGTATTAACCAACTTTCCAAATTTCAGGTATTATGACCCTACTTCATATCTAACTCCTGCAACAGCAAACAAATTTACTGGATTGTCACATATGAACCTTGTACTTCATTCACAATACCCCTTTCACACCATATTCTTGTAGTATCAACAATATGACCATATCTCTGTATTGGCCTAACTGCTGACATCAATCTCTAGTTGTCAAAGCAGGAGCACTTGGAGTGAAGAGTTTTAGGCCTATTAGTTCTTTTTTCTTTTTCTTTCCCCAACAAGTAACACCAATTGGTTTTATGGTTTCGAACCCTAGATTTCTTATTTGACAATAAAAAATTTTACCAGTTGAGCTAACTAGAATCCACATATAAGCTTTTACCTCGGCGTTTACAATCACGTTTTGGTTTCCTTTTACAATTTAAATGCACCTACTTGACAACTTCACTTGCACAATATGGCTACTGCAAAAAATACAAAGAAAGACTAACAAAAACTCAAGGTATCCAACAGTACAAAAAGTTTCAAATGTCGAAGTCCATTCATATGGGGTCTTCAAAAATAAGAATTGATTAAACAGAGTAACGCTACATAAACAACACGGCTAAATTGTCAAGTTTTTACTGGTTCTCCACCACTGACATTATTTTTTATTTTATTTTTTATTTAGCATTAAAACTTGCCACCTCATAATATTTTTAGTTTTTTATGTCAGTTATTGATTTCTCAATCAAGTGAGGTCAAACTCAATAATAATCATCTTCTTTCACTTGGTACAGAGTTCTACTTCCTTTTTCAAATATTCATCATAAATAATCTCAGATATAAGAATAACAGTGAGAATAGGTGATTAAGGCAGATCTGGGTCGTCGGAGAGAGGATACCTTACAGATTGGACAGGTGACTTTGAGAGCAACAGCTCTGGCCTCAAACTGAGACCTTTTTGCCTTCTGATTCTTCTCCGCATTTCGTTTCTGCGCTTCGATCTTCTGCTTTCCCCGAGTCATCTCTTTCTTCTTCTCGGTTCTCTCTCTCTCTCTCTCTCTCTCCCTTTCTTAATTAAATGGTTCAGAATTCTATCTATCACTGTTTGAGTATGACTTTATTATAGAGAATTGATTTTATTTTATTTTATTTTATTTTTAATGAGAATCATCATTAGTCTTTTGGTGACTCTCATAAAAAATTGTTTACCCAAAAAAAAAAAAAAAAAAACCTCAAAGTCAATATGGTTTATATTTTATTTATTTATCTTTTATATATATATTGTAAATACACAATTTGGTTCCTAATCTTACAAGGTAAAAAAATTTAGGCTCAAAGAGCCCAATACAAGCCAAAGTTCTTTTAATTGAATTAGCACCTCCCCATGTATAAAGTACTTGAGGGTCTAAGGGGAAAGAGTTCGAACTGCGGAGTTAGCAACATGTTATAATTATTTTTCAAAAAAAAAAAAAACCCAATACAATGAATTTGTAAAGAGTGAGTTAGAAAATTAGGCTTTAATGAGTTGGATAACAATTATAATAGATCCAGATGACAATAAAGTAAAGATATAATGGTTTTATTTAAAGAAAATCGTCATTGGCACAATCCGAGGAGATTAGTTCTTGTATATATCTCTTGAATATGATTACAAGCACAGTTTTTATTGCTACAGTATTTTTCTCTTAATTCTCCGATTCCTTTCCCTCATGTTCTTCTTTCTATTTTATATTGTCTTCTTTCTTTCATCTCTACCCTTCATGTATAGATTAGATTGCTAGTGTTGATCATTGTTCCATCAGCACCTTCTTGAAATCTTTGGGAGTAGCTGTAAAGCTAAAAATTACAATTCAAATATCACTTCCTCATTAATGCAGTCAGAGAGTTAGTTACAAAGCAATCAATGTGGTGGTAGTAGCTTTCTCTTAGATATTTCTTAACTTCCCTTTGTCCTGTGCTTTTATGATGTATATCCTTATCAATAGAATCTCATGGAACATTGCTTCTGGATGGCAGACCGCACCTTCTGACCTCTGCTTCGCTCAGTCGAGGAAGCATCCCTCCTCAAACAACCTTCTCAGACCATCATGACCAAACCCCCTTCTTTATTCATTAATACTGACCTCTATAACAACGTTTACCCATCCTCAAACTACTAGGCGTCCTCGGACTAGGCTCTAGGCCCAATATATACTACTGGGCCTATCATCCCTACATATATATATATATATATATTTTTTTTTTATATTGATACTTCATAATTTATATATAAGGGTTTTACTAACGTATGTTTGGGACATATGTTAGTAAACCATTTTAGGAAAAATTTTTATAAGAAAGCGAAAAAGTGATTAACTGTTTTGACAGTTTTTTTAATTTCTCATAAAAAATTTTATAAAATTGATAATTAATGTGTGCCCTAAGGGAACACATTAATCGGATCCTATATATAATACAGAAAAATTTAACATATATATTTTTTCTCCCTTTTTTTTTTTTGAAATATAAAATTCAATAATTATACATTTAGAATCTTCAAAAAAAAAAAAAAAAAAACCACCGCACACCCTTAGTGCGATGGTCACTCCATAAGTATAAGTGTTTGTGGGGCGTGAGGAGTAAAGACCAAGATTCAAGTTTCCAATAAGAAGTTTTACACACACATTCACTTAGATTAGGTTAGAGTAGAAATTATATCTTGTATTAAAAAAAAAATCTTAAAAAAAAAGGCTAATGATAATTACTAATAGGCATTTATTATTTATTATTATTGTGTTTGTATATTAATTAAACTATATAATTTTTTCATCAAAAAATCAGAAATAAAAATATACGGTGGATCACACTGTGAATTCAATTTGTGGGGCTCAGCATTTGTTTGAAAACATGTAATTCGGGAGTACTAGATAATTATCAGTGCTTATATATTAATTATGTGGGGCCTAATAATCTGGCAACCCCGGCCCATCTTACATCCAGCCCAAGGCCCATGCCGAGGAGGAAAAACAGTCCGAGGAAGGAGTGTGAAGGCCTTAATGGCCAAGAACCTTGCCGAGGACGATCCTGCCGAGACCAACACGTCAGCCGTAGCAGCACGACAGGGGAACACGCCCAGGATAAGTTGTCACCTCCACACTAAATGCGCTCACCTAACCCCCCCAGCTGCATTAATGGAGATGTGACTTCTAGACAAGGTTGCCTTGGCTGCCACAACTCACAGGGGTGCTGGAAAAGTGGCTAATGGGACGGGCAGTCAGAAGGAGGAAGCATGGATGATCAACAGGTGGAAGATAGAGGTTAAAGGAGAGGACTATATATGAGGAGGAAGAAGATCAGAAGAGCGGGGATGGATCCCCAGGGAAAAGGCCATCGCAAAGCTCCTCGGACAGGTGCCGAGGACATACTTCGGATCATAATCTCGGTGGGCCGGCCTCTGGAGCCTCTAAACGGAACGATTGAACATTGCCCGCTTGTTAGGGCCTAGTTCTTCAACTCATTCTCTACAAATTCATTGTAATGGGCTAACTGGGCTTGAGTCCACTCTCTCAATAGCAGAAGTGCTCAAATTCGAACCCTACAATTGGCACAGTCTGTGGGAAGAACTTGTGCACTAGCAGGCGCAACGGACGGTCGTTCCTAGATGGCTAGTTTGCGGAAGGATAACAGTGGCGCGTTTGCAAAAAAAAAAAAAAACGATTGCAGAAAAGCAAAAGATTCAAAGAGAATGAAAAGAGAACAAACATCACGACATTTTATTAAGCGAAAAGCAAATACAAAATACAAACAGAGGCTCAGACAGGCTTGTTTTAAAGCTAACTATACAAACAGAGGCCCAGACGGACTTGTCTTAGAGCTAACCCTAAAAGAGAAGGGGCTGAGGTAGGCCTGCTTTAAAGCTACCAACAACCCCCAGG
Source organism: Quercus ilex subsp. ballota (assembly GCA_032727855.1). Classification (NCBI taxonomy): domain Eukaryota; kingdom Viridiplantae; phylum Streptophyta; class Magnoliopsida; order Fagales; family Fagaceae; genus Quercus; species Quercus ilex. Next base: position 1,975,405 of record CM064919.1, read on the forward strand.
CCTGTATGGATGGCACCAGCGAGAAGAGAGGAGCAGATGCAGAGGCGCCGGAGAACCCCGCCCCATGGTGTTCTCTCGATGCTCCCCCAACCGCACAATGCTTGAACATTGGAGGCGGCAGCACTCGGGCACCAAGCGTGACGTAATCTCGCAAGCCTCCACCGGCAGATAAGCTGGGAGTGAGGCACCACCAGCTTGAAGGGCAGGCATGCACGCGCCTTGGAGAAGGACGTTATGTACTTCATGGACCTCCCTCCTAATCGCTAGGCACGATACCACCAGGATGATGCCCAAACCTTTCTGCGCCAGAAGCCTGACGCAAACCACAACCGCGGCGGTTCTCAACTAAGGCGGGAGGACCCTGATCTTGCTTGCCTCCGCCCTCGTACAGGGCCGCCCCATTCCGCCAAGCTCTGACCGCAATCCCAACAAGGTCATCGAAGGGGCTTAGGGGGTGGGAGAGTCATGTTCCCTGTTTGGTCAGAGGATTTGTGAAGTGAGGAAGGATGATTCCCCTAGAAGGCCTTTTATAAAGGGCGTAGGCTGGTGGAAATTGGTCCAACCAGAACTCGAAGGAAGAGCCATCAACGACATTAATCCTGGCCAAATTCCAAGGAGGCCTACAGCCGCTGGATCTGCATTAATCCACGAGGATATTAATGAGGACGCGTCTCGCACACCGAAGCATCAAGCGCAGAACACGAATAGTCAAAGGACGCCTCGTAATTAAAGAAGGTGGAAGGTTGGAGTGAAGAAGGGGCCGCTACCACGCGTGAGGACAGAAGTCCGAGGCAGCTCGGGGTCAAGAATCCAGTCCGACGAATAGCCCATCCTCGGTGAAGCAAGGCCGAGGCTGCCACCACACAAAAAACAAACCCCCCGACGATGAGGGTAAATCCCTTCACTCTAAGCAAGGAGTACCTGGGTACTAGACTGAGCCAGGGTCTCCCGCGGTCCTCGGACCCAAATCTGCGGTGAAACTAGTTACTTACAGAAGAACACCTGGGTACTAGACTGAGCCAGGGTCTCCCGCAGTCCTCGGACCCAAACCTGCGGCGAAACTAGTTACTTATAAAAGAACACTTGGATGCTAGACTGAGCCAGGGTCTCCCGCAGTCCTCGGACCCAAACCTGCGGCGAAACTAGTTACTTACAGAAGAACACTTGGGTACTAGACAGAACCAAGGTCTTGCATGGTCCAAGGACTCAAACCTATGGGGAAACTAGCTACTTACAGAAGAAAACAAGCGTTAGACTGAACCAAGACCTTGCATGGTCCTCGGACTCAAGCCTCTGGGAAAACTAACCACTGCATGGAGTACCTGGGTACTAAACAGGACCAAGGTCTTGCATGGTCCAAGGACTCAAACCTATGGGGAAACTAGCTACTTACAGAAGAAAACAAGCGTTAGATTGAATCAAGGCCTTGCATAGTCCTCAGACTCAAGCCTCTGGGAAAACTAACCATTGCATGGAGTACCTGGGTACTAAACAGAACCAAGGTCTTGCATGATCCAAGGACTCAAACCTATGGGGAAACTAGCTACTTACAGAAGAAAACAAGCGTTAGACTGAACCAAGGCCTTGCATGGTCCTCGGACTCAAGCCTCTGGGAAAACTAACCACTGCATGGAGTACCTGGGTACTAGACAGAACCAAGATCTTGCATGGTCCAAGGACTCAAACCTATGGGGAAACTAGCTACTTACAGAAGAAAATAAGCGTTAGACTGAACCAAGGCCTTGCATGGTCCTCGAACTCAAGCCTCTGGGAAAACTAACCACTGCATGGAGTACCTGGGTACTAGACTGAATCAAAGCCTTGCATAGTCCTCGGACTCAAGCCTTCGGGGAAACTAGCTACTTACAGAAGAACAAAAGCGTCAGATAGAGCCAAGGTGGGCATGGCCCTCAGACTTAAACTTGTAGGAAAGCCGACTGCTTCACGAGACTAAGTCCCAGATGCAAATAAGGTATCGAGCAAAACATCAAAATACAGCGAATGAAAGGAAACACCATCCGACGAGCTAAAAATAAACAACTGAGTATATTATTAAAAGAAAACATACAGTTTCGTTACAATGTTGCCAAGACAGAAGGCGAAATGAAAAAAAGAAAAAAAAAAGAAGAAAAGAACAACAATAAAAAAAAAAAAAAAAAAAAAAAAAAGGAAAAACAACGACAACAAAATCAGAGTGGCCCAGGCCATCGGAATGGGATAGCCCGACAGGGTGGCCTACTCTCCCAACTCGGTAGACAGCTTGTCCTGAGGAGTCTGCTGGAGGGCTCCTACTGGTACCTCAGGACTCTGGCTCAGAGAGGCTACTTTTGAGGACCCTTCCTCAGCAGGAGGAATCTGGGGGGTGACGAGTGTGGCTTGGGAGTCAGCAGGAGGCTTCGCCACGTCCTGGGGCACCTCTTGATTACTAGCTCCTGCCCCCTCCAATGCTCCATGGGGCTCAGCCCCCTCAACAGGCTTATCAGCTAGAGTAGAATCCTCGGCGGCATTGGTCTGGCCCTCATCTGTCGCTTGTAAGGCGGAGCCAGCCTCGGGAGTAACGGAGGTGATCTCTCGGATAGCAGAAGGGTAATACACCCTCTCGGCCCTTCTAAGGTCAGACGAGGCCTCGACCCCCGCCTGGTTGAGGGCCTCTTCCCAAGTCTCGGAGCAGAAATGCCTGCACACTTCAGGGATTTGAGCCTTAAGGGCAGCCTCAGTCTTAGCCACCCCCTCAACAAAGGCCTCTTCCTCCGCTTCCTCTACGGAGCGCTCGGCATTCTCTCTCGCAAACACGGCCTCGTCCCTGGCGTACCCGGTGATGCCTCTTGCCACCACGACCTCGGCCAGCTCCTTCTTCAGGTCGGCAATACCTCCTTAGGCGGCCTGCAGCTGACCCTCGACATCCTGAAGGTGCCCTGTCTGGTCTTCGGCGTGCTTCATAGCTCCGGCCAGGTCAGATGCCACCTTGTCTCTGGCCTTCGTCATCTCCTCCAAACTCTCTAGTGCCTTCATGAGATCCGCCTCAGATCTCTTGAGAGTACTCGCGGCGGTCAAGTACTTATGGCGCTCCTTATCCAGAGCCTTACCCTGGTTGTCGGCCTCCTCGTCCAGCCTAAACCCTGCCTGGATAGCCTGCAAACCAAAACAAAAACACCGTAAGACAAGTACTAAGCAATAAAATTCAAACGGTGGAACAAATATCAGAAGTCTTACCATGCCCAGATACCTCTTGAGGTTGCGAGCCACTTCCTGCCTCCTCATGCCCCCTAGCTCGGCCATGTCAACAAGGAGGAGGAGGGACCTCTCCAGGGCGTCAGCTACGCGAGCCCCCTCGCCCCCTCGGAAGTCCCTGAGGGTGGCGTCGTCCATCAGAGGCCTCCCGTGAAGCATGGCAACAGGAAGCCAGGCCTGGGGCTCGGACACCTGCATAACCTCTTTCCCTTTGTCCTGACCACCAATCCTCAGCTGTTTAGAGGGTCGGCGGGCTTCGCCTTCTTCCTGAGAGGGACGAGATTTCCCCTCATCCGCTGGGTTTTTGTCTTTGGAAGACCTCTTCCTCTTCGGATCAGAGGACTCGAGCCGAGGATCCGAGATAGGCGGAATGGTAGACGACCTAGTCTGTGCAGGTAAAGGCTTGGGCAGGGCAGGAGGAAGCTTGGGTGTGGATGAAGGAGGCTTGGGTTGTGACTCCCTCGGCGTGCTTTTCCCCGTCTTGCCCTCAAGCAAGTCAAGTAGGTTGGTTTGGGGTTGTCTCCTAGAACCCATTTCGGCCTGAACACCAGCCCTTGGAGGTAGAAGATCGGCTTCAGACAGTTGGGGATCCCCCAGGTCACTGGATGGATCCTCGGACAGATAGCCTTGTCTGAATGCAACAAATTTGTCCTTGGACGAACCCAGATCCACTACTTCTCCCTCTTTTTCCGAACCCTCTCCCTCGGTCTCCGCAGCTTGATAGGATGTGGAAGAGCCAGCCAATGGGATGCCCTCCGGAATGGATGATCCCTCGGAGAACGAAAACCCGTGCTCCACCACGGTGATCTGCCTAACTCGAGGATCACAGGCCCTGATCACGTGCTTTGGGACCGGAAACACCTCCTAGGCCGGATCGCACCCGAGGATCTTGTGAGCAGCCCTGACTTGGTTGTCACCTTCGTTCACGAAAGCCTCCGACCTAAGCACGAATTGCAGGTCCTCCTTGTTGACCAGGCTAAAATGGCGCGCGAAGCCGTGCGGATCTGCGGAAAGAAAAACAAACTCTTGTCATCAGCTGAACAAAGCAGATTCACAAAAAAAAAAAAAAAGGGGGAAGAAGAAAAAAGGGGCTAGACCCTCTCCTGCTCCAAGTACCCTACCTGGCTCTCCCTCTGTTGTCGGGCAATGGAGACCATCGTGCCACTCCCCCGACACAATGAGAAAGTCAAGATTTAGCCCCTTACTAGAATCGGGGAGACACTGGATAAGCCGAACCCTATCGTCCCTCGTCTTTATATAATATGTCTTACCCTTCAGGTGTTGGAGGTTATAGCACCAGTTTACGTCATGATGGGTTAACCTCAACCCCATCTTCTCATTCAAGGCGTCTACACACCCTAGTATCCTAAACATATTGACAGCACACTGGGTGGGGGCTAGCCGAAAGTGCCTAAGGTAGCCGCTCGTCACCGGCCCCATAGGGATTCTCATGCCTCCCTCTAAGAAGGCTATTATGGGGATCACAACTTCGCCCTCGTTCCTCCTAACGTACCATTCCCCTTCCTCGCAGTACCTCAAGCCCACATTGGGGGGTATCCCGTAATCAGCGATGAACTTCTCCATCATCTCTTCGGACTCGACTAACTTCTTAAATTTACCCATCCCCTACCACAACTAAAAGACTCGAGAAAAGGCGAATGAAAGAAAGGGTTCAGAGAAAAATTTGCGCTACAGAGAAAAGAAAACTTACAGGAATGAGGAAAAGCTCCTCGGACAGGCTTTTTATGCTGAAAAGGAGCGCCGGTTGATGTGGAAGTTCGACCGGATTCAGAGTACGTGCGCCAGGGTTCTCAAGTACACAGATAAGGAGGCAAATCAATCCAAACAAGTATTTATACACTCAATTGAAGATAATCAGGCGGAGCTTCCCGCTCATCAAGGCAGGAAATCCCCACCGACCGATTAGCATCACACCGTTGAACGTGGGGAGTATGGAGCCGTCAGAATTTAATGCGAGCGTTTAATGCTGGGGCGCACCGTATATCGAGGCGCTAGAAACGCGCATTGGGCAGGCGGAAAGACTCCAGCGCTGACGTAAGCCACTACGGGGCGAGTTATGACGAAGGCCCGAGGACATCAAAATCCTCCTCCCCGCCCGAGGAGCCGGACAGCAGGATTTCGAGGGGCTATTGTGGGGCCTAATAATCTGGCAACCTCGACCCATCTTACATCCGGCCCAAGGCCTATGCCGAGGAGGAAGAACAGTCCGAGGAAGGAGTGTGAAGGCCTTAATGGCCAAGAACCTTGCCGAGGACGATCCTGCCGAGACCAACACGTCAGCCGTAGCAGCACGGCAGGGGAACACGCCCAGGATAAGTTGTCACCTCCACACTAAATGCGCTCACCTAACCTCCCCAACCGCATTAATGGAGATGTGACTTCTAGACAGGGTTGCCTTGGCTGCCACAACTCACAGGGGTGCTGGGAAAGTGGCTGATGGGACGGGCAGTCAGAAGGAGGAAGCATGGATGATCAACAGGTGGAAGATAGAGGTTAAAGGAGAGGACTATATATGAGGAGGAAGAAGATCAGAAGAGCGAGGATGGATCCCCAGGGAAAAGGCCATCGCAAAGCTCCTCGGACATACTTCGAATCATAATCTCGGTGGGCCGGCCTCCGGCTCCTCCAAACGGAACGATCGAACGTTACCCGCTTGTTAGGGCCTAGTTCTTCAACCCATTCTCTACAAATTCATTGTAATGGGCTAACTGGGCTTGAGTCCACTCTCTCAATAGCAGAAGTGCTCAAATCCGGACCCTACAAATTATAATGGATAATTGCACTTTGGCTCTAAGTTATGGAATCAATGTCAATCTTCCTCTATATAACAAAAGTGATTAATGTCCCCTTAATTGATAATCTACAAATTGTTCCCCCTTATTAAATTCAAAAAATTCAATAGGAAATCCTTTTTAAAAAAAATATTTTTTAATTGTGCACTATTAATACTAAAATGTCCGTTACTAAAATGTTCATTAGATGATGCACCCATATAGAAATAGAACAATATTGTACCAATTAAGAAAGCCACAATTCAATCTCTTTATGTTTTTACCACCGCACACTTTTGATGCGACGATCACTCTACAAATATAAGTGCTTGTAGAGTGTAGAGTAGAATTTCTATCTTGTATAAAAATAAAAAATAAAAAAAGCCACAATATAGTTTGATCGAACTCGTCTATTTCTTCACCATCTATTTTATTAGCAACCAAACAAAATAAAATCAAGCAAACTTATTATAAGCATGTTTAAAAAAAAAAAAAAAAAAAAAAAAGACCACCGCACACCCTTAGGTTGCGTTTGGCATTGGCTGGAAAATGTTTTTTTTTTTTACTATTTAACTTATTTTTGCTACTATTCATGAGTCATGTTGCACTTTTTAGTATTATTTATAGGTTCCACTGTACTATATCAGCTAATTTTTAGCTTTATCTACAATATTTTCAACAAAAAATTTTTAATTTCAGCTAAATAAGTTGTTCTCAAACGGACTCTTAGAGCACGTCTCTCTCCAAGGATAAATTAATTTGCTTCTTCCAACTTCCAAATTATATTTATATATATATATATATATAATTTTTATCCACTAATGAAATGGAAGGATCAATTTCACACTTTGTGGAACCTTAAGATTTAAAATTTCAAAAATTAAAGTTTGCAAATTGCAATACACTTGAAGTTGGAAGGATGTTTTTGCATTTTGCTCTTAAAATTGTTAAGATAATTTACTATTGGGTAAACTTTATTATCACAGTTTCAAGAAATTTTAAACACCACTCTGATTAAAAACTCAATTAACAAAAGTTTCAAAAAAATTTAAGTATTAACTTTATAAGTGAGGCCTGACACAAATACGCAATTGTCATTGCGCTGCACTGTTATCATGATAACCAGATAAAATATATCTTTATATCACATATGGGATATATAACAAAAAAATATTCAAGCAACTGAGATAAGATCATATAGGAAGATCACATCCAACAGGTGATCTCACCCGCACTGGTAGTCATGGACAGACAGATTCCTCCAACAATTGAGAGATGTAAGAGCTCTGAGATAACCTTGAGTATCCATCACCAGAATGATATGGTTGTGTCATTGTCTCTATCCCATTTAATGAGCAGAAGTTTGACTCATCTGCACTGATGCACTCTGGGATCTTCCCTGAATAGTTGGACTTGTTCATTCATACATGAGTGTTCATTCTTTGCTAATTCACCTATGCTAAGATTTTTCTGAGACAAAAGTCACAAAACTATGTCAACTGATACTCTTTAACAAATTACAGACCGTGCAGACCATACTAAAGACATAATTTTCTACATTAGTACACATCTGACAGACTGACCCTGATTTTGACATATTTTAGCCACAAGGCAAACACAACCTATTTATGGGTTGCCTTCACAAATAACATCCTTTTCGCAAGAAACTCCTTCCACTGACTTCCTGTTGCCATATTTTTTGTTGCTACCGCTGACTGACACAGTAAGAGCACTTCCAACATAACTAAAGCAGTAAAGCTTACCCAAAAATGTTCATCTCGGCACAAAAATAACTATTGAATTCCAATTGAAAGTAAACAACCCACATTTTCATATGATAAGGATTCATTTTTATTATGAAAGTAGGCAGCTCCATGACTAATTTAAACCACCCATATAAGCATGGACAAAGTTCTCCTCAAAACCAGATCACCTATTACATGGCTGTTCATAAGACCATCCACAAGAATTAAATCACATGATTTATTAAATCATTTAAACAAGTAGTCATGTGACTCAAAAAGTACATGTGGATAGTTTTGTAAGTTGCCACATAGTGGATTGAAGGAACTTTCCTCTAAACTGGTTTGGAGGAAAACTCTATCCTATGAGCATTGCCTAATTTGACCGACCAGGTAACAGCCAGGTGTTGGGCAAAGCATAAATGGAAAAATTGTTGGCCAAATATGAAGTGTATTTCCCAGCTATCAACAATGACTAAAATGGCGATCATACATGCCCATAATTATTAGGCCATATAAAACTAGCTAAACAACTTGACCATGCATGCCCATAACTAGGACATATAAAAGCTACAAACCTCATTCATAATGATTAGCCTGTTACAAATTAATTAGCATCAACCAAACGTATTTTACCAAGCTTAGAGTAACATAATGATAATTGAATTAGAAACATTGATGTGGTTTGAAAACCATGGGCTTAGTACAAATTTTGCATGATGGAAGCAAAAAATTTTGATAGTGAAATTAATTGGTCTTTCCTTTTCTTTTTGGCCTGAATCCTGCTATATGTGTAATGTCCTCAACAAAAGCTATCTTTAATCTGTCCCCATTGCATTTCAAAAATCCTAAATCACAAAAACAATTAGAAAATCAGAAAAATTCAATAGGTGCTCTGCAAAGCCTTAGAACAAAACGTTAGTGTTAGAAATAACTTTCCAGTCCCTGTTACAAGCCTACTAAAAGACACAACATACGTTCATAGAATGAATTTAAAATCATGCATTATAGAATATAAAAAAATCATTAGAATTTTTAATTGCTAGCCATACAAGGAATACAAGGGGCTGATACTCCAGATGTTACTAGACTCCATTGCTTTATTTCCGTCTGAGGCCTACCTATATATATGCATAAGCGGATTTCAAAACACACAACACGCTTAACAATTTATCAATACTAAAAATTTAAATATACCTCATACAATAGTTCTCCAAGATCCCATATATTGCTCATCTGAAGTTGCCGATGTTATAAGTGCTTTGAAAGCCTGTGAGACAAGTAATTAAGCAAAATAACTCAGCAGAGATGTAATTACAGTAATCAAAAATTAAGACAGACAAGGTATCTCTGCTGCACATTATCTCTCAAATCTTTAATGTCTTATAGCGATGAAGTCCACAAAATGTACTCAAAAAAGAAACCATAGATGGAAATTTAAAGCAAGAACATATTTATGGACTGACAGTACCATAACAAGGAATATGAGTCTAAGTTATCGCTACTTAGAGTAAGCACATATGACGTTAATCAGCACCAACGAAAGCACTGGGCTGTGGTCATTATGTCTAGCTAAGAAAGCAATTTGATATATCTCAGCAGGCTGCATAGATTCAAATTTAGACATCATTTTTTGATGTGTGAAAAAACTGTAGTCAAGTAGTTTTCTACAGAGCTAATATGCATACCTGGAACATCACTGCAAGAAGTGTGTTGGCTTCACCACATGCTTTAAGTTATCTGGTCCATCACACCACATGGAGCTCCAACAATGTGATTCTCTACCTAATAAGAAAATGAAATAATAAATGATTCAGCATAGCATGCACAAGGTACATAAAAATTAAATATTCTATGATTAAGGGAAGAATATCAATCTGAAGGTTCTGCTAAAGAGTCAGACCTTTTGGCAGACAAAGCATGGACTGATGTTTAATCCTGCAAAGTATAGAAGAAGAATTAAGTTGATTGCTTCTCCATGAAATAATAAGAATAAATGGAAGCTTTTTTTCTATATCAACCTCCCGTAGTAAAAAAATCAATTTCTCAGTAAAATGAAAGGGATAAAAAAAAATTATGTTCAAGATTTACACAAGGATAATTCATAAAGTGCCATACATCAGTCTAAATTCACAAGTGAACTGAACAAAATAAACTCACCCAAGCTATAGGATAGAAAATTATCATTAAAACTCTCACAAGCCATATGAACTTGGCCCCGATAGTAAGTCCATATCTTATGCATATTGCTCGTAGAATGACCTGACAAATGAATGACAACAGGATAATCAATCCCATTTAAATCCATCAAATGTAGTAGCTTCAAACATCTCAGCTAAACCAGCAAAATCATGAAATTTAGTAAAACAAGCATACCTCCCCCAAAGCCAGAATGGAAGTTAAGGAGCAAACAATTGTGACATACTGATTGAAAAGTTTATCCAGGTATATACGAAAGGCCTACAAATTGCAAATACCAAAGCCAATAGCTGTTAATTGAAATTAAGTAAAGTCTAACAAGTAATATGAAGTTAATATAACAAAATCTTAAGAATTACAATACTAAAGGATATCTACCATTCACCATGTGACTTTTCTGAATTCATGGAGGCTCTACCTCTAGACTCCAAGGCCACTTTAAAGGACACACTCATTTTAGCTTAATTGCTCCAAAAGGCACAATATTACCAAATCCTTTTTATGTTTTTTTGTTAAAATCACACACTCACAGTATAATTTCCTAATTAAAATCACATACCCTTTACTTTTCACAAACTTCCCTAGTATTACTAATATGATCAAATACAATTGTGCACAAATACATGCATAGACACAAATATATCCCTACATGGCTATCACATTAAGCACTTGAACCAAATTAATTACAATTTGAAAGAGAAATTTCAAATTCAAACCAATTAATATGATGCAGGACAGCTAGAACAAACTAAAACAACGGAAAAATAAAATATATGACCTAAGAATCAGCACTTAAGCCTTACTTGAAGTCAGCACCAAGCGGGGAAACCACTAGGAGTCAGAACCTAGTATAGACCTAGAGTCAACACCAGACCAAAGAAAAACCAAACGGCCATTGTTTTCATTCATCAAAATATTAACTATCTCCTCAAGGAGTACAATAGGTTGCTTATAAAGGATTGTTAAACCTTAGTTCTAATTGGCTAGGAAACCCTAATTGCCTTATTACAAAAATAACTTTGCTTCCAAATTAAAATACTAATAGCCCAATAAACTAATAGGACCTAAAATATAAAAATACAATTGACTTGCAAACATAAATAATACTAAATAATAATCTTCTTGCGTCTCCCGCATCATAATTCTTATGTTCATATTCTTTATGTAACTTTATGGGATTAGCATATGACTTTTGATGAGCTTGGTTAGCTACAATTAAAAGAATTCATACATAGTTTTTTTTTTTTTTTGTTGATAAATTCATATGTAGTTAAGAATTATACTGTAATATTACAATAAGCCTCATTTCAGTAGTCATTTAAGAGTTCCCTAAGCAGTCTTTTGGCATTTATGAATTTATATCTAGAATATATCCTAGGTTTCTTGAGCCTAGAAACATTTGAGTTTCAAGTTCAATACTTTTGCCATCTCTTGTTGCCTTTTCTGTTGGATGCTCCTCTTAAGCCCTATTACTGTCAGATGGCTATGAAGGTACTGTCTTTTTGCTGCATCATAAAATAAGATAAATGTAGTACTGAAACAACTTTAACGTCCTTCTTTGACATAGCAAGTGTAGTTCTCAGCAAGTACTCTTTAGGTATTTGTTTTCATCATTTTAATAAAAATCAGACCAAGGGAGAGGGTGCTTGAAGAGTACTAAAAACAGAAGATATAAGAGAGAGAGAGAGAGAGAGAGAGAGAGAGAGAGAAATCATTCTTGAGTGCCTTGATGGCATCAGAAACCTCTCCATAGTGCCCCATATACCCAACCAAATGAATAAATGACTTTGTCTATTGCAGTTGATAAAGTAAGATCTCATTGCAATCCACAAATAGGTCACCATCACAATATTGTGGTGCCTATTTGGCCTAATATAACTATATTCAACACAAATTTGGTAAGGAAATATTATAGCGCAGATAAATTAGTCTCCAAAGTCCAGACAGCATTACAATCCACATTCTCACTCACTGAAGCAATATGAAGAAGATGTAAAAATGTAGGACCTACCTCTTCGTGCATATTGTCATCTCTCAAGCTATGAAACATCGTCTGCAATACAATTGTTATGATGAATTGTCAAAGCTGATTCTAAGGAACTGTATATCTACTTATAAAAGAGTAAATATCCATAGCAAATCAGCTATTACACATGAATTTACTAATACAGTTTCATTTTGTAATCCATCGTCACATGAAATGAACCATAATTAGAACTTCAAAGGAGTGAAAGCTCGTATAATTTCGCCTCCCTCTAATTGATGTAAAACTGCTCGTTGTACCAGGAGTCCTGAGGATAATCTCCTAATTGTATCAAGAAACCAAAATTTGGCTGCATACAATAATTAATAACCTAGGAATTAATAAAAAGCAAGAGGCTATAGTATCAATAAGTTACCCATCCTCACCCAGGAACAAAAGGTTACTGATGTTGATCCAGTGACATTGGGTGTATACTTCAGCACTCCCTTAAAACAAATATGACATTTCCAAGAAAAGGAGGGGCAAACTAAAAGGAAAAAGAAAAACATAGCTCATACTGCCAATAAGCAAGTTAAGAAGAAGTTCACTAACCAGACAGACTAAGCAAGAATTTTACAATTTTGTCACTTCCCAGTAAACTGTTGATATGTTTTCCTGCATCTATTATATAACAGATAAAGAGATTTCCATAGTAGCAAATAGGATATATGTACATTTAGGTGGATAAGGAATTTACCTAGAGTCACTGAAATGCAAAGAAGTTTCTTTAAGAAACTGATGAAGCTTGTGTGGAGGAACATAGAATATTTGAGTCACCAACTCATTTGCAGAAACCATCAGTCTCTCTCTTCTTGATCTAGCATGTTTAGGAATCCAATTGCTGCAGTATATATATAATATAAGGTTTAGTGTGCATTTGGGAAGCACGTTTGTGCTTCCCAAACGCGTTTGCGTTTCAGTTATGTTTTTTTTTTTTTTTTGCTTTTTAGCTGAAATAGTTGACTTTTTCTGTGAACAGTGCACAATGTGCACTGTTCACAGACCCACAAATTTCACTTTTTAACAACTTTTTCATTAAAAATAGGTCCCACGGTACTATTCACATATTTAAAAATTATTTTGCTACAATATTTTTCAATTTTCAGTTTTTAGCTGTATCCAAACGGACCCTTAAAATCCTAATGCCAATGAGCTCTAGTACAAATGGAACCTCCTAAAAAAAAGTTGTACCCAGTGCACAAATGGCACCTCCACTCTTATAAAAACAAGAGGAAGGGTGAAGTTGTGGGCTCATAACTCACAAGATGTGTTTGTAATTGTGATGCCCCAATTTTATTGATTGTGTAATGTGCGTGGGTGTGTGATGAGTCCCACATCGGGTATATACTCGGTAGATCTGGGGTTTATTAACAATTACAAGAAGCCTCAATTGTGACTAGTCCTTTTAAAGTATAGCGCAGATGTGGCTAACGCTTTTCCTTGGGTCGTTACAGTAATTTACAATAAAAAGGTGACTAGTCCTTTTAAGATATAGCGTAGATGTGGCTAGCGCTTTCCCTTGGGTCGTTACAGTAATTTACAAAAAAAAAGTTTTTCAACATCTTATAATTTTGGACACTGAATCCTACAATAAGCATGCCATCCCACATTATGAGTAAGAAAATTACCAAATGCAATGTCATCAGTGGCCAAACAAGAGTCAGAAAGAGCAGCAATCAAAGTGGAAGGCCTAGGAATGGGAATAACAATAATATTCTCATCCACACATAACCTTTCCTGCACTAAGATTTCAAATATGTATTCATTTCAATTCTCAAAATAAATCAACAGCGACAACTGAACTGCAAACATCCAGCAAAGTGGCTAACCCGGGGGGCGGGGGGGGGGGGGGGGGGGGTGGGGACATTCAGGCCTCCTACTCCCCTCCCCTCCTCTCCTTCTCAAAGTATCCTTAGCCAAAGAGAGAGAGAGAGAGTAAGATCTAGTTCAAACCTAATTTAAAAGCCAGCCAAATTCATACCATGCTGGTCTACTTTGTAGTGAAAGAAGAAATAAACACAACTCTTGTTTGTTGCAAAAATGAGCATTCTACACAATCAACATTTATGAAATAATGACATATAATATAAAAACAATTAACCTTTATGCTAAGACTGAACAAGAGGATAAATAGGGAAGATAATTAAACAAGAGTACTCAACCCTAACTATATATCTATATCCATGTACCACATCCAGATTACTGCTTAAGTACTTCCACATCATTCTACCCCATTTTAATTTGACTCAATTCAAGTGGAAAAATGAAGGTATTACATCCACTAAAAATTGCAATCAAGATCATTTTACCACAATATGCGTCCCACCAAAGGGTAACGAGGTTTTATTATGACTGATCTTTCAAACTAGAGTGCATGAAAAAATAACAAAAGTCAAACAGCAAACCAGAATGTACTACAAAACTCACCAAATCCATACCAGGATCACTAACACACAGTGTCCCCGCATCACTTATCAATGCCACAATCTCACCCTGCTTCAGTCTCTTTAACACAGTTTGTTCTCTTTGAGATTCATTAAATTTGTAATAACTCATTTGAAATTCTAAAGAACAACAATCAGAATGCACTGGACAAAGACGATACCTGCTCTTTTATTTTTGGTTGGTGGGATTGGTAGGGGAAGCATTCTTTAGACATCTAGGTTTTAGTTCCATTGTGTTTGATGTGCTATACTTGGAGGGAGAGTAATAGGTGGACGTTTGAGGATGTGGATAGTTCGGATAATCAGTTGCTTGCTTCTTTTAGTGGCTTTTTGTTTGACTGGTCCTGGGCTTGGGGATTCACATCTAGTAAATCTCTCTCTATGTTCATTAGTTCTCTTCTCTCTTGTAATTGCCTCATTTGTTTTTGAAACATTTTCCTTGTCTTTCTTTGCTCCCCTATGTATCTCTCTCTGTGTTTTAAAATCAGCTGGTCCATTCAAGGAAGTTGCTTCACCATTACAAAATTAAACTTCTTTTGAGTCTCTTACATATAGGCTTTTGATCTATACATCTTTGTAGCGATTATCCTTTTTTTTTTTTTTTTTTTTTTTGATAAATAAGAAGGATCTATATAAATTATTAAAAAAAAAAAAAAAAACTACTTTGTGCAAAGGAGCACTATTGGGAGGACCACAATTTGACTCCCTACAACCACTCTAAAAATAGACTCACGAAGCGCAATGTCAAATACTATAAAAGATTTGAGAGTGCTTTTCCTCATCACCAATTGGTTTTGAAGATGAATGGCACAACTCACGGTCCGACAAATGGTATCAGAGCCAAGGACATGGGTTCCAGTCGGGGGAGTGTCATTGTGAGGGAGAAATTGTTGGGGGGATCAAAATTTGACTCACTACAACCACTTTAAAAGTAGGCTCATGGGGCACGATGTTGAATGCCATAAAAGATTTCAATGTGTCTTTCTCATCACCAATTGGTTTTGAGGTGGAATGGCACGGGTCATGGTCCAACAAACACAAACTAGTCAAAAGTACAAAGGAAGAAAGAAAAGAGAGTTGAGTCTAAAAGGGGGGGGGGGGGGGGGGGGGGGCTGCATTAGCTAAGAATAGAACTATGGAGAACAGACACAATTTTCAAGTTGATGATAGTTAATACGGTTTCGGTAATTGTGTCAAATTAAGTGAATACCATAACATTATATCAACAAGATATAACTTGGTTTAAGCAGGCCCTGCAAAAAGAAGAAAATTTCAATAATTTAAGATATATATTTAAGAGAAAGAGAGAGAGAAGGTTAAACAAAACGAAGGGAAGTGGCCTTACACATTTTGAAGATTCCTCAGGGACTGAATCAGTGAATTGTGCGAAATATTGGGGGCTAGAACAGAAGGCATGGGTGAGGAGTCCAAAAAGAATTTCATACTCATTTTCAAGAAACTGACATAGCTCCATTTTTAGCTGATGAAATCTTTAAGATTGCTAGAATTGGATTTGAAATTAAAATTTATGTGACCCACAGGACAAAAGGTATTCTCATGCCTCAAAATCATTAGTGCCATTTTTGATGTGTGCTTTTCACATTTGAAGTCTTGACCCAACTCAAGCTCAACAAATGAATCCTATGGGGAATAGAACAGGATCAGCCTAGTGGTTACTGATTGGGTTGATGTTAAGCCTAGGCTCACTATCATCTTGTATCCTGTACTTACATCAACTTGACAATTACAACTTACTCTTCAGGTAAAAAAATAAAATCAAATGATCTATTCTTAAGTTTCAACTCAAGTGTCTATTTAGGAACAACTTATTTAGCTGAAACTGAAAATTTTTTGCTGAAAGTACTGTAAATAAGCTAAAAGGTAGCTGAAATAATATAGTGGGATCCATGAATAGTACCAAAAAGTGCAATAAGACCCATGAATAGTAGCAAAAATAAGCTGAATAATAAAAAAAGCTAGTTTTTTAAGCAATCCCAAACGCACACCAAAATGAATCAACTCACTTTCATTTAGAAAACCCAAAAAGTTCGTCAAAAAAAAAAAAAAAAAAAGAAACCCCGAAATGAAAAGACATTTTAAATCACTTACTTTACAGCTATTGAACAATGATCTAAAAGATATCGAGCTTAAAATTCAGAGCCTTGAAATACGGAAGATATCTAAATGCTACAAAACCAAGAAAAAATAATAATTATAAAATAGTATAAGCAATGGTTATAGAACAAATTATAGACATCACAACTAGTTGATTAGACTACTAAACCACAAGCACAAGGTATTTCTATCCTAAAAAATCAACCACTTCCTAACATACTTTTTAAGTATTAATCATGATACAAATATGGACAGTACCAAAGGAATACCCATAATAAACTAATATAAAAGAGCAAACATACCACAATAAAATAATCGATACCATTATTTTGAATGTCAAGGAACTCAAGGTTTCCATTTGTAAAAAAAGGTCCAATCAATGACATGCAGCCCACAGATTGCATGTTTATCAACATTCAGAGAAGTACTTGCCATTTCTTTTGTATTATTATGCACCTTTGGAGACCAAGTTTGACTCATTCTGTTACAATGATTTCAGGGAAAAGAATGATTATGTATGACAGGGGACTGTGATGCAGACTTGTGGTGCATTCCTAGTGTTTGCAAGTGGCTACTGAGCATGCTGCTGTAGCTATGAAGCTAATGCAGCTAAGTCATGATGCAGTGCAGTCAAGATATATAACAGTGCTGGACTATTGTTCATTATGTGGTTGCTTTGCCCTGCAGCGCTTGTAATGTGATGCATTCTTAGTACTAGATCTCTTGTAACAGATTGATAGTGTATCCATGAAATAAAACAGTTAGTGATAAGGCAGTGGTAAGATCAGTCAGTTAGGGCTGGTTAGTTAGTAAGAAAGCTTTTATTGTAAGCTAATCAAAGAGCAACAAGTGCAACAAACCAGCCAACCAATAGCAGCCTGTCTTGATGGCTATAAATGTACCAAGCCTACTACTTTATAATCAGTTTTTGGAGCATTGAATGAACACTTACATGAGAGGTATCATACCAAGAGTGTGTCTCTTGAAGAGTTTGCATTTCCTAAACTACTCTAAGTAACTTACATTGTCCAAGCATTCCAATCTCAAACCAGCCTCCATCAAACTGATACCACACGGATACCCTAGCATAATCAAAAAAGTCCATGGACTTGCATAACAAACGTCATATTTCCTAGGTTCAAAGCGAAGGAAGTTTAAGAGTTCCTTGGCATTAAATATATCATACAGCTTATTCTTATAGGTGCCAGCTAAAAAAGTTATTGTTTTTACTTAGGGTCCGTTTGGATACCGCTTATTTTGCTGAAAACTGAAAACACTATAGCAAAATAATTTTTAAATGTATGAATAGTGCCGTGGGACCAATTTTTAATGAAAGTTTTGTTGAAAAAAGAGATTTGCAGGTCCTATGAACAGTGCACGGGACCCACTGGTTACTTAGAAACACACTTCTCCCAAAAAAAAAAAAAAAAAACGTAGACGCAGGGCTGATAAGCTCAATCCAAACGCATACTTAGGGTCCATTTAGATACCGCTTATTTAGCTGAAAACTGAAAATACTGTAACAAAATAATTTTTAAATATGTGAATAGTACCGTGTGACCCATTTTTAATAAAAAAAGTTGCTGAAAAAAGAGATTTGTGGGTCCCATGAACAGTGCACGGGACCCACTGGTGTGCACTGTCCACCGCTTATTCTCTGGTCAAATGTCTGTCACTGTCCTGTGAACAGTGACAGACAATATCTTTACATGCTTCTCAATTAAAAAAAAAAAAAGAAAAAGAAAAGAAAAGAAGGAAAATGCAAAACGCTAGACGCTGGCCTTTTTCATCCGTATCCAAACGGATACTTAGAGTGCAAAAGTGCCCAATACGAAGTCAACTTGAATTTTTTAAGTAACATCATACTTTGTATTTTTTTCTTGAAATATAAGCATTTCAAAGCAAAGTCTGGATCAACTTAACAACTGTCTCAGAAGTCAGAATCAAGAGCCACTTAGACTTCAGCTTGCTAATATATAATTATATATATATATATTTTTTTTTTGATAAGTAAAATGATAATTATAAATGAGAAAAGACTTCAGCTTGCTAATTACAATCACAATTATATATATATGTGATAACTTATGGAACCTTTGAAGAAAAGCCCAACAATCACAATTAAATATTGGCAACCATTTCTTTAAAGCAATTCATCAGGAAGGACCATCAAAAAGCATGCATCACAAGCAACACTTAAAATGTCCAGCCAAACATGAAGTTGTCCTCAGCCTGATATGTGATGACCATTACCTCACAGACTAATCAGTGGCCTTATAAATAAGTGGACTTCAACCAACAAAACGTGTCACACACACACACACACACACACACACACCGGTGAGAACATGAAATTAAAATAAGCATAGGTGAAAAACCAATCCCAAGAATGCAATCATCACCAGGAAGGAGTAAGATAGGGGTTAAGAGACAAGAAATGTGTACTAGATAATCTATTCCTTCAAACAGAAGGACACAAAGAAGTATAAGGACTATTCTTTCGCTCCTGGTCTAAAACAAAGACAAATAATTTCCTGTTCTTGTATTTAATTACCTGTCAATAGGAAAACAGAATGCCTAACGCGTCTCCTGGGCAGCAGCCTCTGCTATTGTTGCAAATGAACATTGTGCAGTTCAGAAGTAATGATCCTGTGGTTGTGGTTGATAATACTGATTCATAGATGGTGGGGAATCTAAGTGCTGCAGACTTCAATGCCAAGTTTGTGGAGGAACTCAAAATTCCATTATCTCAAATAAGACCAATTTGGCACATAATCTGAAACTAGAACTTGAACCAGGTAGATAAATTGGAATTGTGAGTGCCAACGTGGATAAACTAGTCCCAGACAACATCCATTGTGAGTATCGGGTTGCTTATAAATTCTCAACAAACAAGCAATAACAAGCCACCAAAAAAAAAAAAGAGAGAGATTTGTATACTTGGTTTGGTAGTAAGATAATCTAGATGTCCTTCAAGAAGGTCAAGATATCATCTTTGAGGTACTTTAGAAAAGATAAATAATATTCAAATATTATCCGGCATAACTAATTATAATATTTTCAGGCAAAAAAGATCTAACTTTTCGCCATCCACTAAATGACAATACCCAATGTATCTATACAAAGACCATTGTGGAATTTGTCTCCTAACCACTAACATTTACACTTTGCACAAAAATGAGAGCGAGTTGTTGCAGTTCCACATCTGTAACAGAATTCAATTCCACACCTGTGATAATACACAAAAAGAAAGTTATTACAGCATTCAAGACTTCATAGAAAAATATACCAGTTGAAAATAATTGTAGTAATTGTGCAGGTAATACATCAAGAATAGGGTCAACACATGCCTAAGGTCCTTGATTAAATAACAACTTTATCGTTTATAGAGTAAGGTAGGAATTTAATCTATAGATTGAGCATGTAGGTGGACAAGAACATTAACTCATCAATTACACATGATATACAAAATCTGCACCTAACTAAAATTTTATCAATCATAAAGGAAATTATGTGTGTGTGTGTTGGGGGGGGGGGGGGGGGGGGGGGGGGGGGATACCTAGGTATAGTTCCTTAGGTGTTGTACCATAGGTACCCAATTAAATTTAATCACATGGTTACATTGGCCAATGAACTACACTGTCAACTGGTCATGGGAGAAGATAATACTGCTGAATTGATCAATACAACCCTGAGGTTGAATTTAATTTGGAAACCTAAGATTTAACACTTAGTAATTGAACCTAAGTTTTTCCCAATAAAAAAGTAAAAAACTATGCTCCTAAATAGACATTTTGAGGATCAAAGACATAAAAGTTTTATAAACAAAAAGTTTTGACACAAACTATTGTTAACCAGGAAAATGGTTCAAGAAAGGCTATTACTCCTCATTGTAAGCGACAAATGATACTCCAAAGTCCAACCACAAACCTCTGCACAAAATCATATTTCTAGAAATCCAAACTATTTGTGCATCAGTGTTTTTTTTTTTTTTTTTGGTGGTAAGTTTCACTAGGCTTGCAATGGGATATAGGTTGGAATTGTTGCCTTGATTAATCTCTGGGTACGCATCAGCTGAAATATTTATCTAGAATTCTAGATTATGGAATGAAAATTGGCATATGGAAGAAAATATTGAATATGCAAGAAGTGGCAAAGCAACCCAAACATACTAACTAACAAGTCTAATTCATCTATATCTATTCAAAGTCCTAGATCAAGTATGCTGCCTGGTATATCTGAAGGAATAAGCAATATAAAGAAAGAAATGAGGACCTGCATTTGATAAACATGCAGCCTTGATTTTTATCAACATAGAATCTGCAACTTGGACACCTACTCCAACTCTTGTTCTGGGCAAGGTTCAATAACATGATATCTTCCCTTTCTCTCTCATTCTGATGCAATTTCTGGAACTGGTCACAGTCAATCCCTGCATGCCAAGGAACCTTACACTGTGCACAAAACATTCTCCAACAATTGGGACACTGAGACTCCCTTATACTATCTCCACTCCCACTGGTGTCATCAAGCAACAAAGCCGAGCAATCCTTAAAGGGACAATAAAACTTTTGTGAACCAGGAATAAGAGCCTCACACAAAGCGTTACCCCACCTGTCAAAAACATCCTTGGGAAGAATAGAACGACACTGCTCTGGCTCCAACAATCCTTCTACACATTCTGGTACAGGACAACGTATAGAGGTAATATTGTCTTGAAGCTTGGAAGCCACGTACATGGCCATACACTCTGTACAATACGCATGATCACAACCCTTAATGCTAAAACTCTCATTCCCACTCTTGGTTTCCGCGCAAATTTCACAGAGAAACTCAAAGGAGCAATTTTGATTGTTGGGTTTTGAAGAAGAAGACTGCCCAGTTTCCAAAAGAGGACCAGAAGAAGTTGTTCTTCGCCAGTTTTGAATTTTGGGTTTGAACATAAGAACTCGGAGTTCATCATCACCATCATCACGATGATCATCGAGGTTGATGAAGGACTGAGAATTGGGTGATGATTGGAGCAGAGAAGCCATGATAGCAAGTTGAAGGTCTCTGTTCTCAGAGTAGCGTTCAACAGAGATAGCGTTGGACTTGTTGGTTCCCTTAACGCCTTTGTCCGAGGTTGTTGTTTTCAAAACAACAACATCATCATCATCATCGTTAACTTCGACAACATCTATAATATTCTGTTTCTGATCCATTTGCTGATGCCTTTTTCTTTTGGGAATCAGTTTGGCACTTTGATTTGAGGATGAGGACCCAAAAATAAGAGGATCATTAGGAGGAGGAGGAGATGGAGATGGAGATGGAGCAGCCATATTCATTCAACAGAATATAATTTTAATTTAATTTTTAGGGTCTCTCTCCGCCGTTTCTTCTTCTTTTCTTTCTTCTTTTAACCCTCTCTAATGCTTTTGCCTTTGTTTGTTTTTTTTGAAAGATAGTGTACTAGTGTTAAGCATACTGCTACTAGACTATCCTAGTCACCATTTTGAAAGTTTGGGCCCCATACTCCACAGCCCAGTCAATTCTTTATCTCTTACTCAACTCCAGTTAAAACTGCAAAAATGGCACAATGATACTCTATTTATCAAAATATATATCACTCTATTATTGTTTCAGTTCAGAAATATATAGAAGTTTATAATTTTTTGGATACTCGAGTTTAAGAAACTTGAGTTTTCTATGGTATTCGAATTCTATCAAAAAAATTTTGGCCAATTTAAAGGCTATTTTTTAAAGAATTTGAGTTCATGGGACTCGAGTACCATGAAAAACTCGAGTTCCCCAAACTCAAGTACCCAAAAAGTAGTAGATTCTTACATATTTTTAAAATAGTGGTAAATTGATATATATTTCGGTAAACAGTGATATTTAACCATTTTGGCCCTATTTAACTCTATTTCCATGGTTCCTTTGATCTCTACAATATTTTTCCTCACTTCATCACCATTTATGTTTTTTCTAATGGCCTCGTCATGCGTACTTTGTGCATGCAATGGAGCTTTTTAAAAAAAATTTATTATTATTATTTAGTGTTGTAATGTGTCATTTTAGGATATTTTTCTATGTGATTTAAAAAAAAAGTTATTTGTAAATGGGTTTAAAGTTTGAAATTTTGAATTTAAAATAAAAAGTGGTAATTCATATAGAGAAGAGAAAGAAAAAAGCATAAAACTTAGAAACAGTAAATTACTATTTTAATCCATTTATGTTTTTTATTTAAAATTATTTAACTAAAAGATAGGGTATTTTAGAGAGTTTAAGAATTTGTATAAGGATATTTTAGTACACAAAATGATAAAATTCAAACAAATAATAATATTATTAGTAGTATAGAAGATACAGAGAATGAAGATGAGAATGTGAGGGTTTGGGTTACATCTGGGGATGAATAAAAGGACATACATGCATATTCAAAAACAAGGACCATCGTGCATTTTTGGTATGGTAGTCACTTTACAAATATAAGTACTTGTGAAATGTAGGGGCAAGGGTCGAGATTCAAGTCTTTGGGAAAGAGATTCACACATATATACACTTAGATTAGGTTTAGTATAACTCTATCTTTCTCCAAAAAAAAAAAAAAAAAAAAAAGGAACTGCCTTAAAATATGAATAAAAGAGGAACATTGTTTCTTATTTCTTGGTTTGTCCTTAATTTATTATAACTAGTTGAGTTCTCGCACAATGTGCGGTGCAACTTATTATTAGTTTTTTTTTTCAATATTTCAATAACTTATTCAGATCCCTACCCTTCAACTATCAATGTATGAAAAAAGATATTTCAATAAATTTCATTGCAAAAAATTGTAATCTTTAGTTATTTTATATATAGACAAAATATAAATACATGAAGAGTAGTATAGTGATTTGATCATACTATATATATGTGTGTGTGTGTGTGTGTGTGTTTACAAATTGAAAATTGCATGATATAGTAGCTAATATAGATATGCATGTTTTATGTCTACTAAAAAATGCATATATCCTTCAATTATTATTTTTTTATTACATTCTTGATTCTATGTTACTAAAAAAAATTTCTCCTTTTTGTTGGACATGGTTTCAATTGTTGCAAAAACAACTAAATTTGAGTAAAAATGCCATATTTCAAATCAATTATTTCTCACATAAAAAAACCAATTGTTTCTCATATAAATCTTAGAAAAATGATATTAAAATTTCATTATGCTTAAAATAATTAATATAACAAAATAAACATATTTATTATATTAGTAATCTTTCTAATCACATAGAATACATTTTATAGTGTTATTCACACACACACACATACATGCGTGGGCTCACACACACACACACTCACAAAGGAGTTAGAAAATTTAAAGGATTAAGATTAATTTTAGTAAATTCACAAATATTTATTTTTTCATGGCTTTTGTGATAATTGTTATTAAAGCAATTGAACATGAGTAAGAATGTCATATTCTAAATTTATTATTATTATTCCAACTAAAAATTATTTTTTATGTAGAGTTTATTAAAATAATCATATAAATTCATTTAATATAAATTATTACTCCATTGGTTAATTCAATGAACTAATACTTTAATATAAATGCAAACTTTGTTGAAGTAAAAAACTAAATAAAGAGAACTTCAAGGAATGCACCACATGGCACAACCTCATCCTCTCTAGCACGAGGTCTTTGCTTATATATATATATATCCTAATCATACCATGGACGAGGAAAAGCATAGACATTTTGAACTTGTTAAGTCATCTGCTCAAAAGCTGTCCATGGACGAGCAGAACGCAAGGTCTTACCTTCATTAAAACGCTGATAACTACCATTTCCCATGGATGAGTTACACTTAGTAAAATTCCAATAAAAATGATTAAAGCGTATATATGAGATGTAGACGAGCTAAACAAAGAAACCTTGTATTTAAAGACAAAAACGCTCGTCTATGCATATATAAAAGAAACAACATTCATTCAATTCTTCTTAGGGCGGACGACCAACGTCCAAACACCCTTTGAAAACTTGTTTTAATAACTCGTCCTAAAATTATGGACGAGTTTAATGTATTTGAATTACATTGGAAAATCTTAAAACCAAGGACCAAACAAAAACAAAGTGCTAAGTTTGGCGAGAACTCGTCCTCATGCAGGGGGGGCATTCACATTGGGGTCTTCCTTGGACGGCTGGGTAGAAGCATCGTCCTCTACATTAATATCTTTGGAGCTGGTTTGAATAAGAGAACTGGTAGCAGCATTCAAATTAAGCTTGATGGTGCTGAAGTCCACTTCAGGGAAGTTTTCAACAGCATCCAACCTGAAATCCTCAAAACCAGCTGCATAGTTGCGGTCCAATAAGTCCGTGAATTCTTTGGACGCCTTGAACTCAGCGACATCATCTTCCTTCGTCTTAGAGAGAAGAGTACTCAACTCGTCGTTCTTCTTTTGCATATGATCAAGACGAGTATCTTTCTCCACTACGTCAGCTTTTAACTCCTCAATCAAGTTTTGATGTTCCGTCGCCTTCTCCTTGGCCTTAGCAGCTATCCCAGCCCATCTTTTGTTCTCGTCCTTCGCACCTTGGATTGACGTCTCCAATAATATCCTCGTCTTGTCCAATTCAGTGGCTTGCCTAGACGCTGCAATGAACTTGGACATGGCCTACAAGAGAGACAAGATGCTAGGTTAGACGACAAAAATTGCGAAATAATAAAGACGAGATGACAGTAAATTACATACCTTAAAGAGATCGTGAACACCTGAGTGTTCAAAATCCTTTGGGGACATGTCGTAACAGGCATTTATGTCCTCGTCCTTCACAGCTCCTTGGAAGCGCTCCCAAGCCAAGTCCTCGTTTTCAATGATATTCGAGGACTTGCTTGGAGGAAGCTGGGATGAGACAGATGCAGTCGTCCTGGGAGGGGTCTTAGACGGGGTAGTTTTAATCGGCGTGGACTCGTCCACGTCAACAACTTGAACGGAAGGACGAGGCTGAGGAAGGTTAGGTTCAACTACCTTAGATGAGGCATGCTTAACTCTCTTGTCATGACGGCTGGGGAGACTTCCCAGATCCAAGTTCTTTGATAGGGACTTCCTTTTGTCCCCAGCGGATGGACGAGTCTGCGAAGGGACCTCAGGACGATCATCCCCAACTGGTGGATGAATCTAAGTTTGGGCCTCAGGACGGTCCCCCTCGCTTATAACGTCTTTTCCTTTGTTTCCTTTCATTGTTGCCATTCCTATAAAAAAAAAAGAAAAAAAAAAAAGAGAGAAGTCTTTAGAACCAAAACAAAGAGTGTCTCATGGATGTTTTGAGTTCAAAACTTACTTTTCCTTACTGTAATCTCGTGTGCGAGTGCCTCCTCAAAAGGATTAGGGCCCAATCCCCACTTAGCAAGTCGTCTAAGCGTCACTAAAGAATGGAAATTCTTATCTGCGTGTAGACGAGCTCTGTGGACGCGGTCACGATGAAACTTGCTGAGAGAAGGTCGTCCAACAGCTATAAAGCAACAAGTAAAAGTTAAAAAAAAAAAAAAAAAAAAAGGAGAAGAAAAAGAAAAAGAAAAGAAAAGGGGAGGTAGGGACTTACCTTTAGGATGAAGATTCCCTAGGTCCCCAGTATAACGACCAAATGTGTCCTGACCAACGTCTATAGGCTTCCCAGCCCAAAAGCCAGAGACGAAGAAAAACTCCGTCTTCCATTTTTTGTCAGACGAGGGTAAAGACCTAATCAATCTGCAATCTTTGCCCCTGGCCGTGAACTGGTAGAAGCCAAGGGACTGATGAATTTCTGAGGGTTTATAACAGTACAAGAACTCGTCTACATTAAGAGGACGGTCCCCTTCGAATACCTCCCTCCATAAAACTTGCATAGAGACGATCAATCTCCATGCGTTAGGATTAAATTGACATATTCTTACACCTAGCCTAATTAATAACTCCCTAGTAAAAGCGTTCAAAGGAAACCTCAAACCCCCCAGAAGGTAAGCTTCATAAACGCCTACCCCAAAACGAGGATCACAACACCATTCTCCACAGACGGGCAACCTAGGGTTAAGCTCGTCTGGGATTTGGTACCATGCCCTAAGGTTAGTAAGTCTCTGCTCGTCTGTTTTGGAAGGGATCTCTATTGCACAACTATACACAGTGACCTCCTCCTCGTCCAAAGTGCCAGACGCGGGGACGTTGGACGAGGTGCTTGCCTGGGACCCTGAGGCCTTTCTAATCTCTTCTTGGACGGCCTCCAAGGGAAACCCAAGGACGCCAGAAACATATTCCTCATCCGTGGAGTTTCCCCCGCTACTATCACTAGAACTTGTACAATCACTACTTTTGTCTTAGTACTCGTCCATGACTCTTTCTAAACTATCGCTAGACGACATTTTTGAAAAGATTAAAAAGAAACCTAAGAGACGAGAGAAAAAGGAATACCTGGCTCTAAGACGAACGAAGGCTATGGACGCGAGGAAACTCCTAGACGAGGCTCTAGACGAGGAATGTCAAGGAAGGAAAATCGCAGAAATGTGAAGGGTATCGAAGGAATTCCCTTATTTATAGGCAGATGACCTGGGTCTACAGAACAACACAACCAATCAAGAAGTAACACGTGGCGTTCACCTCGAAAAAATGAATCGATGAGACTCATTGCCAATAAAATGATGACCCGTATCACATTAATTGACACCAAATATGTACGTTCGAAGAAAACAACACCTAGTTACCTCTCCCCTTGAATGACCTTTGTAGACAAGGGGGCAACTGATAGTGTACTTAAAATGCACTATTGTCCACATGAGTCGTCCATGAGGAAAGGATGGAGAGAACCCCTGAAGTGCGCTCGTCCCCGATAATCTCGTCCATCCATATTAAAGGAAGGACGGTCATCCAGTTAGTGGAAAAGGGACGACTGAGCATACTCGTCCGCTATAACCTCGTTCGTCTTTGAGCAACCAGTCCGTCTGTAATGAAAGATGGACAAAATCATCAGTCTGAAGATATTAAACTTTTGACAAACATGATTCTCACCAAGACATAGGAAACGAACCAAGACCTCCAATAACTGTTCCGAAACAACGGTTCAAGTAAGGTAACTTCCATGGCGGTTATGGAAGTTACCTCCAAATCTTCTGAATTCCTCGACAAAAGGAGCGGTTATTGGAAGGAGTAACCGTTCCATGTGCACTATATAAGCGTTCCTTACGAAGAGGTAAGTAATGAAGACATTTCTTAAGAATTCCTGGAAGTATTCTTCTCTCCATTCCGACCTACTGACTTTATCATCGGAGGACTTGAGACCGGCCTCCACCGGTCTTCTCTGATTGTATTTGGTTTTTCAGGACTCAGCCTTCAAGATCATCAGAGCTCGAAGACTTTCAGCCCACTGATTTCTAAGGATCTATCAATATATATATTTGTAGGGTTAGGATTTGTAACTCAAGCCCAAGAAGTATGGATTATGAGCCCAATGAACCAAGAACAATGAATTTGTAGAGAGTGGGTGAAAGAGTTAGGCTAGTTGTGAATCAAACAGTGATCAACTACGGTAGTTAAGGATGAATTAACATGCAATCAGACTTGAATAACTGAACCAATGAATATCTGAAGAGGTATTTTATTGAATAAAAGATTATTACAATTCTTAGAGCTATAGTAAAATTGTTTTTTTCCTTCTTTTTCTCTTTTTTCTCTCTTGCCCCCTTATTATCAGAGGTTTCTTCCCTTTATATAGCATCTTCATCATCCACTTGGTCTTCATTTAAGCATCCACTTGAGTATATGTCATGTCATGTCTCCTTTTTAGTTTTCTGTGAGTGGGGGTAGCTGAGGTTACACTATTCAGGGATCTTCTCCACATAAATGCGGCCAGGAAAGTAGCTGTAACGCATTAAACACGGTTGTAGCAGCTTTTCCCTTTAGATATTTCCTCGTTCTTATCATCTCCAAACATGCTCAGAGCTTATCTTCGTTGTTGGAACTGTTAGGAAGATCATTCGGACCCTCCAAACATTTGATTGATCAAGACTATTCGTATCCGAGGAGAGAGACCTCTTCGGACAACTGATGACCTCTTCGAAATGCATTCTTCATTCACTTCCAGGTATGTTTCTTACACATGGACTCCTTCCCAGATATTTTCCTCTCTTCGGACACCCAGTAGTCTTCGAATAGGGCCTTGGGTCCAGTACATTAGGTTGGGCTTTTACCCCCCACAATATTGATTAGGAAATGATATTTTTGTTACTAAAACTTTTTACATCACGAAACACCAAAAATTTATGTGTGTATATATATATATATATAATTTAAATTATGTTAAAAAGTCATTCTATGACCTATTTGGGTCAATTAAATTGTTAAGATTTAGATATGTTTTGAGATCAAAATTTTAAATATTTATAAAAAACAATTCATTTTGAGATTGCAAGCAACATATATAGGGGCTGGTGTTAGGGTCAAGGGGGACATGTCCCGTTGTCCTAACATAGCTTTTTCATAACCACCACCTCCAACTATTGATTTATAAAAAAAAAACAAAAATTGTACATTTTGGATCTGTACATTGTTCTAGGTTGTGTTATTTTTGAATGACTTAGGGTCCGTTTGGTACATGTGTTTAAATAACAGTTTTTGATTTTTTTGAAAATACGTGTAGGTAAAAAAATGTGTAGAAATGCGTGTAATGTTGTTTAAAAACTGAAAACATGTGTGTTAAACACATGTACCAAACAACCCCTTAAGTTTTTAAGTGAAAGGATTCCTCACACCTTATTATTCAACCACATTGGTGATGATATGTTAAATCCAGTGAATTTTAGATTACAAAGTTACCCATATCAAAACAAAAAATTCTAGATGTCAAATTTATTCTTCTCTTTTCCCATTACAAAAGCAGAGAATATGAATATATTTCGAGTTCAATTTCTCCATGTATTGCTTAGTGAAGAAATCAGATCGGTGGGAATTGAATTTGGGTATAATTTGAGCTCAAATTCTCTCTCTCTCTTTTTTTTATTTTTATTTTTATTTTTATTTTTTTATGTGTGTAAAATTGTGCTTTTATGGGATTAATGAATATGATCAATTGTATGGATTGATTATGTTGGAAAAGGGAAAAATTTGTCCTAAAAGGCTAAAATATTAAACTTGTAAAATCAAACTGAACCTTAATTATATTATTTTAATTCAAAATATGAGGGATAATGTGAAGCTAAAAAAGGTAAATTGGAAGAAGGGCAGAAAATCATATTGAAGCAGCTAAGTACACGTTAGAAAATGATAATTTTGTGTATATATTATCACATCATTTAAAACTTTAAATATTTTAACTAGTCTCATCAATTGCGCTTCGCGCGTGCGATGAAACTTTTTTTTTTGTGTGTCATAATTTTTTATTCATTCCATTTTGAAAAAAAAAAATTATAAAAAAAAAGTGAGATTAGAATTTAGAAGAAAGGAAACCGAAAAGAAGAAGAAGAGAGAAACATTATAGTCTTGGTAAGGAGAAAAAAGAAAGAAAACGTTGGGCTTAGTGGTCCTATTTTGTAAAAAAAAAAAAAAACATGTGGTTTTATTTTATATATATAATTTTTATTTTGAGAATCTAATTTATAAGTGGATAAAGCAATTTGTAAATCAACGGAGAGTAACCCTATTTTTTAGGTAATGTTTTAGTAGGAGTTAGAGTTGTATTTTTACTAGATTGTCCTTTAGTTTTGTTTCTACTTAAATACAAGGGAGTAGGGGCATTTAAAAAAAAAAAAAAAATGAGGATCCCTAACAGGAGAAACCTCTTAAATAGTAGTATAGATAATATGTACATTGTTAAATTCATAAAACAACATCTATGAAATGGATGTAAGAAAAAAGATTTGAAATATAGACTAGAGCATCGTCGTTACAATTGTAAATAAACCAAATTGTTCATAAACAACTCGGGTTTAGTTTGATAAAAAATTTGCTCATGTTTGTTTGTTTATAAACAAAACAAACTTAAATCTTAAATTTAGACTTGTTTAATAAACGAGCCCAAATCAAATAAAAAATTTGTTCACGAACAACCTTGTAAATAAAAGGACTCGATAAAAGCCTATGCTTGTTATAGGCTTGATAATAAACTTGATACGAGCTTGACAAATAAACTTATATCTTACCAAGATTTTAATTAATTAAGAGCTGAGACCACTCGTTCAAACCAAATTGACTTGGTATTGATCTGATAATATACTTCATTTGATAATGTTCAAGCTTGACATAATTCAAACTTTTTAGACACAGTCAATTTTAAAAATTTCACTACCGGACAAAGTTCGGCCTGATTTACATGCCTCCATGTACTTTTAAAAAGTATGGGCGTTGAGAGTTGAGTTGAGAAACGCAAAGCTGGCACATGGGATGGGCGCAAGGCTGGCACGGTTCTTAACTTGACTTGACTTGTGTTGTTTGCTGTAGACTGTACCCAGTCCACTCCTTTTATTTTCTGTATCTATCTCATGGAAAAAAAGAACGGTAATATGAGAGTGTCGAGGGGCGTCGGTCGCACGTGCGCAAGGTCGGCATAGGCACGTGTGAAAGTAAATGGCATGTGGGTCCTACCACCGTAAGCATCTATTCCCTCATCTTATTACACACACTACTACTATTACCACTTCACTACACACACACACGCTCTCTCTCTCTCTCTCTTTCTCTTTGTAATCACACAAATCTCAGATACTGGGAGAGAGGGTGGTTTTGTTTTGTTGCTATCCCTCCTTTTTTTTACAGCTCAATCTGCATTTCTTTCTCTCTCTCTCTCTTTGTTTCTCTGTGTTTGCATCTCAGATCCCGAACCCCAACGGTGCGTTTTGATCTCTTCACTGTTTTTCCTTAGATTTTAACTCAATTCCACCAATTCTATACCGCTTGATAATTTTTTAGCTGAGTTTGGAAGTTTAAGCTGTTGTGTAGTGTATGTATAAGCATAAATAAGTGTTTTTTTTTTTCCTTTGAAGAGAGTAGTATATGTAAGCTATTGGTTTCTTGAATAATGTTGGTAATTCAACACTAGTTGTTAATTTTATTCCAAAGTTAAATGGGTTTTTTTTTTCCAATGATATTCAAGACTAGTATAAGTTACTAAATCAAGAGTAGTTGTTAATTTTATACCAAAGATAACTGGGTTTTTTTTTTTTTTCATAATGTTTGATGAGACTGAGACTAGTATAAGTTAATAAATCAAGAGCAGTTGTTAATTTTGTACCAAAGATAACTGGGTTTTTTGTTTTGGCATAATGTTTGATGAGGTTTAGACTAGTATTAGTTGTATAAGTTACTAATTCAAGAGTAGCTGTTAATTTTATACCAAAGATAACTCTTTTTTTTTTTTAATTTTTATGGCATAATGTTTGATGAGACTGGGACTAGTATAAGCTGTAGAAGTCGAATTCAAGAGTAGTTGTTAATTTTATACCAAATATTAACTTTTTTTAAATTTTTTTTTTTTTTTAATAATGTTTGATGAGGCTGAGACTAGTATAAGTTGTAAAAGTTATTAAATTCAGTATTAGTCGTTAATTTTTTTTATTTTTTTAATTGTGTAGGTTTCTTTTTAATTTCTAATGTTTGATGAGTCTGTAATTTTAGATGTTAGTTTGATTTTAGGCCTTTTCCCCCTAAAATTGTGATTTAGAAAATCTTACTGTTGTTTAGATTTCTTTAATCTGACTGTAGATGATTTTGTTGGGAATAAGTAATTGAACTGGAAACACTCCGTTTTGAATGCTCTAATTTAGCCGTTATTGGGTCATGAGTTTAAGTTTCAATTAGTTAATTGGAATACTCGTTGGAATCAGTTTACCATGGTGGCTTGGGAGTCAAGAAGCTGTTGCTATTTAATCAAACTTTTGTTGGGAAAGTGGTTGTCACGTAATGCAATTGAAGACATGGCTTTATGGAGGAGGGTAATAGGGATAAAATACGGCTCCTCTGGTGAGTATTAGTTTTTGGGTGAGGTAAGTGGGCTGCGTGGGGTGGGATTCATTAGATATGATTTTGGAGATGGCATGAAAGTTAGATTTTGGCATGATTTGTGGCAGGGGGAGACCACCCTTAAGGAGAGATGCACAATTTGTTTCTAATAGCAATAGATGGTGAAGTTATAGTGGCAGATTATGTAGAGTTGTGACATGAACTTTTTTATTGGAATCCTTTGTTCATTCGTACAGTTCAAGATTGGGAAGTTGATTTCGTGGCAAAGTTATTGGAGGATCTTTATGAAATAAAGATTTGGTATGGCAATGTTGATAAATTGGTGCGGCTCCCTT
The DNA here is from genome assembly GCA_032727855.1 of Quercus ilex subsp. ballota. NCBI lineage: Eukaryota > Viridiplantae > Streptophyta > Magnoliopsida > Fagales > Fagaceae > Quercus > Quercus ilex. The sequence continues at coordinate 2,008,237 of CM064919.1, forward strand.
CGCAAAGCAAAGGCTTCCGCTTGAAGAGCTACTACAACATTTTTAGGGGGGGGGGTTGGAGGGGAGAGCAAGTTTTCTGTAGAAAAGCATTTAGAAAGTTTGTGTCCCACCAAGGGGGGCTTTCTATTCATGGTGTGGTGTCAGGGAGGATTTTGATAGTTGAGAATTTAAGGAAGAGGGCCAGAATTATTACAGGATGGTGTTTCATGTGTAAAATTCATGGGAGGATTATATATTTATGCTGTGCCACAATGGCTATGATATTTTGTTTATTTGGAGCTTCCTAGGTGATGCCGAATTCGTTGCAAGAGTTGCTTGCGTGTTGAAAGGGTTGCTTTGGCAGAATAGGTCATAATTAAATTGGCTCCTTTGTGTCTGATATGGTGTCTTTGGAGAGAACAAAATGCTTTTTGAGGGGCAAGAGCTAAGTTTGGTGAAGCTGAAATATTTATTTCTGAAGCATATGATTGGACTTTGTCGTCTATTGCATTTTCTGTGGCGACTCACTGCACTCCTAGAATTCCTGAATTCCTAGAGTTTTTTTTTTCTAGCTTTGCGTCCTACTTTTTATTTTTTTATTTTTTCTTATCTTGTGTATTCTTCTTTTCTGTTTTTGTGCTGTACTTGTATATAGCCGTATTTTTGGGTAGCACCTGTTTTAAATTTGTCAATAAACTTTACTTATCAAAAAAAAAAAAAGAGTTCCTGTTGTGTCCAACCACAAAAAGGAAAAAGATGTAGGTAGTGTGGTGTGATGTTCTCTTTTTACAGGATGAAGTTGGGGTGTACATGATTGTATTGGCAGCTATTCTAGTGTCTTTATGTTCGAGAAATGCTATGTTCACAACATTTTTACAACATTTTCGCAAAAAATCCTATGTGGTAGGTTGTTATTGGTGGGGTAGAAAAGTAATTTTAGTGGTAGGTTCAAATTAGGACCAATAACAACTAACCACCTATGATTTCTTGTGAAAATGTTGTGGACGTAGCACCTCTCTTATTGTTCTGAAGAAGTTTCCTCTTTTTTATGTGGTAATGCGTCCTTGGAAATTGATGGTATAATAGAGTAACTGACAGTATAGATGACTTATTATCACGCATTTTCCTAGTATGTCTTCTTGAGTAGGTTTCTTGTTGCTATTGTGACTAAAATTTCTTTGTTTTCAGGTATATCTTTTCTTTCTTCTGCAGCCTCTAGATGTTATTACCACCCAAATAACAATATGTTCAGAGGAGGCATTCCAGAGCTTTGTGCGTCAGATGATTTATAGTAGCTGTATTATGCTCAACCACCAGTGCCACTATGGGAATCTGCCTGATGAAATGGCAAAAACTGTTGCTTCTTTGCATTCTACTGATTTATATCCTAATGAGCAACAGTAGAGCTCTCAGTCCTGATGGTATGGTGATATATTTATGAATTTGTAATTCTTTTTCTTTTTCTTTTTCTTTTTAAACTACCCAATTATTCTTGATATCTCAAAGTGGTACAGTGCTGATGATTTATATATTTTTCATTATTATATATACATTTTATCAAAACCTTGGTACTAGTAATGGAAATGGTTCTCTTCAAATTGTTGCTTGTTCTTGCATAAGCCACTCGTTGAGGTTGGTTGGAAGTTATCATTCTTATAAGTAGCCCAGCCATAGTATTTGTCTTTGACAATGCCATCATTTAGATTTAAAAAAAGTGAATATATATATATATATATATTCTCCATTATGATATGATCTAGATAATGATAAATATTGCCCTTTTTTTTTCACCTCACTAGGTTGGGCACCAATTGAAATTCTAGGTGGATGTTCACCTTGTTTGCTTAGTTTATGCTTCAAGCAAGAAAGACGGACGTATTCTTTTATTTCTCTCTCTCACTTTTAATGTGTCAAGTTCCCTTTGTGGTTTGTAGGTGAGGCACTTCTAAGGTTCAGGTCAGCAGTTGTTAGTTCAGATGGAGTCCTTCAACAATGGAGACCAGAAGATCCTGACCCATGTAATTGGAAGGGGGTGAAATGTGATTTGAAAACAATGAGGGTAACATACTTGTAAGTTTCCAGAAGAACCTCTAAATATGCTTGTATCATCATTTTCGTCTGTTGCTTTTTTTTAATGCATAATTATTGATTGTTTCTTTCTGTAGTTACTGATAATTAACCCAAAACATATTGCATTTTATCTAATTACCATGTAGTCCTGAAGGGACCTTTGTTCTTCATAACATATATCCAACTCCCTCATTGGGTTGCAGTTGCACAAACTGTTCCAAAAATTGGGTACCAAAATTTCATATCCCACCAAATTGGAATAAGAAACTCCAAGAACTTCAAGTATTCTTTCCAAATTCTGACAAATGGTTTTTATAACATTCATAACAATTTAAAACAGTCATACTAGATTACATAAGGAAATTCTCCTATAAAAGTCTTGTTCCATCACAGGAAATTTTGTGGAATTATAAATTCCTAACTTGGCGAATGGGACCTAAAGTGATGTGCACTTGTTTTGCGTTCTTAAGTGCTAATTTTATTGAGTTTGAGGATAAAGATTTCATATTTAGGATCAGGCATTGGGTACTTTATTCTTCCTTTCAAGCCAATGACCTTTAGGTTAACTAGCACTCCCTAGTGTTTCCAACAAGGCGTCTAGGATTTGAATCCCTCACTCCAACTTCAGATCTATTAAAAAAAACTTTATTCTTCCTTTTGATGTTGAAAAATTTTGCACTTTTAAAAATATTTTTAGAAAGTAGCATGTATCCTATTCTTTTTTAGTTAACTTTACCTTTTTGCTTTTTAATTTTGTGAAAAATGTGTATCATATAATGTATGATGCATGGGATGGAGAAGTGGGAATGGAAACATGATAGGACACAATTTACCAATTGCGAAATGTATTGTCTTTGAAATTATGATACTAACTCTGTTTGTTCTTAATAATCTTCCAGGCGTCTTCCTTATCACAAATTGAGTGGTTCTCTATCACCTGATCTTGGGAAGCTAGACCAGTTGAAGTTTTTGTATGTATTTTTTGTTGTTGACCTTTTTTGTTTTATTTGCTATGTTAAAATGTGATGCTGCAGCTGATGGTATTATGATGTATCATGTTGTAGAGCTCTGCATGACAACAATTTTTATGGGACAATTCCTTCAGAATTGGGAAATTGCACACAGTTGGAGGCAATGTAAGCACTACCAATGGTTTTCTTATGACTAATATGTGTTCTCATGTTTGTTAACTAAATGATATGTTCTCATGTTTGTTAACTAATGATATGTGATATTTTCTTCCTGAATGTTAAAGAAATGGCGTTAATTAGTTGTTAAAAATCATGAACTGAAGATAGAAAGTTTCGTCAATATATGCAAACTTCGTGCATGTACATATTAAAATTGCTTGCTAGTGCATTAGAATGGTACATAATATGCCACATCCATAGTGTGATTAGAGAAAAGTAACCTTCTGTATGCCATTTAAGTCTATTAGCTCCATACCAATCAAGAAGAGGTAATGGTAAAAATGTCCTTCTTGAAGGGACACTTCATATGAAGAGGATGCTTTGTTGAGAAGGGTAGTAGACACAAAGTATGGCAGTTTGTGGTGGGGTTGGTGTTCTTAGAAGAGTATCAAGAAAGGGCGGGATACTTTTCATTGTTTTATTAGCTTCAAGGTGGGTGATCTTCTATTAAATTCTGGCATGATTCTTGGTGCAGGGGACCACCTTTGAAATATATTTTTCCAGAATTGTATGGCATTGCATGTAATAAAGATGCTTCAGTGGTTAAGCTAATATCTTTCTCAGGGGATAGCTATCACAGGAATGTCAGTTTTATTCAATTGGTTCAAGCCAGGTTAGTTTCTTCCTGTGGACAGTGGCATAGCGAAGAATTTTAAGTATTGATAATTTGTAAAGGCGTGGGATTATTGTTATTGAAGTGGTGTTGTATGGGTAAAAGGGCTGGGAAGACAAGAAATCATTTGCTCTTACATTACTCTGTGTAGCTAGAGAGCTGTGGAATATAGTGTTTTCACTATTTGGGTTGTGGAGCTTCTAGCTAGCTGGCCAAGCAAGTTTAGTAGACACAGAAATGATCCCTCAATGTCTTATGCGGGCCTCAAGCTTTCCTTTTTCTAGACTTTATTTGAATGGACAAATGCATTAGGTGTTTTTCACTATTTCTTTTTCTGATCTGATTGATAGATGTACTTTCCATGCATCTTAATTTTGTTGTTTTCCTGTTTCCTTAGCACACTGCCTGTGTGCTTTGGATTTTTGTATTCTGTCATTATTTTTCAATGAAGCTAATTATTTATCGAAAAAACAAAAAACAAAAAAACCAGTTGGGAATTAATGCAATGAAAGTGGCATTCAAGCTTTGCTCAAACAAACCAACTTCGTGAAAAGAACGAAAAGTACCCATTACATTGGCTTTCACCACATCCCAACAGCTTTGAAAAAAGGCAATTGAGAAACCATCTGATCCCGGAGCTTTGTTGCCGTTCATATCTTTTAGTGCCTCAAGAACTTCCACTTCCTCAAAAGATCTCTCCAGCCAATTCACATCTTTGTTATCAAGCAAGTTGAAATTTAAACCATCCAAGTGAGGCTTTCAAAGTTCAGATTCAGAATATAGCTGCTTGTAAAAGTGGACTATTTATTCCTGTATTACCTCTTGATTCTCCCAACTGTTTGCTCCATTGGATAATTTTTGGATACAATTATTCCACCGATGAGAATTTGCCAATCAATGGAAGAATTTCGCGTGTTTATCACCCTCTTTCAGTCATAATGCCCTTTATTTTGGTCACCATGAAATTTCATCTAACAGCAATATGTCCCCCAACTGCACCTTAGCCTCAGTCCTTCTTGAACATTCCTCCACTGAGAGATTCCCATTCTCATCCCTCTCATCCTGGTACTGTATTTCTGCTAGTAACTCTTTCTTCTCGATGCCCACATCACCCAATTCCTCCTTGTTCCATTTTGTTAAGTCCTCCTATAAGGCTCTTAGCTTCTAGGAATGAATGAAGCTTGGAGTACCCATAACCTGGTAACTCTGCCATCAAGCTATTACCCTGTCTACAAAACCAGCAGTCTTCAACCACATATTTTCAAATGTAGTGAGCCCCCTAGTGTGATTGGGAGTTAGTCTACCTCCCCTGTCTACAACATGTAAGTGTGATTGTCTACTCCTATCTAAGTGTTATCGCTTAGGTAATGTGGGTGTTATTGCCTAGGGTTTATCTTTCTTTGTTTCTCTTTCTATTTACTGTTTTGGCACCAAACAAGCATCAAATTCATTAAAGATCCACTCTTTTATTCCCTGAAGCTACCTAAACACTTAAACATCAATCCCTCTTCAAGAACCCTTCAAGATCTTATTTAAAAAAAAAAAATTTAATTTAGTGCTGAATTTCTAAAGATCCTACATCTTAATTGGTATAAGAGCTCATTAAGGCTTCTGTTCTGCATCACTTTGTCTTCTGTCGATAATGCTTTCATAGTTGATATTTTTGCTCAGGGTGTTTTCATAGTTTGTGGTTTATAGTTAACTTCATAGTTTTCTACTTTTGAATACTGAAAAGGTTCAGCAATGCAGATTTAATCAAATGTATTCCTTGGTTGGCAGAATACCAGAACTTGATCACAGGTTCTTGGGATTTAGCCCCTTACAAAGTTGATTGTTCAAATAGAAATTCGAAGTACTGAGAATATTCACGCTTACATGGATTGATTAGTACTGGGAGAATACCTTGCTATTTCTTTCCATTGCTTCTGTAGAATACCGAGTACAGTGCCCTTGGATACCATTGAGAACCATGTGTGATCAATGGTCCATAATTCAAACATGAGAGCCTCTGCTTAAACTGTATAGATTTGACTAACCCTTAGGCGGTTTACTTTTTGCTAATTAAATAGTTAATAGCAGACAATGCTAGCTTGCACTTTGTAGTTTGTATTAAAGCTTCCTGTTGCAGCTCATGGCCCTTGTTAATCACCTGGTGCATGAGTAAGATGTGATCACATTGTATATGAGTTACATATCAAGTTGGTGACATAGATTACAAATGAAGTGGTTACATTGATATCTTGTATTTTATAACTCACTAATCCTGTTTGTTTATTATTGAGAATAGTAATGTTGATCTTTCTTCTACAGATTCTTGCAGGGAAATTACATGAGCGGATCTATTCCCAGCGAACTGGGAAACATTTCAGAGCTTGAACATTTGTAAGTTATCTTTCTCATGGTTTTTATTGCTTTAATTATAATATATTTGAAGTATTGAATATCTTTTGAGTGTAGTCATTTATATTGGATTTTGGAAAAATAAAAATAAAAATAAATAGAATACAGTAATCACAAGGGAACATAGGATTGATGTGACTTGACCTCTAAGCCTGCAATCTACAGGCAACATTGAGGAGTAATTTTCACTGTCAATGTAGAGCGATTCGAATATTGGTACAAAACCTTCACTGATTTCAAAACTCAAATACACCCAAAGATTTATCTACGTACTAAATACAAATACCACACCACAACACAGCAAGGATATTATAAATCTCTTTTTCCTTACCAGCACAAATGGAGAAGATTGCAACAATGAACCAAACTTGGAATTATGGCGCAAGGAATATAAGGGTGTTCTAATCCCTTTAGGAGTTGGCGATGTGGCATCCAAATATCACCCAATATTGATAATTGGGTGGGCTTTCCTAAAGACTCTAGAACTTGGCCAATTTAAAAGCCACCTGAAAAAATCTCCATCTTAGATTGAATTAGATCATGCCTCACCAATGAAACTCCTCCATCTCCTCTGCCAAAGCCCTTAAGAGCAATCATAAATTGGATGCACCAATAAAATCTAAGCAATGTTTGAATGTGAACAAAGGTGTAAATTTAATCATGTGTGTTGGATCATTTATCATAACAATTGTTTCACTGCAATATATCCTGAGAAACAATCTCTCAAATGAAGTGAATTTTAATGACAAATTTGGTCCTATCATGATATTTGTTTTTTTTGTCAGTGTATTAGCACTTAAGATACTGCAAAGCATAAAAATCTCACTTTGCTACAAACCCAAATCACCAAGAAACGTCTTAGCCAAATTGCATCCTTTATTGTCTTTTGCTACCATATACTCTGATTTTGTAGTAGGTAGCGACTCTCAACTGTAGGCGCCTTCCAATTGATGCCACAACTAGAAAGTGAAAAATTAACTCGTCAAACCACTCGTTCTTATCCAAATCACCGGCATATTCAGAATTCACAAATCTAACAACCGTATTGTTATCACTAGATGATGCCTTGTAATATACCAAGTCAATGTCTCTAGTATTCTCAAATACCAAAAGATCCACTTCACAATTTGGCTATGCTCTATACTAAGGTTAGCCATGTACTTGTTATTAGTACTAAAAGCCTGTGAAATATTTGGACCAGTGCAAAATAGTACTAATAAGGAACACGAGATGTGCTACTACTCAGATTTTGGTGACGATAGTAAAACTTAAAAGTAAAAGCAAGTGAAGTACTAGTAGGCTTATATGAAAGCATTCAAGCATTCTATAATTTACTTCTTTAATGACAAAAATAACTTGCTTGTCAATCCCTTTGAATTTCCAATTCCTAAACATTCTTGTTAGCCACATCCAAAATTTTCATCTCAAACTCACTATATAACTGAGCCTTCAACATGTATATCACAATTAATTACTTAACTGTAAGGAGTATATTATCAACATACAACCAAAAAAAAAAAAAATCTGAGCTGTGATATATACATGGTTAAAATACAGATTAGATTACACCCTTTAAGTTTGGTGATTTGTCATTTTGGTCCCTTAAGTTTTGTTTTTACTTGTTTTAGTCCTTAAAGTTTATGTTTGTTGTTAATGTTGATCCTTCTGTCCAGTTACTCTGTTAATTATTAAAAATATTTTTTTAATGATAAAAGCCCAACTCAGCATTGGGTTCGCCTTTGGGCGGTGTCCCACATTGCTAAGGAGTGAGCTTGATGATGCTTTATATATGCGCATAATTTTTGCACTTTCGCTGCTAGTTAGTTTAGATATTCTGCTGTTTCCATAGCACACTGCCTGTTTGCCTTGTTTTTATTGTATTTTCTCATATCTTTATCAATGAATTTTTTTACTTATCAATATATATATATATATATATTTGTAAGCTATCCTAGGATTTAAAATGCTTCGTTTGAGATGGGCTTGGAGTTCACACTTATAATACCTTCATCTAATCCTCCTTTTCTAGTTAACTTACCCAAAACAAGAAGAAGGATACTCAAATAATTCTGGAAAGTATAAAATAATGAGATTAGATAAAGATTCTCTAATCTCAACTCAAGAAATGCCTTAATTCAAGAAATTTCTGTTTGTGATGCCTTATAAGATTTCCCCAAGCGGAGAGTCCACCCAAACAATGCTACTTTTCTAGATCAGACTGGTACAGAAATAAAATCTGGAACTTGGTGTTGTTATATCTGATCTGGATATTATGGCGTAAAAGAGAAATTCTTGGACTTTTGATGGGACTGAGTTTCCTTTAGACAGTGAAGTATCAATTTTGATTTCACTTTTTCATTGAATGTCTCTAGGTAGTGTAGTCCTCTTTGGGAGATCATGGATTCTTTACATTTATAATTTATATTTTTTGGGAGCATCTAGTACAAAACCTGTGCACTTTCAGTACCCCCTTTTATTTTATTAATGAGGATTTACTTTCCAAAAACAAAGGAACTTAAATTATGCCTATCAAATATTAATTTTGAATGAATGAACCTGAGTTATAGTGACACTATATTCTTAAGAAGTTTCATCATTTTTATCAAAACTATTAGACAACAACAACAAACTAGTCAGGGTTGGCCATATACGTCCCAACATGTATCTGTAATGGAACCATTTCTAATAAAGTGACTAAATTTTACGCTGTCCTTTTACCGGGCTTGGGACTAGTTGTGAACAATATATTTGACACTAAGCATAGACACAAGTGGATTTATTTATTTATTCTTTTCAAATTATTACATTCAGGTAATTTTGTGTTCTACAAATGTGAGTTAATATTGTGTTTTCTGATATTACAGAGACATTTCAAGCAACTCTCTGAGTGGATATATCCCTGCATCACTTGGGAAGTTGAATAAGCTTGTTAATTTGTGAGTAGATCCTTTGGTCATATTGGTGCTTTAAAATGGTGTTTTATTGACATGTTGCTTGAATATGTTACATTGAAACTCCTAATCATTATTGTGGTCTTTTTGGACATTTTGAAGCAATGTGTCAACCAATTTTCTTATGGGACCAATACCCTCTGATGGTGTGCTTCTCAACTTTACAGGAAGTTCGTAAGTACAGCTTATCCTCATCTGTTATGTTCATAATAATATGTTCTGTTATGTGTTTTTTGATCATCAAGCCACTTAGTGGCTAATAATTAAGGATAGCTTCTAGGGAGTCTTCTCTATCTATTCCAAGTATATTTTCTTTTAATAAAGTTTTCATTGCTGTTAATAAACAAGTCTATCAATGAAATATTACAAATTATTATTGATGAAAGGGAATGCTACAGATTCCTTTTGCTATTCTACTCTTGACAAAAATTTCTTTATAATCCGTAACTTGCCTTTGTCACTGAACATTACATTAAGCTGAACAAATACATTGATTTAGCTAGAAGGCTAGACTTTGTGATTAGCTACAGTTAATTTTTGAAAACATTATCTTGCAGTTTTGTTGGCAACCGTGGTTTGTGTGGGAAGCAAATCAGTGTGACATGCAAGGATGATGCTGGAGGACCTGGAACAAATTCCCAATCTCCAACCTCAGGTAAAGTAGCATGCATAGGAACTTGATTGGCTTGTGTTATGGATGCAATTTTGGATTATAGAGCATTCAGATTCCATTTATTGGACTGAAAACTTTACTACTATTATGGTTGTCTTGCTAATTGGCAGAATTCATTAAAAAAAAAAAATTGGCAGAGTTAGTACTCTTGATGGCACTCAATGATTTTTATGTTAAAAGATTTATATTTGACATTATTGTATTCAATACTGGATTAATTGTGATGACTTATACTCTCTTGAATTTGACTTTTTGAAGCCCAAGGTCTGGGTGTTAAAAAGAAATACTCCGGGCGGCTGCTTATAAGTGCCTCAGCAACAGTTGGTGCCCTACTTCTGGTTGCACTTATGTGTTTTTGGGGTTGCTTTCTGTACAAAAAGTTCGGTAAAAATGATGGTCAAAGTCTTGCAAAGGATGTCAGTGGAGGTACTCTTTTAATAGCTAATATCTGTTCCATTAAAAATCTGTTTTGAGTTATTCTGCATCCATGTGTAGGAGTTCCTAGAATTCAAGATCTTTATTTACAGAGTCTTATCATGTCAGGTGCATCAATTGTAATGTTTCATGGAGACTTGCCGTACTCTTCAAAAGACATCATAAAGAAATTGGAAAGTTTAAATGAGGAACACATTATAGGTTTGGGGGGCTTTGGAACAGTGTACAAGCTTGCAATGGATGATGGCAATATATTTGCGTTGAAGAGAATTGTAAAGATGAATGAGGGCTTTGATCGTTTTTTTGAGAGAGAGCTAGAAATTCTTGGAAGCATAAAACACCGGTACCTAGTGAATTTGCGAGGTTATTGCAACTCTCCTACATCAAAATTGTTAATTTATGATTTCCTTCCTGGTGGTAGCCTTGACGAAGCTCTTCACGGTAAGATATTCTCTTATATTAATCTTTTATTGGTGGGCCTGACATATAGCTCTTGTCAGGCTCAATGCTTGTATCCAGGGTATCCCTATACTTAATTTTTAACTACACAATCACCTAGAAACACATAATATTCATTGAGATGAAATTTATGAGGCCTTTTTTAGAAAATTAGATCAAGTCCATTCCAGAAATTGGCACAATGTTGCTTGATTACATCGAGAGCAGTGTTTTTTTCACACAAGTTATTTTACACAGTTTTACACACACCTGAAACTATGTAAAGTAATGTGTGCAACAAGTGTAACCCTAAAACAATGTTGCTTGATTTACTTATGGTGTTGACTGCTTAGGGCTGAGCTTTCATTCTGTTGCTTCCTGTCCTGCAAGGAATCATATTCATATGTTGGCTGCAAGCCTGCAACATATGTAATTAAAATTTCAATGGGTCAATAAAATTACATAGATCTTTAGTTGATGTCCACACAAGTTCAAATATAAATATGACTATAATCTGATTGTGCTCAATAGTGAAGGAAGATGTATAGGTTTGTATATAATTTATGGGTGGTCATCATGCATTACTAAGAATCCAGAATATCCAAAAAATATTTTATAATTCCATCAAAATCTAGTTATAGCTATACACCATAGGATAAATATTTGTATCTTGATTTTTGTAACATTGCTCTCATTCACCACAGGTTTTTTATTATTTTATTTTATTTTAAATAATTTTAATTTTATACTTTGCATTGTATTAAATTGTTGCAAAAAATGAATCCCTTAGGTCCTGATACTAACAATGTTTCATAATCCGTTGTACAGATAGATCTGATCTGCTAGACTGGGATGCACGCTTGAATATCATAATGGGAGCTGCAAAAGGACTGGCCTACTTGCACCATGATTGTTCACCCAGGATCATACATAGAGATATAAAGTCAAGCAATATTTTGCTTGATGGTAATCTTGAAGCTCGAGTCTCGGACTTTGGACTTGCTAAACTATTGGAGGATGAAGAAACCCATATAACGACCATTGTTGCTGGAACTTTTGGTTATCTGGCTCCAGGTATGCAATGTCTAGTGAAACCACAACTAGACCTTTAATTTTAAGTTTTTTGAGCATAAATGGCTCTTTATAGGTTTCTACCCAATTACCCCAAACCAGTGTGGAAGATCATTGATTTGACGTCGAACTATGTCAGACTTTCACATGCCCCCAAAATTTTTAGATATACAATATGATGTATAAACTGGTGTGAATATCAGCTTTACTTATTGGCTGCTTTTTTATTTGACGATCTAAAATAAAGGGATTTGAAGAACAATTGCTATAGAAATTTAACATATGATTATTTGAGCTTCGTAGATTTTGCTCAAACAAAAAACACTTTATTGGGGATTTGAAATAACATCTTATACCTAGTCATTTCAGGTTCACATTCAAGCCAGCATATTAATAAAGCTCAAAACCACCCATAAATTTCATCAATAGAAAAAATTTTACCATTTCATACTCAATTCAAGTCATTTAACTTAAAATTTAACTCCAAATATTTTGTTTTAGATGCTTCTATCCAAGTGAACCAATTCCATCCTCTTCCTTACAGAATTTGCTTACAGCATTTGCTTCAAGAAAGAAATGAAGATCTGAATACAACTATGTATATATAGAACTGACTTGGAGGATTTAATTGGAATAATAAATAGCTACTGATTCAGACCTGACTTTCATAAAGTGGGAACTCCATGTGTACAAGGCTTTAAATGTAACAGTTCTGTTATTGTCTAGTACAATATTTGATAAATTTGACTTGCAACTCCTTTCATAATGTGTCTTGTAAGTGTGTGGTTGTGCTCATGTGATGCCTAGAATAAGTTTTTCTTTTTTGATATTTACATTATGATTGGACCAAGGACAAGAGAGGTTCTTGGCATGCATATGCTGGCCTGTTCTCCTTTGTGAAATATAATATGGATCATATGTTGTTTTCCGTTATGATCTATCTTTAAGTCCGTGTTTGACCCCACTGGCAGAGTATATGCAAAGCGGGAGAGCAACTGAGAAGACTGATGTATATAGTTTTGGGGTCCTGGTGCTGGAAGTGTTGAGTGGAAAGCGACCAACAGATGCATCATTTATTGAGAAGGGCCTCAATGTTGTTGGTTGGGTATGTCTCGTCCCTACACTTGTGCTTGCAGTCAAAAGACTCTTTAAATCAATCACTAAACTAGTCTTAAAGATTTAGAAATGGAAATCTCTCTTGTGCTTACAATGTTGCATGTTTTTATATCTCATGTAAGTTATAGGGTAAAATATAGTCAGCAACCCTGAGGTTTGGGCTAATACCAAGCAGGTCTAAGACTTCAGAATTAACCGATTTGGTCCCTAAACGATATGCTAAAATACAATAATTTCATTTCCATGAGCATATGGTTTAGGGACCATATTGGTTATTTTTGAAATATTTTGGACCTGCTTGGCATTAGCCTAAAACTCCAGGGTGCCGATTGTATTTTACCATAAGTTATATATATATATATATATTGTGTTGTTAATTTTGAGTTTTCTGCTGCATATATTATGTCATGTCCTAGCATCCCTCTTTAACACCAATGGAGCTATGTTTGAAAAAAAGCGGACAGGAACCTGTCTAGAGGCTGATAGCCCTTGCAATTCACTGTTGCCCCCGCCCCAAGAGAGGGAAGGGGGGGTGGGGTTGGGGAGGGGATGTCCAACAATGCACCTAATTTCCCCTGGCAATAGACAAATAATCTGTACTTTGCTTTCCCAAAATTCAACTCCCCTCTTTGGACTTCATGAATTCTTATTTTATCAGTTTCTTACAATCTGTTATTTAAAAGATGTTGTAATAGAGAAAAAAAATTCCAGATATAAAATATTTTAAAATTAATTGAGATATCCTATTTGTCTTCCAGTTTTGGAACAACTGATTTTGGATGTATGTTTAATTTCATTGGATCTATAGCCATGTATCCCATTTTTGACAATGGAGCTTTCCTTGCAAGATAGGCCGGTGGCCTCCTGTATGCATAAAGAACCACACCCACCCACATAATTACGACAATTTTGGGCAATTGCACAGCTTTTCTTTTCAAGCAGCTCTGCTAACCTTTTTTTTTTCCTTTATGCAGTTAAATTTTCTGGTCACAGAGGATAGGCAAAGAGAGATTGTTGACCCACAGTGTGACGGGGTGCAGGCAGAAAGTCTTGATGCACTGCTCTCAGTTGCCATTCAGTGTGTTTCTTCTAATCCAGAGGATCGCCCCACAATGCATAGGGTGGTCCAGTTGCTTGAATCAGAGGTCATGACCCCATGCCCAAGTGACTTCTACGATTCCAACTCTGATTGAAAGCCTTGTGCATAGATGGAGGTGTGGAGTTTGCGTCCATGTATTTCTTGCGAGTTACAGAAGTAATGCAGCAGTTCAAAGGGATCAAAATCAGCAAAGCGTCACTTCTTTATAATATTTGTTCATTCTTTCTGCAGATTTTGAATCATTGGGCGTGCTGCATCATCTGTGTCCGTTTGACCTTCTGAGCATTTCGTCAGTCATCAGGGTGCATTTGGCTACTTACACTGCTCATTTTGCATGGATGCGCGAAGACTTTTCTTTCTTCATGTGAATGGATTTCAACACGATTGAGTTATTTATTCATGCTTTCCCCAGCCTCCCCCTCTTTTTCTTTTCCCATTTCCTAATCTGTAATCTCCTCTAGCATTTGTTCCTCGAAATTAAGTGTAAATGAAATCTGTATAAATTGAAAAGTGCTCCCCCTTGCAAATGATTCTTGTTTATGCCATTTTTGTAAAATATGTTTTTAATACAATAATTAGTTCTCTGATATACGTACACACTTGGTGTTACTCTCGCAGATCTGTTAAAGGCTTAAATTTTCTTCTACTCTTCTTTTTCTTTTCTGGCTGAGTTTGCGCCGAACAGATTTGAGTACGTACGTGTTATGACTAACCAGTGTATAAGTCAGGTGACTCAGGTGATATGCCGTAGTCATAATATTATTTGGTAATAAGGCATAGTCGACATGTATTTGCTATGGTGGTTCAAATCCTACAAGTTGGTACAAAAACTGAATAGACTAGGAACGATTTTCATCATTGCCAGTCAGGTTTTCATGGGAATTGAAGAAAATTCTGTTAACTCTGAGACCTCATCTGAAGAGGGTCCAAAGAGCAAGTCATTTGTCTACTCTTTAACCCTGCTTTCTCCACGTAATTATTTAGTGAGAGAGTAAAACTTGCATCTTGTGACTGATTGTTATTTCGAGTTGGATTATATTTTGGTTAAGCTTCCACAAGAGAGGTAAAATATTTTATCACAGGATAGATTTGGGGCTTTGCAACGAGATTTTATTTTATTTCAAAATTTGTAATTAGTCATTAGATGACTACTATACATTTTTTGTACGTAAATTTCCTAAGAAATATATTGAGAATCATTATTTTTTATTGATAATAGTTACATAAATTTATGGTGTCTATTTCATGAAATGCATTACTTAATAGAAGTTTATATCTATGTTTCATTTGAATTTTCAAGGATGAACCAAGTCAAATTAAAACTAAAAAGAAGATTTCAATTGTTGCCGATCTTTCTTCTTCACCTAGTTCACCTTCTTATAATTATTTTTCCAAATAGTTCATGGACATTTTAAAACACTTTAGGTAATATCCTATAAATATAATTATATATACACCCTCCCATTTAGCAAACTAAAGGGGATTTGAGAAGACATTTTTGCATTTAAATGAAATATATAGTTTTATGCTACAAAGTTTTAATGTTGATTTTGATGAATTTTTATCTTTAACTTGGACTACAAAAAATGTCTAAGAAATATTTGACATGAGAAAATATTTCATTTTATGAAAAAACATTTTCAAGTGAATTAATCTTTTTGGGGAGTTTCAAGTGAGCAACCACGTTGAGTTGGATGCATGCTACGGGCAGCAAGGGCCGAAATTTTCTTTATATTCATGCATAATGATAGACCCGCCACTGCTTATATTGTTTTAAAATTTTTTTTTTAATGCATAATTATTGAATGTTTCTTTCTTTAGTTACTAATAATTAGCCCAAAACATATTGCATTTTAACTAATTTCCATGTAATCCCTGAAGGGACCTTAGTTTGTTCTTCGTGGTATCACCGTTACGTAAAATGCATCAAAGGTGGTATTCATGAATAGAGACCTCAAAAACAAAGTAGAAAAGATTAAAGTTGCGTTTAGTATTGGCTTAAAAAGCTAGTTTTTTTTACTATTAACTTTATTTTTGCTACTATTTATAGGTTGCATTGCACTTTTTGATATTATTTATGAGTTTTACTGTATTATTTCAGCAACTTTTTAGTTTTATTCACAGTACTTTCAGTAAAAAATTTTCAATTAAACTAAATAAATTGTTACCAAAGGGACTCTAAGACAACCATTTTTCTTTTGAATGTGAAATTAAGTGTGTTTGGCTCCAACTTAAAAAGCTAGCTTATTTTACTATTCAGCTTATTTTTGCTACTATTCATGATCCACTACATTTTTTGGTACTATTCATGGGTCCCACTACATTATCTCAGTTAATTTTTATTTTTATCTACAATACTTTTAGCAAAAAATTTTCAGTTTCAACCTAAGATAGGTTCGGAATCGTGTTTGTCTCTTTCTCTGAGGCATCTATAGACACCTGCCCCCAACAAAAATATTGAGGTGTAAAACAATAGCCATGCAAACTGAAGAATGGCTGAAGATTCCTTAACCAATGCGTGTCATATGTATAATATTATATACGTGTCTGACCCTTACCAACATATCTCTCCTTTAAATACCAGCATCTCCGAGTCGCCACTTCATTCAGTACTACCTCAAAAACAAAATCATGGCTAAGCCTATCTTGCTCTTTACTTCTCTGTGCCTGCTTCTTGTGCTCTTCAATGGATGCCTAGCTACTCAAACAAGCAGGCAGCAACAACAGTTCAACCAGTGCCAACTGGACAGGCTAGATGCCCTCGAACCAAACCACCGCATTGAGGCGGAAGCCGGCGTGATCGAGTCTTGGGACCCCAACGACCAGCAATTCCAATGCGTCGGAGTGGCCGTCGTTCGCCGTACCATTGAGCCTAATGGCCTTCTCTTGCCTCAGTACGCCGGTGCTCCTCAACTCATTTACATTGAGAGAGGTAAGCTACACTGAATTTAGTTCTGTGCATGTACAAGTTGCAAGTGCAAACTGTATAATTTAATTGACTTGTGTTATGTTTATACAACAGGTTATGGTATCTTTGGTGCCGTACTTCCTGGCTGCCCCAACACATACCAAGAATCTCAACAACAGCAACATCAACAACATCAACAAGGACAGCAGCGAGACCAGAACCAGAAGATCCAAAACTTCCGACGGGGTGATATCATAGCATTGCCCGCCGGAGTAGCCCATTGGTTGTACAATGATGGCGATTCGGAGGTTGTCGCGGTCTCTCTCCTTGACACCAACAACCAAGCCAACCAGCTTGACGAGAACCCAAGAGTAAGAACTAATTAGAAACCCAAATATTACTTCCAATAATATGTAATAACAATCCAACTGTATAATTAAAGTGACGATATATGCGTCTTATATATGGCTGGCTTTGTATACATATGTAGCACTTCTACCTTGCCGGAAACCCAGAAGATGAATTTCAGCTACAAGGTCGAAGCCCACGAGGACAACGACGCCAACAACAAAAGGGACAGGGCAACAATCTCTTCAGTGGCTTCCGTACTAAGGATTTGGCCGATGCTTTCAATGTGAATGAGGAGACCATTAGAAACCTTCAAGGCTTCCATGAAGACAGGAAGAACATAGTGAAAGTGAAGGGTAGGCTTCAAGTGGTCAGGCCGCCAAGGTCACGTGAAGAGCGCGAGCGATTGGAAAGACAAGAGAGAGAGCAAGAGAGAGAAGACGAGAGGGAACAACGTGAGAGCCAGAGCCGCCGAGGTGGACGTGACAATGGCATTGAGGAGACTCTATGCACCTTGAGGCTCAGGGAGAACATATATGACCCTTCACGAGCTGATATTTACAACCCCCAAGCCGGTCGAATCAGTACCCTCAACAGCCACAACCTCCCAGTCCTCCGCTGGCTTCAACTCACTGCTGAGTTTGGAAGGCTCCAAAGGGTAATGTTAATGAAAGCTGCGATTAAATTAACAAATATTATTTGCTTTTTTGATATTTTAGATTTTAATTAATTTAGAGGTCATAAATGTTACACGCAGGATGCTATTTATGTTCCACACTGGAATAGGAATGCACACAGCGTGATATATGTAGTAAAGGGTCGTGCCCAAGTTCAAGTGGTTGACGACTTTGGTCAAACTGTGTTCGATGGTGAGCTGCAGCAACATCAAATCTTAACCGTACCACAAAACTTTGCTGTGGTGAAACGAGCTAGTAGTAGTGAGGGTTTCGAGTGGGTGGCCTTCAAGACAAATGACAATGCCCAGATTTCTCCTCTTGCGGGACAAACCTCTGTCCTCAGGGCCATTCCAGCGGACGTACTAGCCAACGCCTTCCAACTTAGCCGAGAAGATGTTTCAGAACTGAAATCTAATTTGGAACAGCAAGAGATCACTATAGTAAAACCCTCTAGATCTTCTTCTCAGAGGACGGCTATAGCTTAGATGAAAAATCTAATGTAACTGTGTCGAAACTGTATCATGCCGACTCGTAGTTTTGCTTTTTGTAAGGTTGCAAGCAAGGCTCTTCTCATAAATAACCAATGCTTAGGAGTGTATCTACTCAAATAAATCACTGCTATGTGTATCTTTGTGAGCTTATAATAAGTTAATAAAATCCTATATATATGGTTTGTTCGGCTAAATTTTGTTTACAGATTTCATTTCTTTTCCTTCATATTTTCGCACTGTGATACTCAAAACACTTCTACTACTAGAGAGAGAGGGGGGCGGTTTTGTTCTGTTGATATCTAGCTCCCCTTTTTGGTTTTTTATAGTTCAATTTGCATTTTTCTCTCTTTCTCTGTGTTTGCGTCTCAGATAGAACCGGAACCCCAACAGTGCGTTTTGATCTCCTTGTTTCACTTAGATTTTAGCTCAATTCCACCAATTTTGACCTTCTGAGCATTTTGTCAGTCATCAGGGTGCATTTGGCTAGTTACACTGCTCATTTTGCATGGATGCGCGAAGACTTCTCTTTTTTCACGTGAATGGATTTCAACACGATTGAGTTATTTATTCATGCTTTCCCCAGCCTCCCCCTCTTTTTCTTTTCCCATTTCCTAGTCTGTAATCTCCTCTAGCATTTGTTCCTCGAAATTAAGTGTAAATGAAATCTGTATAAATTGAAAAGGGCTCCCCCTTGCAAATGATTCTTGTTTATGCCATTTTTGTAAAATATGTTTTTAATACAATAATTAATTCTCTGATAGACATACACACTTTGCGTTACTCAGCTCGCAGATCTGTTAAAGGCTAAAATTTTATTCTTCATCTTCTTTTTCTTTTCTGGCCGAGTTTGCTCCGAACAAATTTGAGTACGTACTTGTTATGATTAACCAGTTACCAGTGTATAAGTCAGGTGACTCAGGTGATATGTCGTAGTCATAATATTATTTGGTAATAAGGCATAATAGTAGACATGTATTTGTTATGGTGGTTCAAATCCTACACAAGTTGCTACAAAAACTGAAAAGACTAGGAAGGTTTTTCATCATTGCCAGTCAGGTTTTCATGAGAATTGAAGAAGATTCTGTTAACTGTGAGACCTCATCCAGGGGCGGCCTAACAAATTTAGAGGCCTAAGACGATATAATTAAATGAGGCATTTTTGTTATCACTTAAATAATATTTAACTAGTATTTAATATCATAAATTTTTTTTATAACAAAAATCTATTCCTTTCATTTTGTAATATGTTTTTTTTTTTTTTTGGGAAAAATGCTAAAACTATAACTAATTTTACTAAAAAAAAACTTTCAAACAATGTAGAAATGAATGCGATTAATGACACCTACAAAGTTAACGCAACATTTGTGTTAGAACCTCTTTCACTCTCTCTTGTGTGAGTGTGTGTTTGTTTCTCAAAAAAAAAGAAAAAAAAATTAACTCAACATTTAATATATATACGATTAAAATTTAAGACTAATGAATGTATATTACAAGGAGCTAAACAAATCCTCAATTGGTAACAACCATTTTTACGTAGGATGGTCCCCTATTAAATTTTTACTTAGAAAAGACTACGAATGTTTATTATAGGAAGCTAAGCAAATCCTCATTTTGGAACAACCATTTTTAGCTAGGATGGTCCCCTGCAATGCATTTAAGATTTACGAAAAGGAAATTTGGATGGTACCGAACTAGCAGTAGGTCATTAACAGTACCCACAATATAGGCATTTTATGAGCCTTAAAGCACATTTTGATAATTCAAAATTTCGTTTCGCAGTAACAACTCTGTATAGTTTTTTTAACAAATACTTATTTTAAACTCAAAATGTCATTTTGTAATAGCCTATGCAAATTCACCTCAAAAAGATAATAAACAAGCATTTGAATGAATGATGTTAGAGATATTATAAATTTTACAACATGAGTTTTACAAAGATGTATCACTAATCACAAAATATAATTCAAAAATACATTTAAGAGTTATTGATGTCCACATACTATATTAATTGTCACACCAATTTGTAAAGTTTTCAAGTAAAATTAATAATATTTCTAACATTTTCCTATCTGAATTATTTTTTGTGATTAGTGAAACATATATTTGTAAGAAAAAATGCTAGAGATACAAATTCTTGTACAAAAACTTTTACAAATTGATGATGTGGTAAATGATTATAGATAAATAAAAAAGTGATGTTATCGGTGGGTCTAGATGAGAACTAGTAAGAAGTTTATTACAACAACAATTTGTAAAAATGTTGTAAAATAGTTTATAACTGTAGTATTACTCTATTTGTAAGACCTATGTATTTAAATATATCAATATATTTTTTTAAATATATCAAATTTCCCCCAAAATTTAGGGTCTTCCTCTAGTAGGGGCCCTAGGCGGTGGCCTAAATGGCCTAGGCCTAAGGCCGGCCTTGACCTCATCTGAAGGAGAATATACACCTTGTTATAAGTGCATGTTTCTCTCATCTCACAATTGGTGGGACCCACTAGCTTTTGAGAGGGAGGAAGCATACACCCGTAACAGGGTATGCTTCCCCTATTTGAAGAGGGTCCAAAGAGCAAATTATTTGTCTTCTCTTCAACCCTGCTTTCTCCACGTAATTATTTAGTGAAAGAGTAAAACTTGCATCTTGTGACTGATTGTTATTTTGAGTTTGATTATATTTTGGTTTAGCTTCCACAAGAGAGATAAAATATTTTATCAAAGGATAGAATTGGGGCTTTGCAACGGGATTTTATTTTATTTCAAAATTTGTAATTATTAGTCATTAGATGACTACTATACATTTTTTGTACGTAAATTTCCTAAGAAATATATTATCATCATTTTTTTTTATTGATAATAGTTACATAAATTTATGGTGTCTATTTCATGAAATGCATTACTTAATAGAAGTTTATATCTATGTTTCATTTGAATTTTCAAGGATGAACCAAGTCAAATTAAAACTAAAAAGAAGATTTCAATTGTTGCCGATCTTTCTTCTTCACCTAGACCACCTTCTTATAATTATTTTTCCAAATAGTTAATGGACATTTTAAAACACTTAGGTAATATCCTATAAATATAATTATATATCCACCCTCCCATTTAGCAAACTTAGCAAACTAAAGGGGATTTGAGAAGACATTTTTGCATTTAAATGAAATATATAGTTTTTTGCTACGAAGTTTTAATGTTGATTTTGATTATTTTTTATCTTTAACACCTTTTTGAGAGGAATTTTATCTTTTATCTTTAACTTGGACTACAAAAAATGTCTAAGAAATATTTGACATAAGAAAATATTTCATTTTATGAAAAAACATTTTCAAGTGAATTAATCTTTTTGGGGAGGTTCAAGTGAGCAACCGCATTGAGTTGCATGCTACGGGCAACAAGGGCCGAAAATTTCTTTATATTCAAGCTTGATGATAGACCCGCCACTAAGCATATTGTTTTTTTTTTTTTCTTTAATGCATAGTTATTGATTGTTTCTTTCTTTAGTTACTGATAATTAGCCGAAAACATATTGCATTTTATCTAATTTCCATGTAATCACTGAAGGGACTGATGGGACTGACGAAATCAAGCATAGACGAGATAAACTGGGCTGACGAGTAACCACTTCACTGACGAGGTTAAACATCTCATTCGATGTTGCAAATAAACACCCTGAACGGTTACAAAACCAGTTGTACAGACCGTTGGGATAAAATAAAACAACATGATGAGGCCAGAAAACATTACCCAGAGGGGTATTAAGAACCACCATAATTGCCCAACGGCTAGAGGCTACAGCAACATATATAAAGCCCCCACATGGCCAAAAAGAAGGTATGAACACCTTGAGATAGATACTGTGAGATTTCTTTGATTTTGATACATTATATTGCTCATTCTTAAATAGCTTCCGATATTGACTTTGGCATCGGAGACGTTGTGACAGACACCACACTGGTGACCACACTCGAGAATACATACTTGCAGGAAGCCGGAGATCATTTTTGTCTACATACATTGACTGACGAATTCACGCTTCATCAGTTTGGCGCCGTCTGTGGGGACGACATTTTCGTGTTCAATCTCGAAAAAATAGTTTCCAATCAGCAATCACTATCAGATGGAGTCCAATCAAGATTCCACAGCCTTGGCTCAGCAGGTTCAGGCTCTCGCAGCCACTGTAGAAGAACTGACCAGGCAAAATTAGGAAATGAAGTTACGACTTCAACAGGAGGAGAATCGGTCTAAAGGGAACCGAGATGACGAGGGAGATAGCCACAGAAGAAGTGACCATCAAAGGCCCGCTACTTCAACCGAGCACAACTCAAATCTTCTCCAAGAGATGAGGAGGGAGATGGACGAACTTAGGACTGCCATCAAGGAGAAAACAGAGCGGAGTGTAGACCGAATGGTTAGGGCGACATATTCGCCATTTACTCCAGCAATCCTTGAATGTCCAGTACCGTCAAAATTTCGGTTGCCCCAGCTTGAACCATCCGATGGGCTAAAGGACCCTCAGGATCATCTTAACACCTTCAAGACAACCCTAGGACTCCAACAGCCCCCAGAAGAAATACTGTGTCGTTCCTTCCCAACAACTCTCAAAGGAGTTGCAAGGGAATGGTTCATAAAGTTGCCAATGTCATCCATTGACAATTTCGAGCAGTTGAGCAACGCCTTCCTGCGTCATTTCATTGGAGGACAACGTCCTAAGAGGACCGCAGATCACTTACTTACCATCAGGCAGGGAGAAAAGGAAACCTTAAGGTTATACGTGAAACGCTTTACTCGCGAAACACTGGAGGTTGACGAAGCAGACGATAAGGTGCAACTGACGACCTTCAAGGAAGGATTGAGGTCCAGGGAGCTCGTTACGTCACTTGCAAAGAATCCTCCAAAAACAATGGCCGAGATGCTCCTTAAAGCACAGAAGTACATGAACATTGAAGACGCATTCGCAGCCATCAGGGATGCAGGAAGACCAGGGGACAAAGAAAGGAAAGATGACGATCATAGAGGGCAAAAACGGGAGCGCCCAAATCGTCGGACCAGTGACGGGATCAGGAGGAAGGACGATAAGGGACCGCAAACGGTAAAATTTACCCCTCTTATTATGCCAGTTGATAAAATTTTAACGCAGATTAAGGACGAGCACTACCTGAAATGGCCACGACCATTGCACTCATCTCCTAACGTCCGTGATAAGAATAAATACTGCCGATTTCATAAGGACCACAGCCATTACACCGAAGATTGTCGGGACCTTAAAGAGCAGATAGAGGAGCTGATAAAGAAGGGGAAGCTACAGAAGTTTGTGAAGAAAGGGGAGTTTAGTAGGTTCCGGGATGGAAACAAGGGCCAGCACTAGTCCTCGTCCGGGGGTAGTGACCGTCAGTTCCAGCCTCCCCAAAATGTGATAGGGGAAATATAGACGATTGCAGGAGGGCCCATCGCAGGAGGATCGTTCAGGTCCCTTAAGAAAGCATGTCAACGACAGGTGAACAGTGTTTACATGACACCCCCGTTGAAACACAGACGAACTGATCAGGACATGATTTTCAACGAAGGGGATGCTAGGGTAGTGAAGTAGCCTCACAACGACCCATTGGTCATAGCACTTACCATAGAAGGATTTAACACAAAAAAGATCCTCGTGGACAATGGTAGCTTCGCTGATATCATCTACTTCCCTGCGTTCCAACAGTTGAAACTAGATCCAAAAAGACTGGGTCCATTTGATTCTCCCCTCCTCAGCTTCAGTGGTGACAGGGTATATCCCAAGGGCATAGTGACGTTGACGGTGACAGTGGGAACCTACCCGGAGCAGTTGACCACCCATCTGGACTTCTTGGTGGTAGACTGTCCCTTGTCCTACAATGTGATCATTGGAAGACCAGCGCTCAACAAGTGGAAGTCATCCACGTCAACCTACTACCTGAAGATAAAATTTCCAACAGAGAACGGGGTAGGAGAAGTCAGAGGAGATCAAGTTTTAGCTCGGGAGTGCTACCAGGCCGTCATGGTTGCAAAGGAGAACCATACATGGACGATCGAAGAAAAGGAGAAAGAAAAGGTGGAGGCCTTGGAGATAGTAGAGCTATCCGACGGAGAATCAAATAAGACAACCAGAATAGGGACGACTCTAAGCCCTGAGATGAGAACAAAGCCGGTCCAATTTCATAAAGAAAACCTAGACGTCTTTGCCTGGAGCCACGAGGACATGCCAGGTATATCTCCAGAAGTCAACCAGCACAGGCTGAATGTAGACCCAGAAAGGAAGCCCGTCAAACAAAGACGAAGAGTTTTCGCACCCGAAAGAGACCAAGCGGTTACTGACGAAGTTAACAAGCTCTTGACTGCAGGCTTCATTCGCGAAGTATATTATCCAGACTGGCTTGCAAACGTTGTCTTGGTGAAGAAAGCAAATGGGAAATGGAGAATGTGTGTAGACTTCACAGACCTGAACGAGGCATGCCCAAAGGACAGCTTCCCTCTCTCGAGAATAGGCCAGATGGTAGATTCCATAGCTGGACACAAACTTCTGACATTTATGGACGCTTTCTCTGGGTACAACCAGATAAAAATGGCAGAGGAGGATCAGGAGAAAACAGCCTTCATCACCAGCTAATGACTCTATTGCTATAAGGTAATGCCCTTTGGACTGAAGAATGTAGGAGCCACTTATCAGAGATTGGTAAACAGAATGTTTAGTAAGCAGATAGGCAGGAATATGGAGGTGCACGTGGATGACATGCTCGTCAAGAGCAGGGAGGAACTCACCCATCTGGACGACCTCAAAGAGACTTTTGCTACCCTCAAGCAATATCATATGAGGCTAAACCCCAGTAAATGCGTCTTTGGCGTAGCCTCAGGGAAATTCCTGGGATTCATGGTGTCCCAGAGAGGAATCGAGGCGAATCCAGAGAAGGTACAAGCCATAATCAACATGGCCTCTGCCAAGACTGTCAAGGAAGTCCAAAAGCTGATAGGATGGATTGCAGCCCTCAATAGGTTCGTCTCTAGAGCGACGGACAAATGCCTACCCTTCTTTAAGATATTGAAACAGGCTTTCGCCTAGACTGACGAGTGTGAGGCCGCTTTCCAGGAACTCAAATGGTACCTAAGCAATCCACCCTTTCTAAGCCCGTCAAAAAAAAGGTGAGAAGTTATACTTGTACTTGGCAGTGTCAGCTACAGCTGTCAGTGGAGCCTTAATCCGAGAAGAGGACAAGAGCAACTCCCAGTCTATTACGTCAGCCAAGCCTTCCAAGGAGCTGAGTCCAGGTATCCTCAGATCGAGAAGATTGCGTTCGCGCTGATAGTAGCTTCACACAAACTCAGGCAATACTTCCAAGCACATCCTATCCTAGTGATGACGGACCAACCAATCAAGAAGTCCATGAGCTAGCTCGAGGCGGCAGGAAGAATGGTCTAGTGGGCGATTGAGCTCAGTCAATTTGATATTGAATACCACCTCAGGACGGCGATAAAAGCACAAGCTTTAGCAGACTTCATCGCAGAATTCACCCTCCCGGACGAAGACGACTTCACCATCAAACACAAGCAATAGACAATACAGACTAACAGCTCGTCAGCCCATAAGAGAGGAGGAGTAGGGGTAGTCATAATCACCCCCGAAGGAGAAAAGCTAAAATACAGAGTTCAGTTGAAGTTCCCAGCGACCAATAACGAGGCCGAATATGAAGGGATCCTGACGGGATTAAGGCTCAGAAGAGAGTTTGGAGTTAAGAATTTGTTGATCCAGAGCAATTCAAAGCTAGTAATTGGGCAAGCCAGGGGAGAATACAAAGCAAAAGAAGAAAGAATGTAGAGGTACCTCAGACTAACGAAGAATCTGGCTCAAGAGTTCAAAAAAGTGGAGTTCGTGCAGATTCCCAGAAGCCAAAATGTGATAGCAGACGAAGTCTCAAAGATAGCCTTGTCAGATGAAGGGGCATTGGAGGAAGGCCTGATGATGGAAGTCCAGAAGAATCCCAGCATTGAAGAAGTTCCAACATTCGCAATCCAGAGTACAAACAGCTGGATGGCACCCATCGTATCCTTCCTTCAGGATGGGCACCTCCCACAGAACATAGAAGAAGCCAGGAAGATCAAAAAGAGGGCAGCCAGATTCATGATCCTCAATGACGCCCTATACAAAGGAGGCTTCTCCATGCCTTACCTAAAGTGTGTTGACGAGAAAGAAGTAAGGTACATCCTAGAAGAAATCCACGAAGGTGTTTGTGGGGATCATGTTGGTCCCAGATCCCTGGCAGGTAAGATAATTTGGACAGGCTACTTCTGGTCAACTATGCAGGTAGACGCGGCAGAGTTCGTCAAGAGATGTGGCAAGTGCCAACGGTTCGGAAATGTTCAGCGACTTCCAGTAGAAAAACTAACGACGATTGCATCCCCATGGCCATTTGCACAATGGGGAATCGACATCGTCGGTCTGCTGCCCCAGGGCAAAGGTCAGGTAAAATTCTTACTAGTTGCTATAGACTACTTTACAAAATGGGTTGAAGCAGAGGCACTGGCAACCATAACCAAAGCCAAAATCCAGAGCTTTGTATGGAAGAACATCATTTGCAGGTTCGGAATTCCAAAGACGATCATATCAGACAATGGACGACAATTCGACAGCCAAGGTTTCAGGGAATTTTGCTCAGGCCTAGGCATCAAGAATAATTTCTCGTCCCCATGTCATCCACAAGCGAACGGCAGACGGAGGTGACGAATCGAACATTGCTCAAGATTATCAAAACGAAGCTGGACGATGCGAAGGGAGTCTGGCCAGAAGAATTGCCCAATGTCTTATGGGCTTACAGGACAACAGCGAGAACGCCAACAGGAGAGATCGTCTTCAGACTCAGCTACAGCACTGAAGCAGTGGTCCCGGTCGAAGTAGGAATAACCAGCATCAGGCGAGAAGCATTCATTGAAGAAGTCAATGACGACCATTTGCGACTCAACCTGGATTTCCTAGATGAAGTAAGAGATAAAGCCTGTAGCAGAATGGTGGAATATCAACAGAAGATGACTGACTACTACAACAAGAGAGTAAAGCTCAGACAACTTGATATTGGTGACCTCGTCCTTTGCAAAGTAGCCCCAGCAACGAGGGATTCTTCTCAAGGGAAACTCGGCCCCACATGGGAAAGGCCCTACCGGGTCATTCATTACTCTAGGAAGGGCAGCTATCACCTTGAGACCCTAGACGGACAAAAACTCCCTAGGCCATGGAATATCGAATACTTGAAGAAATACTATTAATAAACGCAACTGTGAAATGTATTCGTTATTCATTGTTGAAACTAATAAATAAGTTATTCAGCTAACGTTTCTCCACAAGCAGGCATGTCCGATCACAAGTCATAAAGAGTCAAAAATGGTTAAGTAGCAAGATTCCGCTCTAACGGATGTAAGCTACTGACGATGACAAGATCCTTGAAAAAAGGTGCAAGTCATAAAGAGTCAAAAATGGTTAAGTAGCAAGATTCCGCTCTGACGGATGTAAGCTACTGACAATGACAAGATCCTTGAAAAAAGGTGTAAGTCATAAAGAGTCAAAAATGACTAAGTAGCAAGATTCCACTCTGACGTATGTAAGTTACTGACGATGACAAGATCCTTGAAAAAAGGTGTAAGTCATAAAGAGTCAAAAATAGCCAAGTAGCAAGATTCCGCTCTGACGGATGTAAGTTATTGACGATGACAAGATTTTTGAAAAAAGGTGTAAGTCATAAAGAGTCAAAAATGGCCAAGTAGTAAGATTTCGCTATGACGGATGTAAGCTACTGACGATGACAAGATAATAAAAAGTAAAAAATGGCCCAGTGGCAAGATTCCGCTCTGATGGATGTAAGCTACTGATGATGAAAAGGTCGTAAAAAATCAATAATGGCCAAGTGGCAAGATTCCGCTCTGACGGATGTATTATACCGACGATCAACAAAAAAAAAAAAAAACCGTAAAAAGGGCTAAGTAGCAAAATTCCGCCATGACAGATATACAGATCATTCCAAAAAGGATATATCTCACAGAAACGGGAAATGCTAGTGAAGAGAAGGAGATATAAGAGCTTTACCAAGCACATCACATAGGCAGTCAAAAGTGTGCAAATTACGGACACAGGTAAGTGCAAGAAGTAAATTAGAACCAAGAGCATGCAAGCAAATTACCATTGTTTTTACAAACCCATAAACACTGGGTTAAAACATTGTTCCCACAAAAAAAAAAAAAAAGTCTCAAAGTAAGATTTACAAAAAGGCCACGACGGGCAATGATCAACAGATAAAAAAAAATGTTTCTGTTAAAACGTAAGTGCCAGGTTCAGGCTTCCGAGGCTGGAGGGGCACCAACAGCAGCAGCATCGTCAACAGCCGCAGCATCGTCAACAGGAGCATTCTCTGGAGCGTCACCAGCAGGAACCACGGACTGAGCAACTTCATCAGTGGCCATCTCTTTGTCCACTTCTTCCAAGTCCAGGTTTTCAATGTCAACACCAGTTGGATGCTTGACCATGTACCTTCGAAGAAGCTCAAAGCCTTTAAAGTACCAACTAAAGAGCACAGTATTGTACTCGGCAGTGGTTTGAAAAGCCTCAACAGACCTAGCCGCGATTGTCTTCAGCGATTCCTTGGCACTTTGAAGCTGCTCGTCCTTCTCCAGGTTCAGCTGGCGCTCAACCCTAAGGTCGTCACCCAGCACCTTGACCTTCTCCTTCAGAGTAGTAGCTTCGTCCATTGAATCGATGAGGTTCTTCTTCAGCTTTAAGTTTTCACCCTCCAAGGCTTGCACCTTTGACGAAAGAGATGCCAGCTTGGCCTCTTGAGTAAGGTACTCAGAAGCAATATGCAAGCTTTCCCCCAATGCCTTAAAAGAAGTACTAAGTCGTCAGTAAAAAAAAAAAAAAAAAAGGGTTGCTCACGAAAGAAGTAGGAACAATTTACCTGCACAAGCTTGTGGACGTGACCACCAGCGACGGTATTAAACGGAACCCCAGAAAAAGCTCTCAGATCATCAGCCGTCACGATGCTGTGGGCCTTTTCAACTGCCAGCCTCTCGTCCCCCCATATTGTAGAGTGACAAGAATCCCCTTTCTCCTTCTCCTTCTCCGTCAGGCGCGGCCTCTTAGAGACGGGTGTAGGGAGCTCCTCCACGGAAGTAGAAGGAGAAGTGGTCCTCGTCGTCTCAGTGCCAGAGACAAGAGGAGTGACGGAGGCTGGCGGGGGTGGCAGAAGAACCCTCCCTGTCACACGCACGGTCTTTTTCCCTATGTTCGACAAGGGCTCGTCCTTCTTTGCCCTCATCTTCGCGTACATATCTTTATTAAATTTGGATGTCATTTCTATCAAAAGAAGAACATTAGTCCCGAATAAAAACACAAGAAAGTAAGGGGAGAGAAAAGAAGGCCAATTCTGACGAAGCTGGAACTTACTTTTCTTTCCTTCTATATCGAGGTTTCGCAAGACGAGGGCAGAAGGTTCTGGCCCGAGGCAGTAAAACGCAAGAGTCCTGGGATCAACGAGGTCGTCCCAACTCTCGATTGTTTGTGCGTACTCAATAGCCTTCTGCACCCGCTCTCTGTACCTGCTCTTAAGCTTTGGTCGTCTCTTGACTAAAAAAAAAAAAAAAATTTTTTTTAGCAACCATAGTTGTAAGCACAACAGAATCCAAGAGACAAAGAGGAAATATTAACGCACCTAAAGTCGGGGTTTCCCACCGACGACGTAACCTTGGGAGATCACCCCAAAACTCGCCCGAGGCTGTCTCAAAATCGTCCCCAGACATAAAGAAGAACCTCGACATCCAGTACCTGAAAGAGGACGGTAAACCCTTGACGATCCTAGTCCTTCTTTCCCAGGGCACCAGTTTGTAGTACCCATGCTCTTTAGATGCTTTCAGATGGTAAAGGTAAACAAGCTCGTCAACCCTGAGCATGTCCCCGTCATTGGCAGCCAACCAAATCCCCATACAGCTCACCAGGATCCTCCACGAGTTGGGCATGAGCTGCCCGGGAGCGATACCAAAACGGTCCAAAAGCTCCATAAGGAAAGGATGGACCGGGAACCTCAGTCCACAAACGAAGGCAGATTCGTAGAAGCATACCTTTCCGGGAAAGAAGTGAGAGGCCCGATCCCCTTGACCGGGCAGACGAACCCTAACCCGATCTAGGAATTGAAATCTATCCCTAAATCTACCCAATGTATCCGCGTCCAACCCACAGTCCTCCTCCAGAGCATAAAAAGCCCTAACCTCTCGGGGATTGGAAAGGGCTGTATCCTCCTCCACTGGGTTACCGCTAGACGATAACCCAGTCTCGAGCTCACTAGACCTAATCTCTAACATCGTCCTGCCCTCCTTCACTAAATTTCCAAACCAATCAATTTATTGACGCAGTAAAGGCAGTAAATTAGCCAATACCACAGCCAAACTACTACCCTCGTAAACAAAATTTTCAAGGTAGGGAAAATTCCCTAACGACCTTCTTAATCGAGCAAAAAGAAATGAAATCGAAGGGCAGTCTAATCTGACCTCAGAACTACTGATCATGGGAAACTAGAGAATGCAAAAAAAAAAAAAAAAAAAAAAAAATCTATATACCCCAAAGCCAGAAAGAAGCCAAACAAAAGAAAAAACAAGGAAAGAAGAAATGGAAAATCAAAAATTTGCTACAATGCGTATAGGCAAAATGAAAAGAAGTAGAAGGAAGAACATACCTTGAACAAGAAAAACTATCGCACTACACACTAGTCGGAAGGAAAAATTGCAGAAAGAAAGGGTGGAGAAGAAGATGGTCAGAGCAATGATTGAAGGATTTTTTGAAAAAAGTAAGAAGGGAAAAGGGAGAAGAGGGGAAGTTTGAAACCAAAGGTTGGGAAGCTAAAAAACCAGCGGGAAGATCAATAAGACCCATCATATGGAACATTAACTCCCCCAGTCAAAATGTGCCACGTAGGCCACAACCCAAAAGGCAACGCTGTAACGCATTTTATACGACTCAAAAACCCAACCGCTTACAACTCAGAAACTTTTCACCATCCTTGGTCAACACGACATGTCACGACGACCAAGGAATCCGGGGGCAACTGATGGGACTGACGAAATCAAGCATAGACGAGATAAACTGGGCCGACGAGACAGGCCCGCACTGACGAGTAAACACTTCACTGACGAGGTTAAACATCTCATTCAATGCCGCCAATAAACACCCTGGACGGTTACAAAACCAGTTGTATAGACCGTTGGGATAAAATTAAAGCAACATGATAAGGCCAGAAAACGTTACCCAGAGGGGTATTAAGAACCACCATAATTGCCCAACGACTAGAGGCTACAACAACATATATAAAGCCCGCACATGGCCAAGAAGAAGGTATGAACACCTTGAGATAGATACTGTGAGATTTCCTTGATTTTGATACATTATATTGCTCATTCTTAAATAGCTTCCGATATTGACTTTGGTATCGGAGACGTTGTGGCAGGTATCACACCGGTGACCACACTCGAGAATACATACTTGTAGGAAGCCGGAGATCATTTTTGTCTACATACATTGACTGACGAATTCACGCTTCATCAGGGACCTTAGTTTGTTCTTCGTGGTATCACCAGCCGTCACGTTAAATGCATCAAAGGTGGTATTCATGAATAGAGATCTCAAAAACAAAGTAGAAAAGATTAATGTTGCATTTGGTATTGGTTTAAAAAGTCAGATCTTTTTTACTATTTAACTTATTTTTGCTATTATTTATAAGTTTTATTGCACTTTTTGGTACTATTTGTGGGTTTTACTGTATTGTTGCAGCTAATTTTTAGTTTTATTTACAATATTTTCACAATTTTTTGTTCTTCAATTTAAGCTAAATAATTGGTTACCAAAAGGGACTCTAAGACAGTCCTTCTTCTTTTGAATGTAAAATTAAGTGTGTATTTGGTTACAACTTAAAAAACTAGCTAATTTTACTATTCATTTTATTTTTGTTACTATTCAGTTAATTTTTGATATTATTCATGAATCCCACTGCACTTTTTGGTACAATTTATTGATCCCACGGTACTATTTCAGTTAACTATTAACTTCATTTATCACAAAAATTTTTCAGTTTCAACCAAAATAAGCCGATCTCAAAACAGGTTGGGCATTGTGTTTCTCTCTTTCTCTGCGGCATCTATAGACACCTGCCCCAACAAAAATATTGAGGTGTAAGACAATAGCCATGCAAACTGAAGAATGGCTGAAGATTCCTTAACCAAGGCGTGTCATATGTATAATATTATATACGTGTCTGACCCTTACCAACATATCTCTCCTTTAAATACCAGCATCTCCGAGTCGCCACTTCATTCAGTACTACCTCAAAAACAAAATCATGGCTAAGCCTATCTTGCTCTATACTTCTCTGTGCCTGCTTCTTGTGCTCTTCAATGGATGCCTAGCTACTCAAACAAGCAGGCAGCACCAACAGTTCAACCAGTGCCAACTGGACAGGCTAGATGCCCTCGAACCAAACCACCGCATTGAGGCGGAAGCCGGCGTGATCGAGTCATGGGACCCCAACGACCAGCAATTCCAATGCGTCGGAGTGGCCGTCGTTCGCCGTACCATTGAGCCTAATGGCCTTCTCTTGCCTCAGTACGCCGGTGCTCCTCAACTCATTTACATTGAGAGAGGTAAGCTACACTGAATTTAGTTCTGTGCATGTACAAGTTGCAAGTGCAAACTGTATAATTTAATTGACTTGTGTTATGTTTATACAACAGGTTATGGTATCTTTGGTGCCGTACTTCCTGGCTGCCCCAACACATACCAAGAATCTCAACAACAGCAACATCAACAACATCAACAAGGACAGCAGCGAGACCAGAACCAGAAGATCCAAAACTTCCGACGGGGTGATATCATAGCATTGCCCGCCGGAGTAGCCCATTGGTTGTACAATGATGGCGATTCGGAGGTTGTCGCGGTCTCTCTCCTTGACACCAACAACCAAGCCAACCAGCTTGACGAGAACCCAAGAGTAAGAACTAATTAGAAACCCAAATATTACTTCCAATAATATGTAATAACAATCCAACTGTATAATTAAAGTGACGATATATGCGTCTTATATATGGCTGGCTTTGTATACATATGTAGCACTTCTACCTTGCCGGAAACCCAGAAGATGAATTTCAGCTACAAGGTCGAAGCCCACGAGGACAACGACGCCAACAACAAAAGGGACAGGGCAACAATCTCTTCAGTGGCTTCCGTACTAAGGATTTGGCCGATGCTTTCAATGTGAATGAGGAGACCATTAGAAACCTTCAAGGCTTCCATGAAGACAGGAAGAACATAGTGAAAGTGAAGGGTAGGCTTCAAGTGGTCAGGCCGCCAAGGTCGCGTGAAGAGCGCGAGCGATTGGAAAGACAAGAGAGAGAGCAGGAGAGAGAAGACGAGAGGGAACAACGTGAGAGCCAGAGCCGCCGAGGTGGACGTGACAATGGCATTGAGGAGACTCTATGCACCTTGAGGCTCAGGGAGAACATATATGACCCTTCACGAGCTGATATTTACAACCCCCAAGCCGGTCGAATCAGTACCCTCAACAGCCACAACCTCCCAGTCCTCCGCTGGCTTCAACTCACTGCTGAGTTTGGAAGGCTCCAAAGGGTAATGTTAATGAAAGCTGCGATTAAATTAACAAATATTATTTGCTTTTTTGATATTTTAGATTTTAATTAATTTAGAGGTCATAAATGTTACACGCAGGATGCTATTTATGTTCCACACTGGAATAGGAATGCACACAGCGTGATATATGTAGTAAAGGGTCGTGCCCAAGTTCAAGTGGTTGACGACTTTGGTCAAACTGTGTTCGATGGTGAGCTGCAGCAACATCAAATCTTAACCGTACCACAAAACTTTGCTGTGGTGAAACGAGCTAGTAGTAGTGAGGGTTTCGAGTGGGTGGCCTTCAAGACAAATGACAATGCCCAGATTTCTCCTCTTGCGGGACAAACCTCTGTCCTCAGGGCCATTCCAGCGGACGTACTAGCCAACGCCTTCCAACTTAGCCGAGAAGATGTTTCAGAACTGAAATCTAATTTGGAACAGCAAGAGATCACTATAGTAAAACCCTCTAGATCTTCTTCTCAGAGGACGGCTATAGCTTAGATGAAAAATCTAATGTAACTGTGTCGAAACTGTATCATGCCGACTCGTAGTTTTGCTTTTTGTAAGGTTGCAAGCAAGGCTCTTCTCATAAATAACCAATGCTTAGGAGTGTATCTACTCAAATAAATCACTGCTATGTGTATCTTTGTGAGCTTATAATAAGTTAATAAAATCCTATATATATGGTTTGTTCGGCTAAATTTTGTTTACAGATTTCATTTCTTTTCCTTCATATTTTCGCACTGTGATACTCAAAACACTTCTACTACTAGAGAGAGAGGGGGGCGGTTTTGTTCTGTTGATATCTAGCTCCCCTTTTTGGTTTTTTATAGTTCAATTTGCATTTTTCTCTCTTTCTCTGTGTTTGCGTCTCAGATAGAACCGGAACCCCAACAGTGCGTTTTGATCTCCTTGTTTCACTTAGATTTTAGCTCAATTCCACCAATTTTGACCTTCTGAGCATTTTGTCAGTCATCAGGGTGCATTTGGCTAGTTACACTACTCATTTTGCATGGATGCGCGAAGACTTCTCTTTTTTCACGTGAATGGATTTCAACACGATTGAGTTATTTATTCATGCTTTCCCCAGCCTCCCCCTCTTTTTCTTTTCCCATTTCCTAGTCTGTAATCTCCTCTAGCATTTGTTCCTCGAAATTAAGTGTAAATGAAATCTGTATAAATTGAAAAGGGCTCCCCCTTGCAAATGATTCTTGTTTATGCCATTTTTGTAAAATATGTTTTTAATACAATAATTAATTCTCTAATATACATACACACTTTGTGTTACTCAGCTCGCAGATCTGTTAAAGGTTTAAATTTTCTTCTTCCTCTTCTTTTTCTTTTCTGGCCGAGTTTGCTCCGAACAGATTTGAGTACGTACTTGTTATGATTAACCAGTTACCAGTGTATAAGTCAGGTGACTCAGGTGATATGCCGTAGTCATAATATTATTTGGTAATAAGGCATAGTAGACATGTATTTGTTATGGTGGTTCAAATCCTACACAAGTTGCTACAAAAACTGAAAAGACTAGGAAGGTTTTTCATCATTGCCAGTCAGGTTTTCATGAGAATTGAAGAAGATTCTGTTAACTGTGAGACCTCATCCAGGGGCGGCCCAACAAATTTAAAGGCCTAAGACGATATAATTAAATGAGGCATTTTTGTTATCACTTAAATAATATTTAACTAGTATTTAATATCATAAATTTTTTTTATAACAAAAATCTATTCCTTTCATTTTGTAATATGTTTTTTTTTTTTGGGGGAAAAATGCTAAAACAATAACTAATTTTACTAAAAAAAACTTTCAAACAATGTAGAAATGAATGCGATTAATGACACCTCAAAAAGATAATAAACAAGCATTTGAATGAATGATGTTAGAGATATTATAAATTTTACAACATGAGGCTTACAAAGATGTATCACTAATCACAAAATATAATTCAAAAATGCATTTATGAGTTATTGATGTCCACATATTATATTAATTGTCACATCAATTTGTAAAGTTTTCAAGTAAAATTAATAATATTTCTAACATTTTCCTATCTGAATTATTTTTTGTGATTACTGAAACATATATTTGTAAGAAAAAATGCTAGAGATACAAATTCTTGTACAAAAACTTTTACAAATTGATGATGTGGTAAATGATTATAGATAAATAAAAAAGTGATGTTATCGGTGGGTCTAGATGGGAACGAGTAAGAAGTTTGCTATAACAACAATTTGTAAAAATGTTGTAAAATAGTTTATAACTGTAGTATTACTCTATTTGTAAGACCCATGTATTTAAATATATCAATATATTTTTTTTAAATATATCAAATTTCCCCCAAAATTTAGGGTCTTCCTCTAGTAGGGGCCCAAGGCGGTGGCCTAAGTGGCCTAGGCCTAAGGCCGGCCTTGACCTCATCCGAAGGAGAATATACACCTTGTTATAAGTGCATGTTTCTCTCATCTCACAATTGGTGGGACCCACTAGCTTTTGAGAGGGAGGAAGCATACACCCGTAACAGGGTATGCTTCCCCTATTTGAAGAGGGTCCAAAGAGCAAATTATTTGTCTTCTCTTCAACCCTGCTTTCTCCACGTAATTATTTAGTGAAAGAGTAAAACTTGCATCTTGTGACTGATTGTTATTTTGAGTTTGATTATATTTTGGTTTAGCTTCCACAAGAGAGATAAAATATTTTATCAAAGGATAGAATTGGGGCTTTGCAACGGGATTTTATTTTATTTCAAAATTTGTAATTATTAGTCATTAGATGACTACTATACATTTTTTGTACGTAAATTTCCTAAGAAATATATTATCATCATTTTTTTTATTGATAATAGTTACATAAATTTATGGTGTCTATTTCATGAAATGCATTACTTAATAGAAGTTTATATCTATGTTTCATTTGAATTTTCAAGGATGAACCAAGTCAAATTAAAACTAAAAAGAAGATTTCAATTGTTGCCGATCTTTCTTCTTCACCTAGACCACCTTCTTATAATTATTTTTCCAAATAGTTAATGGACATTTTAAAACACTTAGGTAATATCCTATAAATATAATTATATATCCACCCTCCCATTTAGCAAACTTAGCAAACTAAAGGGGATTTGAGAAGACATTTTTGCATTTAAATGAAATATATAGTTTTTTGCTACGAAGTTTTAATGTTGATTTTGATTATTTTTTATCTTTAACACCTTTTTGAGAGGAATTTTATCTTTTATCTTTAACTTGGACTACAAAAAATGTCTAAGAAATATTTGACATAAGAAAATATTTCATTTTATGAAAAAACATTTTCAAGTGAATTAATCTTTTTGGGGAGGTTCAAGTGAGCAACCGCATTGAGTTGCATGCTACGGGCAACAAGGGCCGAAATTTTCTTTATATTCAAGCTTAATGATAGACCCGCCACTAAGCATATTGTTTTTTTTTCTTTAATGCATAGTTATTGATTGTTTCTTTCTTTAGTTACTGATAATTAGCCGAAAACATATTGCATTTTATCTAATTTCCATGTAATCACTGAAGGGACGTAGATTCCATAGCTGGACACAAACTTCTGACATTTATGGACGCTTTCTCTGGGTACAACCAGATAAAAATGGTAGAAGAGGATCAGGAGAAAACAACCTTCATCACCAGCCAATGACTCTATTGCTATAAGGTAATGCCCTTTGGACTGAAGAATGTAGGAGCCACTTATCAGAGATTGGTAAACAGAATGTTTAGTAAGCAGATAGGCAAGAATATGGAGGTGCACGTGGATGACATGCTCGTCAAGAGCAGGGAGGAACTCACCCATCTGGACGACCTCAAAGAGACTTTTGCTACCCTCAAGCAATATTATATGAGGCTAAACCCCAGTAAATGCGTCTGTGGTGTAGCCTCAGGGAAATTCCTGGGATTCATGGTGTCCCAGAGAGGAATCGAGGCGAATCCAGAGAAGGTACAAGCCATAATCAACATGGCCTCGGTCAAGACCGTTAAGGAAGTCCAAAAGCTGACAGGATGGATTGCAGCCCTCAATAGGTTCGTCTCTAGAGCGACGGACAAATGCCTACCCTTCTTTAAGACATTGAAACAGGCTTTCGCCTAGACTGACGACTGTGAGGCCGCTTTCTAGGAACTCAAACGGTACCTAAGCAATCCACCCTTCTAAGCCCGTCAAAAAAAGGTGAGAAGTTATACTTGTACCTGGCAGTGTCAGCTACGGCTGTCAGTGGAGCCTTAATCCGAGAAGAGGACAAGAAGCAACTCCCAGTCTATTACGTCAGCCAAGCCTTCCAAGGAGTTGAGTCCAGGTATCCTCAGATCGAGAAGATTGCGTTCGCGCTGATAGTAGCTTCACGCAAACTCAGGCAATACTTCCAAGCACATCCTATCCTAGTGATGACGGACCAACCAATCAAGAAGTCCATGAGCAAGCTCGAGGCGGCAGGAAGAATGGTCCAGTGGGCGATTGAGCTCAGTCAATTTGATATTGAATACCACCTTAGGACGGCGATAAAAGCACAAGTTTTAGCAGACTTCATCGCGGAATTCACCCTCCCGGACGAAGACGACTTCACCATCAAACACAAGCAATGAACAATACAGACTGACGGCTCGTCAGCCCATAAGAGAGGAGGAGTAGGGGTAGTCATAATCACCCCCGAAGGAGAAAAGCTAAAATACGGAGTTCAGTTGAAGTTCCCAGCGACCAATAACGAGGTCGAATATGAAGGGATCCTGACGGGATTAAGGCTCAGAAGAGAGTTTGGAGTTAAGAATTTGTTGATCCAGAGCGATTCAAAGCTAGTAATTGGGCAAGCCAGGGGAGAATACAAAGCAAAAGAAGAAAGAATGCAGAGGTACCTCAGACTAACGAAGAATCTGGCTCAAGAGTTCAAAAAAGTGGAGTTCGTGCAGATTCCCAGAAGCCAGAATGTGATAGCAGACGAAGTCTCAAAGATAGCCTCGTCAGATGAAGGGGCATTGGAAGAAGGCCTGATGATGGAAGTCCAGAAGAATCCCAGCATTGAAGAAGTTCCAACATTTGCAATTCAGAGTACAAACAGCTGGATGGCACCCATCGTATCCTTCCTTCAGGATGGGCACCTCCCACAGAACATAGAAGAAGCCAGGAAGATCAAAAAGAGGGCAGCCAGATTCATGATCCTCAATGACGCCTTATACAAAAAAGGCTTCTCCATGCCTTACCTAAGGTGTGTTGACGAGAAAGAAGTAAGGTACATCCTAGAAGAAATCCACGAAGGTGTTTGTGGGGATCATGCTGGTCCCAGATCCCTAGCAGGTAAGATAATTTGGACAGGCTACTTCTGGCCGCCTATGCAGGTAGACGCGGCAGAGTTCGTCAAGAGATGTGACAAGTGCCAACGGTTCGGAAATGTTCAGTGACTTCCAGCAAAAAACTAACGACGATTGCATCCCCATGGCCATTTGCACAATGGGGAATCGACATCGTCGGCCTGCTGCCCCAGGGCAAAGGTCAGGTAAAATTCTTACTAGTTGCTATAGACTACTTTACAAAATGGGTTGAAGCAGAGGCACTGGCAACCACAACCGAAGCCAGAATCCAGAGCTTTGTATGGAAGAACATCATTTGCAGGTTTGGAATTCCAAAGACGATCATATCAGACAATGGACGACAATTTGACAGCTAAGGTTTCAGGGAATTTTGCTCAGGCCTAGGCATCAAGAATCATTTCTCGTCCCCATGTCATCCACAAGCGAACGGCAGACGGAGGTGACGAATCGAACGTTGCTCAAGATTATCAAAACGAAGCTGGACGATGCGAAGGGAGTCTGGCCAGAAGAATTGCCCAATGTCTTGTGGGCTTACAGGACAACAGCGAGAACGCCAACAGGAGAGACCCTCTTCAGACTCACCTACAACACTGAAGCAGTGATCTCGGTCGAAGTAGGAATAACCAGCATTAGGCGAGAAGCATTCATTGAAGAAGTCAATGACGACCATTTGTGACTCAACCAGGATTTCCTAGACGAAGTAAGAGATAAAGCCTGTAGCAGAATGGTGGAATATCAACAGAAGATGACTGACTACTACAACAAGAGAGTAAAGCTCAGACAACTTGATATTGGTGACCTTGTCCTTTGCAAAGTAGCCCCAGCAACGAGGGATTCTTCTCAAGGGAAACTCGACCCCACATGGGAAGGGCCCTACCGGGTCATTCATTACTCTAGGAAGGGTAGCTATCACCTTGAGACCCTAGACGGACAAAGACTCCCTAGGCCATGGAATATCGAATACTTGAAGAAATACCATCAATAAACGCAATTGTGAAATGTATTCGTTATTCATTGTTGAAACTAATAAATAAGTTATTTAGCTAACGTTTCTCCACAAGCAGGCATGTCTGATCACAAGTCATAAAGAGTAAAAAATGGTTAAGTAGCAAGATTCCGCTCTGACGGATGTAAGCTACTGACGATGACAAGATCCTTGAAAAAAGGTGCAAGTCATAAAGAGTCAAAAATGGTTAAGTAACAAGATTTCGCTCTGACGGATGTAAGCTACTGACAATGACAAGATCCTTGAAAAAAGGTGTAAGTCATAAAGAGTAAAAAATGGCTAAGTAGCAAGATTCCGCTCTGACGGATGTAAGCTACTGACGATGACAAGATCCTTGAAAAAAGGTGTAAGTCATAAAGAGTCAAAAATAGCTAAGTAGCAAGATTCCGCTCTGATGGATGTAAGTTATTGACGATGACAAGATCTTTGAAAAAAGGTGTAAGTCATAAAGAGTCAAAAATGGCCAAGTAGTAAGATTTCGCTCTGACGGATGTAAGCTACTGACGATGACAAGATAATAAAAAGTCAAAAATGGCCCAGTGGCAAGATTCCGCTCTGATGGATGTAAGCTACTGACGATGAAAAGGTCGTAAAAAATCAATAATGGCCAAGTGTCAAGATTCCGCTCTGACGGATGTATTATACCGATGATCAAAAAAAAAAAAAAAAAATCCGTAAAAAGGGCTAAGTAGCAAAATTCCGCCGTGACGGATATACAGATCATTCCAAAAAGGATATATCTCACAGAAACGGGAAATGCTAGTGAAGAGAAGGAGATATAAGAGCTTTACCAAGCACATCACATAGGCAGTCAAAAGCGTGCAAATTACGGATACAGGTAAGTGCAAGAAGTAAATTAGAACCAAGAGCATGCAAGCAAATTACCATTGTTTTTACAAACCCATAAACACTGGGTTAAAACATTGTTCCCACAAAAAAAAAAAAAGTCTCAAAGTAAGATTTACAAAAAGGCCACGACGGGCAATGATCAACAGACAAAAAAAAAATATTTCTGTTAAAACGTAAGTGTCAGGTTCAGGCTTCCGAGGCTGGAGGGGCACCAACAACAGCAGCATCGTCAACAGCCGCAGCATCGTCAACAGGAGCATTCTCTGGAGCGTCACCAGTAGGAACCACGGACTGAGCAGCTTCATCAGTGGCCATCTCTTTGTCCACTTCTTCCAAGTCCAGGTTTTCAATGTCAACGCCAGTTGGATGCTTGACCATGTACCTTCGAAGAAGCTTAAAGCCTTTAAAGTACCAACTAAAGAGCACAGTATTGTACTTGTCAGTGGTTTGAAAAGCCTCAACAAACCTAGCCGCGATTGTCTTCAGCGATTCCTTGGCACTTTGAAGCTTCTCGTCCTTCTCCAGGTTCAGCTGGCGCTCAACCTTAAGGTCGTCACCCAGCACCTTGGCCTTCTCCTTTAGAGTAGTAGCTTCGTCCATTGAATCGATGAGGTTCTTCTTCAGCTTTAAGTTTTCACCCTCCAAGGCTTGCACCTTTGACGAAAGAGATGCCAGCTTGGCCTCTTGAGTAAGGTACTCAGAAGCAATATGCAAGCTTTCCCCCAATGCCTAAAAAGAAGTACTAAGTCGTCGGTAAAAAAAAAAAAAGGGGTTGCTCATGAAAGAAGTAGGAACAATTTACCTGCACAAGCTTGTGGACGTGACCACTAGCGACGGTATTAAACGGAACCCCAGAAAAAGCTCTCAGATCATCAGCCGTC
The DNA here is from genome assembly GCA_032727855.1 of Quercus ilex subsp. ballota. Taxonomy (NCBI): domain Eukaryota; kingdom Viridiplantae; phylum Streptophyta; class Magnoliopsida; order Fagales; family Fagaceae; genus Quercus; species Quercus ilex. The sequence continues at coordinate 2,050,414 of CM064919.1, forward strand.
ACGATGCTGTGGGCCTTTTCAACTGTCAGCCTCTCGTCCCCTCATATTGTAGAGTGACGAGAATCCCCTTTCTCCTTCTCCTTCTCCGTCAGGCGCGGCCTCTTAGAGACGGGTGTAGGGAGCTCCTCCATGGAAGTAGACGGAGAAGCGGACCTCGTTGTCTCAGTGCCAGAGACAAGAGGAGTGACGGAGGCTGGTGGGGTGGCAGAAGAACCCTTCCTGTCACACACACGGTCTTTTTCCCTATGTTCGACAAGGGCTCGTCCTTCTTTGCCCTCATCTTCGCGAACATATCTTTATTAAATTTGGATGTCATTTCTATCAAAAGAAGAACATTAGTCCCGAATAAAAACACAAGAAAGTAAGGGGAGAGAAAAGAAGGCCAATACTGACGAAGCTGGAACTTACTTTTCTTTCCTTCTATATCGAGGTTTCGCAAGACAAGGGCAGAAGGTTCTGGCCCGAGGCAGTAAAACGCAAGAGTCCTGGGATCAACGAGGTCGTCCCAACTCTCGATTGTTTGTGCGTACTCAATAGCCTTCTGCACCCGTTCTCTGTACCTGCTCTTAAGCTTTGGTCGTCTCTTGACTAAAAAAAAAAAAAAAATTTTTTTTTAGCAGCCATAGTTGTAAGCACAATAGAATCCAAGAGACAAAGAGGAAATATTGACGCACCTAAAGTCGGGGTTTCCCACCGACGATGTAACCTTGGGAGATCACCCCAAAACTCGCCCGAGGCTGTCTCAAAATCGTCCCCAGACACAAAGAAGAACCTCGACTTCCAGTACCTGAAAGAGGACAGTAAACCCTTGACGATCCTAGTCCTTCTTTCCCAGGGCACCAGTTTGTAGTACCCATGCTCTTTAGATGCTTTCAGACGGTAAAGGTAAACAAGCTCGTCAACCCTGAGCATGTCCCCGTCATTGGCAGCCAACCAAATCCCCATACTGCTCACCAGGATCCTCCACGAGTTGGGCATGAGCTGCCCGGGAGCGATACCAAAACGGTCCAAAAGCTCCATAAGGAAAGGATGGACCAAGAACCTCAGTCCACAGACGAAGGCAGATTCGTAGAAGCATACCTTCCCGGGAAAGAAGTGAGAGGCTCGATCCCCCTGACTGGGCAGACGAACCCTAACCTGATCTGGGAATTGAAATCTATCCCTAAATCTACCCAATGTATCCGCGTCCAACCCACACTCCTCCTCCAGAGCATAAAAAGGCCTAACCTCTCGGGGATTGGAAAGGGCTGTATCCTCCTCCACTGGGTTACCGCTAGACGATAACCCAGTCTCGAGCTCACTAGATCTAATCTCTAACATCATCCTGCCCTCCTTCACTAAATTTCCAAACCAATCAATTGATTGACGCAGTAAAGGTAGTAAATCAGCCAATACCACAGCCAAACTACTACCCTCGTAAACAAAATTTTCAAGGTAGGAAAAATTCCCTAACGACCTTCTTAATCGAGCAAAAAGAAATGAAATCGAAGGGCAGTCTAATCTGACCTCAGAACTACTGATCATGGGAAACTAGAGAACGCAAAAAAAAAAAAAAAAAAAAAAATCTATATACCCCAAAGCCAGAAAGAAGCCAAACAAAAGAAAAAACGACAAGGAAAGAAGAAATGGAAAATCAGAAATTTGCTACAATGCGTATAGGCAAAATGAAAAGAAGTAGAAGGAAGAACATACCTTGAACAAGAAAAACTATCGCACTACACACTAGTCGGAAGGAAAAATTGCAGAAAGAAAGGGTGGAGAAGAAGATGGTCAGAGCAATGATTGAAGGATTTTTTGAAAAAAGTAAGAAGGGAAAAGGGAGAAGAGGGGAAGTTTGAAACCAAAGGTTGGGAAGCTAAAAAACCAGCGGGAAGATCAATAAGACCCATCATATGGAACATTAACTCCCCCAGTCAAAATGTGCCACGTAGGCCACAACCCAAAAGGCAACGCCGTAATGCATTTTATACGACTCAAAAACCCAACCGCTTACAACTCAGAAACTTTTCACCTTCCTTGGTCAACACGACATGTCACGACGACCAAGGAATCTGAGGGCAACTGATGGGACTGACGAAATCAAGCATAGACGAGATAAACTAGGCCGACGAGATAGGCCTGCACTGACGAGTAAACACTTCACTGACGAGGTTAAACATCTCATTCAATGCCGCCAATAAACACCCTGGACGGTTACAAAACTAGTTGTACAGACCGTTGGGATAAAATTAAAGCAACATGATAAGGCCAGAAAACGTTACCCAGAGGGGTATTAAGAACCACCATAATTGCCCAACGGCTAGAGGCTACAACAACATATATAAAACCCGCACATAGCCAAGAAGAAGGTATGAACACCTTGAGATAGATACTGTGAGATTTCTTTGATTTTGATACATTATATTACTCATTCTTAAATAGCTTCCGATATTGACTTTGGCATCGGAGACGTTGTGGCAGGCATCACACCGGTGACCACACTCGAGAATACATACTTGTACGAAGCCGGAGATCATTTTTGTCTACATACATTGACTGACGAATTCACGCTTCATCAGGGACCTTAGTTTGTTATTCGTGGTATCACCGGCCGTCACGTTAAATGCATCAAAGGTGGTATTCATGAATAGAGACCTCAAAAACAAAGTAGAAAAGATTAATGTTGCATTTGGTATTGGCTTAAAAAGTTAGATTTTTTTTTACTATTTAACTTATTTTTGCTATTATTTATAAGTTATATTGCACTTTTTGGTATTATTTGTGGGTTTTACTGTATTGTTTCAGCTAATTTTTAGTTTTATTTACAATATTTTCACAATTTTTTGTTCTTCAATTTAAGCTAAATAATTGGTTACCAAAGGGACTCTAAGACAGTCCTTCTTTTGAATGTAAAATTAAGTGTGTATTTGATTCCAACTTAAAAAACTAGCTAATTTTACTATTCAATTTATTTTTGTTACTATTCAGTTAATTTTTGATACTATTCATGAATCTCACTGCACTTTTTGGTACAATTTATTGATCTCACGGTATTATTTCAGCTAACTTTTAACTTTATTTATCACAAAAAATTTTCAATTTCAACCAAAATAAGCCGATCTAAAAACAGGTTGGATATTGTGTTTCTCTCTTTCTCTGCGGCATCTATAGACACCTGCCCCAACAAAAATATTGAGGTGTAAAACAATAGCCATGCAAACTGAAGAATGGCTGAATATTCCTTAACCAACGCATGTCATATGTATAATATTATACACGTGTCTGTCCCTTACCAACATATCTCTCCTATAAATACCAGCATCTCCGAGTCGCCACTTCATTCAGTACTACCTCAAAAACAAAATCATGGCTAAGCCTATCTTGCTCTATACTTCTCTGTGCCTGCTTCTTGTGCTCTTCAATGGATGCCTAGCTACTCAAACAAGCAGGCAGCAACAACAGTTCAACCAGTGCCAACTGGACAGGCTAGATGCCCTCAAACCAAACCACCGCATTGAGGCGGAAGCCGGCGTGATCGAGTCTTGGGACCCCAACGACCAGCAATTCCAGTGCGTCGGAGTGGCCGTCGTTCGCCGTACCATTGAGCCTAATGGCCTTCTCTTGCCTCAGTACGTCAGTGCTCCTCAACTCATTTACATTCAGAGTGGTAAGCTACACTGAATTTAGTTCTGTGCATGTACAAGTTGCAAGTGCAAACTGTATAATTTAATTGATTTGTGTTATGTTTATACAACAGGTTATGGTATCTTTGGTGCCGTACTTCCTGGCTGCCCCAACACATACCAAGAATCTCAACAACAGCAACATCAACAACATCAACAAGGACAGCAGCGAGACCAGAACCAGAAGATCCAAAACTTCCGACGGGGTGATATCATAGCATTGCCCGCCGGAGTAGCCCATTGGTTGTACAATGATGGCAATTCAGATGTTGTCGCTGTCTCTCTCCTTGACACCAACAACCAAGCCAACCAGCTTGACGAGAACCCCAGAGTAAGAACTAATTAGAAACCCAAATATTACTTCCAATAATATGTAATAACAATCCAACTGTATAATTAAAGTGACGATATATGGCTGGCTTTGTATACATATGTAGCACTTCTACCTTGCCGGAAACCCAGAAGATGAATTTCAGCTACAAGGTCGAAGCCCACGAGGACAACGACGCCAACAACAAAAGGGACAGGGCAACAATCTCTTCAGTGGCTTCCGTACTAAGGATTTGGCCGATGCTTTCAATGTGAATGAGGAGACCATTAGAAACCTTCAAGGCTTCCATGAAGACAGGAAGAACATAGTGAAAGTGAAGCGTAGGCTTCAAGTGGTCAGGCCGCCAAGGTCACGTGAAGAGCGCGAGCGATTGGAAAGACAAGAGAGAGAGCAAGAGAGAGAAGACGAGAGGGAACAACGTGAGAGCCAGAGCCGCCGAGGTGGACGTGACAATGGCATTGAGGAGACTCTATGCACCTTGAGGCTCAGGGAGAACATATATGACCCTTCACGAGCTGATATTTACAACCCCCAAGCCGGTCGAATCAGTACCCTCAACAGCCACAACCTCCCAGTCCTTCGCTGGCTTCAACTCAGTGCTGAGTTTGGAAGGCTCCAAAGGGTAATGTTAATGAAAGCTGCGATTAAATTAACAAATATTATTTGCTTTTTTGATATTTTAGATTTTATTAATTTAGAGGTCATATATGTTACACGCAGGATGCTATTTATGTTCCACACTGGAATAGGAATTCACACAGCGTGATCTATGTAGTAAAGGGTCGTGCTCAAGTTCAAGTGGTTGACGACTTTGGTCAAACTGTGTTCGATGGTGAGCTGCAGCAACATCAAATCTTAACCATACCACAAAACTTTGCTGTGGTGAAACGAGCTAGTAGTAGTGAGGGTTTCGAGTGGGTGGCCTTCAAGACAAATGACAATGCCCAGATTTCTCCTCTTGCGGGACAAACCTCTGTCCTCAGGGCCATTCCAGCGGATGTACTAGCCAACGCCTTCCAACTTAGCCGAGAAGATGTTTCAGAACTGAAATCTAATTTGGAACAGCAAGAGATCACTATAGTAAAACCCTCTAGATCTTTTTCTCAGAGAAGGGCTATAGCTTAGATGAAAAATCTAACGTAACTGCTGTGTCGAAACTGTATCATGCCGACTCGTAGTTTTGCTTTTTGTAAGGTTGCAAGGTTCTTCTCATAAATAATCAATGCTTAGGAGTGTATCTACTCAAATAAATCACTACTAAGTGTATCTTTGTGAGCTTATAATAAGTTAATAAAATCCTATATATATGGTTTGTTCGGCTAAATTTTGTTTACAGATATTATTTCTTTTCCTTCATATTTTCGCACAATGATACTCAAACACTTCTACTACTAGAGAGAGAGGGATCGGTTTTGTTCTGTTGATATCTAGCTCCCCCTTTTTTTTACAGTTCAATTTGCATTTCTCTCTCTTTCTCTGTGTGTTTGCGTCTCAGATAGAACCGGAACCCCAACAGTGCGTTTTGATCTCCTTACTTGTTTCAGTTAGATTTTAGCTAGCTCAATTCCACCAATTTGTACTACTTGTTATTTTTTGGTAGCTGAGTCTGAAGTTTAAGGCTTTAAGCAGTGGTGTAGTGTATGTAATAAGTGAATTTTGTGAGGACAATTTAATCTGAATGAGTGTTTTATTTTGGGTCCCAATAGTCTTGTCGATGGCTTCTCTTAGTCTTTGTAGAGTGTAGAAAGTAGTGTATGTAAGCTGTTGATTTCTTGTATAATGTTGTTAATTCAATGCTAGTTGTTAATATTATACCAAAGTTAAATTTTTTTCCCACTAATAATGTTTGATGAGGCTGAGACTAGTATAAGTTACTAATTGATCAAGAGTAGTTTTTAATTTTATACCGAATATAACTGGTTTATTTTAATTTTAAACATAATGTTTGAAGAGACTGAGACTATTATAAATTGTAAAATTTATTTAATTCGAGTGTAGTTGTTAATTTATACCAAAGATAACTGAATTTTTTTTTGGCATAATGTTTGATGAGGCAGAGACTAGTATAAGTTGAAAATTTATAAGGTTGTCAAAATTCCAGATTCTTTTTATTTGAAACCCGTTGAGCTTGAGGTGTAGACAAAAAGTTCAGATTCTTGAAGAAGGGTTGGGGTTTCATATAAAATTCCAGATTCTATCGCATGAATAATTTCTGGATCTCTGCCAATGGTGAATTAAAGATTTGGAAAGAAACTGAATATGTTTTAATTCTATCGCATGAAACTTTTCGCGAGAAACATGTTTGTATTCAAAATATTTCATTTGTAGCAATTATTGCCGCAATTTCGGGCAATTGCACATTTCTTCTATTCAAGCTGCTCTGCTAACCCACTATTTCTGGTCACAGGAATAGGCAAAGAGAGATTGTTACACTGTGAGGGGATGCAGGCAGATATATAGTCTTGATGTGCTCTCAGTTGCCATTCAGTGTGTTTCTTCTTTTCCAGAGGATCACCCCCACATTGCACAGGGTGGTCCAGTTGCTTGAATCAGAGGTTATGACCCTGTGCCCAAGTGACTTCTATGATTCCAACTCTGATTGAAAGACTTGTGCTTAGATGGAGGTGTGGAGTTCACGTCCATGTCTTTATTGTGAGTTATGGAAAGTAATGCAGCAGCTCAAAGGGATCAAAATCAGCAAAGCTTGACTACTGCATAATATTTGTTCATTCTTTCTGCAGATTTTGAAGAATTAGGCGTGCTGTATCATCTGTGTCCACTAGACCAACTGAGCTTTTTGTTAGTCATCATGGTGCATTTGGCTACTTGCACGTACTGCTCATTTTGCATGGATGCGAATGGATTTCAACACATTTTCTTTTCCCATTTCTTAAAATCTGTAGTCTCCTCTAGGATTGTTCCTCCAAATTAAGTGTAAATGACATCTGTATAAATTGGAAATGCTCCCAAACAAAGTATAACAAAATTTGTGAAAGTACATTGGTATGCTTTCAGCAAGGTGAGATAAACATATTCAACAATAAAAGATTAGTATATTTAGCAACTGTCTAATATTTTTAGCAAAGCTAAAATAATGTATTAAGGTAAGAAAAAAAATAATGTATTCATCAAAGCAGGAAAAAACTTGTTTAGCATGACTAAATGCAATATTCAGCTATGCAAATATTCCATATTCAAAGGGACGAAAATTTTGTTTTATATGTTCAGCAACGTGAAAGTTTTATGTTTAAAAACAAGAAATAGTTTTCAACAATTAGAAATTTTTATGTTTGGTAATGAGAAACTTTTATATTCCGGACTCAAGGAGAGATAAATTTGAGTAAATTACACTAACTTCTCGAGATTTTTGGGATAATATCAGAAACCCGTCCCATTTTTTAAAATTACACTTAACCCATCCTTCAGGTTTTTATTTTATTTTATTTCTTTTTCTTATCCTCTAATTAATCTTATTAGTAAGCACTATTTTGAGGTTTTTGTAGATGAGAATTTAATTTGAAATATGTTTGTAATGGACACAAATGGTTAATGGGTAATAGTCAGAAGTTTCATACTTAGGATAGTTGTATTTTGTTGGTGTAAGAGCTGGTTGCATTTGATTCCTGATTAGGATTCTCAATTAGGCTAAGTTCATTTAATTTTAGCCACATAAGAAAGTAATTTAGCTGTCTTAAGAAAGAAAGAAAGAGAGAAAGAAAATATGAATTATGGTGCATTTTTGACACAAAATTATACTGAAAATGAAATAGACTTATGGAGAAATTATACCATTCTCGTGATAGATCATGTCATTCTAACTTAATGATTTACTATTTCATCAAAAAACTCACACTGTCACGTGTGTTTAAGTTTATTGAGTCAAATTATACTAAAAATAAAATAAAGAGAGAAAACCCTGTGTGAAGTTAGGGTGAAAACACAATTTTTTTTTATTCAATCAAAACACACCTTTTTTTTTCTTCCTTGTACTGCACCAACAAAGAACTTGGAATGATGATGACATGACAACACATCAAATATATAAAAAATAATACGATTTTTGCACAAAGTCAAAGGAAAAACTTACCTCTATTAGCCATTTTCCACGAGTCTCTATCCGCACAGTGCAAGGAAGAAACAAGAAGGACAATATGAGACTTGCAGTATCATCCGATCGAATAAAAAAAAAAAAAACCCTAATTTCAAAAGGACGAAGGAAGTCCTTATTTAATTGACAATGTTTGAAGAGAAAATTTTCAAACTTCTCTAATATTTTTTTATATTGAATATGAATTTTGAAAATTGATCTGTTCAATTGTATGATCTTTATATTCTTAACACATGCATAATTTTTTATCACAAAAATTTGAAATTTAAACATGTCATTGATGACATAGTTATTAATTTTTGATATTTTTGAAATTTCGCAAGCATGAATGATATAATAAGAATATACAATCTTAACGGTTAGATTTTTAAAATTCAAATGCAATAAAAAGATATGAGGAGTTTGGTTCGAAGAGTTTATCTCTAAACTAGAGAAAATCCTTTTCCATATTTATTATTATTACTAGTCGCTAACCCGTGCAATGCACAAATTAGTTGAACAAAAATTTTAAATTTGCCAAAAGTTATGATCACTTGAAAAAATAAGTTACAATTTAAGAGGGGGAAAAAAAAAATACTAACACCAATAATGTTAGGCATGTCATGTCTATTATCAATGGCATCCTTTCTTTAATAAAAATTAAGGTCTCAATCATTTTTTTAATATAATATAATTCTTCCCATTGCTCAATTTGTTTGCAAAATCCTGAGTTTTTTTCTTGCTATATAAATTGCAACCAAAAAACCCAAATATAAGAAAATAAAAACTATAGAAGTTTTTACATAGAAAATAGTAATTAATTATACTCAGAAATGGCATTGACACTCAGAAAGAGTCATTAATCTAGAGCAATAGGTTTTGGAAAAGATTATTTTTTGAGAATTGGAAAAGCTAATTTAGTGTTATAGGCAATAGTTATAATATTTTAACACGTAGAAGAAGAACAACAAAAAGGCGTATTAGATGAATAAATTGACTTTGTTAGAGAATGAAGACAAATAAATGCACTGGAAAGAATAGATTTCGGAATATATGAATGTAAAAAGAAGAAGAAGGAAGTACTAGTTGAAAGGCCATAGAGTTTTAATCGAGATAGAAGACGATCAATCTAGGAAGCACTTGGAATGCCCCTATTATCTGCATAGCCTAGGCTACCACCTTCTTGCCTCTCATCTATTTATGATTCCAACTTTTGTTCTTGGCGAGAGAAAGAGGCTCTTGCCTTTAGGTAATATAATTGAGAAAAATGCCACAAGAAACATATCAACACCCTTTTTGGTTCTTAAATAATAAAAATTTAAAGAACAAATTTATGAGGTTAAAGCATAACCTAAGCTTGTTCATCAAGATTCAAAACCTAGTAACGTAAAAAACAATATAAAAAATAGAGTAAAAATGCAAAAAGGGTCATATATATGAAAATTAATTTTTTTAAAATAACAATAATTTATAATTCTTAAATCACATTAATTTAAAAGGTAAGGAAAAATATATGATACATAATAGAAAAAATATAAGAGAAAGATAGGTTACCTCAAAAGAATAACCCATGATTATAGCAATTGAATTTTTTTGAAGAAAATTTCATATATTGCAAAATATGAACCCAAAATTTAGATGTTAGAACTTCTAAAAAGCCAAAAGAAAGAGTAAAGAACCAGAAGATTCAGTGCCTAAAAATTATTTGAAACAAAAAAAAAAAATATATGACTACATAATAGAAAAAATTGACAATTCTTATCAACGGAAAACTATAATTAAGAAACCCTAATAGTGATCTAGTGACCGGAGAATTAGAGAAGGAAAGAAGGAAGAATAAAAAATAAAAAAAAAATCGAATGAGAGAGGAGGTGTTTGCATAAAGAACACAGTAAAAATATAATTAAAAAACCCTAATAGTGATGTAGTGACTAGAGAACTAGAGAAGGAAAGAAGGAAGAGTCCAAAACAAAATAGAAAACTGTATGAGAGATGAGGTGTTTGCGCCTAAATACGTCTTAAAAGTCCTAAATCAAATTAAAAAATATAAATAAAAAATGCTGATGTGAAAAATTGTGTAGAGATCAATCAAAAGTCAAAAGTTTCGGTTTTATAATAATAATAATTATTATTTGACTTAGTTAACGCAAATATATGAGAGTCTTTTAATGAAATGGTGGACTATTAAGCAAGAGCTAATGGTTGCCAAACCAATGATTTCATACCCTACTCTGCCTGCCAGACCACTTCTCCCCTACGAATTGTCCATGGACTTGACTAAGATTAAATATTAATTCCGTAGCCTAATGCCCTTTGTTTATGGATATTCCTTATTCCTTATTCGTGGTTTGAAAAAAAGTCGCTGAACCTGAAATAAGACATGTTGTCCAAGGCAAGGGGTCAGGTCAAGCTCGCCTGCTCACTTAGCTTTAACTTATGGCCAGGGGTCAATCAAAATTAATACTTCTTTTCCCATTTTCAATCTCCAACAGAATAGGCTGATTTTCCACCCTCACGAGGAAAGACAAAAAAAAAGTTGTGGTTTCCTCATCCCTAATCGAAGTTCTTGATACCTTCTGTCTTGTAACAATTCCCTTTCAGGTCCTTCCAATAATTGTATTAATTTGGAGTTCATTGCCAAGTTGAAGCCTTGTGTGAAAATAGCTTTTGATATATATGCTCCTATTCCTATATCCTTCAATATATGGATTAATACAAGTTTGTTTCTCTTATCAGTTGGTTGTTAATAATCCTTTTCAACGCCTCTCAGCTCAACAGCCATTAGGCCCTTGGCTTAAAGGCAACCTGCACGTATGTGGACTCAAGAACTGGAGTCTGTGTGTCTCTTATAACACATAGACTTGCAGTATCATCCAGAGAATTAATTGTATATATATTCATTAAGGGCACATAAAGATAGCACTTCCATTCTTTAGTTGTCAATTCACAAAAAATTTTCTCACTAAACGGCAACTCTTCTTGTTGATTGCGTTGTGGATCATATGATGGTTGTGCCCTTCACAATTGAGTTGCCGGTTATATTTCTAGAAGATAACTGGAAGGGAAGAACATGACACAATATGCAAGAGAGAACAGTTAGAATTCCTTAAGAGTCAAAAACAAAAAGAAAAAGAAAAGAAAAGAAAACAAAGAAAGGCTTCCTAATATACATCACAACTCCACAACCTTAGTAAACAAGGAACTCCATAATGTACTTACAACAAAATTATATTTGGTAACAGACCATAAGCAGATACCATTGTCACTTCAAAAAAGAACTTAATTTTATGTTTGATAATTGTTGGACTTTCTCATCTCCCAAATTGTAGAAAGCTGATCAATGATAACCAACTGGAGCTGGTGACTCCCTCAGCTCACGTCCCTGATAATGTATGTCCTGCAAATCATTATAACAAAAAGACCATAAACATTAAGAATAACCCAATAGAATAAAATCATTATGTAAGCTAGCTAATGATTAATTTATCAAATCTGTAACAAGTGGTAATTACTAAGATGATTTTCTTACCGATGCAAAGTGGTTAACATCACGGTGGTGAGCCTCATCTGCTCTTACAACCATGACGACATCGCGTAAGTTTGAGCCAGCAGGCAGCTGCCAGTAATCAATAGCAATGGCCGGAGCAGGAACGTTTTCAATGTTACCCTTGTCCAATTCCTTGAGGAACTCGGTGTATGAGTGAATTGCTTCCTCCTCAAGGTAACCCACCACACGATGAGCGAATTTGGGGGATATCATGTAGCCTAAGAAGTAAGCATTGAAGAAAACACCTTGGACAGTAAACACAAGGGCACGCTCATACCACCTAGGATTGGCTACCTCCATGAACGTCATGAGGTGCATACGCTCATTCTCGGCTTCTTCCAGCAGTGCTTTGATCCAGCCACCACTATGCTCAAATCGCCTCAGTGACTTGCAGTGCAATAGCATACCTCCCACCATGCCAGGTACTGCTGCCACTGTTTCAAGCATCATTGCCCGGCATCCATATCTTCTCTGTAACATACAAATATGTATAAATACAAAGAAGTATATTCAACTTCCCTGTTTCAATTTTCAACTCCAGAAAAATTTAAGCCATAAACACATGAGAAGATGCATCAGAAGCAGGATACATCAAAACACAATTAGATCTTTTTTGATTGTGAGATAAAATTATAAAAATTAGGCTGCGAAAAACAACTCCTGTACTCTTCCTCATTAACATAATCATTGCTAACATGTCCTTTTCATCATGTTAATTAGAACAGCCTACCTCAGATAAAATTTTGGATTCAATCGGTGTTACTAGCACACCCAATTATGTTCATGTTAAATTGTTAATAACGTAACATTGTCACATCTTTTTTATAAGAAGAATCAAAGATTAAATTTCCCATCAGTCATTTGTAAGTAAGAATTGAACATCCTGTCAGGATCTAAAAACATAGGGAAAAAAAGCCGTATTGTTCATGACAAAAAGATTGAAGAAACAATTAAAATTTTAAAGAGTAGTAGATTATTGATTTTTTAAGAAAATGGCTATATATTGAATTACAAAATGTTGCGATCTATCATGCATTAATCCCAAACTTTAGGATATAAAAATTGAAAAACAAAAACTAATTTTCCTTAGTTCCTAACCTAAGGGTAACCAAACACAATAGCAGCAAAGTTTTAGCCAGAAAAGAATAATTGGCTTCTAATTCTAGCACGTCACAAACAACAATATAGGTTTATAACTTTTTATAAAAAAAAAAAAAAAAAAAAAAAAAAGAAAAAGGAAAAAAGAAAAAGAGGGAATGATACCTGAAAGAACAAGTCAGTGGGCCATCTGAGGGATTTGACGGTCCAATAAGCCAATTTGTCCAAGAATGTTATGGGTACATGATGCTTATTCAGATCAATTGAAAGATCCGCTTGGTATGTCTCCCATGGCTTCCATCATCATCAAAACACAATACCATTTACAAATCAATACCAATTTTTTTCTCGATAAAATTAACAAATCTATAAAAGAAACTGAAATTTATTCTACAATAAAAAAAAATAAATAAAAGAATCATAATTTTATGTTAAATAAAATATTATTAATAATGACAAAATCCTCTAAAATAAATATGTTTATTCTGGTTATTGTGGGTTTAAAAAAAAAAAAAAATTATTACTCCTATTATTATATAATTAAAGTGATTTTTTTTTACCCTTTAAAATTTATTACTCCTATTACTATATTTCATATAGACAGCAAAATGGAGCTTCCTTAAAGCTAAACGCTCGTGACGGCGTGGAACGTGTGGAGTACTCAAGATCACACCTACTTGCTGGTCAAGACTCAAGACCAGAAAAATGGGAATACGTGTGTGTAATGTAAATTATGTAATGAACAATTAATAACAATATCTCAAAAAAAAAAAAAAAAAAAAAAAAACCAACAAAGCAAAAACCCTAATAATAACTTTGTTTCTTATGTTACAAGATCTATAAGTTTTTGGATTCAAAACTTCTGGTTACTGTCTGGGAGTCTGGGAGTCATGTGATGCAAGACCAGCTAGAGAATAATTAAATACTCGAAAAAGATGGGTATCTTATTAAAAGAATCATAATTTTATGTTAAATAAAAAATTATTAATAATAACAAAATTCTCTAAAATAAACATGTTTATTCTGGTTATTGTGGGTTAAAAAAAAAAATTATTACTCCAATTATTATATAATAAAAGTAATATTTTTTTACCCTTTAAAATAAAATAAAATTTTATTATATTTTATATAGACAGCAAATGGAGCTTCCTTTAAGCTAAACGCTCGTGACGGCGTGGAACGTGTGGAGTACTCCAGACCACAGCTACTTGCTGGTCAAGACTCAAGACCAGCCAAATGGGAATACGTGTGTGTAATGTAATGAACAATTAATAACAATATCTCCAAAAAAAAAAAAAAAAAAAAAAACAAAACAAAACAACAAAGAAAAACCCTAATAATAACTTGGTTTTGTATGTTACCAGATCTATGAGATTTTGGATTCAAAATCTCTGATCACTATCAAGGAGCCATGTGATGCAAGACCAGCTAGAGAATAATCAAATACTAAAAAAGATGGGTATCTTATTAAAGGGGCAAACAAAAAGGAAAATGAAACGAGAGAGAGAGAGGAAGAGGTAGATATACCCTAAAGCAAGTCCACTTCCAATCGGTGCCATCCTTGTTAGCAACTTTGCTAGGCGGCACGCCCCAATAACTCACAATATTTCCTTTCTGTTTCTCAGAGTCAGCAGTAGTATTAACGTTCTGCACTTTCTTCTCCTCCTCCTTGTTCTTCTCCTTCTCAGTCTCCCCTTGCAGTGTCACCGTACTAGAGTACTGCCTAACGCGAAACACCGCCACCGCAGGCCTAGCCCTCACAAACGTATCCACAACTTCTTTCGCCAACAAAGATGGTTTGGCGATTCGACTCGACTCATGCACACCTTTAATAATTGACGTAGAAAAAAGCCTCGACCCCACACCCGCCACCCCCGCCACCCTGCTCCCACTTTGTCTCATCATCATCATCTTCGTCGTCACTAGCAACCAAACCAAGATTCTTGGAGAAGTTTCGGTTTTTTTTTTTGGTTTTGCTTCTTTGTCTGTGTTTTCTTTTTGGGTTGGTTTGTTCACGAGGGTTTAGGAGAGACTTTTGATTTTATATATAAGCGAATTATAGGTAAGTCGGTGGGGAAGAGGGACACGTGTACGGTTATTATCACAACACGTGTCATATTGCCAGCCGAATGACCATTTTGACGTTGCTAGACACAGTTGATACCGGTGTAGGATTTAACTGTATTGACTCATTTGCCCTTGGACTTTTATGTAACGTTGGGAAGTAGGGGGTTCGGGTAGGTTGGTAATTGCGAGGAGAGAGAATCTAGACGGCAAGAAAAGTAGGCAAGTTCTTGGGGACCAAGTCAAGTTTGCTTGGAACTCAAGAATACGAGTAAAGACCAATGGAAATAGTTAATAAAGAAAATCGTATTCGTAACCAATTCCAAGTTGGCAGTTTCCAAAATTTGAGGTTAGTCACGAAATTCGAAGTTTCGAGGCATTTAATATTTTCAGAGCAAATCTGACCTTTGGGCTGCGGCTGGTGGCTGGCGGCTGCTACGAGGGAAGCGGACACAATATAGGAGCCTGCTATTAAGCCAATACAATGACAATCTCACCTTGTTTCAACTTGAGGCAAAACAATAAAGACCTGTTTGTCCTATAAAAAAAAAAAAAAAATTGTTTGGTAACGTTATTCTAGTAATATTATTTGTATTTTTTAAAAATATTTGTGGGTGTAAAAGTGTGTGAAAATACGTATAATGTTGTTTAAATATTGAAAATTATTGTTCTAGTTACACTATCAAACAGACCCTAAATATTCCTCTATATATTCTTATATTGTTGAAATTGATTTTGAAAGCTAAATACTGATATAGTATATGATTGGATTGTATTTTCAATGTGTATTTATGATTCTATGCAAGTTATATACAACTAATAATACTATTATTATTAGGGGCGGCGCCACCTTAAGGTCAAGGTGGTCCTTAAGGCCAGGGTGGTTCTTAATACTGTGAATTTATATATAATAATAATAATTTAAAATTTTTTATTTGTCTATCGTTCAAAAAAAAAAATTTGAAAACATCCTCAGTTTTTTTTTTTATGCCAATAAAATTACATTTTACTCCATAATTTGTTCTATATTTAGTAGATAAATGATTGCTTAGTTATGTACATTGAAAGAGATGTAGCTTGTTGCATGATAGTCTCATTATCAATGAAAATATGAAACGATTTTAAAATATGAAAACTCGTAAAAGGCAATTGTAAACTTTATGTATTTGTGTGTTTTTTTTATTGTTGTTGTTGTCAATATATGAATTTCTCTTTTTATTAGATTGTATAATTTATATTTTTTAAGAAACACCCTGAGAAAAATTTCTAGAGTTGCCACTGATTATTATAAGAAATTAAAAATATTTTAATTTTTGTAAGTTATGACTTTAACTCACTTATTATGAATAATTATTAATTTGTTGTCCTTATGTGCTAGCGGTGGAAATACTAAGGCCCTGTTTGGATTTTTTTTTTATCAGTCATCATTCCTCACTCAATTTTCATCACTCATCGCTCAAAATACCCTAACTCCCTACCCGAAGTCTGTTTGGCATGCATCACTCAACTTGTTATCACTCAAAATTTTCAACTTTTTATGGGCCTCATTCCTGAAACTTGGTTAGAGCAAACTCCAAATCCATGGCCAAACCAAAACTTATAGACACCACCATAATCACTAGCCCCTGAACAACCACTGAATCAACCCAACGCACCAAACCCCAAATCCACGGCCAAACCATAATCACACCCACTTCTAAAATCTCAAACCAAATACCAAACCCACACTAGTAACCACCACAATCATACCCACTTCTCAAATCTCAAACCAGATACCACCACAATCAAACCCACAGTCCACGCCCACCGAAAACCCACAACTTGAAACCCGATTTGAAACCCACAGCCACGACCTAAACCTATAGACGAGACCCACCCCCACTGAAACAGACCCATAGATGAGACCTACCATCGAAACACCGGCCACTTTACAGCCAAGTAGGTACTCTCCCATTTGAGGCCACAAACTAGAGCGAACAAATCAGTCGGCAGCGGAAAATCAGCGCAGAACATCGAGCAAAAGCGCGACGGTGTAGTCGGCCACGTTCTCAGAGTTGGCGTCGCTGAAATTAGTGAAGGCAATGCCATAACGGGGGCACTCGGCGAGGTTGATGTGGTCAAGGCCGGTGTTGGAGCCAACGACAAGTTGCAGAGAAGGGAGGTGGTTGAGGGTGTCGGCGGTGACGGGCGTCAGCGGTGACGGGCGTGGGGCCAATGCAAATGACGGTGGTCTTCGACTTCGTTGTCTTTGGTAGCCATTGATGGATCATGGATGGTTCAGAGAAAATGAGGTTAGGAAGTAAGGAAACGGAGAAGAGACAAATAGAGAGTAAAGGTAAAAAGTGTTTTTAGTGGGACGGGACACTGACAGTAGGACCCGTTTGTGCTGAAGAATTACAAAATTGCCATTGAAAACTGAGTTTTGGAAACTGAAAACACCTAAAATGTGTTTTTAGTTTCCATAACTCATCACTCAAAAATCAGAGAATTGAGTGATGGAAACAAAAACTGGAAACAACTGGAAGCAAAAACCAAACGGACTTCTTAGCTATGGGTCCCACCATTTTTGAGTTATGAGTGATGGAAATAAAGTTATGAGTTATGGAAATCTTAAATCCAAACAGCCCCTAAATGATCCTACACCAAGTTTTACTATTAATGAATATCTTATGACAAAGACGCAATTTGGTGTAAAAGCTTGATTTTGGCATAAATTTACCCTTGTTTTAAAGTGTCAAGAAAATGCCTTAAGCACATGCTCTGATTAGAAGAGCTTTAGAAGGTCATGATTTAAATGTTTGGATGGAGAATCTCTCGTCTATTCGTAGTGAGACCCACTATTCATGTGAGTGAAGAGAGTACGTATTTATTGAACTCCAAAACACTGAATAATTACTCCATCTGAACTTCTTGTATTGTTTTCTGATTTGAATTTATAAAATTCATAGTTTTGAATCGTTCAAAGAACCAAAAAGGGAAAGGTTTCAAGGTTTGAACCATGATGATATCATGAACATTTTTTAATAAATCTAGTTCCTAATTGTATTTAAATATATTAATTGTCCATTTTTTTTAACCAACAAAAGCATGTAGCCTAGTGGATATTAGCTTTTAAGTAGAAAATAACGTTGTTTGATGTTTCCATACATTTTTCATCAAATCCTGCCATCTTTTCCCCTTTCTATCTTATATCTTCTTTTCCCATTTCTATCTTTTACATGAGTAATTTTTAGGTACTCTCAGATTATGGTGACATGTGCTCTCTCCTCTCACATTCATGATGAACCTTACCATAAATGTAAAAAGAGGGAGCACCATGCTACTGTACTTTGAAAATACTTAATAATTCCCGCTTTTACTCTCTCTCTCTCTCTCCAACTTGAACTCGCTCACAACTCGCTCACACCTCCATTGTTGGCACATAGCTTGAGCCTCTGCTACCTCATAGCTCACGTCTTTTTCACTATTCTCTCTCTCACGAATGAATGCAGCTCAAGTGGGGGCTTGCACCTCTGCCACCCTTGCTACCTTTTCACTAAAAGACAAAGACCAAACCTATCGTATCAATCAATTCAATAAGAGAACTGCTATATTCACAACATTTTCATAATAAATCTTTGGCAGTAAATTATTATTGGTTCTAATTTGAGTCTATCACTGAATTAATTTTTTACCCACCAGTAACATCTTGTCATTTAAAATTTTTTATTAAAAAGTTTTGAAAATGTTGGGAATATATCAATTTTCATTTAATAAAAGCTTATCACTTCACGAGAGCATCTTGGTCAGGTTCACTGAGTTGAAAAAGACTAACCTACTACTAACTAGATCGATAACCAATGTTAGCTTGCCAACAATTCACTCCTTGACTTGGCCATTTGTCGAGTCAACTTCTCTGCATTAGAGTGAGTTTATATTTAAAAAATTGTTTGTAAACGACTCTATGTCTTCTTTCACACACACAAAAAAAGTAAGCTTTCCATTGTTAAAAAATAATTTTTATGATTTTTTGGACCCATATAATTTAATAAAAAATTTTGATAGTGAGTGTAATTAAATTTGTGTATTTTCCCCATGAAAAATTAATTTTTTGTAATTAACAAAAAAAAAAATTTGATAACAGATTTAATTTGAGCATTTAATGGGATTCTTGTAATGAAATTTGTTATTTTTGAAAATAATTTAATTATATTTTGAACTTTTTTTTTTAATGCATGTGAAAGTTGGACTATTATTTATTACTAAATTTAAGGGTAGTTTGGGTTTTTCCTATTTAATATAAGGGTATTTAGGTAATCAGATTAAATAGTTTAGAGCTTTGTCATTTTAACCGTAAAATAGAGGGTACCAGAGGAGACGTGAGATGACTCACCAAGGCTGTTGGAGGCACGTGAGGGCACGAAATTGACTCTGGTTTGCTTTCTTCGGTCAATCTTAGGACAAGGAACTGATATGTGTTATTAGTTTAATTTAAAAAATAAAAAATCACATCAAAAAAAAAAAGAAAAAAAGAAAAAAAGAGATTGGTGATGTCGAGTAGGTTCGCTTGAGGGTGGTGATGTTGACCTGTGATGAGCAGAGCTGCACAATGACAAGCAACAACTATTGAAGGCCACAAAGTCATGGCTTTTGACACTGTTGAGATTAAGAAAAAAGAGTCTGTATATGATGCCTGTGTATTTCAATTGTGTAGAGGCACCCTATATATACACGCTAAAATAGTTGACTTAAGGGGCTCTTATTATGCATGAATTAAGGATTATTGATATTATTTGATCTAAGAAATATGTACACGAGTAATACTAGCTAGGGAGTAGGGGCACACCACTTCCTACACTCAAATTTACATCTTGCCCTATATATACGCTAAGATAGTTGACTTGAGAGGCTCTTATTATGCCTGCATTAAGGATAATTGATATTATTTGATCTAGGAAATATGTATACGAGTAATGCTAGCTAGGGAGTAGGGGCAGACCACTTCTTATACTCAAATTCACATCTTACTTATGTGTCAACTCTTCACATGGGTCCACCACATTTACTTAAAAAAGTTAAAATTCAATTAAGAGTTGACACATAAGCATGGTGTGAATTTAGGTGTGAGAAGGGGTGTGTCCCTATTACTCGTATGTACACATACATTTGAAATGTATAATATAAAAATAATGGCTATACAAGCTGGAAGGTCCGGGGATGGTCTCGGATTGGAATGTAGGAAAACACGTGAAACAAGATAGAATAATGGTGTAAACAACAAGGCGATTGGGGTTGTAATAGGTGTTGAGGCTGGCAAGTGAAAGAAGCTCTGCTTGATTGAGCATGGTGTTGACAGGTCCCTGTGCTGGAGGGAGCTTTTGATCCTTGTTCCATATGAGCGCCTTGACTAGATAACTATCAAAACCCAAGTTCCTCACCTCTATCTTCCCCAAATTTGTATGCAAGCTGCTAAAGATACCCAGAACCACATACAATTACAAAAAGAGTGAAAACTGGTGGTTGCAGCCACATGGTATCATACTAGGATTTTCTTATCTTCAACAGTCTAGTCAGGTACTCAAATGCTCTTTCACGTTGTCAATGAACTAGAGTGAAAATCAGATGGACATCATCCAGAAAATAAAATGGGAAATTCCCCTATCCCAGTGAAGCTTCTCACAAATGTAGGGCTCATGAACAACACCAACACAAGGAATGATCCATGGAGACAAGTGCCCTGAAAGGCAATTTTATGACCCCATGACTTGTGAATCTGAGAAAAGACAAACAAAGCTTTAAAATACTTACATCCTTTAAGAGATCCATGAATCATGGAGCAAGAAGCTCCACAACAAAGTGCACTGTATCAGCCAATAGGATTAACATAACCTGCGCTGCTTGTGAAAGTGCCTAATTGCAACAAATATTATTGCTTCTACATAGAGTCCCTATGATAAATTACAGATATCAATTCTATTGTTATGAGAAGAATGAAATAATATGAACTGATACATAAAATTCCAGAACAGTAACATTGCTGATCATGGTTCCCCTTGATCTTTTCTTCTTATTACATCTTAGTTGGTGCTTCAGTATATATAGAAGGTGATTGTGCCTCCAGAATCAAGGCCTTCAATGTCATTGTTGAAGAGTCTCTTAATGATTAAGTATATTGATTTTGAACTAATGGGGATAAGATTCAGGATTTGGTAACCGGGATGGACGCCATAATCATTCTTATCCACCATTTATTTATTTATTAAGCTTCTTTGATCTGCAACAAATATGGAATTGGATATGAAGATTGCAGTCTCCGATCCTTCTCATTTCAATTAACACAATGACAAGGGAAGCAGACTAGTTAGACCTCAGCAAATAGAATATTAGTTCAATATTTAAAATAGGTGAAAACTTCACACAAAAAATTAAGTTTAGAAAGTAATACCGCAAAACAAGAGGAAAAAGATTAATTTACAGTAATCACTAGTTTCAACTAACACAAGTCCACGGAAAAACATAATATTGAACTATGAGACTCCAACAGATATAAGGCATTGGAAGCTATTTAGAAGCAATGCATTACATAAAGAACCACATCTAGACAACTTTGCTGATAGTTCCATATAGATAAATCCTTCAAATTTCCAAACAAACATTACCACAACATATCTTTAGTAAAAAAAAAAGCAGAACAACAATAGCGAAAACAGCATCAGCTTTTATACTATATATTGTTTCCAAGTGTAAAAATTGAAGGCCAAGATTACAAAAACTATACTCTAATTACTGTATAAGAAGCTATTATTTTACACTAATAAGTAGTTTCAACTTCCAAGAAACATGCAATTCAAAGAAGTCCACAGAAAAACATAATTGTAAACTATGACACTCCAATAGGTATAAAGCATTGGAAATTATTTAGAAGCAATGCATTACATAAAAAACCACATCAAGACATTTTTTTCCAATACTTCCATATGGATAAACTCTTCCAATTTCCAAACATACATCACCTTTACAACATAGCTTTAGTAAAAAAAAAAAAAAGCAGAACAAAACATGATTATCAGGTATATGACTGTCTACAATAACGACAACAGCAACGGCTCTTATACTATATATTGTTTCAAAGTGTAAAAATTGAAGGCCAAGATTACCAAAAACTATACTTCTAATTCCTATCACTTAGCTCATCATCATGAATGCCCGAAACAGCACTCAACCTAGCAGACGATTGCTTAGCCCAGTTGACAATTTTTTGGGCCTCCCGGTTAATCTTCTCCTCCTCTTTCATAGCCTTTTTTAGCATCTTCTGCTGCTTCTTCGTCGAAAAGGTGCTCAAATCCGATAAAAATTCATGGTTCATGTCCCAATCAAGACCATTCTCCTTACTCTTCTTACTCTTCTTCTTCTGATGATGATCATGAGAAGAAGCCTTCTTTGGAGAAAGGCAGAAAAAGCAACCTGTTTTCTTCGGCGGAGAAGGCGAAAAATCCATCGATGACGAAGACCCAGATGGAGATTTAGATGATTTTGAAGACTCATGCTTCAGAACTGGATCTGGGTTTTCTTCCAAATCTGAGAAAACCCCTTTTTCCACTGACAAATCGGGTGGCGATTTTGGATTGGGAAGCGTTTTTGAAAGCGAAAAATCGGCATTGACAGAATGATCTGGCTTGGGCTTAGGCTTATTAGTGAGTGGAAAAGATTTGAGCTTGCGGAAGCGGGACTCAAGGTCAGTGGGGAGGACAGAGTCAGTGAAAGAAGAGCAGCGAATAGCAGCAACTTGCTCAAGAACACAAAGGTCTTTTGCTTGTGAGATTAGCTCTTCCACTGCTGCTGACTCTTCCTCGTCGTCTGTGTCTGATAGGTACCTGAAATCAGCCATTGGAATAAACTCTAAATTTGGCTGTGGGCTTCAATTTTTTTTTGGTGTTTAGGGAGTGAAAAATGCAGTGTTACCCAGTGGCGTTCACACTGCAGTTCGAGCTCCAGTAGGAAAGAAGATTGTAGAACATGTTTTTCTCTCTCTCTCTCTCTCTCTAACGGCTAACTCATGCTTTAGGAATTTCTTGCTTTTAATTTCCATACTTTTCTTTTTCAATGAGTGGGGTCCACACACATTCGGGCCCACTCAGATTATGAGCTAATATCAATAAAACAAATATAGAAAAGGAAAAAAAAAAAAGACAGTAATGCAATATATATACATAAAATTCACTGTATTTTAAATTGACAAATTTTTTCTGATAATATACTATATTGACAATTATGAAAAGTTTTTTCAAATTATTTTTATTTTTGTATATATAATGTTTCACTAGTGTGATATTATAAATTGTAAATGGTAGATAATAATATTATAAATTTTAAATGGAGGTTTTAAATTAGAATTAATAAAAAATACTTGTTATATTAATTATTATGAAAAATATTGTGGAAATTTGGTGTTTGTGGTATTACTGCTATTCTTCTTTAATTTGGTTCTGAACAATTTTTCTTCTGTGTTTGTTCTATTACAGTGATATCATTGGCTGTATGCACACTAGTCTATTGACTCTAATCTACCATTTTCTTTATCTTTGGTCTTTTTCAGCTCTCCTAACTCCAAACTTGCGTCTCAGTAACACTGACAATGAAGTATCACCTGATGGGTTTGCACTTTGATCTTCATTTTCTCCTATCAACCCAAATTTTAATATTAGCACAAAGTGTCCTATTATATAATACTACTACTACTAATAATAATAATAATATATTGAGTTATTGGAGTAAAGACTCTCTCTCTCTTGTTTGTTTGTTTGTTTGTTTTTTTTTTTTTTTTGAAAATGTATGGAATTTTATTTCCAACAACACCAATCTTGCATCCATTGGACTTTAGGTTCAAAAGTTATGGCCTTAGGGAGTTGGGTAACTTTACAAACAATCTTGATTTTTCTGCCTTTAAAATTTAGGGTAAACTACACAAACCTCTTTTGAGATTTCATGAATTTAGACTGCCCCCACCCCAAACATTTTAATAAATGACATCTCTACCATCAAGGTTTTTATAAATAAAACAAATAAATCTATGCCCGTTCATACCGTTACTTTCCTTACGAGATGGGCTTCTACAAGATACATGTTGAATATACTTTTTTGCATTTATTATAATTCGATAGTTAGAGGAAGAAGATTTTGAAACTTAGATGTTTTAGTTGGAAACACCAAGAAATGTCAATTGATCTAAAAGGCTATTGACATGTTGAATGTACTTTTACTAAGTTTATGATATATATACATTAACGGAAGGGACTTGTGTCTTGTGGAGGTTGGCTTAGTAGTGACCAAAATAAATATAATCTTGCTCTTTTTGTTTGGTTGATTTCTTTTTAAGTATTCCAAATTTATATTCTCAAAATTTTTTTTTTTTGAAATTTATGTAATATGGCAGCCTAAGCTTTGAGTTTGTATAAGCAAATGAGGCACTTGTATGGCAAGAAGACAACCATTCATTTCTTTTTCCTATTTTACAAAATAATCTGCCTTAAAATAAATATATATTTACAGTTTAATATAATACAAAAATGTTATTATAATCTGTCTTTTTTATTTTTTTGAGAATCAAATGATCTGTCTTAATATAAAATATGTATTTGCAGTTCATTATAAAAAAAAAAAGTTGTTATAAACAACTTTCATTAAAACAAATAGCAAAGAACAAACAAGCTTTAGTCATCAACAACCAATATGCAACAAGGAATATTTAAAAGAGAGAGAAAAAGAGCCAAAGAATGAATGTTTGGTTTAGGTTTACAAATTATTTTTATTTATTTTTTAATTGGGTGGGGAGGGGGTTTTAGACTTTAGAATCTATACATCTTTTTCCTTTCCACCCAAAAAGAAAACTCAAGGAGAGGACCTTTCCTCTAAAGCCAAATTAATGAAACATTGATAGCTGAATTTGGCAGTTAAGGTCAACAATTAATGCTTTTACTCAACATTGATCTGATCACCAATATACATAGATAAGCCTGGAGGGTTTCGTTTTTTAATCCACCCACTCGGCCACTTTTTGAATCAATCAACCAGTTTTAGATCAACCTGAGGAAACTAACTCTAAATGATTCCTAATTATTATTATTATTTTTGAGAATCAAATGAACCCTAAACTTAATCCTCCCAACAATCAATTAACCTAAACATTTGAGGCGTGGAAGCTCTTCACATCACATCACAAATAATGATTCAAGGCCCACAATAACTCATTATTACTTCTTCTTCTTCTTCTTATTTATTTATTTATTTTCTTTCTCCATCCATAATCATCATCTATTCATCTTCAATTCAGGCAAATAAGATAAAAATTTGAACCTTAAATATCTCGGATAAAAACCCTAAAAGATGTCAATTAAGTTACAAGGTTTTTAGTATATATATTGTTAATTAATTATTAATATGAGAATGATTATCTATTTTTCTCCACAAGATAAAGCTATACCCATAATTTCTCAAAGGGAAATGCTAACGAGTGCCCTTAGGACACTGCTTAATAATCCATTTAAAGAAAGCTTTTATGAGAAATAAAAAAAAATATTTTGACAGTTTTTTTTCATTTCCCATAAAAATGGTATCAAAATTTTCCTAAAATGAATTATTAATCAATGCCCTAAGAGCACTCGTTAGCATTTTCCTTTCTCAAATTGTACCTATAACAAGTTGAGGCGTTAAACTCTTATATCATCTGCTATAGGAAGAAAATATTATAAAACTATTAAAACCATGAATTTTCTCTAGTAGATTTGAACAAAATGACCACATGCTTAAGTGATTTTAGGATAACCATCAAGACCTTTAGTTGGTTTGAATAAAATAACCAAGGTCATGTGCTTATAGGAACTAAATTTGGAATTATGAAAAAAAGTTAACACTTAAAATACCGTATTCTCTTCATAAGTTTAGATGTTCTAGACATTTTTGATAGAGTGATAGAGAAAAGAGATAAGAGAGTTTACGTGCTTCGACCTCGTGAGCTACATCCATGAAACAAGAGTTTGAAAAATTACATTTTCTCATACACTTTTTTTTTTTTTTTTATAATACATTACAATGATTTTTTTTTTTTGTTTGTTTTTTTTTTTTGTTTTTGAGAAATCGGCCAAAAAGCAGACCAAACTATTTTATTGCTAAAACATCATAAACATAAAACCTGTAAATGTTGGAAGGGATAGAATTCCTCCAAACTAAAATAGGAAAATAACGTCTTGCTCTCCAGGCTAGAGCATGTGCCAAAGTATTGCCTTGCCGACGTGTATAAGAGAAAGAAAAAAATTGTAAAGAATTAATTGAAGACACAATGACTTTAATTAAATGACCCAAGAAAAGGTGGTGAAAACATATTTACAATGAAATTAGATACAAAAGTCAATAATATTTTGAATTTTACTGGTATATATTAATTGCTTCAATCTCACCATTTTCTCCAATAACTGTTCTTTTAATTTATTAAATAATCTATCACCACACACCCTTAGTGCGATGATCACTCTTGGTGCTGGGGTTTAAGTTTCCAGGAGGGAGCTTCACACATATATATACTTAGATTAGGTTAGAGTAGAATTCTATCTTGTATAAAAAAAAAAAAAAAATTATTAAACAATCTCATAATTTTCTCATGAAATTAATATCTTGATTTGGTATTTAATGACATAAAAAGAGAATTACACTTTGCAATAGATGTAACCCTTCACCAACTTCATAGTAAGCGAATATGCTCCTTTCATTTGATCCGGTCTCATCATTTTGAAACATTATACCCATTGGGTCCCAATAATTCAGCAATTTGTTAATTGAGAGACTAATAATAAGAGGATAATGACCACCAATAGTGAAATACACATCATCATTCATCACCTCCACATCTCAACAAAACTTGTTCCATTTTTGTTTCCTCTTCCTCAGATAGATAACCATTCTAGAACTCTCACAGCTTTTAAGGGACAAAGCTTGACATCTGGGTCTATCTTATTTTTTTATTGGTTGATTAAAACTCTGATCAGTTTGCTAATGGGGTCAGAGTCTCCGCAAAGAGTAGCTTGTTGCTTTTGTTTCTCCACCAACAAGAACGATGGAAAGAAGAGTAGGAGATATGAGGTTTCAGGATCAAACATAGAGGACAAAAGGTGGGAAAAGAACGATGAGATTTTATCAGACTTGAGCACCTTTTCGGTTAAAGAACAAGAAAAGAAGCTGAAGAAGGCATTGGAGGAGGAGGAGAAGATTAGTAGGGAAGCCGAGAAGGTTGTCAAATGGGTGAAGCAAGAATCAGCAAGAATGGATGCTTCTGTAATCAAAACTGTTCTTAGTAATCATGATGAAGAAACAACCAAGTAATGGTTTTACTGTACTATAAAATTCCCCTTTTTTTTTTCTTCCTTTAAGTTTTATTTTTTGATGCATGTGGAATTGTATATGGAATTGGCAGCAGAATTGGAATTTGTAAATCCATTTCTCTTGTTAATTTTCTATCCATATGAATTCAATATGAAATTGTCCATAGGACGAGAAACAAAGTTTAGTTCGAATGTAAAATAAAGTCCAATTCACTAGTAGTCCAAGTCTTCTCTCCCTCTCAAATTGACCTTAGCAATAACAAAAAGCTGTACCACTTAGAAAGAGTACTACCTCTTCTTTATTCTAAGTAAGAAAAGTATTACCTGCTTAGAATTGGGTTTTGGAATTTAACTTATAGAGCTTCTCTTCTCATTCTCAAAGTTCAATATTTTTTAGTGTTGTGCAGTAACAATTTAAAATCTTAGAAGAAATCCTACTGAGTGAATTTAATCCTTGGTAAATTGTAATCTTCTTACTGTATATATAGATGAAGATATCATGGAAGAAACAAAACATAAAAAACCCCATACAAGTTGAGTTGAAAGATTCCTAGTACGTCTTCAACGACTTATGTTGGATGCTCAATTGTCAAGCAATCATTTATGTTTAGCTAATTCAGGATTTAGATTAGATGCAAGAATTGATCAAAGATAACACATTTATTTACAGGGATATTTTAATGGGGAAAAATCTCTGCACGCAAACGTTTATTGCTTGTTTGCGACCAAAATAGTAGTAAAATTCAAGTAATTTTTATGTTGGACAATTTTAGTTGCTATAGTTTTCTAATAACCAATATTAGGAAAATATTTGGTCTTTGATAGACTGGTCAAAATTCATTAAAAAGAAAACATAAAAAAATAATTGAAGGCTCTTTTATGCAAATATTTGGTCTTTGATAGACTAGTCTAGTCAAAATGATACCTGGGTTGGCCGTCTGAAAACTCAGCTTAATACTTTTCATTTTCAAGAACTAAAATAGTAAATTCATAGAGTACATTCTCTACTTGTCGCCCTTCCATCAGGTTGGTATTAATTAATTAGTGAGATTTCGTTAACAAAATTAAACAAATATAATAATACAATTAAAGCCATTAATTTTTCTGTGTTAGAATAGGATTCCATATCAATTAAGGGTTGCAATTTGTATTTGTGGGTTGGGTTCATATTGTATTAACTCATGAGTATTTGATTAATACTAGCATGACCTGTTTATCAAATGGGTTAGTCATATTAACTCGTTTATTAAATTTTATCAAAGAGATTTTTTATTTGAACTATGAAAAACCAAATAAATACTTTAAAAAAATATATTATTTGAAACTAACAGAGTAACTGAATTACAAATAATCATTTAAAACTAAAACATATCTTAATATTACAAATAATTAATTACTATATATTAAAAAAAAAACCACAACAACCAATGTCAGATCCTGCGTTTTTGGGGTCTATAGCAATTAAGTTAAGGAAAATAAATAAAAGTAAAGGTAAAGGTAAAAGTAAAGGACAACATCGATTATGCGACGGTGACAGAGAGTTCAAAGATGAAAAGAAAGGACGATGATGGCTTGGCATAGTGACAGAAGGGTGATGGTGGCTAAAAAACATAAGCTGAGACTGAGGACTGAGAGTGAGAGGTGGCCATGGGGCTTGGGAGAATGAAACTAGGAAAGAAAATAAGTTTATATGACTATAATTTTGAAGGATATATTGGTAAAATGACATTTAGTTAAATAGGTCAGTGGTGCCATGGGTTGGACCCAAACATGAGAACTTTCAAATGAAATTAAGTGTCATTTGTGCTTAATTTCAAGGAAATCTATATGCTTAAAAATAAGGGTAGCCTTAATTAATGATAAAATAAGGGAGAGTCGTTTGAGATGATTTGGTTGTGTTTCGAAGAAAACTCCCATTCACTTGTAGTTGTAAATTTAAAAAATAAAGTTTATATTATATAGGACAATCATTCAAAGCAGTAGTTCTCATATACAAATAGATGATCGAGACATCTGGAAGCAAGTTTGGGGTATGGCAGTCCAGAATAAGATTCGGAATTTTTTTTGGAGAGCTATCAAAAATTCCATTCCATCAAAATCAAATTTGGTCCGTCGCAGGGTGCTTGGAGAGGATATTTGTGATCATTGTAAAATTGTTTTTGAAGATGTTCTCCATGCTCTCTGGTTGTGCCCTTATTTAGACCCAGTTTGGAATTTAAACTCCCGTTGGAATTTTCGATCCTTCAAACAATTTTAGAGCTTTAGAGAACTTGTGCAGCATGTAATCAAAGAGGAGAAAGATCTTGAGTTTTTTACCACCATGGTCTGGACAGTCTAGGTTCAAAGGAATGCAATTAGAGCTAACAACAGATCTTACCCAATTAATCAAGTTATTCCAAATGTTTTAGCAACTCAAGCAAGCTTCTTAAGAGCCATCCCACCAAAGCTTCCAGACTCAACTAACTGGGTTCCTCAAAGAATTAAATGGAAACCACCACCTATGAAGCCCAGGTGTGTTTTCGGATTCGGGTGCGCGTGTGAGACTTGACAATTTTTGAAAAAGTAGAGTGCGGGTGCGGCGGAGTGTAGCGATTAAAAAATTATTAAAAAACTTTTATATAGTAAATTTAATATTTTTTATATAAAAAAATACAAATAAAGGGGTAGAGTTTATTATTAAAAAACAATTATTTATGATTTTTTTTAATAAAATCAATATTTTTGGTAACTGTAAACAAAAATCCACCTTCTAAGAAGGTTCATTTGCTCATTTTCCAATTCCCAATCCCACCCACATGAAACAATTGACTTTCTCACATACTTAATTTATATTCTTTTGTTATAAACCTTTATTCTTCTTCCTCACCTCTTCTAAGTTCTAACCATTTCTTTGTGTCTTCTCAACTTTTTCTTCCTTTTTTTTTTTTTTTTTTTTTTTTTTCCACAAGGCCACATGAAGCAGAAGAATGGCAGCCAGCGGCCCATTTCAGCCTGTTTTGGTGGCTGTATCAGCCAAAATTGGATTGTATCGGCCGTTTTGGCTCCTGTTTCTACCAGAATTGGGCCGAATCGGAGAGAATCGACTGGTTTCGGCCTAAATCGGCGCATCAGATGCTAGACGCTGCGTTAGGGTGAGTTTGGTGCAAGTGTAACGGCCCTGGAGCCGCACCCGTGCTTTCTTGACCACCACCATATTCTCACCTCAAAGTGAATTTTGATGGAGCTGTGTTTCGGGAAGAGAACGCAATAGGGATTGGGATAGTGATCCGAGATGAGAAAGGATTGGTCGTAGCCTCCATGGCAGAAAAAATTAATCTCCCAAACTCAATGGCAGCTATGGAAGTTGTTGCAATTGTCAAAGCCCTTCACTTTGCTCTTAACATTGGTGCTTCTTCCATTTTTTGAGAGGGTGATTTAGAATGTATTATCAATGCTCTGAATTTTGAAGTGGTTTTTTTTGCTGCTTATGGCCATCTGGTTGAAGAGGCCAAGTCTCTTGTTAGGAATTTCTCTGATGTTGTTTTTTCATACTTGGAGACAAGGCAACTCGGTTGCTCATAACATTGCTAGACATGTTAGCGAGTTTTCGGTGTGGATGGAGGATGTTCCTCCACATCTTTTCTCTGTAATTCTAACCAATGTGGCTATTTCTTGAATAGAATTATAGGGTTTCTTCTCAAAAAAAGAAAAAGAAAAAAAGAGAAGAGAATATTTGGGAAGTTGCATATCTCTTAAGGAATTTTCTTTTTTGATTAAAAAAAATATCTTTAAGAAATGAAATCCTAAATTTTAGGAATTCTCATTTTGAATTTAAAATGAAATTTGTTATTTGACATTTATGACTCTATTTCTAAATGAAATTGCCCTTCATTAATGAGGGTATTTTTGAACCACATGAAAGTCCAGTTGAAAGAGGGGAATCCTCTTATATATAGTGTACATATATACATACATACATACATATATATATATATATATATAGAGAGAGAGAGAGAGAGAGAGATGGGTTCAAGTTACACTTGATGTAACTTCACAAGAATCACACCTTTTGAGACCGTTAATTTCTTTTAGATCTAAGGGTGAAAAAAATACACATGATAATGTCATAATTGTTCTCAAAAAATTAATGATTTAGGCATTAACTATTCTTATTGAAGGGGAAAAAAATAGCATTAACTCTCCACTCTCCCTCATGTCATCATCTTCTTCCTCTCATCCTCTCTCACATCTTTCTTCTTGCACTATGTACTCTCAGGCCATCACCGTTGATTTCTTAACAATATTTTCTTGAGTTACTTGAAAATTTTAAAATATATGGCCAAAGTCACAATTGTTTTAGAGAAAGATTGTTGAGGCTAAGTATTTCTAAAACCCTCATGACAAATTTTACTCAAGGTACTGCCAAAACACAAAACTCAAATGGACGATTTTTTTTTTTTTTTTTAACTTTTTTCAAACCATATACTGTGGTTAATTAATGGCAAAACAATACTCCCTCCATGATAAACAAGTTTGCAAAATGGTAATCATGTTTATTAAAACAAAATAAAGACATCTTGGATTTACAATTTAATCTTGAGCATTTTATGAATGGTGGAGGCCTGGAAGTACATAATGCAAAAAGAAAGATGAGAGGAAGAAGATGATGATATGGAAGAGTACGGAGAGTTAATGTTGTGGTCCCCCCTCCCCCCCCCCCCCCCCTCTTCACTTTAATAAGAAGGGTTAATGCTTAAATCACCAATTTCTAGGGAGTAATAATGACATTATTATGAGTGTTCTTTGACCCTTATATCTAATAGTAATTACAGGTCCAAAAAATGTGTAACTCTTGTGAAATTACACCATGTGTAACTTGAACCCATCTCATATATATATATATATATATAAGGAAAAAAAATCCTAAATTTTAAGAATTCTCTTTCTAAATTCAAAATGAAATTTGTTATTTGACATTTATGACTCTATTTCTAAATGAAGTTACCCTTTATTAATGTGGGTATTTTTGAACCACATAAAAGTCTAGTTGAAAGAAGGGAATCTTCTCTTATATATATATATATATATATATATATATATATATATATATATATATGTAGGGATGAAGGACCCAGATAAGGATGTTGGGCCGTGGGCCGCGTTTGAGGATGTCAGATAGCCCGAGGACAGATAAGTACCAGTGAATACAGATAGGTTATTGAGCCAAAGAAGAGGTCAAGTCATAATAAGTAAGTGATGTTGCCCGAGGAGCGACCCCTCCTCGGACAGTAGAGTAGAGGCCTAAAGTTCGACCACCCATCAAGCATTAGGTAGTAGGCAGCTGTGCTGGGGAGGATAAGCATTAGAAGGAGATGAGTCAACAAGGAATTGAGCTGTTACCATCACATTGAATGCTGTGCATCTAATGCCCTGGCCGTATTAATGTGGAAGTGATACCTAATACCTGAACAGTAGTTTCCAGCCTTATAGTTGCTCTTAGAGACTTTAAGAAGGTACTGATGGGACAAGTATTAAGAAGATTATCAATTTGATATACATGTGGAAGGCTGGGATGAAAGGAGAGGACATATAAAAGGGAAGAACTCTAGTACAGAAAGGGGGTATCGGAGATTGAGAGAGAGAAAGTACTGTGTAACTAAGAACTTGAATATTTGTATAAGTACAGAAGAAATATATAAGAACATTTCTTCCTCGGACCTGACCGAGGAGCATTTTTCTTTGTCCAAACTGTTTATCTTGTTTATCCATCCATTAACTATCCTATCACCTAACTCATTTAACATTCAATATTAGGCCTACTTTCTTATAAATTCATTGTTTTAGGCTTATTGGGCCATGGCTTACATCGCTTAGGCTGTGGATCGAATCAGGTCCTTACAATATATATAGTGCATTCCTTAAAGTTCTCTTTATTTAGGCTTCTACTTTAACAAAATTTGTATTTATATCAAATTATTAGTTTATTGAATTAGCTAATAGAGTAAATGTATATATTAATTATCTATAGTTGTGTATTAATTATTTATATTAAATGAATTTATATGATTATTTTTATAAACTCTATATAAGAAATAATTTTTAGTTGGAATAATAATAATAGATTTACAATATGACATTCTTTTCCATGTCTAGTTGCTTTGGCAACAATTGACACAAAAACCATAAAAAAAATAAAATACTTGTGAATTCACTAAAATTATTCTTAACCGTTAAAATTTCCTAACTTCTTTCTGTGACACGTAATATGTGTGTGTGTGTGTGTGTGTGTGGAATTAACATTTCAGTATTTATTTTATGTAATTAGAAAGATAACTAATAGAATGAATATATTTATTTTGTTATATTAATTATTTTAGGCATAATGAAATTTTAATATCATTTTTCTAAGATTTATACGAGAAACAATTGCTTTTAAAAAAAAAAAACATTATGTGTGGAACAATTGATTTGAAATATGGTATTCTTACTCAAATTTAGTTGTTTTTGCAACAATTGAAATAATGTCCAACAACAAGGAAAAAAAAAAAAAAAGCTTTAGTAACATAAAATCAAGAGTGTAAAAAAGAAAATAATTCAAGGATATTTACATTTTTTTAGTAGAAGTGAAACATGCCTATCTATATGAGCCACTATATCATACAATTTTCAATTTGTAAACACACATATATAGTATGATCAAATCGCTACACTATTCTTAGTGTCTTTCTATCTTAATTATAAAATAACTAAAGCTTACCCTTTTTTACAGGGAAAATTATTAACATATTTTTTTATACATTGATAGTTGAGGGTAGGGATTTGAATCTTGAATGTTTCTATTGGAAATTGAGGTGCCAACCAGTTAAGTTAAATCTTATTGAAATATTAGAGAAAACTAATAATAAATTCCCACAGTGAGTGCAAATAGGTCCTTCCTTCTTGGAATTTCCTTTGCTAGTGTGATTATGTTTTGAACCAGAACTTGCATTGGAATAAAATGTTGTGGCTTCAATGGGTCAAGCTGTGACAGGACCAGTGAATTCACCATTCTTGAAGCTTCTTTGTTTCTCTTGCAAGATCAAGGAAAGAACCTTGTTAATATCAGGTAGAGGCTCATATAGCAAAATCTGACCTCTAATAGCTGAATAGGAATCATTTAATCCCATTAAGAAACTCATCACTTGATCACGATCATGAAGATCAGAGGTAATTCTTTGAGCTCGAAAAGTGCAAGGGCACTTACAGAGAGGAACCGACTAATAGTTAGCCAACTCATCAACCAAAACCTTGAACTTTGTATAATAATCCTCCACAGAGAATTGACCTTGTACAAGACAGGTAGATTCCTTCTGAAGCTCAAAGATTCTAGATCCACTTTTTGAGAAAATCTGTGATGCAAATCAAGCCAAATTGCTCTAGCATTATCTGTATACATGATGCTAGAAGCAATGCTAGGTGAGACTAAAATGATGATCCAACTTAGAACTGTCATGTTGCATTGAGTACATAAGATGAATTGTGGTGAATCTGGATCTGATTCTGGTATTGTGCCATTAGCAAATCCAATCTTGTTTTTAGTAGCGAGTGAAATGATCATTGATCTGGTCCATGGAAAGTAATTCTTTCCTCCAACCAACTTCTGAGACACAAGTTGAACTGTGTTGTTATCACTGCTACTAAGAAAGAATGGATTGACAGAATCTTCATTCACAGTAGAAGAAGATTGATTGTTTGAAGCTTCTTCAGTGGATGCCATTAATGGAGCTTCGAAGCTTGAAGAAGAGCAAGACGAAATTTCAGAGAATTCAAGTAAAAAGAAAAAAAAAAACAATCTGATCTCATCTTGTTTAAAGCTCTGATACCATGTTAAAACCACAAGCCAAAACAAGAAGCCTCAAATCAAGAAAAAAAAAAACATAGAAAGTTCAAGAAGGCTCGAGAAAATTCTGAGTGAAGAGAGAAAACTTTATTACTAAATTTTGCGAATTACAAAGACTACCTAATTTACACATATCAAGCTCTATTTATACTAGCAGTTACAGATCAGAAAGAGAAGCAAAAAAACGGGAGAACTCTAACAAACGGTAACAAAATTCCCTAAAAGTGCTCCTCCAATAAGATTAGGACAAGTGTTACTCTACCTGTAACTAACTAACTGATTACTCTTTCACACATGTAACTCACATGCTTTTACTTAACTCTTTAACATTGCAAGTAACTTCTTCAACCACACCTAAAGCCTCTTTTGGTTTATGCTTTGATCACCCTTCCTTGTCTGTGCAATACTTTTCTTCAAACCAGACTTGCTTCTATTCTTCAATTTTGATAGGCCAAGAATGTATTGACTCCTTTGGTAACTTAATCAATCAATTTAGCTAAGTGAAATTAATTAGATTCAATTACATGCAATAAGCGTGGTAGCACAAACAAATCACCAAATAACTAAATGCAGCGAAAAATAAATTTGACAAGGGTGATTTGTTTACGAATGGGGGAAACCACTGAGACAAAATCCCACCGGGTGAATTTAAGGTCACCACTCCCAAGAATCCACTATTATCAAAATAAGCGGTTATAAGTAAAGAAATCCCAGTACCTTATACCAACCTACAGTTGAACCTTTACCCCAATACACAATTGGACTTGTAATGTAGTGACAATCTCTCCTTTCAATGCACGGCTCAAAGTATGTGACTAACTAATAGATGCGCAGATCCTAGTACACGGCTTACTCCTTTGCACGAATCCTAATACGTGACTAACACACCAACTTGAGAAGGATGTTGGCTGCAAAGTTCTTCAGTTCATCCAAATGATGAAAATCAAGAAGCTCATTGGTTACAAAGCACGCGGCGTAAAGACGCAGTAGCTACTTCAATGAAAAGATGAACCAGGGCAAATTTTCTCCGATCACAATATGCATGAATAATCACTTTGCATCAAGTTGCATCATCTGTGACGGCCCTTAAAATAGTTCTTATATATGTCTAGGGTTATGAGAAAAGAAACCCTACACAAATAACTTGGATATGCGTGAAAAACAAATCTGAAAATCTGATTTTCGTAAATCTCGATAGATAGGTTATCTGTCGAGTTGCTGTCGAGCATCGGGCTAAAACTGCCTTTTAAACCTCGATAGATACAATCTGTCAAGATAGCTGTTGAGTTTTAAAATACAACATTTTCTCACTTGTTTCTTGGACAGATTTGCATGGTTTTAACTCTTGACTTGAACAACATGTTTCTTGAAGACTTAAACCATCTAGATCTACCAAATTACAAGTAAAGTGCGTTTTGTCAAAAGATTAGCCAATAAACAATAACATATGTTCTAACAAGTTCCACATATGTCCTAACAAATTCTGTTTTACCCCTCTTCAATTCAACTGCACCCTTAGTCTTCTTCTTAACACATGGTTTATCAAAAAAGCAAAAAAAAAAAAAGGACAAAGTTTAGCTATAAAATTGGTTGTAGCCTTAAACTGCAACCTTACTCAATATCTTTTTATTGAAGGTGAATTTTGACAAATCTACCATTAGATTACATCTTCGTCTTATATCCTTCATGTTTGCAAAATTTTTAGAAAATTAAAAATTAATAACTATGTCATCAATAAATTATTAAATTGCAAGTTTTTGTAGTTTAAAATTATATATAAAATATAAACTTATAAATCTATAATAATATCCAACTAACACAAAATTTGACACATATATTAACAGCGTAAAGAACATGCAATTCAAATATTAGAGTATCAGAAGAACACACAAAAATGTGAAGAAGCTTATAAATAGATGCAGATCCATGATAGCATTCGATTGACACGCATGTCGAACATCGTGTCGATCAGATATTATTTACTATTTGATTCGAACTTATTTTTTATGCATAATTATAGATTATAAAATTTTAAAATTTAAACATTTGATTAATGACATAACTATTGATCTTTGATGTTCTGAAGATTTTGCAAACATTGAGGATATAAAAAGAAAATGTAATTTAATGGTGAATTTGTCAAAATTCATATTCAATAAAAAGATATTGAATGGAGTTGTAGTCAAATTTTGTCGTATTTGGCTGGTTTTATAGAGAATAATAAGTCTTTATTTGTCATAATTTATATTTTGCAACAATTGACTTACGTATATCTAAGACCAAAAGATAGGGGGTAATGTAACAAATTTCTCTTGCATTAGTTAAGACCCTTGTAACTTAATTGGTTGGTATTTTCTGGTGTTTCAACTGAGACATCTAATGTTCAAATCTGCTTCCTCAAACTATTGAATTATTCATAAAATAAAATAAAATATCTTGCACAAAATAGCATCTCATTGTCAAAACCTATCTTGTTGCCCATTTGTAAGTGTGTTAACAAACCCAAAAGCCTAACGAGATATATTGATTGATATTAGAGTGAGGATGACATGAGAGAATAAAATTTGTTGTTAGTAATGATGCCCTAATAATGGGGCAGGAAGAGTAGTGCACAGTGCACACATCATTCACCACATCAGCTTTCAACTGCTCCCCCTGGGTTTTCTTACGGTGCCAAACAAACTTGCTGCTCTCATCTCTCATCACGCTACTGCTCATACTGTTATACATATCATGCCAGCTTTGTGTGGGGTTCATCCATATGTATATTCTAGTAATTCATATACTAACATTCTTTTTGGTTGAAAGGTGGTCAAAGTTCCCTTCTTTTAAGGGGTTAATGGCATTCAAATGAGCAAAAAGTTGGTGTATTTGTACTAATAAATTATGAACTTTGATTAAAAAGTGTTTCAATATTTGGATGGAGAGCACGAGTTTGTTCTAACATTGCAGCCTATAGTAGTATTCAGACAATTTATAAATAGAATGGATTCTTAATTCTTTATCATTTTCATGGTGTAATTATGATATGAACATGAGTTAGGAAGTTTTCAAATGCCTTTTTCCCCAGTTTCAAGATCATGTGTAGAGATAGTTGGCCAAAACTATGATAAATTTTGAAATTTGTATGTAAGTTGCGAATTTTGCGATGAATTTAAGTGTCAGTGACATTCAAACAAAGCCTAATTTGCCTTCCCTAATCCCTATGCGTTGGTGAAATTTGAGAAACATGATGAATCACAGCAAACACTTTTGACTATGGAATGCATATTAGGTATTAACCATTAAATTTTGATTTAGTTATAATTTTTAATCCGGTGCTCCAATATAATCATATGATATGTTGTTTTCATCCAAATATCTACTAGATTTGTTTTTAATTAAGAATTTAGAAATCCAATGGTCAAAATTACAATTTTCTCTTGGTGAGGTGAGGTTAAAAAATGAGGTGTTTATAGAATTTCCCTAATTTTCAAAGCTTGAACGAGCAACACCAATGTAAAGAGAGGATACCAAGTTTTGTGACTAGATTTTAACTAGGTGTGTAGTGGAAATCATGATCATCAAGCTGTTATTCGGAATCTGTTAACTGTATAACAGGGGGATTCTGTTTTTTTATAAGAACAAGGGGATTCTTAAAAGAGTCATATAGCAACTTAGGACTTAGCTATATTTACAAGGGGAGTTCTAAGGAATAATTTGGGATATTTATTAGAATCTATTAATTGTATGACAAGGGAAAATTTAATAATATAGAGCTTTTTGTGTTTAAAATCTACTAAGTTACTAACTGTATGACAGG
Source organism: Quercus ilex subsp. ballota (assembly GCA_032727855.1). Classification (NCBI taxonomy): domain Eukaryota; kingdom Viridiplantae; phylum Streptophyta; class Magnoliopsida; order Fagales; family Fagaceae; genus Quercus; species Quercus ilex. The sequence continues at coordinate 2,089,213 of CM064919.1, forward strand.
GGAAATCCTAATTTTTTTTTTAAAATTCTATTTTTTTAATTTTAAGAACAACTCAGCTATATATTACAATGGAAGTCTTAGAGGTATTATTACCACTGGAGATTTTGGTTATCACTAGGAATATAACTAGAAGGAGTATTTTCAGGACAAATTAACAGCCTGATAGGGGAAGTTATTAAACTTATTTGGGGGCATTTTAAGGACTCTTTATCTGTTAAACAAGGGAATCCTAAAAACATGTGTTGAAGGCATTTAGGGACTCTTTAACCGGAGCATCCTAAATGATCTTGTGGGGCTTATGGACATTTAAGGACTCTTGACTGTCTCTGTATAACAAGGAATCTTAAATGATCTTGAAGGGGCAGATTGGTTCCTTATAACACTATGTTTGGTTGTTGCTAAGGAAAGGGAAGAGAAAGGAAAAGAGGAAGGGAAGGGAAAGAGAGAAGAAACCTTTTGATGTGTTTGGATTTAGGAAAGAAAGGATAGAAAAGAATGTGAAAATTATATCTTTCATTTGTTTGATTTGCATAAGGAAGAGAAAGGAAAAATGCATGTTCTTACCTTTGTGCTCTCGTTAATGATGAGGAAATTCATATATTAAAACACTTGCAATTTATTAAAAGTGTAAAGTGCATATTGGTCATTTAGTGTGTGTTTGGATACCACTTATTTTGCTGAAAATTAAAAACTTATTTCTGAAAACACTGTAGCAAAATATTTTTTATTGCTACAAATTAGTGTTCACCCGTTTTTAGCACTTGGCTGGTCCATGAACAGTGCCATGGACCAGCCAAAAAAAACGCAAGGGAAACAAATGCAAACGCAGCCGCTCTACACAAACGCACCCTTAGAGTATAAAGTGGTGGACCCCAAAAAAATATTTCTATCCCTTACTGCCATTTCCGTCCAAATTGGGCTGATACAAAAACCGTGGGGCCTGTGGAAAAGGCATCACTCCACCTCATCAAATTTTCTTTACCCTTGGACAACCAAACAACAGAAATGATCTATCTTCATTGTTTTCCCTTCTTTTCTCTTCCCTTCCCCCCTTCCCAAACACAGTGTAAAAGTTTGCCTAAGTACCTCTGTTAGGAGGATCATCAAGTCTAAATGTAGGAAAAAAATTGTTTGGGATATTCTTAGAATTCTTGACCAACTATGGGCAATTCTGTTGAATGCAAATTATAGTTCAAAAACTCTTTGGGAAAATTGACCAATCTTCTTGGAATACTAAAGGATGATTCTTAGAGTTGTTGACTAGACTAAGGGGAACTCATATAGGAAGACACTAGGAATTTCTGACCAACTTTTGAGGAATTCCTAATGCAAACAAAGATTGGAAAACCTTTATGTGGCGTTTGGTACAAGGTAATGTTTTAGGATTCCTAGGAATGTTTAAAGATTCCTATATTTGGTTGCAAATCATGCTAAGGAATCAGATGCCAGGGGAATCTGGATTCCCCCCTTAAACCCCTCTCAGTGGGAATGTGGATTCCCTTTAAAACAGGTGGGAATCTAGATTCCCAAGCTTAAAGGAAATTGTATTTTTTTATAAATTGACAATTTTAACCCTTTTTTTTAAATGACTTGGTAGTTCACATTCAAATCTAAGGATAGAATGGGAAAATAAATAATTCATTTAAGATTCTTAAGAATAAACCAAATATAGGAATAGCTACATTCTTAGGAATGTGATTCCTAGGAATCTGAATGCCAGAAGTAATGTGGATTCCCCCGTACCAAACGCCACATTAGGGTTACTAACCATCCTTAATTTGGGGAGTCCTAAAAAATGACTCTCATCCACAAAAGTTGCAATGACCCTTAGAACTGGGCTTTAGGAAAGACCAATCTTAAAACAAGTGACCACTCGCATCTTAAGAAATCCCAATGATTGATAGAGATTCTATACACTTTACTTACACACCCCTTAAGTGAATTAATATTTACACTCTCACACATAAAAGAGACCAAAACCCACAAAGGAAAGAGTGGCCTCAAGGCTCAAAGTCATCGTTTGCAGGTATAGCTAACAATAATGGTTGTAATGTTGATGAACATTATATATGCAACAACATATGAAAGGGTAGTGGGCAGCTAATGGGGGTGATCAACTATCGATGGGTTCCAATATGGTAGGTTATTGACATGGTATATGGTGTATTGATGTGGCAGTGGTTGCTAATATGTTTCAAGGGCTGATGTGGCACTCTCTGGTAGTAACATGTGTTCCTAATATGTGATACAAATTGTGCTGGGGCGTATAGGTGCTTGGGGGTATATGTGTTGAGGATTTGCCAACGCTACTAGAGAGCATCGCAATTGAAAAAAAAAAAAAAAAGCCAAAAAAACAGAGGGATTATCAAGACATTAGCTACGATATAATACCATGTTAAATTGTTGAAATATAGCTTTAATACATGTGAGTATTGATGTTGGGAATATGATTGTAAGGGATAAAAATAGAGAGTCAAAGTAGAATTAACATGGTTTGGCTTGATGTCCTATACTATATACTAAACCTTAGGCTAAATCTAGACTAACTTGCCTTATAAGTAATGATATTGCAAGTAGGTTTAAGATTTTAATTTTATTTTATATATATAAAACAATTAGGTCTTAGTACAATAAACCGAGAAGTAGTTGATGGAGTTGGGCATTACCTCGGACATCAGTCTTGATACTTATAACGCAAGCTAATTCGAACCTACACACAAGAATGTGTCAGTAGGTCCACCCAATCTATAAGTTTAGATATACACAATTACTAATATAATTTCGTATCTTGTTGAGCTAACATGTCAGAAGCCACCTTAGTAATTACGAAAAAAGTGAAAAAAAAAAAATGTAATGAATTTAGTAACACAAAAAAATTTACAACTATTTTGAGATAATATGTTGTAATTGGTGTACAATGTATGTGGTGTCAATAAGTATCTCATGTAAAAGTAATATTACACCAAATACAACTTGACACCTCAACAAAGTTGTGAAAAAATTTATTAAATTTTTTGTAATGATTAAAATTTTGTCTTCTTGAGATGAATTGAAAAGATATTTAGAACATATGCATGAAGACAGTGTGTAGGTGACAAAAGAAGGAACAAAGATTTAGATAATGTTGCTGAAAGAGACTGGAAACAAATTGCCCCGTTTAGTAGAGTGGTTAGAGTAGTTGGAGAAAGACCCTCTTCCCTCATTAGCTTAAAGATAAGTATGGTGATTTCTTTTTAAGGCATGCACACCCACTATGCTATTCCACAACCTCTTCTACTTCTCCTCCTACTTCTACAATGACAAAGCAATCAAAGCCATGGAGACCATTTACAGCAAATTGCTGTTCAGTTGAGGACCAAACAATTTTTAGCAACTTCAGCCGATGCAGGCCATCAAGGTCAGAGTTCTCTAAGGACATTGCTCCATTACCTTCATTTCGGAGACTATCTTTCTCTGATCTTAGTCGCTCTTCATCAACACGCATCAATGAAGATCTTGCACTGTCTTTCGGGTCGGACTTGCATGATTTTCAGCTAAGTGAGCTACGTGCAATAACTCAGAACTTCTCAAGCAACTTCTTATTAGGAGAAGGTGGGTTTGGAACAGTGCATAAGGGTTATATTGATGAAAACTTAAGACAGGGTTTGAAAGCCCAGGCAGTTGCTGTTAAGCTTTTGGACATTGAAGGCCTTCAAGGACACCGTGAATGGCTTGTAAGTAAATTCATTTATAATTTTGTACCCAATAATTAATATTCTTATTGTACCAAACACTTTCCATTTCTAAAGATTTCCCAGAATTAGGTTGGCTTGAGAAAATAGAAATTATGTATTCTCTTTTTGCTGATGTAGCTCTGTTCTTTGTGAATAACAAAAAAATAATTTATGATGACATGGTTCATCTATGATATGATTGGCGTATCAAAATTTTCTTTCAAAGCATGATTTTCCTATATTTTATTAGATATTGGTTCTAAAATTATTTGTCCATTACACATAGGCATGTCATGTAATACATAGAAAATTATTAGATACTTTTGGAGTAAAGAAATATGGTACTTCACCCTCTCATGTAAATGATAAATATTAACATAAATTTAATTAGTGAATAATATTATGTCAGAGTAGAGGGAGTATTGTTTACTGAATAATTACCCGTGATAGACGAACATATAGTAATATAATTAAAATTGTAATACAATTATTCTTCTTTTAATCTATCTATTCAGGTTTATAATTTTCTTTCAAACAAGTGCATGAAAATGTTTTAAATTGATCCATATTCCATAGAATATATTAGGCCTCCTTGGACCAACCCCGTTAGACACAGTCTGTGTGCACATGCTACAGTCTACGCCAAAAGCCTGTTAGGTATGCTACTGTGGCTAGTTTATACAACCAGTGAGCTGAAGTCAAATCAGCCCTTCCGCCGAATATGATATTTCCGTGGATGAAGGATGCAAATTGCGCTGGTACCGGAACATTTTCAATCGTATGGGCCAATTATTAATGAGGTTGTACCAAATATATATGTACAATGAAGAAAACAAAATACATATATGGTTCGGGTTATTAGGTCACCTACTTCTCATTCTTTTATGAGAGTGTTGCCAAAGTTCCTGGTCTGCTTTCAATTGAATAAGGAGTGCAAACGTATCATTTTGACTATATCATACAGCATAATTTATTTCTTTAGTTTACTTTTTTGAAGGGTCTTTCTTTGGTTTACTTGACTCCTTTATATCATCACGATGACTTCTTTCTTTAATTTTATGTACCCTTTTGTCTCTCTCTTCAACTATATACGATTTCTTTTATTTTATGTTTGATTTTCCCATACATCACATAAAATTGGCCCCTGCCATATTGATTAACAATCATATATTTTTCCATGTAGGCTGAAGTGATATTTCTGGGGCAGCTGAGGCACCCACATCTAGTTAAACTGATAGGGTATTGTTGCGAGGATGAAGAAAGACTTCTTGTGTACGAGTTCATGCCTCGTGGCAGCCTAGAGAATCACTTGTTCAAAAGTGAGTTCTATTTTTGTCACCAACTTAAGCTCTTATCTTATCTAACACTTTGATTGGAGGGACTGATTAATAAAGTTAAAATTAAAACCCTCATAGAAGTCATAAGTTTGTTTTATCTTCAATAAGAATGAGATTATAGGACTAGGTAAAAGTTAATATGAAACTTGCCTATGATAACTTAATGTGTCTTATATGATTAAAATACGAATAGTCATCTAAATGATCACATAATAGGTTAGAGGTGATTTCTCTTAAAAAAATCAATCTAGCCAGAGACATCCTAAATATTTTTCATTTCTTGCTCCAATTAATATTTGATTTCACAAGTCATTAATTATGATTGAAGGGATATCAATATCATTGCCGTGGGGCACAAGAGTGAAGATTGCAATAGGAGCAGCTAAAGGCCTTGCCTTTTTACATGGTGCTGAGCAGCCTGTCATATACCGCGACTTCAAAACTTCGAACATCTTGCTAGACTCTGTGTGTAGCAATATATCTCGCTTTTCTTCAATCAGATAAGTTGATTGACAAAGTCCCTACAATCAAACCACTAATTTGACTATAATGCTGTTTTTCTCTATGTTAATAGGATTTCACAGCCAAATTGTCAGATTTTGGGCTTGCTAAGATGGGACCTGAAGGATCTAACACACATGTTACCACTAGAGTGATGGGTACCTATGGGTATGCTGCCCCAGAATATATCTCAACAGGTACTGCTTCTGGCACATAGTGGACTTGTCAATGATAAACGCTAAACTTGTAACAATTTGGTTATTTGTAAAGCTCAAACATTTAGGAAATGTTGACATTTATCATAATATCATGATAAATTATCAATTGTCGCAAAAACTTAAGATATTTGAAAATGTCGAATTTAATCATTTAACCATAATTCTAACAATATGTTTGTTAATATTTATCAGGGCACTTAACTACAAAAAGTGACGTTTATAGCTTCGGGGTGGTGCTACTTGAACTACTTACAGGAAGAAGATCATTAGACAAAACAAGACCAAAGAGTGAACAAAACCTGGTTGATTGGGCGAAGCCATACTTGACCAGTAGCCGAAGATTGCGGTGCGTTATTGACCCAAGACTTGCAGGTCAGTATTCAGTCAAGGGAGCAAAGGAAATGGCACTTCTGGCATTGCAATGCATAAGTTTGAACCCCAAAGACAGGCCAAAAATGCCAGGCGTTGTTGAAACACTTGAAAACTTGCAACATTATAAGGACATGGCAATCACTTGTGGACAGTGGCCAGCATCATCACCAAAATCAACTAGAAATGGAGTCTCTACAAAAGTGAGAATGGAGAGTAAAGGTGGATATCATAGAAAGTCCTCTCCTATCACTCCCAGTAAGAAAGCATGAATAGTTTCTAATGGAAGAGGCAATTAAAAGTTTATAGTAGCATGGGGGTGTCTATTAAGTATACACTTTTTCCTTGGGCATGTCTGGCTGGCAATGTAAATATTTGAATCGCACATAGCAAGCATATATATAAGTATATAACCCCATGAGTGTATAATAATATCTTGATAAAATTGTTATATATAGTTCGATACCAGATGTTCTAGCATCAATTAGACTTGCTTTTCTGTTTAATCACAACAATGATTTGCTTGCTTATCAGGTTTCATTGATCTGATGACTAATGAACAGCTCAAATTACTATTACGATTCTTTTTTCTTTTGAAATAATTTTAGTTAAAGTGGCAAATTGTAAGCAATGAAAAATAAAAGTTTAGGCACATGAGGAACTTGTTATCTTTCGGCATCCACATCATTTGACTCATTTATTGGTTCAAGATATCCAAGGACCTGGTTGATAATATGGTGTAGACAGCAAGATGCATGTGCTAATTTGAATTTCATGTTTTAAAATTTCATTTCCCCTAAATACCTCACATGCATGCCCCCATGCTGTACAAATCCATTGGCAGCTCTCGATCTTGTGCGAGAGCAATCCCAATCCCATAAGCCATGTCCTTGGCCTTGTGGTGGGATTTGGATTTGGTGCAATAGATAGGATTATTGCTCCATCTAATTATCATCTCTATGTGAGATGTAAAAGCTAATAGAGTCAAAAGTTAAAAGGTTAAAAAAAAAATTAAAAAATACCCTAACAACCTTTATATCTCACATAAGATGGTAATTGCATAGTGTAATAGCAGGATCTCAAAAAAAAAAAAAAAAAAAAAAAAAAAAAAAAAAAAAATCTACAATAGCATACATGTCTTGCAATTGGACCTAATTGTAACTGAAACAGTTGGGCCACGCACGGAAAAAAATCATATGGGGACAGACCCGTGCCTTGCTGAGCCCAATCCAAGTTAGCCTTGGTTTGAATTTCTGTTTGAATTTTTTTTAGTTTGTCCTCTCTCCTCAGTGATTACGGTGGCAACTTTGCCTTTCGTACCGGTCTTCTTTCCTTCCTCGCCAAAGTAGGCGCAACCCGTATTATTAGTTTCTATTAAAAGTCGTTGAACCCTTATTTGCAAAAAGAAATCAATTTAATATTTGATGTTTCTTTAACAACTTTAATCTCGATTGAATTAGTTTTTTTGTACTAATACTATTACGATCATGCCAAAATAATGAAATATTAACCATGTTACATTTCATGCAAAATATGGTCACATTTTTATATATATTTTTATATGTATAAAGTATTTTAAATATAAAATATAAAGTTTTAAAAACTTGCAAATTTTAAATGGTGCCGTTTCTATTGAATATCTCAATTTAGTTTTAAATAGATTCTTTTCAAATCTTGCACAAATTTACGATCTGTAAAAATAGGGTCTAGTCTAGGGTCGACTCAATGCATTTTGGGATTAGACACAAATGTAAAATATGTTGTTACTTAATATTTTATAAGAGATACATTAATTGGACTTTTTTCATATATTCATAAAAAGTATTTTAAAAGTTTTAATTCTAAAAATATTGAAACAATTAGTATTAGAATAAATATCTTATTCTAGATGGAAACTGTCTCTCTTGACAACATTGTACTTCAATTATTGAACAATGTTGTGGGTACTTGACTCCACACAAAGGATTTGTTCGCTTTGGGGAGCCAGGCCCTCACGAATTTGTCCTCTTCGACCGAGTGTGGGCGTTCACCCCTTGAGGCAACTTAGTCCCACATCAAGGGGTGAACGCCCACACTCGGTCGAAGAGAACAAATTCGTGAGGGCCTGGCTCCCCAAAGCGAACAAATCCTTTGTGTGGAGTCAAGTACCCACATTAAAAGGGCCCTAAGTGAGAGGCCTTACTTTATTATTATTGGCCAATATAAGATTTTTTTCCCTAAGTGGGAGGCCTTACTTTATTATTATTATTATTTTTGTGCAATATTATAAAGGTAAATAAATATAATATAATTTAGGGGACCTTCTTCAATTTGAGGGCCTTAGGTCATTGCCTAAATAGCCTAATAGTTGAGCCACTCTTGATTGGGAGTTTAACGGTGTATTTGAGCATTTCTCTATTTTGTATTTGTTATATATAATACCACTATAGAAAAATACTTTATTTGAAAATGATGATAGTGTAAATACATTATATGTGCTTTTAACCCAACTCAAGCTACCAGTAATAGCTTTTTGTCCCAAATTCTTGGGTTGCTTTTTTCTAATAACCTTCCAAATCTATTTTTAGAAAAATAATAAAATAAAATAAAATAAAAGATGCCACATGATTATTGGAAGCAAAGTATAAGATATATTATATAATGCGTCTAGAATCACAACATTTTTTACAATTTGTTGAAATTTCAAAATTTTAATAATACATACAATAAGTCTAAAGTAAAATTAGTGGTAGATCCATATAAAAATCAATAACAACTTGTTAACACAGTAATTACTATTTTTTTTTTAAAGCAAAACTTAAGTACAATTCTTTAGGTGCAATACATTAGATTTTTCAATCAAAGTTAAACACATGGTTGCATTGACTAATAAATCAAGTACAATTAATGTTATAATTTTCTAATACCAAATAAATTTAACGCATTTTTTTTTTTAGAAACAAACACACACACGTACAAGTAAGAGGGAAAGAGGTTCTAACGTAATTTTGTATTTGAATTTAATTGAGAAACTTAATATATCGTGTCAAAAAATTTTAACCTAAGTTTTACACTTGTAAAAAATAGGCCCAAAATTCTAATTACCAATATAATGATAACATGTGTTCCGTTATATACAATGCACATGACTCACTTAGATAATTAAGTTAAATGTTCCACATGCCAAAAATAAATATCATATTCCTATTGACCATTAGAGCCCAAAGCTTTAAATAGAGCCACTTTGTTCTAAAAAATTATACAAGTGGCATTCCTTTTTTTTTTTATTTGATTTGACAAGTAGCATTCCTATACAATATATTAGAACAGATTTTTTTTTTTTTTGATAAAAAAAATGAGGAGATTTATGGTTATATTACACCCTCGGGCAAAACGTTTGGCAAACCAGCAGAATTATAGCCTGTGTGAGATTTTAACCCTATTAAGAGTGCCCACCAACGAACTCCTGCGAGCAGCAAGACTCAAATTTAAGTATGATGCATGAAACGCTCGAACTTTACCTACTCAGCCAAGCCCCCGGCTATATTAGAACAGATTGTTTGGCCGCAAAATGGTGTTGAATTAAAATAAACCACGATCCATATCTTCCAATATAATAAGGCCCTCCATGTGATAGGAAGATATTATAGGCTTTTTGCATAGGCATCTAGCTATAGCTGCATAAAAGTCACTCAAAGTCATACGTATCTGTGCGGACAATTAAAGAGAAAAAGCTGATGAGTGGCTTTGAGATGAAGCAAATAGCACTTGCCAAATGCCAAGAGCCTAATTTCTTGGTTGACTATCGTATTAAAGAAAATAACAACGCACCTCATGAGGCGGGTTTTCCGAGTCAAGAACGACGTGCAGACGCGTCTTCGCCTAAATTGGTTGACTTTTACTCCCATTCGGATCTCTACCAAATCGATTGCTCATTCTTTCCCTATTTGGTCAGCTTATACAACCTTTTAAAATTTCAATTTTTTTTTATTTTTTTTTCTCCTTTTTTTTTTTTAAAAAATTTTCAAAATACAAATATACTTTAACCATTTTTAGTTAAAAAAACTTAGATAAACTGCTCCAAACAAACACTTCGTAATTTTTTTTTTAATATACCGTTTTGTAAAAGGAAAATTTTATGTTTAGTAGGATTTAACATTGTGCGTTTTGGGCTATGAAGCGTATTTGTTTGCATTTTTGCATTGACTCTACAGAGTTACAATTCCAAAAATGCCACATTTTCAAAAAGTCTAAAACATAAAAGCTGAATGAAACTAGCCCTAAATATAATTTAAAGTGATAATTATTTTTAAAAAAGGGTATATTAAACATTCATTTTTGAACATTTTTATAGGGAATTGAAAAAATTGTAAAAAAAGTTAGTCACTTTTTTATTTTTCTATAAAAAAATTTTCTAAAAAAGTTTACTAATGTATGCCCTAAGGACATATTAATGTTGTATATTCCATTTGAAAATGGAAGCTATATAATTTTTTTTTTTTGGTAGAAAGGATGAAGCTATATAATATATTAGCTAGGCTTTCAGTCGTTATTATAATACTATCTAATATACGAACATCATTCTGTAGATTTTTTTTTTGGTAATCCATTCAGCATTTATTTTAATTTTTCTTTAGAATCAAACCATTCAGTAAATTTAAAGTGCCATACTGTATGTATGAGATAATTACAATTTTTTTTTATGTGATAGCTCTTGTAATATGTTTAAAAAATAAGTTTTTTTTTTTGAGTGAATAAAAAAAAAAAATTAGAGGTATTATGAAAAGAATCAGTTAGATTTTAGAAGTCTGTGAGTCTTTGTATATTTAGCCTAAAATTCCAGGTTATATCATGTCCTGTTTATACTTTATATACAACTTTAAACTCTTATTTTATATACAATTGTAATTTTAAAAAAATTTAGTCAATAAAAATAACCTTATTCAAAAACACTTCAAATCAATCACGCTCAAAGGTTGAAATTTGAGTACTTTAAATTCTCTCTTTGTCATGTGCATTTGGCATAATTCATGGGCTGAAAAACGAAAGTGGAATGTATTTAGAGTCTCTCATAGTGATTCATGTGACCACACGAAAAGCTCATATACTATCATATAATATCACCCATCATAAATACATAAAAGTCGCAAACTATTTGGCACATGAATCCCACTTTTTCTTCAAAGAAGCGTGATAAATGCACTTTGAAGAAGAAAAGTAGAAAACTCTTATTAAAGTAATCAAAACCTAAACGCACTTGCTTGAGTGCGTGTCTAACCCCCCAAAAAACCTGCCAAAACTTTTCTTAACTTTTCAGCAATGAAATTTAGTATAGTAATAGTACAACCATACCAAAATTTCAAAGTAAAAAGCCACCACACAAACATCCACATTTTCATTCCCTATCAATTAGAGTAACCATCCCAAAATGGCTCTCAACATTAACAATAACAACAACAAACCCAAGAAATCCATTTCCTCTTCCCAATCCAATCTATGTACCATCCTTTTCTTCATAGTTCTCTTCACCATCCCAGCCCTTTTTCTCCTCCACACACCTACCGCATCCATATGCACAAGCTTTGCTAACCATGTCAAGCCTTGGTCGGGTGATCTTCGAGCAGCCCAATTTGCTTGGAACCGTCTTCTCTTCCTCCAATACCCTGACCAACCCCCACCTATTGCTCTCAAGATTGCTGTATTCTCACGAAAATGGCCTATTGGTACAACACCGGGAGGCATGGAACGCCACGCACATACTCTACACACCGCTTTAGCACGCCGCGGCCATCAAGTTCATGTCTTCACCTCTCCTAATGAACTGGGAATAATTAGTACAACTTCTTCACCATATATCCACTGCCATGAAGGCGAACCGGGGCGCTGGCGATATAACAAAGCTTGGGAGCAATTTATGGAAGAGAACAAACGTGAACCCTTTGATGTGGTTCACTCGGAAAGTGTAGCACTTCCTCATTATATTGCAAGACAACTTCCAAACCTTGCTGTGTCATGGCATGGCATAGCACTTGAGAGCTTACAATCTGATATTTTCCAAGATTTGGCTCGAAGACCAAACGAGCCCATATCTCCAGCTTTCAACAATACTTTACAAGGGGTAGTCCCAAAGGTATTAAATGAAATAAGGTTCTTCAAGAGCTATGCACATCATGTTGCTATAAGTGATAGTTGTGGGGAAATGCTTAGGGATGTGTATCAAATTCCTAATAAAAGAGTCCATGTGATTCTCAATGGTGTTGATGAGGATGAGTTTGGAAAAGATTTGAGCTTAGGCCTTGAGTTCAGGTCTAGAATTGGTGTCCCTGGTAATGCAAGTTTAGTACTTGGTGTGGCTGGAAGATTGGTAAAAGACAAAGGTCATCCACTACTCTATGAAGCATTCACCAAATTGATTTCAAAGCACCCTGATGTGTATTTGATTGTTGCTGGGTCAGGACCATGGGAGCAAAGGTACAAAGATTTGGGGCCTCAAGTTCTGGTTTTGGGCTCTATGAGTCCATCACAATTGAAGGCTTTCTATAATGCCATTGATATATTTGTAAATCCCACACTTAGGCCTCAAGGGCTTGATCTAACTCTTATGGAGGCCATGATGAGTGGAAAGCCTGTAATGGCATCAAGGTTTCCTAGCATCAAAGGTACAATTGTCGTGGATGATGAATTTGGTTACATGTTTGCCCCAAATGTAGAGTCATTGTTAGAGGCACTTGAAGTAGTGGTGGAGGATGGATCAGAGAGATTAGCACAGAGAGGACAGGCATGTCGTGAATATGCAACTTCCATGTTTACTGCACGAAAGATGGCATTGGCATATGAGAGGTTATTCCTTTGTATCAAAAACGAATCCTTTTGTACCTATCCTTAGGCTATACAGAGATACATATATTGCCCCCTTTTTGGCTTCGTTTTGGAGTAAATAATATAATATATATTATTGGTTTTCAAAATCAAATCCTCATTATACAGTTTTTCTTGTTGTACCAATTAATTAAGATTCATATTATTAAACATAAAGAAAATTTCACAATTGGTTTTCTTATATTTGTACTTTTGAAAGCAAGCACCACAACATTGGCTATGCAATCACTTGTCAAAATTTTCAGTTATACTATCTAAAAAATTATCAAGTCAAAAATACTCTCTAAGATGTCCTCCACTGTACAATAATGTCCAAAATGCTATCCATTAGCTGTGTAGTATATTGTCCAAAATACTATCCAAAAGAGATTTTCACCATACTTCAGAATTTTTTAGCAGAGCCCTAAAAAAAAGAGAACGCTCAAAAGCATTGCACAGTAAAAGAAATTGTAGGAGAAGTAATCAGAAAATGCTCCGTATTGAAATCAATTCTGAAATAATTAGAGAAGGAGGGGGGGAGGGGGGGGGGGGGGGGGGGACTGTACTTCTCAAATACAAACCAAAATGAGTATATATGCTTCTAGTATAATAAAAAACATACCACAAAAATCAACTAGCACAGCCATATTTCTCTTGCAAAGGCTATCATGCGTATGCAAGGAGAGCCTGATAGGGGATCAATGGATCATATATGCAGATCAGAAGTTTGTTTCCATGAAAGGTTACTTAGCCATAGCCATTAAGTGCTTCACCATAAACATATTTGATTTAGCTAGCTTCAACTTGAAGTTCACTTTGAACTCATGATATACTATAGTTTGTGTAACTTCCTCAGTTTGTCAACAAGACTTAGAATAATTGGTCTGTATCTGAAACTTTTAATTCCATATTTTGAAGTGAGATTTTACTTTGGAGTTGATAATTAAAATTTTTACCTACCAATATCCCTTTTTTGGGTAAACACTATATTTCAAAATTCGTGAGAAACTTTGAACTTGGAATTTTTATGCATCCAAACCCCAAGTTCAAATTTCATTTGAAAGGTATCATTAAGCAAATTCAACAAATAAAAATTCTCATACTACCAATATTACTCTTCACACTGTCACTACCATTGTTCCCTTTTATTCCCTTTACATGTCTAACTGATAAGGTCTTAACATCACCAATCACCAATTTCTCAAAATCTATGTTGTAGTAATTTTTATAAGATTTGTCACTATAGCAACATAGCTAATCCCATTGTGGCTATCCTGAGTGTCCAATATATCAGTGATCGCAAAAGTTCATGCTAAAGATTGCAATTAGAATATATTACAGTACTTTTAAGTTTCATACACAGTACTTTGATTTAATCCATAAGAAAAAGATAACAAAGAATTGATTTAAGTTCCCAAACAACAAACAAAATATGTCATGTTTATCTATATACACCGCTTATAACTGTGTCAAGGAAAACTAGCAAGTAAATCTTTATCCTATTGATTTTTGAGAATTTGTAGAATGAAAATAAATGTGTAAATTTGAATTTAAATACATATTATTTTTCAGTTTTTTTAAAAAAGGGGATTGTTTTGTACATTAAAAAAATGAACTTCGAAATGATTTTGGCTGAGCCTAATGTGATACCAGAAAAAATCTAACTAACAAATAATACCTGAAAATCCAGCACAACCACCAAATACATTAAATCAACTGCTAATAAACAAAGAAAGGGCTTTATTTCTCTACTTATAAAACTCCATCATACTAAACACCAGATGTCAATTTCATCCTTTTAATTCAAATGATTCAGAGTACATCATCTCTTTTGGAACAGATGTCAATTTCTTATTGGGCATAGAAACACCAGGTGCTGGAGTTCTTGAAACATATCGTATACTTTCTCCCAAAGAGAACTAGACAATTAAACTCTCTAAATTTGTTTTCTTCCTCTAACCTACTGACTCACTGACACACGCCAGAGTATTTCTGTCCGTCTTAACTCTTTATGGAGAGTTTATGTTTATCGTATGAGAGTTTGTATTCCCAGAGAGAGAGAGCAAGAAAGAAAGAAAGAAAATTCCCGACAATGGCTAGCAATGCAACGGCTAGTAGCTTGAATTCCCATTGGAAGCAAGTGCCTCTCTTAGGGCCCCATGGGATTATCGGGATAGGAGTAGCACTAGCCGTTGCTCTCATCTTTGCCTTGATTCTGTCCTTTCTTTGGTGGAAGATGAAGAACCAACCAGAACCGGAAGAACACAATGCGGAGCTTCCTCATGATCATGATCATCAGCCGCATGCTCCTATGCCGGAACTACCACAAAGAGAATTCCATGCCGGTGAAGCCGCCACGGACTGCCCTGTCTACCTTGAGGAGTTTGTGGAGGGTGAGAGCCTTGTTGAACTTCCTACATGTCTCCATGCTTTCCATCCTGCATGCATTGAGACATGGTTGACTCGGAACCATGCTTCTTGTCCTGTTTGTAGACTCCACATAGAGCTTCAAGTTGACAATGTTGTCTAATTGGGCTTTTAGTCTAGTAAAAATAATATGTGCTTTTATGTGTGTGTGTATTTATATTTATATATAATGTCGTTTAGAATGATTTGTCCTTTGATATATTACAATTGATCAAATCCAAAATTATGATAATGGAATAAACAAGAATCATTTACAAAGGGAGAGCATTTTCAATTTATACTGATTTCATTTACACTTAATTTCAAGTAACAATACAAATGCTGGAGGAGATTACAGATTACGAAATAGGAAAGCGTGAATAAATAACTTAATCGTGTTGAAATCCATTCATGTGAAGAAAGAAAAGTCTTCGGCGCATCCTTGCAAAATGAGCAGTGGAAGTAGCCAAATGCACTCTGATGACTAACAAAATGATCATAAGGTCAAACTGACACAGATGATGCAGCAAGCCTAATGATTCAAAATCTGCAGATAGAATGAAAAAATATCATAAAGAAGTGAAGCTTTTCTGATTTTGATCCCTTTGAACTGCTGCATTACTTTTGTAACTCGCAAGAAATACACTCCACACCTCCATCTATGCACAAGGCTTTCAATCAGAGGAGGAAACTTGGAATCATAGAAGTTACTTGGGCATGGGGTCATGACCTCTGATTCAAGTAACCGGACCACCCTTTGCATTGTGGGGCGATCCTCTGGATTAGAATAAACACACTGAATGGCAACTGGGAGCAGTGCATGAAGACTGTCTGCCTGCACCCCCTTGCACTGTGTCAACAATCTCTCTTTGCCTATTCTCTGTGACCAGAAAATTTAACTGCATGAAGGGAAATAGCTGGTTTAGCTGCTTGAAAAAAAGAAGAGTTGTGCAATTGCCCAAAATTGTGGCAATTATGTGGGTGGGTGCGTGGTTCTCTATGCATACAGGAGGCCACTTGCCTATCTTGCATGGAAAGCTCCATTGTTAAAAATAGGATTCATGGCTATTGATCCAGTGAAATTAAACATACATCCAAAATCAGGTATTCCAAAAAATGGAGGACAAATAGGATATCTCAATTAATTTTATAACATTTTATATCCAGATTTTTTTTTCTCTGTCACAACATCTTTTAAATAATGGACTGTAAGAAACTGATAAAATGTGAACTCATGAAGTCCAAAAAGGAGAGTTGAATTTTGGGAAGCAAACTACAGATTATTTGTCTCTTTCCAGGGGAAATTAGGTGTTTTTCCTCTAGGGGCGGGGGCAACAGGTGAATTGCAAGGGCTATCAGCCTCTAGACAGATCCCTATCCGCTTTCTTTTTAAACATAGCTCCATTGGAGTTAAGAGGGATGCTAGGACATTACATAATATATGCAGCAGAAATTAAAAATTAACAACGCAATACATATAACTTACACGAGACAGAAAAACATGCAACATAGTAAGCACAGGAGAGATTTCCACTTCTAAATCTTTAAGACTAGTTTAGTGATTGATTTAAAGAGTATTTTGACTGCAACCACAGGTGTTGGTAAGAGACATACCCAACCAACAATGTTGAGGCCCTTCTCGATAAATGATGCCTCTGTTGGTCGCTTTCCACTCAACACTTCCAGCACCAGGACCCCAAAACTATATACATAAGTCTTTTCAGTTGCTCTCCCACTTTGCATATACTCTGCCAGTGGAGTCAAACACGGACGTAAAGACAGATCATAAGGTAAAACAACATATGATCCATATTACATTTTCACAAAGGAGAACAGGCCAGCATATGTATGCCAGGAACCTCTCTTTTCCTTGGTTCGACCATGATGTAAATATCAAAAAGGAAAACTTATTCTAGGTACAGAGTCCCCACCAGATGCAGAGACTGAGAAACCGTCCATATAACCTTCCCCCTTTGCTTTTAACGTCAATCTACCAAATGCCTCCATTACCAAAACAAACAACAATGGTGAAATGGGATCACTTTGTCTCAACCCATGAGTATTGGAAAAGAAGCCATTAGGAGTACCATTAATAATTATAGAAAATCGCACCCTAAAAATACAAAATTGGATCCAACGCCTCCATTTCTCTCCAGAGCCACATCTTTGAAATAAATAATAAGGGAACTCCCAATTAACATGGTCATAAGCCTTCTCCATATCCAATTTGCACATAACCCTAGAACTCCAGATCAAAGTCGACTATCCACACACTCATTTGCAATTAACACTGAATCTAAAATTTATCTGCCGCCCACAAAAGCATTTGAGTGTTGGATATTAGTTTATCTAACACCTTCTTCAGCCTATTTGCAAGAACTTTAGCCAATATTTTGTATACACTTCCAATGAGGCTAATAGGCTTGAAATACTTTTAACTCCATAGCACCCACTTTTTTTTTGGAATAAGAGAGATGAAAGTGGGATTGAGACTTCTCTCAAACATTTCTCTAAGATGGAAATTGTGAAAGAACCAAATAATATCACCCTTCACCACATTCCAACATTTCTGAAAGAAATCTATAGTAAAGTCATCAAGACCTGGAGCCTTATCAATATCAACAGAGTATGAAGCTTGAAATACCTTTTCTTCTGTGAATAGATTCTCTAACTCTCTTGCTTCTCCATCTTCCAACATGTCAAACTGAATTCCATCTAGTTTAGGATGCCAAGATTGAGGTTCCTAGAATAAGTCACTGCTCAAAACTATCCGAATCTCCTCTTGGTCAACTGAAGTGATATCCCCACCTGAAGACTACCAATGAAATTGTTCCTCCTGTGTGCATTAGCCAATCTGTTAAAAAAAAAAAAAAAAAAAAAACACGTATTCCTGTCACCTTCCTTAATGTACACAGCTCGTGAATTCTGTCGCCAACTAATCTCCTCCTAAGAATTTCCCACTTGTTAAACTTCTCACCTCCTGCAAACTATCTAGAAGAGTAACCTAACGCGACAAGATATATTTTTTTCACCCGCACGTCCCCAAAGACCTCTTTATTCCAAATACACTCAGATCGTTCTTCAACACTTCCAGCTTTTGAGCCAAGATAAAACTAGGGAACCCCTGAACCTGAATAATATATTGCCTCTTCGAATCAATCCTTCTGTTCGGAGCCACATTTTCTCAAATTTAAAGGATCCTCTTCCTGCACCGATGCCATTAATGCATAACAAGACTGGAAAATGGTCTGATAACATTCGAGGCATGAGTTTCTGGTGCAGGTTACTGTTTGGAATCTTCTCATAATTATAAACACCGTGGAATTCTCCACCAACCAATCACACCAGATAACTCCTCCTGAAAAAGCTCAAATTAATAAAATCATCTGCTTCTTCTATCATTTCCTTTCCATTCCACCACTCTTGTTTGTCTCTTGCAAACAAACAAACAACATCTCCAAATTTATCAACACATTGTTTGTGACACTCTTTCTTCGGGGTAACTCACCGAAGCAGAAGCAGAAATAGCTAGCGAGATTTCGTGGTTCTCTTTCTCCGATTTATTTAAAAGCCGAGGGTCAGGCCAGCTTTGTTTCTCCGTCTATGTTCAATATCTGCGAGTAACTTCATAGCTTTCTCCTCAAAAGAGACACCTAAGCTAAGAATTTGCTAAAAAAAATTTTATCCCATTCCGAAACTAGTGATGGGTTAACAATCACTAGCGGATCCACCACTGCCCCTATCATGGGTCACCTCAAGCTCACATTGTATCTCAGAAAACCTTAATTAATGTATTTATACTGCTCCTATTTATTACACCCAGCTGAGTTCCTTTGAAACCTCACATTTGCCACCCCGGTCGGTGTCAAAAACATTCTCCCAAAACACGTGTTTGGATTAATATATAACTCAGTTTTTAATTAGATAAGAAGAAATTAGAGGGGTGACAAGAGCAGCAGTGCTTCTATACCAGAGACGAAGAGCAGCAGTATTTCTATACCATAGACAAAACGACAGTAGCTTTCATTAGACAAATACCTATACGACTTGTAGTTGATTCTGCTATTGATTTTGTTATTAATTTTTACATGTGTGTATGTTAATTACGATTAGTGTAGCACGTGTGTTATTTAGTTAGTTTCCTTCTCTGTACAGCCGTCTATATGTATAAGTCTTGTAATCAGTTGTGAGTTAATTCAATGAAACCAGTTTTACCAAATCTTTGATAGTTTTCATGGATATTTTTGTATTTATCATTATTTTTGGAATATTTTAATTAATTGTCGAGTTTGTAAAACTACTTAGCAAATTAGCACATCGAGACTCTAAGACTCGAGTTGAATGTAGAGCTCGAGTCTCTAATACTTGAGTTGCAAGTAGTGGTAAGCTGACGTGGAATAAAGACTCGAGTTCCAGCGTTCTTCTTCTTCTTCTTCTTCTTCTTCTTCGGATCTACTTATATGGAACTCGAGTTTCTCCTACTTGGATTCCACATGGATAAATTGTTCCACATCAGCTACGTGCAACCACTGGAACTTGAATCTTAATAGGTTGAGTCTTTTCAACTAAACTCGAGATGCTAGTTTACAAAATAGTTTTAAAAACGTGATTACTAAAGAAAATATTTCAAGAATTGTGTTAAATTGCAAATTTCCTCCCAATTTTCATCACTCAAAACTCAAAAAATGTGAGGCCCACCAAAACTCAACTTGTTTAGACTGATTTTTTAGTTAAGTTTCCATAAATAAAATCTCAAAAATTTGAGTTTGAGTCATGAAAACTGAAAACACAATTTGGATGTTTTTGAGTTTTGAGTTATGAGTTTCAATAGGCCCCACCACTTTATACAAAAATTTGAGTTATAAAGAAGAGATGTGCACCAAGATATGAAACCAAACAAGTTATTTCTGAAATAAGTGGAAAAAAAAAAGTTAGAGAAATGAGTTATGGGAAATGAATTTAAGTTGTGAAAATTTGAGTTATGAATAATACTCAATTCAAACAGGCTTTTTAGCTATTTGATCAAACAAATTGTGTGCATGTAACAAAAAGATGTACTTGTATACACACCAAAAAATAAAGCAAAATGAGAGAGAGAGAGAGAGAGAGAGATTAACTACTTTTTACATATATTTTGAGTGAGGATGTAGTTCTTCCTGACCATATACTTTATTAGAGATATATTAGATATATTAGCCCATAGCATAGGCCTAAGTCCACACTTACCTATGTAAGCCAAGTCTCCTACTTGTACTAGTAGTCTAGGATTTATCCTCTTATATATACTCATATTATGGTTAATTGTAACATAAGGTTTATACCACAAAAAAATTAAACTTAAATATTTTAGATATTAAGTTTAATTTTTTTTGGGTATTGGTAATTTTTGTTTGGTGCAGATTTTGGGTTTTCTTGGGTTTAATTTTTGTTAATCCGGTTTTGGGTTTTTATGTTTTTCTTTCCTTACGAAAACTGATTCATTTTTTTCCCCCTCTATAACATTAGTTCACTTTTCAGTTTTCAATAGCATTTTCAAGGAAAGAAAATGAGTAATGCTATAGAGACAAATTATTTTACAATATTTTTACAAACTGCTGATGTGACTTTAGTAATTTTCAAATAATCATTGATAAACATAAATGTGATATTAATGGTGGATCCATATTAGAACTAATAAGATTTTGCCACATCAATAGTTTGTAAAAATATTGTAAAATAGTTTGTGATCATAACATTACTCAAAGAAAATTATTTTAAAGTTGTACACTTCATTTGAAGATTTTAGTTCAATTGATTTATTGCCAAAGTTAAATATCTAATAAGGAGAGAGAGAGAGAGAGAGAGAGAGTATAAATGGTTAGTTTTTTTTATAATTAATATTAAAATGTGCCAACGTGATATTTCTTTCATACAAGGATAATAAATATTTATTTTTATAGGAATATGAAGCGAAATGTAAATGATAGACCAACTAAATTTAATGTGTGCATGTATACAAATGACAGAGCAACTAAATTTAATGTGTGTGTGTGTGTGTATAATGTTCTTAGACTTGAACTGTGAATACTACCGCGCACCCTTGGTGCGGTGGTCACTCCATAAGTATAAGTGCTTGTGAGGTGTGGGGGCAAAAACCGGGGTTTAATTGTTCAAAAGGGAGTTTCACACACATATACATTTAGATTAGGTTAGAGTAGAAATTCTATTTTGTATTAAAAAAAAAAAAAAAGACTTGAACTTGTGCCGAATCTTGGTTTCATGAGTGCTCTAGATACACACTCCAAATTTTATAGGAATTGACACCACTTCCTATAAGGGGCTACAAAGACACCAAAGATATATCAATTCTAATGGGAATTATAACTTATTTATTCACATAAATAATATACCTATTTATCTCACAGTGAGAGTTTCTAAATAAAGATTGGAGTTAAATGCAAGACACCAAATCTCCATAAAAATTAAAACTTATACCTTTTTATTTACCACAAAATTCACAACAAATGAATTTCATTATAATGAGAATTTAAAATTTTCTTTATAATTGTTTCTTAAAAAACAATTTATTTATAATTAATATTAAAATGTGCCAACATGATATTTCTTTCATAGGAGAATAATACCATCTTATTTTTATAGGATTTTGAAGCGAAATACAAATGATAGAACAACTAAATTTAATGTGTGTATGTATACAAATGATAGGACAACTAAATTTAATGTGTGCGTGTATATAATGGTCTCAGACTTGAACTATGACAACTTAGGAAAATAAAGAATAATTGCTCACACATAACAATCAAGGTGATAACATGAGCTTTTTAAGTTGGCAGGTTTCAGCCTTGTATCTAATCTCAGTTTCATGATTGCTCTAGATAATCACTCCAAATTTCAAAGGAAACAGCACCACTTCCTATAAGGGGGCTACAAAGACACCAAAGATATATCAATACTAATAGGAATTATACCCCATTTATTCACATAAATAATATACATGTTTATGTCATTGTGAGAGTTTCTAAGATAAAGATTGGATTTAAATGCAAGACACTAACTCTCCATAAAAATTAAAACTTACATCTTTTTATTTACCAAAAATATTCACAACAAATAAATTTAATTATAATGAGAATTTAACAATTTATTTGAAATTAATATTAAAATGTGCCAACGTGATATTTCTTTCATAGAAGGATAATAATGTGTTTATTTTTTCCATAAAAAATATGTTTATTTTTACAGGAATATGAAGCAAAATAAAAATGACAAAAAAATTGAATTTAATGTGTGCATGTATACAAAATGGCAAAACAACTAAATTTAATGTTTGTGTATATAATGGTCTTAGACTTGAATTGTGACTACTTAGAGAAATAAAGAATAATTGCTCATACATAACAATCAAGGTGTTCACATGAGCTTTTTAGTTGATAGATTTCGACCTTGTGGCCAATCTCAGTTTCATGAGTACTCTAGATAATCACTCCAAATTTTATAGGAAGTGGCACCACTTCTTATAAGGGGATACAATTATACAAAGACACCAAAGATATATCAATATCAATGGGAACTATAACCCATTTATTTACATAAATAATATACCTGTTTATGTCATGGTGAGAGTTTCTAAATAAAGATTGGAGTTAAATGCAAGATGCCTAATCTCCATAAAAATTAAAGAGATGCTACAAATACAAACTATTTTACAATATTTTTACAAACTGCTGATGTGGTTTTAACATTTTTCAAATAGTTATTGTAAGTAAAAATGTGATATTAATGATGGACCCATATTAAAACTAGTAAGAATTTGCCACATTAGTGTTTTGTAAAAATGTTGTAAAATAGTTCGTGTATGTAGTATTACTCAAAATTAAAAGTTATACCTTGTTATTTACCACAAAATTCACTACAAATAAATTTCATTCTAATGAGAATTTAACAATTTATTTATAATTAATATTGAAATGTGCCAACATGATATTTCTTTCATAGGAGAATAATAACATGTTTATTTTTATAGGAATAAGAAGCAAAATACAAATGATAGAACAAGTAAATTTAATGTGTGCATGTATAAAATGACAAAACAAGTAAATTTAATGTCTGCGAGTATATAATGGTCTCAGACTTAAACTGTGACTACTTAGGGAAATCAAGAAGAATTGCTCACACATAACAATCAAGGTGTTAACATGAGCTTTTTAAGTTGGTAGGTTTCAGCCTTGTGCCTAATCTCGGTTTCATGAGTGTTGTAGATAATCACTCCAAAATCCATGGGAAGCATCACTACTTCCTATAAGGGGCTACAAAGACAGTAAAGATAAGTATCAATACTAATGGGAACTATAACTCATTCATTTACATAAATGTTATACTTGTTTATGTCATTGTGAGAGTCTCTAAATGAAAGATGGTAACTCTCCAAAAAAATTAAAACAACACCTTTTTATTTACCACAAATTTCACAACAAATAAATTTCATTATAATGAGAATTTAACAATTTATTTGTAATTAATATTAAAATGTGCCAACGTGATATTTCTTTCACAGAAGGATAATAATATGTTTATTTTTACAAAAATATGAAGTGAACTACGAATGACAAAAAAAAAAAATAAATAATGTGTGCATTGTATACAAATGGTAGAACAACTAAATTTAATGTCTGCGTGTATATAATGGTCTTAGACTTGAATTGTGCTACTTAGAGAAATAAAGAATTATTGCTCATACATAACAATCAAGGTGTTAACATAAGCTTTTTAAGTTGACAGGTTTTGGCCTTGTGCCTAATCTTGGTTTCATGAGTGCTCTAGATAATCACTCCAAATTTTATAGAAAGTGGCACCACTTCCTATAAGGGGCAACAAAGACACCAAAGATATATCAATACTAATGGGAATTATAACCCATTTATTCACATAAATAATATACATATTTATGTCATGGTGAGAATTTGTAAATAAAGATTTTTTTTTTTTTTTTTTTTGAGGGGGAAATAAGGTTTAAAGTTAAATGCAAGAATCCAAATCTCCATAAAAATTAAAACTTACACCTTTTTATTTACCACAAAATTAACTACAAATAAATTTCATTATAATGAGAATTAAACAATTTATTTATAATTAATAAGTTTCTTTTTATAGGAATATGAAGGGAAATTCAAATGGCAGAACAAATTAAATTTAATTTGTGGGTATATAAATGACAACAGACATGGTTTGTGGTATAGGGGTATAGGTCACATACTAATGGCTAAAATGGTTGTCTTACTGGTTTTGTTCACATTGTTTCTCTCTTTTAGCACTAATGAGGTTGGTTGCAAGAGAATATATCGAGAAGATCACATGGAGTTCAAAAGGCAACTTAAGCTTTTAAATAAGTTGGCCAAGAAAACTATTCGGGTGAGATCAATATTTCTATTCATGTGTATGTGTGTATATATTTATGTTGAAGAAATAATGTTGCTGCTATTATATTGACAAAATGATTTTCTGATTTGTAGACAAAGTATGGCGATACATATGATTGCATAAATCTCTATGAACAACACTTCTTCAATTATCATTCACTCAAGAACCATACTTATGATTTTCCAGTAAACTTCTATTACTATGTCACATTTTTCTAACTTCTTAGTCTTTTATATATATATATATATATATATATATATATATATATAATAAAGAAAAGTAACACTTACTTCAAGATTGAATTAATTAATGTACAGGTGAGATCTACCTCCAACCCTAAAGGAATCAGAGACCAAAAGTCTTCACCACTATTTAATCCATCTAATTTTTGGCTAAATGGGAAAGGTTGTCCAGATGGTATGGTTCCCATTAAGAGAAATACAGAGGATGATCTCAAAAGGGCAAAGTTAGCTACAGATATACATAACTCAAAATATAAACCGCTCACTATTGATAGACCTGGTACTCATGTGAGTTATCATTGCTACAATCTAATTTATTGTTGTTGGTTCATTTTTTGTATATTATTTTCTTTTGATAGGAAAACAAATATCTAATTATGTCAAGCAATAGCTGTGTGTGAATTATTTTCTTTCCCCTCTGTAAGTTTTAACTAATACACCCCAACCCAATCCAATACCATATTAATTATTTCAAAGGTCCAATGAATATGTGATTGATTATTTTGTGATGTGAACAAATTTGATAATTTTTGGAATAAAAGAGGAGAGAAAGAGAGAGAATACATGAGAGTGTATGTAGTTCTTATCAACACACAAGGAACAAAAGCAGAAAGTGATGCAATGTCTCATTCACTTAATAATACACTACAATTTTACTCAATAATAATAATAATAATAATACACTACAATGGTTTTCTAGCACTGATATCGGTCAAGTTGAAGGGGGATTTTCTCAGTTTTGCTAGATTTAAAACCAATATAGGCTAATACATTAACAAAACCGTACCAAACTAACCATGAAAGCCACGGTTCGGCATGATTAGTTTTTTCAGTTTCCTTACATTATCTACTTTCATAGCAAAAAGTGTGAGTTGCAACGTTAGCTCTCCTTAGAAATCAATCTTTTGATTCATTAGCCAATCTCATAATTTTCTTTAACAATCAATGACATGACATTGTCTTCAATGAATTTGAAAAATCTCATGGTATTCTTTGGCTTTAAATATATTGATTTGATCTTCAATGACACTAAGAATAATCACACATTTTCCTTTAAGAATAATTTTCACGTGATTGCTTTAAAATGTTATATATTTATTCTCAGTATGCTATAGTGCGGACAAAAAATACGAACATCGTGTACCATGGAGGTTCTACAATTATCAGCATATATAACCCAAAAGTTGAAGGAACTCAATACAGTTCTGCTCGTATAAAGGTTCTAAATGGTCCAGATAGCATAGAAGTTGGATGGACAGTAAGTGACAGAGGAAACAAGTTTACAATATGTATTTATGTATGTATATGAGCTTGTTAAATCTAATACTCATTTCCTTTTGTCTTAGGTAAATCCAACCTTGTACAACGATACTCGTACCCGATTATACACATTTACAAAAGTAATTAATATATTTTTCCTATTTATATGTTGTTCTATTAATTATATAATAAACTGTGGTATTTACCTACCTTTTAACATTGATGTTTCCATCTACAGACATCTAATTCCTCATGCTTCAATACATTTTGTAATTCAATAATTCCTACAAGTACGGATATTCCTCTCGGCATTCCTATAGTGCCAATTTCAACGCCAGAACAGCAATTTGACATGAAATTCATGCTTTTTTGGGTAAATAGATAAATAATGCATGTGCGGTGTGCGTGTGTGTTTCTTTGGTACTAACCTCTTTGTGCATCAAATAATTTGTTCTTATTTCCTGTGTTTGTCAATTTTCTCTTGAATGATAGGATTCTGCCAATGGAAACTGGTTTCTAAAATTTGGTCAAGATGAAACTGAAATCGGATTTTGGCCAAAAAATGTATTCACTGCTTTAGGAGACGGTGCTAATTATGTTGAATGGGGAGGAGAGGTTTTTAGTCCTCCAGGTGTGCCTAGCCCTCCCATGGGCTCTGCGAGTGGTGCAGACTTAAAACAAGACACCAAATATGATGCATATTGCAGGCAAATTAAAACAATTAATGAGACTGATTATGTTGTGAACGCTGTTGATACCGAAGGATTTTCTGATATCGATCAATATGAAGTTATTGATGAAGGAATAACAGGTGCAGCTGATTTTCAGCACCTAGTACTGTTTGGGGGTGTGGGTGGTTATACAGGGAATGAAGATTTCTAAGTTTTCTTTTGGTTCAGTGCATGTATTCTTATCAAATCATTTGAGATTTTTATCAATAAATTTCACATTTTATGATCTTAATTGCCATTGTTCATCTTTGTTTTGTAACTCTCATGTGTATCATTATTATTGTCATTGTACATGGGTATTAGCCCAATCCATTCAAAAATTGGCAAGATCATGTTTCTAATAAACATGTTTGCGGTTTCCTTAATCTCTTATTTCTTTGTTGCAACGTCAAAAAAGCGTATGTGACATAATTTTTATTTATGTAAAAAGTTTTTACATTAGAACGTGTTCCTTTTCTTAAACAGTTTGTACCAGAACAGTCAAACACAGGCAGCAATTTATGTTTGTAGTCTGCAATTCCTACATGTATAAGTGTATAACAAAACCTTGTAACCAAACAACTCACAGCCCAACTCTAAATTCCTTCACATGAAGTTGTCATCAACGTCAAGCAATCCAGTCCCTCTTCCCCTTGGAACGAGTTGTGGGATTTGAAGGATTTTCTGAGTGAGAAATCCATGTGATTGAAATTCAGTTAATGGAATATTTTTGGGAATAAAATCAATAGATAAATAAATACTAATATTTTGTGGGTGTGATTAGTGTGCACGAGGTCTTGATCTCAATTTAATAACCACTGTGACAACTCATCAACAACATCTCCTCTGCCATGAGATTTGGGGTTTCAAAGGAACCAAACATATCAAATATTTTAGATATCCAAGTTTAATTTTTTGTGGGTTTGGTAAATTTTTTTTTGGGTGCAGATTCATGGTTTTCTTGGGTTTAATTGTTGTTAATCCGGTTTTGGGTTTCTATGTTTTTCTTTTCTTACATAAACTAATTCATTTTTTTTCACCTGTAACATTAGTTCACTTTTCATTAGCATTTTCAAGGCAAGAAAATTACTTGAAAGTTGTGCACTTCATTTGATGATTTCAGTTTTATCAATTTATTGTCAAACTTAAATATCTAATAAGGAGGGAGAGAGAGAGAGAGAGAGAGAGAGAGAGAGAGAGAGATTTCTAATTGCTCATACATAACAATCAAGGGGTTCACATGAAATTCTTAGTTGGCAAGTTTCAGCCTTGTGCCTAATCTCGGTTTCATTAGTACTCTAGATAATCATGGAGTTCAATTAGTTCAACTTGTAAAGTCTCTAATGATTAATAAGATATCTAGGGTTCAATCATCGCCTACACCAAAAAATGATTAGTGTATTAGTCTAATAATAAACAGCATCAACAAAAATGGACACCACAGGTTGAAAGTTGAAACTCTCTTTCAAAAAAAAAAACAAAAAGAAGAAGAAGAAGAAGAAGATAATCACTCCAAATTTTATAGAAAGCAACACCACTTCCTTTAATGGGCTACAAAGACACCAAAGATATATCAAAGTGAAAATTACAACTTACCCACCTATAGTTTGGTCGAAATTTAAGTTGCCTATTTGTGGTTTAAAATTTGATACTTTACCTAACTGAGGTTAGCTTAGTTAGAGTTCTGTAACTCACATTTGTTAAAAACATGGCTAAATATGTAATTTTCCTCCACTTTTATGTCTCTTTCCTTCAAAAACACAAAAATCATAAAAATACAAGATAAAATAAGATCAAAATCAAAAGGTGATTGGTAACAAATTTTATTCAATGTCTTAGCATTTGCATTACAAGTAACTACATACAAATAGGCTTAGGCCTTGATATCTCTAACAATTCAGTTTGTGAGTTGATAAAAAAGACATGC
This sequence comes from Quercus ilex subsp. ballota, assembly GCA_032727855.1. NCBI lineage: Eukaryota > Viridiplantae > Streptophyta > Magnoliopsida > Fagales > Fagaceae > Quercus > Quercus ilex. The sequence continues at coordinate 2,118,150 of CM064919.1, forward strand.
ACACAACGAGAGGATACATGAAAAGATTCACAAACAAGAATAATTGTTCAAAAGAGAATTAACTCTGCATCTGCATAGGTTGAATGCCGCCAAAGACTACAACGGGGATACTTGACAACTGATTTCGAACCATACCACCTAGTGGCGGCTTCAAGAATTTTTCTCAGAGTGTTGCTTAAGAAGCATAAATTATACAATCTAATAAAAAGATAAATTCATATATTGACAACAACAATATAAAATTTACAATTGCCTTCTACTAGTTTTCATATTTTAAAATCGTTGCATGATAGTCTCATTATCAATGCTATAAGCTACATCTCTTTCAATGTACACAACCAAGCAATCATTCATCCACTGAATGTAGAACAAATTATGGAGCAAAATTTAATTTACCACAAAATTAACTACAAATAAATTTCATTATAATGAGAATTTAACAATTTATTTATAATTAATAAGTTTCTTTTTATAGGGATATGGAGGGAAATACAAATGTTAGAACAACTAAATTTAATGTGTGGGTATATAAATGACAACACACATGGTTTGTGGTATAGATCACATACCAATGGCTAAAATGTTTGTCTTACTGGTTTTGTTCACGTTGTTTCTTTCTTTCAGCAGTATTGAGGTTGGTTGCAAGAGAATATATCGGGAAGATCACAGAGTTGAAAAGGCAACTTAAGCTTTTAAATAAGTTGGCCAAGAAAACTATTCCGGTGAGATAAATATTTCTATTTATGTGTATGTGTTTATATATTTATGTTGAAGAAATAATGTTTCAGCTATATATTATAGTGACAAAATGATTTTGTGATTTGTAGACAAAGTATGGCGATACATATGATTGCATAAATCTCAATGAACGACCGTTCTTCAATTATCGTTCACTCAAGAACTATAATTATGATCTTCCAGTAAACTTCTATTACTATGTCACATTTTTCTAATTTTATTTTTATTTTTTTTTAATGAAGAAAAGTAACACTTTCTTCAAAAAGTCTTCAATATTGAATTAATTAATGTACAGGTGAGACCTACCTCCAACCCTAAAGGAATCAGAGACCAAAAGTCTTCACCACTATTTAACCCATCTAATTTTTGGCTAAATGGTAAAGGTTGTCCAGTTGGTATGGTTCCCATTAGGAGAAATACCATGGCTGATCTCAAAAGGGCAAAGTTAGCTACAGAGATACATAACTCAAAATATAAACCACTAACTGTTGATAAACCTGGTACTCATGTGAGTTATCATTGCTACACTCTAATTTATTTTTATTTATTCCATACATTTGCATATATTTTGTGTAGTTGTAGTTGACTTCAATGAATTTGAAAAATCTCATGGTATTCTTTGGCTTTAAATCATTGATTTGATCTTCAATGACATGCAAATATATTTATAGTTTCCTACAAATTTAGCATATAAATCACAAAAAATATATATATGAGTTTGCTGTTAATGATGGTGTGACTGATGATTAGTAATTTGGCTTGGAGTGCATAAGCACACACATACTCAATGTGCAACTAGAGTTGGAGGAGTAATACTAAGAATAATTACACATTTTCTTTTATAAATAATTTTCAAATGATTGATTTAAAATGTTATATATTATTCTCAGTATGCTATAGTGGGGACAAAAAACAAGAACAACGTGTACCATGGAGGTTCTGCAAGCATCAGCATATATAACCCAAAAGTCAAAGGAACTCAATACAGTTCTGCTCGCATAAAAGTTCAAAATTATCCAGAAAGCATAGAAGTTGGATGGACAGCAAGTGATAGAGGAAACAAGTTTACAATATGTATTTATGTATGTATATGAGCTTGTTAAATCTAATACTCATTTCTTTTTGTCTTAGGTAAATGCAACCTTGTACAACGATACTCGTACTAGATTATACACATTTACAAAAGTAATTAATATTTTTTTTCTATGCATACGTTGTTCTATTAATTATGTAATAAACTGCGCTATTTACCTACCCTTTAATATTTGATGTTTCCATCTACAGACAGCTAAATCCTCATGCTTCAATACATTATGTAATTCAATAATTCCTGTGAGGACGGATATTCCTCTAGGCATTCCTTTAGAGTCAATTTCAACGCCAGAACAGCAATTTGACTTGCAATTAATGCTTTTCTGGGTAAATAAATAGATATATGTGTTTATATAGATGTGTGTGTGCATGTGTGTGTGTGTTTCTTTCGTACTAACCTCTTTTTGCATCAAGTATGATAGAAAAAAAAAGCACATAATTTGTTCTTACTTCCTGTGTTTGTGTTTTTTCTCTTGAATGATAGGATTCTAGCAATGGAAACTGGTTTCTAAAATTTGGTCAAGATGAAACTGTAATCGGATTTTGGCCAAAAAATGTATTCACTGCTTTAGGAGACGGTGCTAATTACATTGAATGGGGAGGAGAGGTTTTTAGTCCTCCTGGTGTGCCTAGCCCTCCCATGGGCTCTGGGTATAGTGAAAGGTTAAAAGAAAACACCAAATATGATGCATATTGCAGGCAAATTAAAACAATTAATGAGACTGATTATGTTGTGAATGCTGTTGATACCGAAAGTTTTTCAGATATCATACAATATCAAGTTATTGATGAAGGAAGAGTAGGTGCAGATCAGCACCTAGTACTGTTTGGGGGTGTGGGTGGTTATATTGGGGAATAAAGATTTCTAAGTTTTCTTCTGGTTCAGTGCATGTATTCTTATCAATAAAATGACTTTCAAGTCAACTTTCAACTCACAATACTTCTAGCATGAATATTGTTGGCTATTTTCCATCCAACAGTGAACCATAAGTGATCAAATGCAAATGATGATGAGATCATTATTAATGCAGAATACCAGAAACTGAGAAAGATGCAAAGAAATGAAGTACAAACGAAGATTCTCATTGTTAACTTTGCCTAGTGTAGCAAAAATATTAGGACATCCTTAAATGGCAGATGGGAAGCCTGGGTAACATGCTGACTTCCAATTTGATACAAAATACCAGAAACAGATTGTTGATGCCATAGAATCTGTTCGGTTGTTTGCTTCTCTGTTTAAAGTTGTGAATGGCTGTCGTGGTCAATCTTTGGAATGCTAGAAGCATGATACTAGCCTAAAGTAATTGAGTTAATACTTATAAGTAGATAAAAATATGGAAACAAAGACTCAAAAGTAATTTCTATCTCACCTGAATTACATTGACCTGAAATCAAACACTTTTCTGCACTCTTTTTGAGTTCATAACTTCCATAAACTTCTTCACTAAATTCCCTTTCTAGGTAACCATATATAACAATGATAAGAATGGGATGGGATGGTTGCTCGAGTATCTTCTTTGATGACCGACAATTACGCTCAAGTGAGATCTGCTTGATCTAATAATTTAAGGTATATAACATTTAATCAAAAGCTAGACATCTTATCACATGATAGATTGATAGTTATAACTATATCCTTGATAGTCAGAATTTTATATATGACACTAAAATTTTTGCCATGTACTCATTTTAACTGGATTTCATTCACAAGTTTAAGATGGATTTGTTGTACATTGACAGCGAAATCCATTGAAAAAAGAAAACGGTTATACCTTGCAAGTTCAGAATTGGAGCCACCTACTTTTTTTTTCTGAGTCATCAGAACATTATGTTTGTCCTCATGTTCTTTGTTCTTCGTCCCTAACATGTGTGGATCATCTTGAAGTTTCTGCACAGATTAGGTTATTGTGAACTTAGTTTTGTTTGACACAGTGCCACTGGATACACCATGAATTTCTTTATTTTGATAGCTAATAAAAATACACAAAAAAACTCACAACTGCACAGATTGAGTCCTTGACCTCACCTTCCTTATTGGGTGATGAGATGCCATTAATTTGTTCCAGGATCACTAGCTTCACATTGAGTATGAACTAAGAAACAGATTAAAAAAAAAAGTTCCTTTGTCTCATGGCATTAGCTAAATTAGAACCATAAAACATTCATTAACAATGGAATCATCCAGCATGTTAAAGCAGCTCTAAAATATAATCTTAACAACCTTTAATAGTATATGGTTTTGGCATGTGCAGATCCTCTATTTTGCATTTCATCTTTAGAAAACAGTGGTCTAATTCTGAAAAACTTGCAGATAGTGCCTTTGTTTTGAATTGAAAGCTGCAAAGAGAGGGAACATCAAGTATCTTAAATCATTTAACAAAATCCATGAGTGCCATAGAGAGAGAGAGACGGAGAGGGGTTTTGGTGTTGTACTTGTATTGGAGGCAGCTTTGTAAAAGGATCAAATCATGTCAGCAAAATGATGCTTATATACATTATAAGCATTAAGAGGCTTTGGGTTTCTCACACAGATACTAGATAACAATCATACAACTGATCGACAAAGATTATTGTCTGGTTCATGCCAAATCCTCTATTAATTGGTAAAACGCAGGCCCCAAAATCATCTAAAACAAGAATGTCCAACATAGTCCATCCTTAAGGGTGTCAACTTGTTGCATTGTTTTAGGGTCGTAGAAAAATACTCCAGAAATAACCTTTACTAGATACATAGAGAGTACAGAGCTCAAGAAAAACATACCAATTAACTAGTAAAAATTTCCAAAATTATGGAAACAAAAACACTGATCAAACCTGTGTTAACTGGCACTAACCACATAGCTCAAAAGGTAAATAAATTACTCAAGCTTCTAGCTTCCTTCAAAATTCAGAGATTGAACAGACAATTTACACAGTAACAATATGAACAACAAAAGGCTAAAACATTATTCTTTCCAACTAAAATCACCATCTACAATTCCATGCCTCACCAAAACAATCTCCTTCACAAGATTTCTGTAAGTGAATGGTCTTACTGCAGCTCGCAAAAACAACTCCGGAGGAATTTTACTCTTCTTAATCCTTTTTCTCCATGGACCATACCCAACACGCTTCCATTCCTCTGGACTCACTTTTGGCCATTTGCCCCTCAGTGCAGTTTCATCTCCATCTTCTGAAATGTTTTTAACTTTTCCCTTTTTCTGTGGTTCCATTTCCCTCAACTGCTCCTTATAGAACTTACCTGACACTTCGACACTCCGTTTTGCTAACTTCTCCATTGCATCCGCGCTGCTCACTGCCTTTCGAAACTCCTCCTCCCAAAACTTCTTATCCTCTTCTACACTTAAATCCTCTTCTTCAATACCAGATTCATCATCTCCACCTTCTTCTGAATCCATAACTATATCATTGTCATCATCATTCTCAACAATGCATTCATCCTCCTCCTCCTCCTCGTCATTACCATCATCCTCAGTCCACTCTACAACCTCAGCCTCACCTGCATTACTGCTGAGCCCATCCTCATCATCATCCGGGGCATCACACCCCAACTCCATCTCCTCCAACTTTGCTTTCCACTCCTTAGTATACGGATGCAACAAGTTCTGCGTTGGATGATTACTCAACAGAAACTCCAAACACTCAGACTTCCTCTCATCGCTCAACTTCTCATACTTGTTCACCACATCATCCACAAACGCTTTGGGATTGGCCCTCAGGATCTTACACAATCCACCAAAATAAGTACAAGCATCAACACTCCCATCCTCATTCCTCACCTCAAACAAGTACTGCCACTCCGTTTTCGGATCCAATAACGGCATCAACCCCTTGAAAAAATCCTCCTGAGGCTCAAACCGAGACTGATACACCGGCCTCTTAACATACAGAATATCAGGCCTCATCCATGCCGCACATTGCGTTATAAGAGACCTCGCCTTATTCCCAAACCTACCCATCAAACTCCACTTATCCAACCTTCCTTTCGGGGCTTCCACAACAACCTCACACACCAAAGTCCATTGTTCCCAAGGCAATTCATTAACTCTCCATTTGGGGTGTCTCACAAACACCCAGAAATGCTTAAAAAACCCTTTAACACTATCAGTATTATTATCAATTTTAACATTATTTTCCATTTCCTTCAATCTCTTACCGAAATCCGTAGCCATTTCAAACTGCTCAATCTTCTCCCACTCTTCCTGGTCCCTGACTTCACTGATCAAAGTGACACGCTCGTCCGAAAAGCGGCCGCGAATGGGGTCGCCAACGACAACACCACGCCAGGAGTAAGGGCCGTACTGGCCATACTTGTACCAGTCATATGGGTGTCGGAGATTGGGGTCGTCTTTGTCCATGAATCGAACCATACGGTCGTAGCCTAAGCCAATCTCTTGAAGCTCGTCTTCGGTGAAATGGTCGGCGTGGTTAAGGCTCTTGTTGTTCTTGTCGCTGTTGAGGCGGAGGAAGCGGGTCTCTGCCATCTTCCTGCTTTTATCGCGGGCGCCTTCCTTTATGGCTCGCCGGAACGCAGCGTCTCCCTCTATGCGGCCTCCTGAACCGCTGCCTCCTTGCTTCTTCGGCTGCTTCTTCTTGCCTCCTCGACCTCGTCCTCCTCCTCCTCCTGCTCCTGCTCCTGCTCGAGCGGAGCAGTGAACAGAGAAATGGGTTTTGAGAGAATTGGGGCATTGGATTTGGGGGAAACGAAGAAAATAGGGGATAAGAGGGAAGTGGGTTTTTGAGAGAGAGTGTGCGAGTGTGAGGTTCTGAGGAGGGTTTTGCATTTTTGCTTTTGTTTTTGAGGTTTGTACATAGGTATCTATTTATTTGCTAGTTAAGACAATAACAAAAAATATTTTATAGGAAATTGCAATGAGCTACCCAGAGTTTTTTTTATTTATATATATATATATATATAATTATTTATGGTCTGTTTGAATACCGCTTATTATTGAAAACTGAAAATATTATAGCAAAATAAATTTTAAATGTGTAAATAATGCCATGTAACTCAGTTTTAAAGAAAAATTTACTAAAATAAACACTTGCGGGTTTCGTGAACAGTGCATGAAATCCACACAAAAAGGCCAAACGCCAACTGTAAGAAAATGCAAACGCTATCCAAACCAATCCTTATACTCACTTCCATTTATTTTCAAATAAAATTCAAATTATTTACATTAATCTACCATGAATGGCTAAAAAATAGGTTTTTAAAAAAATCATAAGAAAAAAGTTTCAAATTTCCTATGAGATGGTGGTGTGGATGACAATTTAAGGGAGGGTAAAATAGAAATTCAAGATTTTTTTAAAGATTTTTTTTAAGGGAAATGAATGTCTTATTCCAAAGAAGAGATAATTGCATAAGTTGCAACTGCAAAACCAAAAATGAATGTGTAATAATGGTGATTCCACACTAAGGTTCAATAAAAGGATAGATTATTATTATTGGAATGTTGACATGGTAGAATTTAGACCATTAAATCATTAAAAAATGGTTAAGATTTAAGAAAATCTAGAGGATTTGAATTCTCAATAAAATAATTAAATCAAATTGAAGTTCTATATTAGCTTCATCGATTAATGTTGTTGAAGTAGAAGTTTAATCATAAATTTCAGTAGAGTGAATGGAAGTTGGGGTTCAGGAAGCATTGTTCACTACAAAAAACATGACTTGTTTCAATCCACTTTCTCCAAAGATTCGGTGAAAATAGTTGAAACAAACATAAAAAACTAGCACGCTAATTAACATATGACTAATCTTGTTACAATGGTCATTAAAACCCTTGAAATAAACTAAAACACTAAAATCCTATTTAATTGTTGCCTCCAAATTTTTTGATTGAGATCAGGTGCAATATGTATTGCACCTGATACAATAATAATAGATGGTTAAGATTAAAAGTTGAAAAAAAGTAACTTTCAATCTCAACTATTAAATAAAAAAAATTGAAAAATAGTTAAAAGAAGTAAAAATGTTCTTTCTAAAAAATTGTTAAAAAGTTAAAAATGGTAAAAATTGATGTGAGAGGGATTTACATCCCAAATTTTTACATTCTTCAACGGAATTCTAACACAACCCTTAATAAAGGATATCCAAATGTTGAATAAAGTCTCTTTCTCTCTCTCATAAACTCAGAATTCAGAAAACCAATTTTCGAATAAAGTCTTTGCTCGCTCTCTTTGAAAACCCATTTTCATTTTGTTCAACAATCCTCCAAATGAGAACTCTTAGAAAATTCTCTCTCTCCCTCTCTCTCTCTCTCTCTCTCTCTCTCTCTCTCTAAGAGCTCATCTTATCTTCGACAATAGGTTGAGGCGCGGTGGTCGGCGATCGCTCCGACGACGATCAACTGTTGATAGTCAGAGCCCTCTCCTCCGCCCCTTTGTTTGATTACAGTTCTCTCTCTTTGTTTGTTTCCCGAGAAAAAAAATTTGAATTTGGAAATTACCTAGTAGAACTTTGCAAAGGAATTTTGGTATTTTCTCTTGTTTTCTTTCTCTCATTCTCTCCATTGATATTTCTCTTCCTCACCAATAATATAAGTTGGGGCTAGGGTTTGGATACTTTGGAATTGGAATTACATACCTATCCTTTGGAATCTGAAGCATGGGTTGGATGTATGAGGTTTGAACATATTATATTGAAAAAATGCTTAAAAAGGAGTTGGTAACTGTTAATGGTGTAATATTTCAATAATATATCAATTTAAGTATGTGCTGAATCTATGAGGCTTTTTTGTGTTGTGTTGTTTGTTAATTTTAGGTTTCCTGTGGAAACGAGCAGTGGTTTATCAGTAGTATCAATTTAATTTTTGCTTGGTTTGGGTCATTGCAATTCAATGCTCTATTCAGCTTCTTTACATTGCAGAGATTTTTACACTCATTTTGTTTATAAAATTTACTAGAGCTTATGAATTTTATAAATTCATTTTCAAGTTATGTAGCTTGGAATTGGTAATCTATTTTTCCCTTATATTTGTTATTGTTTTGTTCCAATGAATACAAAGCCTGCATTCTTTTTTCTTTTTGATAAGATGTTTATGTCTGACCTGAAAGTATTAAAAAGTGATGGTGCCAGAGAACCAACTCCATATTCGTCCATGAGGGTCGTCCTTATCCAGAGTGGCGAGCTTCATGAAATTCTCGTCCTGGGCAAACTCGTCCTAAAAGTAAAAGGTCAGAACTCATTACTACGAACCGTTACCAACAACGGTTAGAGAAAATAAGGCCAAGCAATACAACTTCCACGGTAGTTATGGGAGTTACTTCCAAGTTCTCTGGACTCCGCAACAATAGGAGATGTTACAAAAATGTAATAATCGTTTCATGCACGCTATATAAGCATTCATCTACGAGAAGGTATGTCATTCAGACATTTTCCATTATACTTGGAATTACAAACCCACTGACTTTACCATCAGAGGATTTTTGGCCGGCCTCCTCTGATTTTGTATTTGTTCTTTCAGGACTCAGCCTTAAGATCATCAACGCCCAAGATTTTCAGCCTACTGATTTTCGAGGATCCATCAGTTGGCGCCATATGTGGGAAGGGAATTTGTCACGCTCGAACTTCATTTGTTAAGTTCTGCGATTTCTTTCTGCGACAAAGGGCTGAAATGGTTCGGACAAGATCAAGGGCTACTAGTCCAGGCCCTCAAGAGAGTAGAGATGCTTCCAGTAACCCCCATTGTGGCCATCAATCGGCGCCTGCCATGCAACCATCTTCTGTCCAACACGTGTAGTCAATGGTCGCTGCTATGGCGGGGTTAACTCTCTAGAACCAGGAATTGAGAAGGGAGATTAATCTCAGAAGGCAACGGCATGAAGTCTATGGAGAAGAGCATGGACAAAGCCAGGGAGATGGAAGAAATGCAGAGCCGAAAAGCCAATCAAGGGGTACTACACCAAGAAGGGTGCCACACTTGGAGAGGAAGATGGACCAGATGAGGAAAGTTATGGATGAGATGAAGGAGAACATGAGAAGAACAAATCCTATAGAAGACTTAGTTCATTGAACAGATTCTCCCTTCACGGCTTCCATCAATGGCCACCCCTTGCCTGCAAAATTCAAGATGCCTTCCTTGGATTCATATGATCGAATGCGTGACTCGTTTGACCATATTGCTACTTTTAAGACTACAATGCATCTTCAAGGGATTCTTGATGAAATTATGTGTAGAGCCTTTCCCACCACCCTTAAAGGTTCGGCACGAGTCTGGTTCAGCAAAATACCCCCGAATTCGGTAAGTTCTTTGGAAGAGTTGAGCAAATTGTTTGTTAATAACTTCATTAGGGGACAGAGACACAAGCGTTCCTCGTCCAGCTTGTTAACCATAGAGCAAGGAGAGAATGAAAGCTTGCGGTCCTTCATCACTCGCTTCAACAGGGAAGCCCTAAGCGTGGACGAGGTGGATGACAAGCTATTATTGGCAGCCTTCCATAATAGGGTTAATTCTGACTTATTCATACATAAACTTTATGAAAAAGAGCCTCAGTCCATGGCTAAACTCGTCCATTTGGCCCAAAAATTCATGAATGTAGAGGATGCGATCATAGCGAAGAAGAGGAAAAGAATGGAAGCAAACACTCAGCGCCACCTTGAACAAGGTCCTCGTCTGAAGAAGGGACGAACAGAAGATAGGAAAGACCGAGAGAATAAGAAGGTAGGTCCTTCAGCGTGGAATCAACAGTACACGCTGTTGAACATGCCACTTGAGCAAGTCCTTATGCAAATCAAGGACGACCCTTCTTTGAAGTGGCCGGAGAAAATGAAGGGAGATCCCAACAAGCGCAACAGGAACAAGTATTGTCGCTTCCATAGAGACCACGGGCAATCTCGTCCTAAAAGTAAAAGGTCAAAATTCATTACTACGAATCGTTACCAACGATGGTTAGAGAAAATAAGGCCAAGCAATACAACTTCCACGGCAGTTATGGGAGTTACTTCCAAGTTCTCCGGACTCCGCAACAATAGGAGATGTTACAAAAATGTAATAACCATTTCATGCACGCTATATAAGCATTCATCTACGAGAAGGTATGTCATTCAGACATTTTCCATTATACTTGGAATTACAAACCCACTGACTTTACCATTAAAGGATTTTTCGCCGGCCTCCACTGGTCTCCTTTGATTTTGTATTTGTTCTTTCAGGACTCAGCCTTAAGATCATCAACGCTCGAGATTTTCAGCCTACTGATTTTCGAGGATCCATCAGTTGGCATCGTCTGTGGACCTCTCCCAAGCTAGGTCCTCGTTTCCAATAAGGTGCTGAGGAACTTCTTGAGAAGGTTGAGACGAGGTAGGTGCATGGACTGTGGACAGGATCTTCTTGGACGAAGGGTCCTTGGGCTCAGAGTCAAGTATCTGCATTGGGGGCTCTTGATTAAGGACGAGAGGAGTGGATTGAACGTCTTGAGGCTTGGTTAACCTGTGTTTTTTTCCCTTTACCACGCCTACTTGGGAGATCACCCAAGTCAACCCTCGATGATATATTTTTTCGTTTTTCGCCTGCCAATGGACGAGGCTGAGATTGCACCCCCTGCTTGACTACCTCGTTCATCACCTCCTTGTCTTTGTTTTCCTTCATCGTTGCCATTCCTAAAAGGAAGGACATCAATTACAAAATAATAATAATAGATAAATAAAAGGGAGGAGGGAAAGAGAAAAACTTACATCTACGGACGGTGGTCTCGTGTGCGAGGGCTTCAACCGAAGGCTCAGGGCCTAAACCCCAAGTGGCAAGACGTTGAAGACTTACCAAAGAATGAAACGTCCTATCGGTGTATAGACGAGCTTTTTGAACACATTCGATATAAAATCTACTCAAGTGAGGCCATCTAGCACCTAAAATAAAAAAATAAAAAAAAAGACGAAGGATCAAGAGTTAGAATTTTTAAACAACTACAAATAAGAATGAAGACAATAGATGACGAAGTAAGGACGAGCTTACCTTTAGGACGAAGGTTTCCTAACTCGCCTGTGTAGGGAGGCAATGGGTCCTTGTCAACCTCAATGGGGCGTCTAGCCCAGGAACCTGAGACAAAGAAGAACTTTGTCTTCTAATTCCTATCTGAGGTGACTAAAGACTTGATTAATCTATAGTCTCTCCCTCTAGTTGTAAATTGATAAAAGCCAAGAGATTGGTTAATCTTGGAGGGCTTATAACAGTAGTGGAACTCGTCCACAGTAAGAGGATAGTCCCCCTCAAACACCTCCCTCCACAAAACTTGCATGGAGATGACTAATCTTCATGCGTTAGGATTAAATTCACAAACTCCTAAACCTAGTCTAGTCAACAATTCCCTAGCAAAAGTGTTTAAAGGTAACCTAAGCCCCCCTAGAAGATAAACCTCATAAATACCTATACCAAAACGAGGCTGACAACACCATTCTCCATCGACAGCTAACCTAGCGTTAAGCTCGTCTCAGATTTGATACCATTTCTTGAGTAAATCTAACTTCCTATCGTTTGTCTTTGAAGCTACTCCTTTGGCACAACTATAAACCACCTCAACCTCGTCTTGGTCAGCGGATGAGGGAGCACTTGTGCCGGCCTTTGATCCAGACTTAGATCTTGTCTTGAGCTCCTCTTGGAAAACTTCCAAAGGAATCCTAGGGACGCCAGACTCATACTCGTCCTTAGTGTTCCCCTCACTACTGCTGCCACTATCACTACTATTGCTATCGCTAGAACCACTAAAACTGCTACAATCATTATACTCGTCTATAGCCTTATCCACACTATCATTAGATGAGGGAAGCACAATCTTAGACATTTTAAGAAAACTTAAGAACTAAGGACGAAGATAAAGAAAATACCTGGATCTAGGACGAGGGAAGGCTATAGACGCAGGAAACTTCTAGACGAGGATTTAGGACGAGGAAGGAAATTTCAAAAATGGGAAGGGTAACGGAGGTATTCAACTATTTATAGGCAATAAACCCTAGCACCTGAAACGACACAACAAATCGATGGTGGACATGTGGCATGCTCCTTGGTTAAATCAATCGAGATTTTTCACCAATGAGGTCATGACACGTGGCATACCAACTCACTGACGAAAATATATACGTCCTACATTTCCCTGGACGACCTATGGACAAGGGGGCAACCAACTGATGGTGCCAGAGAACCAACTCCATATTCGTCCATGAGGGTCGTCCTTATCGAGAGTGGCGAGCTTCATGAAATTCTTGTCCTGGGCAAACTCGTTTTGGGCAATCTTGTCCTAAAAGTAAAAAGTCAGAATTCATTACTATGAACCGTTACCAACGACAGTTAGAGAAAATAATGTCAAGCAATACAACTTCCATGGCAGTTATGGGAGTTACTTCCAAGTTCTCCAGACTCCGCAACAATAAGAGATGTTACAAAAACGTAATAACCGTTTCATGCACGCCATATAAGCATTCATCTACGAGAAGGTATGTCATTCAGACATTTTCCATTATACTTGGAATTACAAACCCACTGACTTTACCATCGGAGGATTTTTGGTCGGCCTCCATCGGTCTCTTCTGATTTTGTATTTGTTCTTTCAGGACTTAGCTTTAAGATCATCAACGCCCGAGATTTTCAGCCTCATGATTTTCGAGGATCCATCAAAAAGTATAATGGTAACATGAATATTGGACATTATCATATAGTCCATGAGATGCATAGTATGTGATTTAATCACAGAAGATATAGATCACAAGTTCTTTGTAAACTCAAAATTGTAGTTCGTAGTCGGTGATGAAACTGAGCATTTCATCTGCGAAGATTATAACATGTCAACCAAGATGATTTGTCTTGATCATAGAAGTGGAGACTTCTAGTTGATGTGTTGATATGTTTTAAGAGTTAAAACATATTGAACTGGACCGCTGTGAGGTTTATTATTCTTCTAATAACTGTCAAATGAATAATAAATTTCACGACTTCTATTTACATGAACTCTTAATCCTGAGAGAATAATTGACCTGATTATGAGGTGTAGGTTACTTTGATATATCATGAGTGAGATCTATCAGTCACGATAAAAACCTCAGTATGTTGGGCAACCACATTTAGTGTTGATGGAACATATATTCTCAATATGGTATTCATAATCTCTTAACGGAGATACAAAATATTCCATTGAAATAAATTTAATAGGTTTGGTTATTCAGAGTGTTAGGTCTAACCACTTTAATAACTTTAATAAGGAGTTACTAAAGTATATATTTATGAAATTGGATTTCATAAATATATGATAAATAACATAAAAGATTAAGTCAGGTACTCAAGAATTAAGATGTAGTAATATTCAAAATGACAGTCTACATTCATGACTTTGTATTAATATGAATATTTTATGAAGGGGTTGTCTGTACAATAAAGTCTTGTGATATAATTTATTAATAAAGCCTAGAGTGTAATTATATTTATATAGTGGTATTAAATATAATTAATGGTATCTTTGGACTTGTCAAGAGTTGACAGAAAAGTCCAAGGCCCATTGGAGCTAGAGTCTTATTTGTTTCCTTTTGGTCCTACTACAAGCCACACACTAAAGCCCAATTGGAAATGTCCAAATGGCTAGCCCAATTAGATAATCAGTTAGATACAAAGGGAGAACAATACAAAATTTTATGAGTGTGTAACACTATTGTGAAATGGTGTGTATGTGAGTGAAAGCCACTCCACTATTCTCTCTTGGAAACTGATTGAGAGACCACACTTCTTGAGCGTAAAGTGGAATTAAAGTGAAAATTAAAAGTGTTCCCAAGTATTTCTGATCATTTGTTTTGAATTTCATCATACCAAGGTACGCTCTCTTATTCTTGAATTCTGAAATTTACATAGTATATGTTAACAATTGCGAATGAAGTAATCTGTTAATTTTTCGCTGCGTATGTTTTGTATGCGATACAAACATGTATTTCCCAACAGCTTCTCCCGTACAACTCCTTGTCATGTAAGTGTATAACGTGTATGATCACTAAATTTGAATTTGATCTTAAGTTCAAAATTTATTATAACTTAATGGATACTTTCCTTATAACTTTTGTTCCAAATGATCCAAAAGAAAAATAAGATTAAAAAAAAAAGTTTCATGGGGATTTTTAGGCATACGGATTAGAATATAGTGATATAGAAGTCAAGGAATAGAAGAAAGTTTCTAAGAATCTATACATTTTTTTATAGGAATTCCAAAGGCAAGACAGCGAACATATTCATTTTTTAATAAAATTTATATTTAACATTTTGTGTATCATTAAAAAGTATATAAAATTTAGAAATTATTCTTTTAGTTTTAAACAAACTTTTTCAAATCAACTTTTTCAAACCCTATTTTTTATACCCATCAATCTAAAACTCTGAAAAACATATCTAAAAATTTAATAAAACTTAACAATGATTAATTGGACCAATTAGGAAAATAATTTTTTTTTTTTTTTTGGATAGGAAAAATAATTTGTTGTTGATAATCTATTGAGGTTATTTTCTTTGTGGAAATTACAAATTCATCTACCCCAAAAGTGTTAGGATTAGTGCTCTTAAATCCTATTGTATGATGCTATGTATGACATTAGGTATGACTTAATGTTGTGATTAATAAAGTTGTTTTATTACTATCTAAAATGATGGTAACATGAATATTGGACATTATCATATAGTCCATGAGATGCATATAATGTGATTTAGTCACAGAAAATATAGATCACAAGTTCTTTATAAACTCAGAATTGTAGTTCGTAGTCGATGATGAAATTGGGCATTTCATCTGCGAAGACTATAACATGTCAACTAAGATGATTTGTCTTGATCATGAAAGTAGAGACTTCTAATTGATATGTTGATATGTTTTAAGAGTTAAAACATATTGAACTGGACCGCTGTGAGATTTATTATTCTCCTAATGACTGTCAAACGAATAATAAATCTTACTACTTCTATTTACATGAACTCTTAATCTTGAGAGAATAATAAACTTGATCATGAAGTGTAAGTTACTTTGATATATCAGGAGTGAGATTAAAAGTCACAATCAAAACCTCAGTATGTTGGGTAACCACATTTAGTGTTGATGGAACATATATTCTCAAGATGGAATTCATAATCATTTAACGGAGATACAAAATATTCCCTTGAGATAAGTTTAATGGGTTTGGTTATTTAGAATGTTAGGAGTAACCACTTTAGTAGGGAGTTATTAAAGTATATATTTATGAAATTGGATTTCATAAATATATGATGAATAATATAAAGGATTAAACCAAGTACTCAAAAATTAAAATGTAGTAATTTTCAAAGTGGCAGTCTACATTCATGACTTTATATTACTACGAATATTTTATGAAGGGGTTGCATGTACAATAAAGTCTTGGGATATAATTTATTAATAAGGCCTAAAGTACAATTATATTTATATAGTGGTATTAAATATAATTAATGGTAATTTTAGACTTGTCAAGAGTTGACAGAAAAGCTTAAGGCCCATTGGAACTAGAGTCTTATCTTATTCCCACTTCAAGCTACACACTAAAACCCAATTGGAAATGCCCAAAAGGCCAGCCCAATTAGATAATCAGTTAGATATAAAGGGAGAAACATACAGAATTTTATGTAGAGACATCATTGTGAAATGGTGTGTATATGAGTGTAAGCCACTCTCTGATTCTCCTTTGGAAAACTAATTGAGAGACCACACTTCTTGGGGTTAAAGTGGAATTAGAGTGAAGATTAAGAGTGTTCCCAAGTACTTCTGATCTTTTGTTTTGAATTTCACCACATCAAGGTACCCTCTCTTGTTTTTGAATTTTGAAACTTATATAGTACATGTTATCAATTGTAAATGAAGTAGATCCGTTAATTTTTCGCTGTGTATGTTTTGTATGTGATATAAACATTTATTTTTCCAACAAAAAGACTATCAGATAAACAATTAAAATTAAGATTCTATTTATGCATAGTTGCAAAATAGTAATAATAATGAAAATATAATTGCAAAAGCTAAAATATGTCATCATAGGCCAAGAATGTATTGACCCCTTAGGTAAATTAACCAATTAATTAGCCAAGTGAACTAATTAAGTCAATTTAACATACAATACGCGTGGTGGCACAAAAAAATCACCAAATAACTGAATGTAGCAAAAATTAAATTTGATGTGGGTGATTTGTTTACGAATGGGAAAAACCATCGAGACAAAACCCCACCGGGTGAATTTAAGGTCACCACTCCTAAGAATCTACTATTATCAAAACAAGCGGTTACAAGTAAAGGAATTCCAGTATTTTATACCAACCTATAGTTGAACCTTTACCCCAAGACACAATTGGACTTATAATGTAGTGAAAATCTCTCATTTCAATGCACGGCTCCAGGTACGTGGCTAACCAATCGATGCACAAATCGCAGTACGTGACTAACACACCAACTTGAGGAGGATGTTGGCTGCGAAGTTCTTCAGTTTATCCACACGATGAAGATCGAGAAGCTCCTTGGTTACAAAATCTTATGGCGCACAAACGCAGCAGCTTCTACAAGAGAAAGATGAACTAGGGCAAATTGTCTCCGATCACAATTTGAGTGAATAATCACTTTGCATCAAGTTGCATTACGTTTGATGGCACTTAAAATAATCCTTATATCTGTCTAGAGTTGTGAGAAAAGAAACCCTACACATGTAGCTTGGATATACGTGAAAAACAAATTTGAAAATCTGAATTTTGTAATTCTCAATAGATACAGCTGTCGAGCTATCTGTTGAGCTTTAAATATTAAATCTTGATAGATATATCTGTTGAACTTTAATGAATAGCACTTCTTCACCTAATTCTTGGACAGATTTGCATGGCTTCAATACTTGGAATTGAACTCTTGTTCATTGAAATATTAAACACATCCTAGATTTACCCAATTACAAGTAAAGTGCATTAGCCAATTCTATATGACATATGTTCATAACATGTTCCACATATGTCCTAACAATCTTCCCCTTTGCCAATTCGTGACAAAACCACAACAAACAAATGAAATATGAGAGAAGTCATATATCACTCAACTCATAATCAATTGTTGAATACAATAAAATCTAATCCTAACACAAACTCTTGAAAAAATTTGCAAAAAGAGAGTTCATGGCATGAAAAATTTTGACAACCTGTATTTCTGAAATACTTTAAACAAAACTCATCATGGCATCTTAGTGTGAAACAGAAATAAAAGATTGCATACATAACAAGAAACATGTGTATAAAGAGAGAAAAGAAACAATACATGGAGAGATAGGTGAAAATGATAACAACATCATATATATATATATATAAAAGAAAAGAAGTACAATGTTTGCTATCACTAAGTGGTCACACGACTGATGTACACAAAGATAAAGTATCTAAAAGAGAAAGAAAAGAAAAGATACATAAGTCCTCACTACATCCCTAAAAAAAAAAAAAAACACTCCCCCTATCATAAATGTCCTATGCTAACTCTCCCTCTAAATACATGACTATTCTTATACCCAAAACTACTTACCCTTTTTGTCACGAAAGACAAATGGCAAGTCACTGAGAAGCAGTCATCTCCTCGTTACCGGAAGAGTTAGCATCGTCATCCTCATTCGCATCATCATCACCGGAGCCATCATCATTGTCCTCGTCCTCAGAAGCCTTAGGAGAAGGTGAAGGAGATGGAGACACGATAAAGCCACCCATGCGAGCTTGTTGTCGTGCGATACGAACTATACGGGTGTTCACCTGACACAACTCATCATTAAGAGTGTCAAGACGAGCATCCATGCACTTAAGCTATGCCATGATGGTCGCTAACATCACACACCACTCAAAGATGAAGGAACAAAGGTGGAGGGAGCGGAAGGGGCTGGAGGAGTCGCTGTCTCAGTCCGTGGCCACTTCGGTCGAAGCTAGGCCTTGTTCCATTGAACAGTCACCAAGCTAATGGCACATATACGATGAAATGAGCAAACTCGAGATAAGAGACAGAGGAGTGATGAATGATCTATGTGATAGCAGAAGGAAAGATAAGCTTATCACTGGTTGCCGTATCCTTATAGACATCTATAAGGGAGAGAATGAAACCAGAGGGAAAATCTATAGTACAGTCCTCGATGAGGGACAACAAAAATCGAGCACGAGGCTTAGTAGTGGAATTATAGTGAGACAAGGGATGGAGAACAAATGTCATTACCATATTCAGGAACCTCGGACCTTTTGCAAAGCCCGAGCATGAGGTGTTTTGATAGTCACCCCATGAAGAAGGCATCTCACAAAAGAGAAATACGAGTTCGTCTTTGGAGACAGTCCTCAAACATGGACATCTGGGGTAATCAGGATGCAATTCCCTTGGAACATGTAGTACGTCGAAGATAAGCTCCGGAGTAACTACTATATGAGTACCATGTACATGAGTAATAAAACGAGGTATAGAATAATCAAAATTGTGCATATTGGAGTAAAACTCCTGTATGATCACAGAGGGACAACTCACGGGTATCCCACACAGAGATTCCTAACCCCGCCTGTGTATGACAATCAGAAGAGTAGTATTGGAGAAGTCCGATAGGATAACGTGGCGTTCCAAATGAATGCCAACAATCCTTCTCAAGTTGGTGTGTTAGTCACGTATTGGGATTCGTGCATCATTGGTTAGTCACATACTGGGAGTCGTGCATTGAACGAAGAGATTGCTGCTACAATACAAGTCCAATTGGGTATTGGGGTAAGAGTTCAACTGTAGGTTGATATTAAGTTCTGAAATTCCTTTTACTTGTAACAGCTTGTTTTGAAAATAGTAGATTTTTTGGGAGTGGTGACCTTAAATTCACCCGATAGGGTTTTGCCTCTATAGTTTTCCCCATTCGTAAACAAATCACCTGTGTTAAATTTATTTTATGCTGCATTTAACTTAGTTGATGATTTGTTTATGCTACCACGCTATTGCATGTTAAATTGACTTAATTAATTCACTCGGGTAATTAATTAATTAATTTGCCGAATGAGTCAATACATTTTTGGCATATTAGACCATGTCACCAATATATAATAGTGATGGTTCCCTTTTTTTTTGAATCACTATTGACAAAAGTCACTCCTAATTAAAATATATGATATATAAAAATTATATCCATCACATATATAAGATAAAATATGGTATACAAGTAAAAAAGATAAAGAAAATTATTTAAATAAAAGGAAATAATATTAACACAAAGATAACCAAAGCAATATTGAATATAATGCAATAATACCATATTGATTGAGAGAGAGGGATGATTACAAAAAAATATTAATACAAGTAGGTTTTTATTTATTTTTATTTAATAATATAAAGAGATAGCAATTGAGCTACAGGGACCTTAACAGGCCTATTTTTATTATAGATCACATAAGATTATGTTGACAATATCTTAAGATGACGTTATCTTAAAATTATAACAAAAGAAATATTGATTAGCTTTGCTATTTCGGAAGTGTAATTTGATATTGGTGATTCATATTTTGGGAGGCTCTCATATTCATTATTACATTCTGCAATTTTTTGTTGTGCAGCCGTAAGTATAGTTGCCTCTTCCACATAGGATTGTGTACCTGCAGCGTTTCTTGCAAGATTTATTTTCTCGTGTACATCCTCTATATTGGTTTGGCAATTCGAAATTTGAGTCCTATTTAGTGGGTCTATGAGTCGTATAAGATGATTTCCAATTCACCATGGGCATCTTCTATTACATCCAAGTTCAAAATAGTAGAAATGAGACCTAGCCTTATATAGAACAGTTGTAATACTGTCTAGGTCTGAAAGTAAAGCTGACACGCAAAAACCATAGTCCTTGGACATTTTGCAAACGCTTTCTATAAGGGCTCGAGATGAATTAGAAATATCGTAGAAAAGAGAGGTGACTAGTAGAGGGATTATCATGATTGATAGGCAACTAATTGGAGATGCCATTTTTTTAAAGTTCTTTTTCAAGAATGATATTGTTGATTCATGTATCTTTTGGCTTCATATTTATAATATATTAGGTTGGCATGAGATAGAGTTATTTTCCACTAAGATTAGTTGGCAAGGAAAACAACTCTGTTCCATGTCAAGTTAAAAAAAAGAAGTTAAACGATAATTTTCCTTTGACCCATTGTTTTTAGATATTACTAAACATAAGAAAGTGTGAAAAACCATTGAAATATTAAAATTTACAGAAAATGAATCATTTCCCAAAAAGCATTTTTTTAAGAAAACTATCCCATTTTCGAATATATGGTAACAATCTCAGAATGAGTTGGAAAATTATCTTTAATTTCCAACATATGGTAACAATTGGAAAATTATCTTTAATTTCAACATAAGATAACAACTCTATCTATATTTGAATTACCTTTTTTTAGCTTGACATGAGAAATGTTTTTTTTCCACTTGTTTTCTAACATGGGGATGAAGTTGCTTCTCTTCATGCTATTGGTTGCAACCCAAAATGAATCCAACTTCTTCTCCAAGATGAACTTCAATTGCCTTATCAATCCCTTCCATCAAAACCATATTTGGGTCCTCCAAATCATCCATTTCTCAACATGGATTCTCCTCAACTTTTTTTTTTTTTTCTCAATTCTTGCTCTTTCATAGTCAACGCCTGAGCCCCTGTCTATGATTTATGGGATTCGATTATACGTAGCTTGAACTATGACAATGATTATTGCAATTGAGAGTAAGGCAAGACGATATTAATTGTAGTCCTCAGATTTCTTAAAAATATTTGCCCATCTTTTCAAACATTTGCATGAATATTGTAGGGACCCATAGTCCTCAGATTTCTTGCAAATATTTTCCCATATTTTCAAACATTTGCATGAATATTGTAGGGACCATGTCACCTATTTATAATAGTGATGGTCCCCTTTTTTTTGAATCAATATTGTCAGAAGTCACTCCTAATTAAAATATATGATATATAAAAATTAAATCCATCACATATATGTGATAAAATATGGTATACCAGTGAAAAAGATAAAGAAAATTATTTAAATAAAAAGAAATAATATTAACACAAAGATGTTAGCAAAGAAATATTGAATATAATGCAATAATACCATATTGATTGATTGAAAGAGATATGATTACAAATAAATATTAATACAACCACATCTTTATTTTTTATACGATAACACCATGAGGTAGCAATTTAGCTACAAGGACCTTAACAGACATATTCTTATTATAGATCACATATCTTATTATGATTATGTTGACAATTTCTTAAGATGATGTTATCATTGAAATTATAACAAAAGAAATATTGATTACCTTTGCTATTTTTGAAGTGTAATTTGATATTGGTGAGCTCTCAAATTGATTATTACATTCTGTAAGTTTCTGTTGTGCAGATGTAAGTATAGTTGCCTCTTCCGCATAGGATTGTGTACCTGCAGCGTTTCTTGCAAGTTCCATTTTATCGTATACTTCATCTATATCGGTTTGGCAATTCAAAATTCGAGTCCTATACACTGGGTTTGTGTTTCCTATAAGAGTATTTCCGATTTCACCATTGACATGTGATATTACCTTCAAGCTCACAGAAGTAGAAACGAGTCCTAGCCTATATAGAACATCTGTAAGACCTTCTGGGTCTGAAAGTAAAGTTGACATGCAAAAATCATAGTCCATGGACTTTTTGCAAACCTTTTCAAGAAGGGCTCGATCTGCAATAGAAACATCATAGAAAAGAGAGGTGACTAGTAGAGGGATTATCAATATTGATAGGCAACTAATTGGAGAGGCCATTTTTTTTTTCTTTTTTCTTAAGTTCTTTGACAAGAATGATATTGTTGATTCATGTATCTTTTGGCTTCCTATTTATAATTTATTAGGTTGGCATTAGACAGAGTTATTTTCCACTAAGATAAGTTGGCATGGAAAACAACTCTATTCCATGCCAAGTTAAGTAAGAGAAGTTAAATGATAATTTTCCTTTGATGCCTTATTTTTTAGATACTAAACACAAGAAAGTTCAGGAAACCATCGAAGTGTATATGTGTGTGAAGCTCCCTCCGGGAGACTTGAACTTCGACTTTTGTCCCTTACACTCCACAAATATTTATACTTGTAAAGTGACCACCGCACCAAAGGTGCGCGGTGGTGACAAACAATATCTTAAGCACACAATTATTCTTCATATCCTTAATTGCATGTGTTAATGAACTTCTCTTTGGCCCTTTGTCAGTCTTCATTTCAATTATTTAAAAAAAAAAAAAAAGTGAGTAAAAATCTCATATGTCAAATCAATTATAATTTTTTTATTATTAAAAGGTATTGCAAATAAAATGATTTCTTACATTGATTCTTAAAAAATTACTATATAAAATTATAATAATAGCTGCGCCATTAATAAATAGTAATAAATGGCCATAAATGCTTTCATATTATTAATAAATAAAAATTAATCATATTGTTTACATAAATATAAAGTTTTTTTTTATAGGTAAAACGTTGTTTTTTTTTTTTTTTTTTTTTTTTTTTTGAGAAACTATAGGTAAAAGGCTAAATGAAGAGTATTATATTTTTCATTCAACGGAGAGTGACATCTGGCACAAACTTAGACACCCATAGTAAGGTTCTTTATAGTTTATAGGTATATATATTTATTTTAAATAATTCGATAGTTACAACGTGAAAGGAAAAACATGTGTGTGTTTGTATGTATGTATTTGATATAAATTTTTTAATATAACCATATAAATTCATTTTACATAAATAACTATTGCATCACCTATTAGTAAGTAATACAAATAAATGCTTGTATTTATTAACACATGACAATGAATTATTCATTTGACTTAAATGCAAAGTTTTGCTGAGGTAGAAGGTCTAATGAAGATATTGCGTGGCTGTAAAAAACATGACAAAATAAATAGATATTAATAAATGCCATTATTATCATATTTAATACTTCATATACAAAGACAATCAAAATAATGTTTATTAATAACTATCTATCTGAATTTATATCGTAAAGTATTCTTAGAACAGGAAATAACTCATTTATCAGAATTTGCAGCATCTCATATTGTAAAAATAAATAATAAAAAATATTTAGGATCTACTTGAACAACTCACCATTTTCAGCTTGCTAAATTGTGGTTGTAGAACCAAAGTATCAAGATTACTAAAATCTAATCTATTTCATTCTTGCCATTTTATGGATAGAGTAATTCTTAGGTACTCTCGAAGCACGAAAAATGGTGCTCTATCCTCTCGCATCCATGGACGGGTTAAATGTCCTTTAACTGCCAATAATGATGGGAAAAGTTATGGCAAGTTGTGAAGATTAATTCCACAGTAATCCATAGCAGCAAATAATCTTACTGAACCATCATCTTTTTCCCTTCATAATGAATAAAACAATCCAAGCTAGCCGACCACGTGAACAGCTACTACGAGGACTACTAAACTAATGAAAAGTTATCAGCACCTTAGTAGATTTATAGCATCATATGAAAGTTGGTCATTGTAGTCTTCTCTTTTAGCATGTGATTTTGACCAGATACTGTTTTCAATATCTCCCAAAAAAAGGTGATCCTTAACAAATTACTAAGAATCTAACAAATTCACATAGCATCAATCAAAACCTATTGCAACATAAAACAATAACAACATTTGAAAACTCAAAAAGAATTACTCATAATGTTGACTTTGTTGGGCTTGGAAAGAATTACTCAAAAAGAATTACATCAACCATGACACAATGGCCATCACTACCCAAGCCTTCTATCTTATTTTTCCTTAGTTAATTAGAGACTTAGAGCTAGTAAACCAATTTGTTCAAACAACTCTTAGTATGCTATACTGTAATTACAGGCTATGCCACTAACAAACCTGCCAAAAACTTAAAAAAAAATCATAATATAGGAAAGGTGATTAAATGATAGAGCCAGAATTATAGATCAAAAGAGAAGTGCCACACCTGAAGAACAATAGGCAACTGCTCTGGCAGTTTCTTATGCTCAGATCCATGGTCAAGCCACACCTCAAAAGCCGTCAATTGTTCAGTGAAAAATGGACTACGCTGAAACAAAACAAACATGTTTTTACTTAAAGAGGACCAATAGAAAAAGAGTGTGATTGGAGTAAACTACAGCATATTCATATTGCTCTTAACAATTAAGCTAAACTCTAACAAATCTTTCTGATAACATGCAGTTTTTTGCCAAAAGGGGGAGAGAATGGAAGATTCAAAAAAATGACCTCCACATACATTGACAATGACTCCTTTTAAACATTACAATTATTTACTTTAAGAAAACAAACAATAGGTTCATTAAAAATAGATAAAGATTCTAAAGTTCTAATAGAATTTACAGTAGCTATTTCCAATATGTTGGAAAAACCATTTACAACCTCCTCAGCACACCTCACCAAATAATAAATAAATTACAATGAAAGAAAAACATTTGGCAAAGAACATAAGGACTCACTAACAAAAATTCTATCACAAATTATTAGAAATAGCAGCAAGTGTTTGGAAGTACAGCATATGTTAGCTCAGACCAAAAAGCTGCCTTAAGAGACCAACCGAAGTAGAACAAAATTAAGATGACAATATATTAACTGCTACACATACAATAAAACAACAGGAATAGAAAGGAATCAGCAACTTAAAATGCACCTATCCAGCACTCCATTCTGGCACAAGGAGAAATCTTAATTACATCAGGTGGATCAACACTAATATTTTATTTAACTCATTGTTAATATAAGTAAGAGTATAGAATCATTATAACTTGAAAAGCATCATTTACAACTAAATCTTACGTGGACACATGTTTATCACCACTATGTTGTCACACACCTAAAAGATCAACATCAAATGATTTTTCTATTTTAAGTGATGTAGGACAAGCCAGAACAATTCAACAATAAAATAAAAGAAGTGAAAAATAAAGGCTCTTAACCTAGCTAAATAAGACATAACCAAAGTATAAAAGGAGTATACCTCTAAAATAAGAGGAACACCATGAATACACTTGTTGTAGTCCATGAACTGAAGTAGAACCTTGAGCAAGTACGACTAAAGTAAAAAACACCTTATTTATGTCAAATACAACTAAATCCCATGAACGACCTTGCTTTAGCAAAAACAAAAAACAAATAAATAAAAACCCACTTTCAGGAGCTCTTTCACAGTTTCTCTAACCAATTGATCACAAAATCCAAACTGACGCATATGCTCAAGGGCCCCATCCATGCGTGTAACCTGCAAAAGAGAACCAAATTTGCTTGTTTCTTTGGTTCTCTTTTGCAGGTTACACGCATGGATGGGGCCCTTGAGCATATGCGTCAGTTTGGATTTGTGATCAACTGGTTAGAGAAACTGTGAAAGAGCTCCTGAAAGTGGGTTTTTATTTATTTGTTTTTTGTTTTTGCTAAAGCAAGGACGTTCATGGGATCTTTCACAGTTTCAAACACTCCAATGCCGTATTCACTGTCTTAGTCAAGGTTCCTATCTGCGAACAAGGATTTTTTTATATATAACAAAAGCAAGAGATCAAAATTTGAGGCACATTGAAAACACTTTCTTTTTTTCAACCAGAAAGAAGTACACAGAGAATATAATTACATGCCTTGAAATAGTGTCAGACAATTGTTTTGACACAGCTGGCGTTATCTCAGCTGGCCTGCCAGGCCTAACAATTGGAGAACAAACTGGAGGCATGTGGAACTGGATAGCTGAAATGACAAACATTTACATTTTGACATCCCATATATAAAACATACAAAGGCAAGAGAAGACAAAAAAAAAAAAATGAAAATATGCAGTTAATAGTCAACCTATGCAGCCTTCTTCCGGTGAGTCCATGGAAGGAGTCATTACTTCCATTTTAATAGCAGCCAACATTGTCTATCCAAGGAACAAGAATTTTTGAGTTATTAGATCACAAAATAAATTAAACAACTAGGCTTACAGAGCCCAAAACAAAATGTAGAGACAAAGTAAGAGAAAGGCACTAACAGTTGAACCAATCTTTGCCAATGCTGAACCCTCAGGAGATGCAAGAGCTCCTTGATTTTGTTTTTGGAAAGAAAAAAGGATTGAGCAATTCAGTTTGAGTACAAACAATGATACAATAAAATCCATATGAGAGGTGGAAGAATAAGAAAGTGAATAGATGACATAAGCGATAACTAACCAAGGGCTATAGTTGTATCTCTAGCTCTTCCACGTGGCCTACCATCCGGCCTTATAGATTCAGTGAGATGACGCTCGTAAAAACGAAGAGGGAAGAGGCGTCTGAAAGCATCAACATCCACTTCTGACGACAAATCTCCTGGTGCATCTAGCAATCCCATTCTCTCTTCTCTCTATAATTACCTAATACTAAACTCAACTTTCAACAGGCACAAAAAAAATATAGCAGCCTTATAGTACTGGGGTGCGAAATAGGAACAGCTGAACCCAACTCCACAGAACCTATGAATAATAAAACAAAAGGGGTGAGTTAAAGCTCCAAAGCGAAAAAAATAAAAATAAAATATAATCATGATTGGTAATCCAGTGTGTATTTTAGCTGTTATACCTAGAAATCAACCAATGCAAAAGAAAATAACTTTTAGGTTGATTAAATTTAAGGTTTCCTAATTCATGAAATGCGTCCATTGTTTTCTATTGCCTTAAATGCCACACTAACTAAATCAACTGAAAGCACAAACATTCTCACAACTTTAGTTCTAGGACTATAAAACCAACCCAACACTAGCTAAATATTGATTATCAAAGGTGCAACAATGGTTTTCTATTGACTCCACACTAACTAAAGCAAGTGAAAGTACCTGCTTCACACAACTTTAGTTTTAGAAGAACAAAACCAGCCAATGACCACTAAACACACATCATGATCATGATTTCCTATACCATAAAGAGGACATTATTATTTTATAATAAAAATTAAACCGATAAAAGGGGCTGAAAATATTACCAAGAAAAAGTTGTTAAAATTAAAATGTAACAGAAGGAAGGAATCATATATCAGTAACAGATGGTACCTAATCTACCAATATAGGCAGTCTCCATCAGCTGTGCTAAGGGTTCAAGAGCCTGTCCACTAATTGCAGGCAAAGAAAGCATTAAAAGTTCATGCTTTCCATCCCAAGCCTTTGATTGACTGGCTGGAGTTCTTGTCAATTTACTGTTAACAAATTAAGAAAATGAAATTTCAAGATCTGAAACCCAACCAAAAAATAGGAAACTTTAAAAGAAATAGAAAATAATAACATCTTACACAATAAGTAGCAAATCAATTATTTAAAGACATACTATCATTACATACAATTTCGTCACTAGCCAACAACTCATGGAAAACATTATTGAAATATATCTAAACTTAAATCGCTTGTATATAACTGGTTTGTTGGCAAGCATGCTCAATCTACACATCTTATGGAACCAGTTTAGAAAAAACTTTGGAAGTCAATAAAATCCAACATACCGAAAAACATAGATCCCAAGAGTCGGGATCATTTGTTCGTAAGCTGCATAATCTACAGATTTGAGACAAACTCCCCATATGTCCACATATCTCGTAGATACAGCGAAGTATGCAAGTATCCAGGGATTTCAATAACTCCAAGAAAACAAATTTCTAATATTTATAGCAGGTTTGGGACGGAGGGAGTATTACTTATAAAAAATAAAAAAAAAAAATGCTAAAACAAGGTTTAAGGAATAGTTCATGCACAAGAAACCTAAAATAACAAGAAAAGTAGAAAATAAGCCGAATACTAATAAGTGATACCATGTTGGATGCCTAACTAGAAAATAAGCCGAATACAAATGCAAAACTCAACCATTGTAGCAAGTTAAAAAAAAAAAAAAAAAAAAAAAGATTTAAACAAGATTTTACAAGGAAAAAGCAAAGATTTCCATAAAAAAATCATTCTGTGTTCAGCAATTGACATGGAGATCATAAAGAAACAATAGTCAGTGCAACTGTTTTTCATTTCTATGGCATAGCGATTGTAAGATGTCAACAGCGTATAAAACAAAGGTGAAAAATGAGCACAAAGTTAAGAGACAGAAGTATATTAATGATGTGGAAGCAGGCAACTCAGTTAATTAAAAAATGGATTAAGAGCAGTATAAACATTTTAACCTGTGGTAGGGGTAGCACAGAAAGAAAATCAACGATGAAATACCGCCTGGCTATTTTTGCAGCGTCTATCACAAGTTCACCTCGTCCAAAAACCCGAGATGATGGGGCACTATAAGCAATTCGGAATTGGAGAGCCATGTGAATGAGATAAAAAGCATCAACAATCGTCCGCAATGCAGTCACTGTGATTGCTAACCTTCGATCTAAACCAATGCAAACTGATGTTGGATTAATGACTGGAAGATAATAAAAGAGAGGGTCCACAGACACTGCCAAAATACATGATACAACAGAAAGTCTATTCCACAAGAGGAGGAATTTGTCTTGAGGATCAAATATCTTCTTCTCTGAAGCTTTAAGATCTTCTGGAAACACTGCCCGAGAAACCCCAAATCTAAGTGATCGACCAATTGATTTAAGTCCTTCGGATCCTTTTTTCATTCCTCTCTTAAAAGATCTAGATGTTCCATCTCTTGCATGAGCTGTGCGGCTAAATTAATCCCTCAACATTAAATCCACATTTATTCAAGCCAGTATCAGAAGATGATGATATTCTAGAATCCAAGTCATCCAACCTAGAAAATAAATAAAGAGCACCGCCATGCAAATAAGATGCTTTATTGTAGCAGTAAAAATTAAGTTCATACACAACTAGCATCAGCCTTAAACTTTCATCATGATAAATAGAGGAAGGTAGAGAAGGTAGTGTTGGAAGGAGAGGACATAACCCTACTTTTGACTTCAATTACAATCTGTTGCATGGCTCAAGAAATATCTAAGACCTTTTCAGTGCAGTATATCTAAAATAGTGAAAGTGAAGCCAATGAGCTATAGCTCAACTGGCATTTCCTACTCTCATAATAATGGGATGGAAGGTGAGACTATGGGTTTACAACTCAATGATTGAGTGTGTAACTTACCAATCAAATCTACATACACACACACACACACACACATATATATATATATATATATATTTGTGACTATCAAAGTTGCATAATGAAACTGAAAATGGTCTTGGTCAACATTCTTACTTTTTATTTTTTTTAAATTGAAAAGTATAGAAATGAAAACAAAATTTGAAGTCGCAAACTACATCAAAACTTAAAGCTTTCCCTTCATCCCATGAACCATGAAAATTGGGTAATTGTTCACGTAGTTTGTCAAATGAACTCAGACTTCACTCTCATATTATCAGATTCTGGGGACTCTAGATGACTAAGCAACTCATATTCATGTAAAACAGCCATTAAAAGTGAAACTGCCCTTTAAAGCCACGTGTGACTGCTGTACTGTCATATGCAGTTTATATGCGCCCCCCCCCCCCCCCCCCCCCCCCCCCCCCCCCAAAAAAATATATATACACACACACACACCAGACCAACAAGTACAAGTATATAAACATATAAACTGTTTAACTTTCTTCTCATTCATAAATTCAGAACCATGATAGTGCAAACAACTATTTTTGTGTACCTTACAAACTTCTCTCGTTGGCCACCCATGTATTGTGACTTGTAACCGCAGTCCATCATTCTTTACAACTGAATACATAAAACCACCTGCAACCAAAGAAATAAAATGCAAACCAATTGGAGTCAAATTAATCAAATCAACCTAGGTGCTTGGGCAACCTCACAAGGTCAACACCGAGCAACCAAGGGAACATGACACTAGAAGCACGTCAAGGTCCAACCATGCACTCAAGAATCCTCTGTGCGTGCTTATCAAAAAAAGAAAAAAGAAAAAAAAAAAAAAAAAAAAAAACAATCCTCTGTGTGTGTGTGTATAGTTTTCTCAAAAGTCCATGCTCCCTCTGTGATTGATAAAGTGCCATATCAACTAAAAGCATCAAGTTACATAAATCACAAACATGATACTAGTTATTACACATTGCCATTAAAAGGAGTCAACTACCTAGCTAGTAAAAAAGCCAAATCCCAGTTCCTCTATTTTTAACCAAACCAAAACTTGTCTAAGCATCTTAATTAAATAGTCCCAATTAACATGATCACACGCTTTCTGTCCAATTTACAAATTATCCCTACAGTCTCAGATGAATCTTGCTATTGTATAATTATTTGTAATAAATTTTGTCCCTCAACAAGGCACTTTAAGACACCAGCTTACCACACCATCCTTCTCAACCAACTAGCGAGCATATTTAGCAAAAGTTTGATACATTTCCCACCAAGATAATGGACCAAAATCTTATATGTACAAAGCACCAAAATCTTACACATATAACAAACCGTCAGCCACACCATGAAGAAGGAAGCTCCCAAACTGTCACATTGGACAACCATGAGAGGCACGGAGGTAATGGGAATCATAAAATAGAGAAAAGTCCACCAAAAATGACCCAACCCAAGCCATGCTTGAAGAATTCATGTTTAGGTAGTTTTTTTTTGTTTTTTTTTTTTATTTTTTATTTTATAGATTCGTACAATTTTAGTGCCTAAACTGTGACATGGCACCAACATCCACGTTTTCAATCTTTAAGAAATTGTAACCACTAAGCAATATGCACAAGGTCATTCCTTTTAGTTTGTACCATCAGCAACAAGTTCAAAACTAATATACTTAACTCTACTAAACTCAAAAAACACCAACTCTTTATTGAAGCAGGCAGTAAACCCAATAAGATTTACCTCTTTATCTGAAAGATACATAAGTAGCCAGTTGGAGAATATCAAGTCCAGTGATTCATCAGAAATTTACCTCTTTAACAAACCTCTTTTTCAAGGTTTACCAATTTTGCGTTTTTTAACCCTCGTGTAATGTTTGGGCGGGGGAGGAGGCTGCGGGGCATCATCCTTAGGCTTATCATCGTGCTGCAAATTCCATTAGATGCATACAATCAATATTCGGTGTAATGATAAGAATAAAGTGAACTACAAAATATATTATTGCATTGTAATTAATGTTATCATACTATAGAGCTGCCTTGGTGTCCTATTTTGTGTCCACCTGTCCCACAAGTGGGTGTTCTTCTAGTGCATTGCGGTCTACCTTGTGGGGGTGAGGGCTAATGAGGGGGATGCTCGTTTGGTACATCAGTATGTGGCTGTAGAGTGTCAATCCCAACCGGAGGTCCTAGAGGGTCGGATGAGGATGAGAGGTGGGTAATGATGCTCTGTGTAGAGGCCAAGAGTGGGTGCATTGGAGCTGGTGGGTGGGTACGAGGGTGTCTCAGGGAGAATAGGAGGGGTTAAATTTTGATCAATATCGAGATCAAAATTGGGCTGCGAAGGTGGGGTGGGTGAAGGGACCCCGGGCAGAGGAGATGCATCTACCATGGGTGGAGTGACCTCGGGCTGAGGAGATGCGTGCGGGATGGGTGCAGTTATCTTAGGACTAGTTACAACCTGAGGGGTTGTTACACGCCAACCACGGCCCCTAGCTGCACTTGTGCTTGGGCTTGCTGTAGCAGGCTAACCACAGCCCCTAGCTGCGCTTGTGCTTGGGCTTGTAGTAGCACGCCGACCACGGGTCGATGTACTTATGGGTGCTGCACTTGTGCTTGGGGTTGCAGTAGCTGCTAATTCAGTCTCATGCCCATTATTTGGCTGCCCATTTGCTGCAGGACCACCACCAAGCCTAGCCACATTATTTAGGACGCGCCAGACATGGTTGTGAGCTCGTCTGCCTTCAGGAAGCATCTCCAACAGCGCTAAATGGCTTTCAATCTGAAACGGAGAAAGAACCAATACAATCAGATTTGAGACATTTATGTATCAATTATAGAATGGATAATATAGTACTTATTAATCTATTCAAATACTTAACTAAGAACTAACAGTTTTATTAGAATACTATATGTAACAGAAAGTCTTTTTAATTGGATGTCAATCAGATCAAACCAGATTTGCTGAAAAAAGAAATCAATTGATTCTACGTTTGCACATGTACTAAAGAAAAAATGAAGCAGGCAATTTGGTCAAATTAGAACACATTACCATTATATCTAATTTAGCGCTGTTGCGATCGACATACTTTCGAGTGACTGGACGGTACCAGCAGTAATAGGCATGATCACAGGGTATCTCACCAGTCTGAGGAGGTGCATGGCAAAGTCATTGTTGTCTCATATCCCATGTAAGGATATACGGTCCATGCTCCTCCCTCCAATTCTTTTCCACTTTTCCACGCAAGCCTATTCTATGCAGTCTATCATCATACACAACATGGTCAAGCCGCTCCTGCGCCAACCCAAACTGTCGAAGGACACAGTTCGGGTGATGTATCTCTACTATGCAAAAACACACAAGTGGCACCCTTGTCGTCCACGTATCCCTCCCTGCAACACAGAAGTCAGGAAGGTGGCCGAAGTCTGCCTCGTATGGCTGCCACACAATCTACAATAGAAACAAAAAACAATTATCATAACATCTTAAAATGTGAAACAAGGGAGAATACATAGATAAAGGGAAAAACAAAAATTAAAGCGAAAGATATGTTAAAGGATGAAGCAATCATATTCTTAAGGAAAATTAGCATAACCAAACAGAATTTTTGTATATTATTACCTGGTCCGACTGCATTCTAACTAATTGCTCGCGATAGTGGATCAAGGCCGTGTTGGATGGCCTATTCTTCGGGCTTGGCACCCGCACCCACCTACAATTACAAGCGAATAACATAAGATAAGATAATACCACTTAGTTACTAAGAAGAGTATATTGCATAACACACTAAATATCAAGAAAATATTTACTTAAATGCAAGTAGAGCATTTGGCCATGGGCCATAATCACATCTAGGTGGCGGCTCTATCCTCGGGCACAAGAATGGCAACCTTGCCTATGCCCAATACTGGACCAAGGTGCATACCCCACCAATCTGCAATGCCCCTTTCTCGCTTGCCCGACACAACTTTCTATACAACTAGGCCAGGCAACCACTACCGCAACTATACTGTGGCGGATGACGAAGGTTCAACAGGAAGTCCAAGAACATCAGATGCACCTTATCTCCCAACTTGTCCATGAAAAGCTTATCCCCTAGTAGTGCTAAAATATAGCACCGAGCATACTGGTGTATTTGAATCTCCGTTGCGTCATGAGGCAGTGGCTCTACAATGGCGTCAACAAGGTAGCTAATGAGAATTCTTTGCCCCACCAAATTTTTGTTGTCATTCGCCGGAGTAAAACCAAGCAACTCCATGCACAATTGACTCCAATCCCCACCCACCATAGCAGTCGGCCCAACCAAGACCTCACCGTCTATAGGAAGTCCAAAAATTACCTCCACATCTTGTAGGGTGATTGACATCTCACCGTGTGGAAGATGGAACGTATGAATCTCCGGCCGCCATCGCTCAACTAGGGCCGATATTAGGCAATGATCTATCTTTCTAGAAGGGGCCCTAAACAATCCTTCCAGTCTTAGCAACTTCATAATGTCAATCACCCGATTATCCCACACCTGAATGTTTGCCATCTCCTTAGTGCGACCACGGCATGTAAGTGGGCCTAGGTCCTGCAAAATCGATAAAAATTATAATGGTTGTTAGAACTAGATATACAATTTTGAAAGAACTTGCTAACTAAAAGTCAAAGACAACGTAAAAATTAAAGTGGTTATTAGGACTAGATATTTCACCTCACCATTCCAAATGTCCTATGATCGATGATATCGTTGTCGCGTCAACAATGACTCATCAAGCAGACCAGGGTGCACGACCTCTGGCTCCTTATCGATCCGAGGCTCCATACTGCAAAGAGTGCTATTGTGAGATCATTAATAGTGTGGGGGCAAAGGAATGCTATTCTACATGCAAGGAAAATATATACTGAAGAGCAGCTTATTGGCATTATTTAAAAAAGGATGCTAAAAGAATGGAAAGCAAGAAGAAGTACATCTATAACTCAGGCTTAAATAGAGTACTCTGCTATAATTGGGGAATCAATCCAGCCTTGATCTTTTTTGTTCCTATGTAATTGGTAAGTTATTTTTAAAAATAATACCTCAATACAAGTGGAATCCTTAATTTCTCTAACCTTTTCTGACTTTTTTTTTTGAGTTGCAGCTTTAATTTGCCAAGGAAGACTACCAAAGATAAGAAAAGAGCAAGATTTATGCAATGCAATGTAGAGTATAGACAATTAAAAAGGTTATGAAAACCCCAATTTTTCTGTGCCAATGTCTGATAAGACTACATATTGTGGTCCTAAACCAGGTAGGGTGTCATCAGGTAGGGTGTTCTCGGAAACCAAACATGAATCACCAAAACCCAAAAAAATCCGAAATTAAAAAAATCCGAAATTTTAAAAACAAAAAACCATTCTTAACAAAATTTAGGATCTATTAATTATTCTATTTTCTAACAATAGTTTTTGCAACAAGTTTCTATAAATTAATTAATCTAACAAGAAGTTTCACAACAAGCTTCTGTTAATAAACTAGTTTAACAATAGGAAATAAGCATAGCAGCATGGCTCAAAATCTTGACAATTAAAATTCTATGAAAAATTCCCATAACAATAAGTGATGCTAAACCTGATATTTTCAATGGAAGACCTAAACTACATGATGTGTAATGCAGCCCAGGAGTCCATAGAGCACCTATTCTCAAAGTGCCTAGTGACTCGGAATTTGTGGTCATCCCCAACGACCTTTTAGAATTGAAGAGCTCAACCTATCATCTATGGAGGAATGGATCTGAATAGTGTTCAATTTAAAAGCTCCATCAAGGTCCCACTACTACTAGAAGATTTAAGAAATTTATCAATGTACGCTACCATATGTTGTGATGTAATCTGTATGCAAAGGAGTAGATAGATGGTACATAGGATTACAACTGATCTAAGGCAGGGATCACATCTCAAACTACAAAAACTCATTTGCAAGCCTGGGAATCCACTACTGTGGTACAAATGTACCAAAAAATAAACACCTCTTCCTCCCTCTTTTGTCAAAGTTAATTTTGATGCAGTGTTAACAAACAATCAAACATGTGTTGCAACAGATGGCCATGACCATAAGAATGACATTATTTGGTTTGTATTAAGCTAAAAAGGATAGATGGACGGTCCTCTTACAGCAGAAGCCAAAGCAGCACTCAAAGCTCTGTTTTAGAAAGGTTTTGATGGAGGGAAATGAACTAAATGAAATTCAACGAATTCGAAGTTCTCTATATAGATCTCACTAGTCCATTGAACCACAAATAGCGGATACTAGCTTAGCATCAAATTTATGATATTGTTAGCAAGCTTTACATGTAGTTAGAAAGTGAAATTCCTAAACCCATACTATTGCTCATTGGACTCTGCTTTTTAACATTGAGGAAATTATTCTCATCTCAAAAATTTTGCTCCACTGTTATTTACATTTTAAACTACATTTCCATACCATGAAAGACCATCAAACATCAACAATCAACAATGTTTGCCTCAAAAGTGAATCAAAGTTCCAAGATGCCATCTTTGAATCAAATCCAAAAATGGGTACTTGGGTTTCCTTGAAATACCACATTTAATTTTTTTTTTTTTTCAATTCTAACAATCATATAAAAACTAATGTCATTGCCAAAACATAACCATATTCTTAGAACACCAAAAAAAAAAAAAAAAAAAAAAAACCCAAAAATTTCCGAAATTGAAAAACAAAAAACCCTAGGTCACATCATGAAATTCCAAAATCTAAAATTGGAGAAACAGAGAGAGAGAGAGAGAGAGAGAGAGAGAGAGAGGAATCTAAGAAGCAAAAACAACAACATATTGAGAAGAAAGAGAGAGTACCTTCGGCATGGTGGGCTACGAACGGCACTGACAATGGGCTATGATTGCTTGAGAGTGACTACCTCCGTGACAGTGGGCTACGATTTTGCTTTAGCACTAGGCTACGATTGCTTGAGAGTGATTGAGTGAGTGAGTGAGTGAGTGAGTTTGAGAAGGCGGAGCGAAAGGAATATCGTGTTTCCGTGTTTGAACTTTGAGGATTTGGTAATGAGCCGTTTGAAAGTGTTGTGGTTTTGTGTTTTATTTTGCAGATTTTGAGTCTTATAAACTCGATTTCTACGTGGCTCCACGTGGCAATTTTGTCCAATTAAGGGTAGCACAAAAACACTGAACTCGAGCTTTAAAAACTCGAGTTCTAATTAAATATTGAGTTTTAAAAACTTGAGATGATAGTTTCATGCATACTTTCAAATCCGGGCAACTAACGAAATTGTTAAAATATTAATGTTATTTGGAAAGAGTGTTCCCAAGAAGACTAATGCAGTAAATATCAAAGACTTTCGCCCTATTAGTCTTGTGGGCAGCCTTTATGAATTGTTGGCTAAGGTGTTGGCTCATAGGCTTCGAGGAGTTTTGGATAAATTGATATCCGACTCTCAAAATTCTTTTGTGGGAGGGAGACAAATCTTTGATTCGGTTCTTATTACTAATGAATGCTTAGACAGAAGGTTGAAGAGTGGTATTCCTGGTGTTATAATAAAGCTGGACATTGAGAAGGCTTATGATCATGTGAATTGAAATGCACTATTTTACCTTATGGAAAGGATGAGCTTTGGGGCAAGGTGGAGTAGGTGGATTAAGGCGTGCATCTCTACAATTAAATTCTCTATTCTGGTTAATGGATCTCCTGCAGGTTTTTTTGGTAGTTCTCGTGGTCTTCGCCAAAGGGATCCTTTGTCTCCACTTTTATATCTTATGATTATGGAAGTGTTAAGTAGACTGTTGAAGAGGACAGAAAATGGTGGTTTTCTTTGTGGATTTAAAGTGGGGTCCCATAGACATGGGGGTATCCATATTTCTCACCTTCTTTTTACTGATGATACTATATTGTTTTGTGATGCTTTTAGGGAATAGTTATTATACGTGCGGATGGTGCTGATCTTCTTTGAAGCTATTACAGGCCTGAAAGTTAATGTAGGCAAGAGTGAGATTGTTCCTGTTAGCGATGTTGGGGATTTGAATGGTTTGGCTCGTATCCTTTGCTGCAAGGTGGGCACTTTGCCTATGAGATATTTGGGCATGCCTCTTGAGGCACACTATAAGGATTCATCAATTTGGAATCCTATTATTGAAAAGATGGAGAAATGGTTGGCTGGATGGAAAAGACTGTATCTGTCGAAAGGAGGTAGGCTTATTTTGTTAAAAAGTACCCTATCGAGTCTTCCCACCTACTTTTTATCGTTGTTTACTACCCCTTAGGCTGTGGCTGCAAGAATTGAAAGAATTCAGAGGAATTTCCTTTGGGGGCCTCAGAGGATGTTTTTAAATATCCTTTAGTTGCCTGGGATAAGGTATGCTTGCCAGTTGAATGTGGTGGTTTAGGAATCCGGAGAGTTGGGCTATTTAACAAGGCTTTGCTTGGGAAGTGGTTGTGGCAGTTTGGGAAAGAAAATCATAGATTATGGCGTTAGGTTATAGCAGATAAATATGGAAAGGCAAGAGGAGGCTGGTGCACTAGAGGGGTAAGAGATGCTCACGGGTGTGGGATGTGGGGGAGGGTAGCTATGTTAGTTTTTGGCATGACCCATGGTGTGGGCCTACTCCTTTAAAGGAACTCTTCCCTTCCATGTATGATTGCTCTGTTTCTAAAGAAGCATGGGTCTCTGACTTGGTTGAATCAAATTTAGAAAGAGGTAGGAGCTGGAATTTTTTGTTCCGTCATGGTCCTCAGGATTGGCAGGCAACCACTGTCTACTCATTCTTTGAGTTTATTTATTCCTCTATGCTGAGGGGAGAGGGGGATGATCAGCTGGTCTGAAGATTGACTACATCTGGTGTTTTTGATGTGCGCTCTTTTTATAAGCTATTATCTAGTCCTACCACTAATGCCTTTCCTTGGGAGTGTATATGGCGTACTAAGGTGCCTAAACGGGTGTCTTTCTTCTTATGGACAGCAGCTAATGATGGGATACTCACCATTGACAACCTTATTAAGAAAGGTCAGTTTTTGGTTAATAGGTGTTGCTTGTGTTGTTGTGATGGGGAATCAGTGGACCACCTTCTTCTTCATTGTAAGTTCTCTCATGCCTTATGGTGTGAAGTTTTTGTAGTGTTTGGGATTCAATGGGTAATGCCAAGGTCAGTGAAATCTTTTTTCTTTATTTGGAGAAACTGGTTTGGAAAGTATCTTTCAATCATTTGGAACATGGTCCCGGCATATTTAATGTGGTTAGTCAGCAAGAACGTAATGCCCGCATTTTTGAAGATAATGCGAGAACTTTGGAACATCAAAAATGTTTACTTTTTCGTACTCTGTTTCTTTGGGCTCTTATTTGGGGGTGTACAAATTGTACTACTGTAGCTGATTTTTAGTTTCTATTTCTTTTAGCTCTTGATCTTCTTGTATTTGTTTCATTGTTCTAAGTGTTCACCATCATGAACATGATGTTCAATTTTTTTCAATAAAAGTCTTATTACCTATCAAAAAAAAAAAAAAAAAAGAGAATAAAACCCACACATAAAAGCCCTTAAACTAATAATACTTACCTTCTAATAAAATAAAACCCAAGGCCCACAATTATGACCCACACCCGACACTCACATAATTACAAAATTACCATTGAATCTAGAAAAAACTAAATAAAACATAGAATAAAATAGGCTAAATTATGATTAAGTCCTTGAACTCTACATGAATAGTCAATTTGGTTTTTAAGGTTTCAAATTAGTCAATTTCGTCCCTCACATTGGCAAACCTGGGCAATCCATTCTTCCTGTCAATTACCTTTACATTTTTGTTGTTAACTATATAAAATGTTGCTATTTGGGAGTTACTCCCCCCCCCCCCCCCCCAATTCCTTCAAAATTTTCCCTCTATTTTCCTTTCTTTCTCTTTTCTCTCCTTCACCTTCACCCCTCTACTATCTTTGCTACCTCTCTCCTGTCTTCTTCCTTCCTCACTGTTGATCAACTATTCTCTCTTTTAACAACCAACCTCCAGCCTACAGCCTCCAGTCATATCTCTCTATCACCTCCTTTTACTATTCTGTTTCATTCTTTTTTCTTCTCTCCCTTATTTTCTTTTGTCTTTTCTCTCTCTCTTTTCTTCTCTCTTATTTCTTTTCTTCTTCTCTTTCACTGCACAACCCTAAAGATTATAACTTCCATTGCATAGTTTCTTACTACAAACATCAGTAAATAAACCTCAAAATTTCAGTTCTAAAACCAAAATCACTCACTCCATCTCTTAATGCTTGGTGGCTGATCAACTAATGGAGAATTCACGTGGGTATGGCTTGGCCATGTGATGTTGATAGTCTGGAAATTGTTTTGGCTGGGTCTTTGAATTAGTGATGGTTTTTGTTGGTCTAGGTTTCGCATGGGTTTTTGTTTTTGAAGGATGATTTTTGGTGTTGTTTGGCAGTGTAGGTGGTTTTGAATGATGGATTTGGGGTTTGGTTTAAGGTTTCTTAGTCATGGTGGCTGCATATGCATGGTGGGTGTTGGTTTGCCTGGGGTTTTGGTAGCTAGATGGTAGCACTAGGCTATATGCTTTTGTTGTGAATGGTGAAGTTCATGGCGGTTCATGGCAGAGCTGCATGCATGGATGGCTTTGCAATTGCTATTTGGAATAGGTCCTGATTGGATTGTTGTGCGAGTTAGTGGAATTTTGTGCAGGCATTGATGAGATTTTTGTTTCTTTTATGGATGGGTTAGGGCGTTTGCATGTGTGAATTGTTGTAGTATTAGTAGGATGGCATCATGGTTTTTCTAGTGGGAGTATCAAGTGGAGTTTAAGTTTTGTGAGATTTAGGTTTGGGAATGTTGTCGAGGGGTTTTTTGAATCAAAGACATGTGTCAGTTTGTGTTGGGGACCCAACTTGGGACTCATTATCAATCCGAGAAAATGGTCAGTGACTACCAGAGTGTCCCTTAGCCCACTAAGAGCCAACCCGAAGTTTGGAGTGAGATTTTCACATTATAGATGCACAACTACTGACTCCAATATGATCTAGACAATTTGATGCTGGAGTCTAATGCATTACACAGATGATGACAATGTGACATGGTGATGTGGTACAGAGGAGTGATGTGGCACAAGGCCAGCCAAGCCTAAGGGTTGAATTGCACAAGTGCCAACGTGCCATATTGTTATTGTAGCTAAATCTACATGTGGCAAGTTTGTTGTAGATTTGAAAATTAGAGGGAAAATTAGTTAAAGGCACGTGCACATGCTAGATTTTAGGAAGTTGTTAAATCTAGCTTATGATTAATATGTTACAATTGTATTTTAGCATGTGATAAATGTTAGTTAATTAGGTATCATCAATAACAAACTCCTAGGCTATAGATATCCATGTACATGGATTGTAAAATAGCTTGTTAGTAGATGTTACAATTTCATATTTGAGGTTTAGATTGAGGTGTGGATTCCCTCTCTTTCTCTAGAATTTTTATTTCTCTAGAAATGCAAAAATCTTCTTACAATTTCCCTGTAGCAATAAATTAACACAAATTGATTCTAACTGAATGTCAATATGCATAAAACATCTAGCCATAAGTCGAAGTTAGGAAATCTAGCGGCAAACGATTCAAAGCAACTTTGGCAGCCAATACATTACTTATTAGTATGTAGTCAATAAATGAAACAAACACTATAGTAATAAATACATCCTATCCATCCATAGTCAAGCAAAAATATTATATGATTCTTCCATTAAAATCATATGAGAAGAGAGGTAAAACTTAGTATTAGAATTATGGTTAAGTGATTAAACTCACCATTTCCTAACAACTTAAACTTTTGGGATAATCGGTAATTTAACATGGTATCAGAGCAGGAGATCCTAAGTTCAATTCTTGTCTTCACTTTACTTCTCATTTAAAATGTTAAATTTTCATTAAATTCACTATTTCCTAATAGTTTAAATTTTTGGGATAATCGGTAATTTAACACTTAGTATAGCTTGAAGGAAGAGAAATTGTCCAACCATTCACAGCAAGGCTTCAAACAAACTCCTATACACAAAGCACGCTTAGATGATGATCCTCATGGTGAAGTATCAGTGTGTTTGGTGTTTAGGCTATGTGTGGGTACTTGAGTGAAGGTGAGGAAGGATCTGTTTATAGTAAAGGCTCTGTTGTGGGAATGGCCGTATATCAACTAAAGGGTATTTTTGGTTAGAAGAACTTGTCATATGAGGTAGTGTGTAATATTGATGAATGCTCTATGTTTTTATAGAATTTTTGGGAGTGAGTTGGGGAAGGATAACAGAGATAGGAGAGCTGGTCCTTTGACCATTCTTCCTATTCCTTAGACAAGAATGGCAAGTCTTGTTTCTCCTCTATCCATCTGGCTCCCTTTCCTAATCAGTGCAAGTCATTCAAAAGGCTGGACAGTGAATGGCTTGCATTAATTAAGCATTAAATCAGGTTTTTGTGTTAAGGGTAAGGAAGGTCTCATTATCTTAAGCAATGTCAATGGTGAATAATGCATGTTAGAGTTTGCTTGCTCTATAGTGTACACAGGTTTTCAAAGACCAAAGTGGTAGGAGGGGACATGCCAAGCTCCATGCTTCTTGAAGTTGTTGAATCACTAAACAAACATACCCTCATGACCTCCAAACCATGATTTTCTAAGTTTTCCCTCCTGTGATTCATGTGCTTGGTTCATGAACTGAGTATTATCCATTTTCATGATGGAGAGAGGTGGTCAAGGGAGGAAGAAATGTAGTCTCCCCCCTCTTTTGGAGTTTCAGTCATGGCTTTCTCAAGTTATGACCGGAATTTCAAACATGAGGGAGCCTTCCTTTCATTTTTCCATTCCTACATTCTCTCTGTCAAGGCGTCAAATCGTGTGTTAGTAGATAGCATGTTGCAAAAAGGTTTTTAAATTGCTCCCCAATTGTACTGTTGTTACTTTATCTTGACATTTTGTCTTTTAGAGTTTTAGTTTAAATTGTCCAGCTGTACATCTGGTTTTGTCTGAACTAGGAGATGACCGGTCCAACAGTTGTCTAGTTTCCCAGTAGTTGCTATATTATTCCCTCGTCTTGGGATGCGTTGAGCCAATTTTGTTTATGGGTTATCACTTTGGATTGGACCAAGCCTTACCTAGCAAATGGGTGGCCAGGTGCCCTCTTCTTGGTCCGTGTGGAGTGGGCTTATTTGGGCCTTTTAGGCCCAATTTGTTGGGGAACTTTGTTGGGCTTATTGGTCCATGCTGTGTAGCGAGGAGGATAAGTCTTTGGGCCGATTGTGCTGCGATGGACTTTAAGCCCATGCCATGTAGTGATGATTTGAGATTTGTTAGGCAAACCCATGTAGTGTGGTTTTATTGGGTCCATGTGCTTGTAAATGCCTTGGTCCTTTTATTGGGCTGATTGGGTAAGTCTCCTCCGATGGGATCTTGCCACATGATGTTTGTTAAAAAAAATATCCCTGAACAGATGTTGAATGTGTTTTGTGTGCACAAAAAAGTGAAGGTGTAGGGAAATGGATTTGCTTTGTTTATGGTGATTTGAGGTGATAATAGTGTTGCTGTTATAGGGCTTGATTTGGGAATTGTGATATAGGCTTTTTGGGTTCTAGGTGGCTGAAAGAGAAGGGGTGGCATTGAAGGATAGAAAAGAGAGAACAAAAGAAAAGAAAAAGATTAAAAAGGAAAAGAAAACAGAGAAAAAATATATATTAATTAACTCCTAAATGACACAATTTTAGGTTTTCAATGACACCCAATGGTTGCGTAATCAAAGCAAGCCTTAATCCCTGCAAATTTTAATGGCTAGATTTCTTCTTTGGGCATGTATAACAAGTGTCCTATCTCTTCTCAATGCCTTTATGTGTCTTACTGCTTTCAACGTGAATCAATAATAGTAAATTGAAAAGGAAGCTGCCTAACCATTATCGAATGTGTGAATGGCCTTGGCTTAATAATATCAGTGGCAAAGGGCCTTAAAGGCCTTTTTAATTCTTCGTCAGAACATGAGTGAAAGATAGGAGTTTCAAACACAAACATGTATGTTTGTCCACCCAAGAAGCACAGACACAGGACATGATGACATGAAAATTCTTGAAAAATTAGGAAATGACACGGTGGAATACAAAAATTAATTAATATACATCTTTAGGTATATTTTATGTTTATTTTAAATTTTCAAAATAATCAATTAAAATCTTTAAAAACATCATATTATATATAATAAAAGTTGGGATTAGACGCTGTGGTTGTGCCATGTGGCAGCATTAAACTAAAGAAATTTTGTTAGATTTTTAGATTTTAAAAAGAACTTGTGGGGCCAATTATCCAGACAGTCCTGGCCCATTTCGTACTGGGCCCTAAGGCCCACGCCG
This sequence comes from Quercus ilex subsp. ballota, assembly GCA_032727855.1. Taxonomy (NCBI): domain Eukaryota; kingdom Viridiplantae; phylum Streptophyta; class Magnoliopsida; order Fagales; family Fagaceae; genus Quercus; species Quercus ilex. The sequence goes on from CM064919.1 coordinate 2,162,362, forward strand.
AGGAGGTATTGAGAATCCGAGGATGAAAGTAAGAAGCCCAGATGCCCAAGAAGTATCACCGAGGGTGATTCTGTCCTCGGACAGCCGAGACCATTAAAAGAAGGAGCAATACACCATCAAGGGGAGTCTCCGGAGCATCCCAGGAGAAAGAATCGGTACAACGTGGCAGCCACAGAAGCATGTTGAAAGAGCAGTTTAGGGAGGAACTGTCACCTCCGCATTAAATGACCACAACTAACGTTCTGGCCGCATTAATGAGGAAAAGACTCCTGAACAGTGCAGCCTTAGTTGCTGCAACCCACAGAAAGAATGGGAAAACGGCTGATGGGACAAGCACTCAAGTGATGGCCTGCTTGATCAACAAGTGGAGGGCTACGATCAACTAAAAGGGGATATATAATGTAAGAAGTCCTTCTGGAGGGGGGGACGGAGAACATCAGAGCAACTGGTATGACCATAAAAAGCCTTTGTAGCAAAGAGCAGAAGAAATAAGAGCTACCACCCCTGAAGAGGAGGGCCGAGGACATATTTTCACACTTTAGTCCACTTGTAACCATGTTTGTTAGGTTCTAAAGATTTAGGATTTTATGTATTTAGAACTCTAATTTGTACTGTTGGCAAACCATGATCAAAACAGGTTATTTAGTCTTGTTTAGACTTGCTCAAAGTTGGGTCTTTCATGTAAAGTTGGAATCGAGTGGCTGCAGATGCATTGGTGCATTTCGGCCTGGCTCGATCGATCGAAGGAAAGGCTCGATTGATCGAATCTCGGGCAGAATGTTTTTCTGCAGAATATTCCAGCTCAGCCCTAACTCATTAAACGTTTTGGGTTTTCTGTTTTTACCCTAGGTATATAAAGAAAAACCCTAGCCACTTTTTTAGAGTTGCTCAAGTTGTATCGTTGCTCATACATTGCGGTTTTGTGTAAATCTCTTGTGAGATCTAGAGGAGTTTTCCTTTACACAAAGCTTAGGGTTTTCGAGATAGAGATAGTATCAACATCTTGATGATCAACTTGATTGCTACCATTGAAGTTTAAAGAATATCAAGCGTGGGTGCTTGTAGCTAATTGAAGAATTCAAGAAAGAAGGAGTCCGTGGATTCGGAGCTTGCACGTGGTCGTGTCAGTAAGTTCTACTGGTGGGTAGCATTAGGAAGTCAAGCGGGGAGCTTGTAGTCCTTCTGTATGAACTTCGATTCTTTCATAGTGAATTCAGGTTTACCTTGAGGATCGGTGGGTCAAATCCTCCACAGGTTTTTACCGTGTGGTTTCCTGGGTGATCATATCATTGTGTCTTTTATATTTCCGCTGCTTTATACTTTTGATATGATTATTTGATTGCTTTAACCTAGAATTGCATAATTTGACTAAGTAACAACTTGGCTAATTAACTAGGCTAACCAATCTGGTTGTTTTAAAGGGGTCTAAAACCGTTCAAGTGGTATCAAAGCGGGTAGCTCTCTTGTAAGAGATTTTTTGATCTCTGAGCTGATCCTTGACCCCTGTTGTCATGGAGCATGGACACTCTTTTGTTGTTCCTCCTCACTTTGATGGGAACAACTATGCTTATTGAAAAGTAAGGATGAAAGCATTCCTGAAATCTATTGATGAGAGAGTGTGGAATTCCGTTGAATATGGATGGCAGAAGCCCACTACTCTTATGAGTGAGTGGCAAACTTCTGAAAAAGAAGCAGCAGGCTTCAATAGCAAATCTATGAATGCCATCTTCAATGCTGTTTGTATGGAGGAATTTAAGAGGATCTCAAATGTTGTGGTTGCTCGTACTGCTTGGAAAATCCTCCAAACTGTGCATGAAGGCACAAAGGCAGTTAAGATCAATAAACTGCAGCAATTGACTTCTAGATTTGAAAGCATTAGAATGTTTAAGGATGAAACTTTTGATGAATTCTATGCTAAATTGAATGACATTGTTAATTCTGCTTTTAATTTGGGTGAAATCTATGATCAACCTAAAATTGTTAGGAAGATTCTTAGATCTTTAACTGAAGACTTTAGACCCAAAGTGACTGTCATTACTGAAAGCAAGGATGTGGACTCCATCCCTGTTGATGAACTTGTAGGATCTCTTCAGTCCTATGAGTCTGACCTACCCAAAGTGAACAAATCCAAATCAATGGCTCTTAAGTCAGTTGATGATGTTGATGGTGGTGGATTTGATGATGAGCTCTCTGCTACAGAGATTGTGTACCTTGCCAAAAACTTTAAAAACTTTCTTAGGAATACCAACAGAAAGGCAAGAGGTACAAGCACTGCTGAACCTAGAAATTTTAGGAAGAATGATCCCACTAAAATGAATAACTTTGAAAAACCTAGAGAAAAAGTTGGTCAATCTTCAAATAATTTATTGGGTCCTCAGTGTTTTGGCTGTCAAGGGTATGGTCATGTGAAATCTGAATGTCCTACATTCTTGAGGACTAAGGGTAAAGCTATGGCTGTAACCCTTAGTGATAATAAGGTTTCTGATGATGAGTCCGGATGTGATGAGGATGGAAACTTCATTGCTTTCACTGCTACAACTGTAGTCAATGAAAGCGTATCTGTTGAAGAGAACCTTTCTGATGAGGAACTCTCTAAGGATGCAGATCTTCAAGAGGCCTACAATAAACTTTGCAAAATTGCTGCAAAGGATGCTATGAATGTTGAACTTGGCCTGAAGAAAATTGAATCTCTTGAGCTTGAAAAGAAAAATTTGCTTGTTAAACTGTTTGATGCAAATGATCTTTTGAACAAAGTTAAATCTGAGAACATGCTTTTGCTTGATAAAGTTAAAACTTTGGAACATGATTTATCTGTTGCTAGATCTGCTAGTTCTAAACTTGATCACATGCTGAATGTTCAAAAGTATCCTTCTGATAAATCTGGGTTAGGATATGTTGAAAGCATCTTTGATTCTGCACCACATTCCACGAATTTTGTTCCTTCTTCTTCTTCTGAACCTTCCGTAAGTGAGATTGTGAGTAAAACTGTCAAACCCCCTGTGAGTGAGGTTGTCAAAACTGTAGAAGTTTCACCTCCTAGGAAGATTAGGGTTGATGTGAGAGAGTCTAAACCTAAGGATTCTACCCTTTCTAAGGACAAGATGCATGGTAAACCTGCTTGGGTTTGTCATTATTGTGGAAAGTCTGGACACATTCGTCCAAAATGTTACAAGCTTCAAGCTGCTAAGAGAGCAAACAAACCAAAGGTGCCTGTGCCTCAAGCACATGATCCTATGGCACTTATTGGTGAATTGGTAAAGACGTTGAACCTTTATTCCAATCCTGGAGTTGGAAATCACTCGAATGTGAATAAGAACTCTAATGCTCGTGCTGTATCTAAAAGGTTGTGGATGCAAAAGACTCGTCCTAATTGAGTCTTTCTGACATGGTCCTTGTGCTTCACTGCTCTATCCTCTGTGACCATTGTTCTTTGGTATTTATATTTTTTTTAGGATTTGCATTGCATTACATTCATGCATTTCATTTTAGGAGTTATTTGTTTTCTCTTTTGAAAAAAAAAAACAAACAAACAAACAAACAAACAAACAAACAAACAAAAAAAGAGAAAAAGCAAATTGTGTTGGGCATTATTTTTCTTAGTTTTTGAAAACAAGGTTGGTCAATTTATTTACACATAACATGTCTTATGTACCTTGTTTAGCTTTGATGAGCTTATTTATTGCACTTGACTAGTTGAAACTTTGTAGTGCATGTTGTGTGGGAAAGATGTTTATGGTGTTTATCACTTTGTCTTAATCTTGAAGTCACATGTTATTTGACTGTCGGACTAGATTCTTTTGAGAAAGGCATAAATAACCATTTCACCACTGTTCACTAGCCAATCATGAACACCTTAGTGCATATCATAAGATTTTGTGCTTGAAAAAGTGCAGCACATGCACAAAAAGAACATAAGGTGTAGCCTCGGCTTAACTGCTTAATGCTTAAAATTGGTGTGTACTATTAGACTTGATGCCAAATTCACTTAATTAAAAACTGGTGTGTACTATTAGGCTTGATGCCAATTCACATAATTAAGAGGCTAAAAACAAGAAACTTACATGATTGCAAGTTTATGTTTTAGGAGATGTGGGAGTTATATGATGTAACTCTTTAGGTGATAGTCTCTTTTAAATTCTATGTGATGAATTTTGTAGACTTTGTGATTAATTGCTATACACATATCACCTCACATGTTTCTCAAGCTTTTACTAGTTTGCACACACTACACGAGTTACTCTTTACTAAACACTGTACATGTTATTGTGTGTGTTTTTGGTCTGACCAACCAAGTTTGAAAATATCTTGAGATTTATGCAAAACATTATTTTGCCTGAGAAATTGAAAGAAGAACTGGCTGAAACTTTCTTTAGAGAAACTGGGATTACAAATTTTGGGTTTTTGAAAAATCATTCCATTTCATCTCATACTCATGCATTGTGGTTCATTGATTTCGATGCTTTGAGGAGTCTTTTTAAAAAAAATTGGTTTGAGATTTTCAAAACTGGAATTTTTCTGAAAATACTGTGATCCGCTGCCTGTTTCGATCGATCCAGTCTGTTTTTCGATCGATCGAAAATTTTAAAATTTCTTTTATAAAATTTCGGAGTGATTCGATCAATCAAAAGTAATTCTCGATCAATCGAAAGTCGTGAATTAGTTTTTTTAAAACATTTCTCTTTGACTGATTCTTCAACTTTTCAAAAGTTTTTTTCAAACTTTATTTTCTCTCTCCGATTTGGCACGGATCTACAGCGATTTTTTTATCGTTTTCCTCCAAATTTTTTGCAAGATTTCTCTTTCCTCAAGCCGGTAAGTCTCTTTTGCCCCTCCTTTTTGAGTTTATTTGCATTTTTCATGCATTTTCCCTCAAACTTTCGGACCCCTCTATTTTTGGGATTTTTGATGTTTCAAGCAAAATTTTGTGCAATTGATCAATGAGTTTTTATGGGGACATGTTATAAGCTTGATTGTAATAGTTTAATTTGATCAATTTTGGTTTTTGTGAGAAATTGAAATTCTAGGGTTTATGTTCAAGTTCCGAATTGGGGATTTTGTTAAATAGAGTTGTAATTGATGAAATTGGCTTGTTGATTGGATATAATTGGGCACTATAATCTATGTGTAATGTTTTGTAAGGCTTAATTCATCCATGTGTTTTAAAATTTTTCAAGTGGTTTTCAAATTTTTGGGGTTTTTGTTAGAAACTCTGTGCTCAAGCCAATTTTGTGCAATTGAATTTAATTTTGACATTTGTTTACTGCATTAGTACATGCATCATGTCATTTTAAATGTTCATGCATCATATAGATTTTTGCTCTATATTTTTTTTGTGCTGACTTGCAGTCTGCCCTTGGTTTTTTATTTTTTTTGGTTTTCTCTGTGTCTCTGTCCTTTCCTTAGCATCATGCCTAGGAAAATTAGAGCTCGTAGGTCTGTCACTGCCTCTTCTCCATCCCCTCCTCCCTTTGACCGAGAGAAATTCCCCAGTGAGAAAAACCCAGAGGTGTATGATAAGTTGAACCTTAAGAGGAAAATTTGGTCTGAGCGTTCTGTCATTCTAGATGAGCTTGATCCTGCCATTAGGACAAATTTTGAGCGTCGGGGCTGGTTACCCTTGGTGGATATTTCTGATCCTCCTCCACCTGCTACCTTGATTAGAGAGTTCTACTCGAACATCTCTATCCACATCTATGATTCCAACACTTTAGTAAAGAGTTGGATACGAGGCGTAGAGTACTCCATTACTCCTAAGGTAGTGGCTGATGCTCTAGGGGTACCTTTGGTACATCACCCTGTTTATCTCTATGATGAGTCTCCAGTTTTGAGTGATGTATGTCTTACATCACTGGGTCTACTATCCAGTGGGGTTCTGATCCTCGGATCACCACTGCTGAGCTTTCTGAGCTTCACTATCTTTTCTTTAGGATAGCTTGTCACTCCATCTAGCCCATTTCTCATCTTCACACCATTCCTCTCGAGCGATGTGTATTTTTGTACGCTTTTGTCACTGATGCTCCTATCAGTTTTCCCCACTTGTTCCTTCGTTCTTTGAACGAAGTGTATAGGAGTTCATCTTCTGCTCATGCACTTGTTCATCCTATTTTCATCCATAGGATTCTTCTTTATTTAGGTTTAGAGGATTTCCCTTCCTCGAAGCCTGTGCATGTCATCGGTCCCTTAGGTGCGTCTTTTCTTAGACAGAGGGCTGCTCACCTTCGAGCTGGCTCTAAACACCCTAGGTCTGAGCCTTCCGGGTCCGCACCTCCTCCCTCTTCTTCTACAGGTCCTTTTGGTGAGACTGTTCCTGATCCTGATGCTGCTGCTGTTCCTCTACCTCCATCGGATGACTTTGATATCCGTCGTACTTTGGAGACTGTCATGACCGTTCAGGCGGCTCATAGTCAGCTTTTGGTGGACCTTTTTGATGAGATTCGAGCTTTGCGAGCTGATCTAGCGCGTCTGCGTTCACCCTCACCACCTCCTTTTGATGATGGATTGTGATTGCCCTTTGACATTCCGTCACAAAAAGAGGGAGTAGAGTTTGTAGAGGAGATTTTTGTAGTTAGGTTTGTTTTGTGGAGTAGATTGTATTTAGGCGCTTCACCTTGTATATCATTTTTGGGATATTCATGTTAGGGGGAGTAACATTGATTGATATACATGATTTTTTATTTGATTCTTGTTTCTTTGGATTCACTGTTTATTGATTTATATTCTATGAGTTATTCATGATATATTTCTTTATTATGTGTTGTGTGAATCATACAAGAATGTTATACCTGTTTATATACTATTTTCTGTTACACATGCGTTTATGCGTTTGTTGAGTATTTGAGGAATATACAGGTTAATTCAATTGAGTTGTTGTCTACACTTGCAACTGATGGATAGTAGTTAGGATTGAATTTTGATTTTATAAGCATTATTTTGTAAAGGGCTTTTTAATTGTAAATTTTGAGCTTTTAGTTTGTGTTTTGTCACGGATTGCCAAAGGGGGAGTTTGTTAGGTTCTAAAGATTTAGGATTTTATTTATTTAGAACTCTAATTTGTATTGTTGGCAAACCATGATCAAAACAGGTTATTTAGTCTTATTTAGACTTGCTCAAAGTTGGGTCTTTCATGTAAAATTGGAATCGAGTGGCTGCAAATGCATTGGTGCATTTCAGCCTGGCTCGATCGATCGAAAGAAAGGCTCGATCGATCGAATCTCGGGCAGAATGTTTTTCTGCAGAATATTTCAGCTCAGCCCTAACTCATTAAACGTTTTGGGTTTTCTGTTTTTACCCTATGTATATAAAGAAAAATCCTAGCCACGTTTTTAGAGTTGCTCCAGTTGTATTGTTGCTCATACATTGCGGTTTTGTATAAATCTCTTGTGAAATCTAGAGGAGCTTTCCTTTACACAAAACTTAGGGTTTTCGAGATAGAGATAGTATCAACATCTTGATGATCAACTCGGTTGCTACCATTGAAGCTTAAAGAATATCAAGCGTGGATGCTTGTAGCTGATTGAAGAATTCAAGAAAGAAGGAGTCCGTGGATTCGGAGCTTGCACGTGGTCGTGTCAGTAAGTTCTACTGGTGGGTAGCATTAGGAAGTCAAGCGGGGAGCTTGTAGTTCTTTTGTATGAACTTCGATTCTTTCATAGTGAATTCAGTTTTGCCTTGAGGATCGGCAGGTCAAATCCTCCCCAGGTTTTTATCGTGTGGTTTCCTGGGTGATCATATCATTGTGTCTTTTATATTTCCGCTGCTTTATACTTTTAATATGATTATTTGATTGCTTTAACCTAGAATTGCATAATTTGACTAAGTAACAACTTGGCTAATTAACTAGGCTAACCAATCTGGTTGTTTTAAAGGGGTCTAAAACCGTTCAATGTTTAGTTGCTATAACCTTCACTAGGGCCTAGTTCTTCAACCCATGCTCTACAAATTTATTGTATTGGGCCAACTGGGTTTGGATCCATTCACCCTACAGTGATTATGTTCAAATCTGGTCCCTACAAAAAAAATGGATATAATTTTTTTTTCTTATCTTCTTCTTCTAAAATTTCTAAGTTGATAAAAATCTTAATTTAATTACAAACCAAATTCTTTTCTTCATCTATTTCTTCTTAATTTGATTACAATCCAAAATCTTCATCTTCATCTAATCCTTTTTTATTTATTTAAATTACTACACCTATTGCTACACGTAAAAAATATAAAAATATAAAAAAATGTTGATATAATTTTTTTTTTCTTATCTTCTTCTCCTATTATTTCTAAGTTGATAAAAATCTTAATTTAACTACAATCCAAATTCTTTTCTTTATCTCTATTTCTTTTTAATTTGATTACAATCCAAAATCTTCATCTTCATCTAATCCTTTTTTTTTTTCATTTAAATTACTACACCTATTGCTACACGTATATATAAATAAATAAATAAATAACTAAAACAGCAACATGATATTTAATTGAGTGAACGTGATTATTTTTTACACCTTTACAAATTAAGTTTGAATCCAAGAGAAATTGAGTTAAACTAAAACTCTACTAAGTGTACTCTACTTTACTATTTAAGAATGCTAAAATCAAACAATAAAAAACTAAAATTAAGTGAAGAATTATAGAAGGAATGATTTGACGGCTTTTTCGTGAGAATAGCTAGCTATCTTCTTTTTGTTTTTTTTGCACAACTTTGGTACATCATCAGAGAATGCATCTCTAATTCTGAGGTATGGATAGTGAGATTTTCTTTGGTAGTTCACTCCCAGTTCCTTTGTTTAATAGTTCCTCATCTCTAATACCAGTGTTCCATCTTATCTGGATTTCCTAATTTTGGTTCAGGAGCGAGGTGTGGATCCAGCTGATTTAAATTTCATTCCTCTTAGAGCTTAGCCTTCATGTCACCGGTGAGGTATTAGATATACCTTGATATACCTTTTATTTATATATATATATATATATATATATATATAATTACAATTTTACTACTAAGAGGTTTTAGAAATTTAAAACTTATCATAATTTTTAAAAATATTTTATAATATCTTTTTTGCAAAAAAAAAAAAAAAAAAAGGGTTACATAATGTACATTTTCCATGTAACTTAATTTTTAAAAATATTTTTACTATTTTTTTTATTAGATTTGATTATATTATCAAAAAATTTATATTTTAAAATTTATATATAATTTTTTTATTAAACCGTGCATCGTACGGGCATAAAAACAAACCGTATTATAAAAAATATATATAATTTTTCTTCTCCTATAATTTCTAAGTTGATAAATATCTTAATTTAATTACAATTCAAATTCTTCATCTGATCCATCTAATCCTTATTTAATTACTATACTACACGTAAGAGAAAACATTTATATATAATAAAAAAAAAAGGTAGCAACGTGTATTTTTTAAAAAAAAAAAATGTAGCAACATAGTGTAATTTAATCCTTCTCAAATTCTACATCTAATCCATCTAATCATGATATAAAAATTAAAAAAAAATTAGCAACGTGTATTATAAAAAAAAAATGTTGAATTAAGTTCTTTCTTCATGCACATACACAAAAATGTAGCATGATTTTTACTTTCTATTTTTACTTTTGATTATATAATTGTAATTCATTTAGCTATTTTTTTAAAAATAAAATTATACGTTTTATGAGTTTATACTCACGGGATTTAAACTTCAAGTTTCAGTGTCTTCTCTTATGCTTTCAAGGATAAAAATTAAATTCTCATGTGAGTCTCTCTACTTCAAAATTTTAAATCTTTAATAATTTAGATTGTTCATATATATATATATATATATATATATATTATGATACTTTAAGTCTCACACAATATACATTCATTATATAACTTAAAAATAAAATATTCATTTATTTTTATTATCTATTTTTAAGTAAATTAATAAAAAAATTACTTACATATGAATTTAGATTAAACCGTGCATCGCACAGGCATAATGCTAGTAAGTAAAATAAGATATAAATTTTCTCCCAACACACTAAGGATACGCATGCAAGAGTGTCCTGGTGTGTCCACATCTGGCACATGCCAGGGATTTTGGAGCATCCATGCTTCATAGTTGTCCACTCTAAAATGCATGTGAAAGTTGAAGAAGTTTCTCAAAATTTTAAAAAAAAAAATTGTAAACTCATTTGAAATTACATTTTTATTTTGTCTTGGAAAATCCTGCCCTCCGAAAAAGGTGAACATTCAGATAAGATAATAAAATGAACATTTTCTTGGCAAAATGACTTGGGACCTCAATCCAACAATGAGATGGTAACTTTGCATAAAGTATTAATCACTGATCATTCTACAACTTCACAAAGTCATATGCTCATAATAATAGTACCAATTTATCTTAGTTGTACATCTTCTTTTTAAACTTCATTCCTGCTATTGATTCAGTGCAGAGATGGTTTTAGAGGAGAAAATAGAATACAATGATCTGGTAAATTCAATTCAAGATGGACACATTTTAGGTGATGACAAACATGATGTGCCAACTAGTGGAAATATAAGAGCTGAACCAGAAAATGGTAATATTTTTGTCCTTAGTTTCCTTTTGTTACTTATCAAAAAATAAAGTTTCCTTTTGTTAATAATTTGAGCAAGCATCTTTTCTGTTTTTTGACATTTTCCCTTATTGGAGCCATAGTTATTCACTGTTCACTCTTGTCTGGCTAACATAAGAAAAAAAAAGTGTGGTACATTGCAATGTCTTCTTGTTAGTATCAAGAGCGGGTCACAAAAAGCTCCGAGAAAAGCAAACTCAAATGCCAAAGAAATCTTGAAATCATGTGTGGCTTTGAGGAAGTTGTCTGAGAAGATTTTTTTCTGATTTATTGTTAATAGTGGAGAATAAGAATGTCGGGTTTGGAAAAGCTGTGTGAGTTTTCTTAATTAACCCTAACACCTGTTTTATACTTTTATTGCACTTAAGTAGCAATTAATATGTAAATTACAGATATGCCCTGGCAAGTAGAGCCAATTAGTACAAACTATGTATTCCAAAACTCTGCTATACTTCTATTGGATTTTGATTCACCTACAGTATACAACCTGTGTACTATATGGTGCTTTTTCACTTTTAAGTTGATAAAATTTTACTTATTTATTTTATAAAAAAAAACATGTATTCCAATACTCTCCCTCAAGTTGAGGCGAAGATATTGCTCATGCCCTGCTGGTTTAAAATAGTATTAAACGCTCCACTTGAAACTCCTCTGGTTAAGACATTTACTAGTTGGTTCATAGTTTTCAAATGGAGTACAATTGATGCCATTGTCCAGCTTTTCCTCGATCAAGTGTCTTTCAAACTTAATATGTTTGATCCTATCATATTGTACAGGATTGTGAGCAGTATTTCTTGAGTATAAAATCCCAATTATTTCAATATCATCTTCACCCAAAGAGGCTCATAAATACCACTTATATAAATAAATTAAAAAAAAAATCGTAAATACCATGAACCAGTGCTGGAAATTCTGCCTCTGCACTGGATTTAGCTACTATTGCCTGTTTCTTACTCCAAGTGACCAAATTATCTCCAACAAAGTTACATTACCATGAGGGTAGATCTTCTGTCAATAATGGAGCCAGCCTAATCTGCATTTGTGTAGGATTCAACTGGTAAGTAACCAAGACTAAGAGTAATCCTTTACCAAGAGATGATTTCAGATACCGAAGAGTACGGTAAACGTTTATATGGATTCTTGTGGTGCATGCATGAATTGACTAACTACACTGACAAAATAGGCAATATCTAGACAAGTGTGTGACAAATAAATAAGTCTTCCAACTGGGCGTTGGTATCTCTCTGTATCAGCTAGTACATCCCTTGAATCTTCACCCAGTCTATGATTCAATCTATCGGGGCGTCACAAGCCTTGCAGCCAAGCATTTCCATTTCTACTAGGAGATGACAAAAACACATTCTGCAAGATATATATATCCCTTGCTTGGACCTTGTTACTTCAATACCTAGAAAATACTTCAAATCTCTCAGGTGATTTATTTCAAATTCAGTAGCTAAATATTCTTTTAATATTTTTTACTTCCTTAGGGTCATCACATGTTACTATTATATTATCAACATAAACAATAAGACCTGTAACCTAAATTGAATGCTTTATAAATAAGGGTGATCACTTTGATGTGTTTCTATCCATAACCCCACATAAACTGAGTAAATCGCTCAAACTCTAGGAGATTGCTTTAATCTGTACAATGCTTCCTTCATTCTGCTCAACTTTCCTTGAGTTGAGGGACTCCTAAAACTTGGAGGAATATTCATATAAACTTCCTCTCCTAAGTTACCACGGAGGATAGAATTTTTTACCTCAAGGTGATTCAGAGCTCAGTTCAAATTAGCTCCGAATGACAAAAGGATACATAAGAAGTTCATCATGGTCAATCCTGTAGGTTTGAGTGAACTTTGTTGGTAGATAGCATGTGGCTGGTGGTTTCTTCCTTTGCCACCCTTTGTTGGTGGTTCAATTTATTGTCTCGTAAAATGCTAAAAATAATATAGTTTTTACAAATAGCTTACAAATTGATGTGTCAATCAATCAATGTGGTTGATGTCACATCAACAACATAATGAATAAATTTCTTAATTGCCTTTCTTGGTTCCACACCTTGGTTTGGACTGTCTTAGTAACCTGGGCCGTCACTGGTCATGAATCGCCTGGCTGAAGAAAGAAAGTTGGACTCTATGTGGGCTCATTTGATTCTGTTTGGATCTTTTCTACTTTTTTGTTTTTTTTTCAGACGATAAGTCAAGAAGAAAAGAAGACTGAAAAATGAAAACAAAGGCCTAAACTACAAAAACTAGAAGTTGAACTAAGACATCAGAGGGCAGTTTTGAGAGATTTGCTAGGTTCGTTGGAGGAGTGATCATGGATCTCGTTGGTGACAACCCTCAGCGACGTGAACAACGTCAAAGATTGGTACTTGCGGGTTGACTGGAACGGATCTCGGGTAAACCTCCAAACCTTGTGTCACGGGGTGGAGAGATCGGCAATCCTTGTGTGGCAATGTCTTTGGCAGTGGTAGTGTCAAAGGCTGGCAACAGTACCTCTTGGTGGCACTGACTTCTTGCGGATTTTATTTGATGGTGTGGGTTGCAGGTTTGATGGTGAGCCATATATAGGTGTATTGATTCGGATTCACAATTGTGGTTGCTCTCGCATCAGTTGGATGTTTGTGTTTAGGAGCAGTGGAAATCGAAATTTGCTCTGATACCAAGTTGATGCAAAAAAGCCTAGAACAGTCCTGTGATCCTTCCTTGGGATTCATCACCTAATTGTTGCTTGGAATCACTGCCAAACAGAAACAATTTTCTACAAATGAAATTTTAGTAATAAACTAATCGCAGACCCGCGCAATGCGCGGGATAATTTTGATGTCATATTATTTTTTGTTAAGTAAAGAATGAGAATAATAGTTGAGATTTATAAGTAATAGTTCCAAACTCATCTCACAATAATGTGATTACATTGTAATATATATAATAAATTTTATGTAAGTAAAGAAGTCTTTATCTTGATTTTGTGTGTGTGTGTGTGTGTATTTTTTTTAGCAAAGAAACATGTTACATTTTACTTTCAATTATTATATATAACAAAATATTTTGTAATACATTAGAATAGTGTGAGATATGTATCAAAACACAACACAATAAAAAACTGAAAAATGTATAATTTTTATTAGAACATGAAAATGAATCTTGTTGGTTTCATATGAAAGCTAACATTATTTTGCATTTTTGGAGAAATTACTGAGCAATTTATCCAAACTTTGTTTCCATTTTATCACATAAGAACTATTAACAAAATTATAATAGTTTCTATTTTGATAATCACTAAACTCATGTATGAGAATCAACTATTACAAAAAAATTTCTCCCCAAAACATATATTGATTTCTATTATTCCTTTCCATACAATTTTAAAAATGTGAACAACTAAGGAAGCTAAATGTGTAGTTGATTGTTTCTGCAAAAACTAAAAATGTGTAGTTGATCTTAGTCAAGCAATAAATAGCATAAAAGGGGTAGGGGAAAGCAAACGTAATCACGGTATAATTATTTATATATGTCCATATTTGTTTTTGTATAAGAATACTCTTGCTTTCTAAAATATTCATGGTGCAACTGTATCTTGTTTGATCTCTCCCAGTTCTGCAACTTTAACCCAACTCACAACATATAAACCAATGATCATGAAAAAGAACCTAGCAAAATGAAGCCAAACACAATTTCTAATTTTTAGTGATAATAAAAGAGAGATTAAAAGATATCACAAATATGTAGTGATAATTAAAAAAAATTCATTCACAAATACTATACTTATTGGTTTTAAGAGAGATTAAAAGAGAACAAATATAAATATAAATATAAAATGTGTGTGTGTGTGTGTGTGTGTGTGTGTGTGTGTGTGTGCCCGCATGTGTGTAGTGGAAGGGAAAAATGTATATACGATACATAAGTGTTGAGGGAGGGGAAAGATTGGGAAAGAGGAAGAGACTTTGTATGTTTTGGTAATTGAAAAATGTATTTATAACTGGTAAGTTGCATAGTTAATGTTATATATATATATATATATATATATAATATTTTCTTTTTAAAAGAACTCATCAAATCCAATGTAGTAACATAATAGTAAGTTTGAATAGAGGACTTTTGGGCAACCATATAGGTTTATGAAAAATTTAAAACTTTTATCAGAGAAAATTATTTCCTTCATAAATGAGAATTTTATGGATTTTTATTTTTCAATTAGATCGAAGAAATATGTAGGAAGGCAAAAAAAATTGATTGTATTTCTAAAAGATCTAATAGTGAATATTTAAGTACATATTATTTAAGAATTATAATAGTGAAATTTGTAGTACAAAAGAAATGCCTAGTTGATTTCCTGTTGTATTTATCTATTTTATTTCTTATATTATTTCTATTATATTTTTGAATATTTAAGGAGTATGATGAATTAAAGTGCAACATATCATAGCCAAATCGAACAATAAGATATAAGATATAAGTTTAAGGTTTTTTTTTTCTTAAGAATTAGATAAGCTTAATTAAGCTAATTACTAAGGTAATATGATTTAATTCATGTTGGACTATACAAAATCATTCTATTTATATATATATATATATATATTGGTTAGCATGATTTGAATTAAGTTGCAGGATTTCATAAGAATGAGATCACGTCGAGGTATATGCTTCAATTGATAGAATTTTTTAATTTTAAAGTAATGGACATTAGTATTACCATGGAAACATAAAGCAATATTGCATGCATATCCACAATTATAAAATGGATGCAATAGTTATAAATTGTAAGAATTTGTTTTTGAGAAGATAAATGGTACCCAAATACAAAGAAAAAGAGGAACACCATACAGTCAATACCTATCAATCATAAAATTTTGTTTCCTCTTCCAAGGTGTCCTAAGAAGTTATAAATTAGCATCGATTTATATGAGATTAAAAGAAAATTAGCAAGGATTTATGTGGTTTTTAATTTAAAAAATTACAAAGCTCTTCAGAAAATAAAAAATACAAATGAGAGGAAAATGATCATGTACTAAATCAATAAAATGCATTCCAATTCTTTAAACACAAACAATTTTAATGGGTAAAACAAAATTATGTAAAAAAATTGTAAATATGAATACAAAGAAATAGAATATCAATTGAAAAAAAAAAATGGTATTTACAACCCTGGAAAAGAATATCCAATACAAACCTTTACATCGTAATTTGTCAAAAAATTAATGAAAATAACCATATTAAACTAAATTATAATCCCAAATACAAAGAAAAAGAGGAACAACATTTGGTCCATACCTATCAATCATAATATTTTGTTTCCTATTCCAAGTTATCCTAAAAAGTTAAAAATTAGCATAGATTTAGATGAGATTAAAAGAAAAGTAGCAAGAATTTATGTAGTATTTAATTTAAAAATTACAAAGCTATTCAGAAAATAAAATAAACAAATGGGAGGCAAATAATCATGTACTAAATCAATAAAAAGCATTCCAATTCTTTAGACACTAACAACTTTAATGGGTAAAACATAATAATGTAAGGAAAAATTGTAAACATGAATCCAAAGAGATAGACTATCAATTGAAAATTGGAAAAAAGAAAAAAGAAACATGGTATTTACAACCCTAGAAAAGAAAATCCAATACAAATCATAAAAAATAATTGCCGTAAAAAAGAAAGAAGTTCAAGGGAAGAGAAAGAAAAACTGACCTCAAATGGACCTTCTAATTCTAGTTGTAATTTGGTGATTGATGGGGTGGAAAGTAAGCAATTCAAAACCTATATATAAAAAAATTAAATCAGTGGGTTTTAAATCCAAAGAGAGGCAATTGAATGTTTTGATGGGGGGAAAGAAGCCGTTTTTTTGATAAGGAGATGATAAGTCAAAGAGAGAAAATGATTGATTGCTGAATTTAAGGGAATTTGGATTCAATAAGAAATTCATTAATAGTATAAACATTAGCCATTTGTTTGATGGGAAGATGATGAGTTGAGAGAGAGAATGGGATTAATTAAAGAGAATATATGAAGTGGAAACCCAAAAATAAAATAAATAAAAACTTTGTGACATGGCGATGATGTGGCTCAATTGGAGCGTAGCAATAATAAATACTACGCTTCAGCTTTTAGATATATATAGATAATAGTCTGCACGCAAGTAAACCTCTGTAATTTTGAGAAAATAAGGATAAAGATAATATTCATGAAAACTAATCGTAGCTGAACTCAAAACTACTAATCCGTGAAAGTAGTCTAAATAATCTAACTATTCCAAATACATAAAGAAATTCACCTAAGATAAGCTTAACCTTGTCCTACCTAAGTTTATCTTTATCTTTATCTTAATGTATTTGGCTTAGTTTAGGCTACTTTCTTGGATTAATAGTTTGAATTTATCTTTATTTCCTGAAAGCCCCAGATGGTCTATTTGTATGTAGACTATTATTATTAATAAACTTCAGTTGCGAACAATTGTGTTTCTGTTTGGTGGTGATTCCAAACAACCCTCTGTTGAAGCCTAAGGATGGATAACAAGACTGTTTTAGGTGGTGAAGCCTAAGCTGTCTTGCATCACCCTCACAACATGGCTTCTAATTAAAATTAAGATAATGGTAAATTAAAAATATACTCTTTCGGTCTTTCCCTTCCCTTCCTCTCATTAACAACAAAATAATGGATAATGGATATCTTCAACTTTTTATCATGAACATCTAAACAACAAATTGAACTCTACTCGTTTCTTTCCTTTCCTTTCCCTAATCCCTGCAGATTTGTCTTATTCTTTACATTCCTTTCCTTAAAAAACTCATGATACAAACCCCCAAGGGTTTTCATCTTTAACTTTCTTTGGATGACATTTTTCACCCTAGAACTTCAGTAGGTTGCCGATTACATTCTTAGTACTTGACATGGTATGCTGGCATCTAATATGAATGATCTTCTTCTAGGTTTAGAATTGAAAATGGCCCCAGAGGATCGGGGAGATCCCAATGATCCTCGTGTGAGACTAAAACGTGATTGTGTTGGGATTATGGCTGCATTCAAACTCAAAGATCTTCCAGACCATGTTGTTATTGTGGCAAACACACACCTTTACTGGTAAAGTGGTTCAATCTTCCATAAGTATGTTATATTCTGTATTTTATCAGTTGAAGTAACTTTGATGCTTTGCTGCAGGGATCCAGAATGGGCTGATGTCAAGCTTGCTCAAGCCAAATATCTTTTATCACGCTTAGCTTTGTTTAGAACACTGGTATCCAACAGACTTGAATGCACGCCTTCAGTAGTAGTGGCCGCTGACTTCAATTAAACCCCAAGGGATAAGGTTTGTCAGAATTCCCAACCCCTTGAATTATCTAGTTTCCTTTTATCTAGCTTATAGTTGGTTTTCTAAATTTTTCCTTGATTTTTTTTTTTTTTTTTTGAGTTTTTCTTTTCCGGTATTGGTATAGATTTTTCCTCTGAGTTTGATTTTGGTCCAAAGCCCAAACAGTTGGGTTCTTATTACCAATGTTTTAAAAACAGAAATTAAAAAGGGGTTGGGAGAATGAAGAGGTTCAAGATTTTAAGGTGGAACTTAGGTTATACTGGATGTCAGATTGTGATGATGTCATAAATAGTTTAATGATTAACTAAAATACAAATAAATATAATAAATGAATAATATATAGCAACCTTGATTTAAAAATATCTACCAAAATTTAAAAATTTTCTTCAAAAGTATTTTCAAAATTTATAAAAGAAAAATAGAAAATAATAGTTAATACAGACAAAAAAAAAATTAATATAATTAATCCTCAAGTAATAAGCATAATTGCATATAAACAACAAATAATTTCAAAGTTTCACATTCAATAATTTCAAGTACATAAAGTCACAATGGATGTATATGATTTTAGTTATAACTTTTTAACCAAAAAAAATATATATTTTCTTTTTAGAGGGATAATTACACCCAAAAAAAAAATGAAAAGAAAAAAAGAGTAGTCTTGAATGGTTTGGCTTGTAAATTGGATAAATATGTAACGTTTAAATTGAATTAATATATTTTTTTTTCATTGAAGTGTATCAAGAAGCAAAAATTAAGCATGAAATAGAAGCTGAGCTTGGTTGGTTTTGCGGCTAGCCAGCCAAATTGTCCAATAAACTTGGTAGTTGGTAGTCAAAGAAACCCAAGTGTTTTACAAGTGGCTTTGTTTGGTTGCCAGATTCAGATAATGTTTTACCTTAGTTTGTAAGCTTTTATAGAGGTGAGTTAATGTTTAAAGCTCAGAAGTTCTTAAAATGGCTATAACATTCTTCTTGTTTCGGTTTACCAGTACCTTATTTCAGGAAACTCTCAATTGGCACCGGCTGTGGAGTGTTTAGAAGACATGCCTATTCCCTTGTGCAGTGTCTATGCTTTTACGAGAGGAGAACCACCATTTACAAACTGCACTCCGGACTTCACCAATCCTTGATTTTATCCTTGGCCTTCCAGATTGTAATAAGCAAATGTTAGTATGCTTTGACATGTAAATTCAAGAGGAAAGGTAAAAAGAAGAGTTCTGGAAGTACTTGTATGTATTGCTGAAATTATTTTCCAGGGATTCTTTGTTTGAAACATGCCTTCTGGCTTTTCTTTTATTCTCACAGCTTCCATTGGCACTGCTCACCATATGTAAGGGTGATTAATAACCTGTCCAGCATGACCCACTCGACCGATCAGGATTGGATGATGGGTGCAACCTTCACCCAAACCTGTCAAACTTGTGATGATCCCTATCTATTTGATTTCTATACTTGGGGATGGTTTATGATGCTCCTTTGGTCACCTTTATATTTTAATAATTTGATAGTTGAGGATGTGGAGATTTCAACATTAGACATTTCTATTAAAAACACTAATAGGTGCCAATTGATCTATATGGGTCTTTGACCCTTTTGTGACATTAATAGCTCTATTTGTTGTTTTCATTTTTCCCCCAAGATGAAAAAAGAAAAAGGAAAAGGAGAAACTCTTTTCACATATCCTCATACGTGTATACACAAAACACACATTTGGTTAATATTCAAGTTATACTTTGTGTACATTTTTTTAGTTAATGTTACTATTTAATACTTTTTGTTGATGTAGTATTTTGTCAAATTTATTGTTGAATTATATACTTTTCTTTGTACTCTTCATTTATTAAAGGGATTGAATATTACGAACACTTCTTGTTCTAGTATAATTTTTCTGTTTTGTTAAAAAAAAAAATGTTTTTAGAACATGTTAAATGTATATATATATATATGGATTAAAAAAGTAACTGACATTCGATTAGTTTAAAATTCCACGAATTTGATGAGTGTGAATGTGTGATGATAACATGTGAAGATTGACAAAATATTTATCCAATAATAATATAAAAATATTGAGTTACACCAACTAATATATTTTTATTAGCCAAATAATTAAGCAAACCCATTGTTAATTTTTAATTTTTAATTTTTTTGGATATGCCTGAGCATCAATGGAGACTTGAAACTTAAAAGGCATATCATCATTGGAGGGGGAGAAGAGGGAACCTAACTCTCCCTTTGATCACAACTATCAAAGGGAATAGATCTTTCTAAATTGGGCCATCTTTTTCGGTTGCTAATCAGCCTTCCTAGCTTGTCCATCCTATTGAACTTTGGAAATAAACCAAGTAACTTTCAGATGACTCTACAAAGATCAAAGATGAAAAGGGAGACAAAGAGACGGACTTTTAACAAGATCACGAGGATGCAGGAAGAACTTGAACGAGGCAAGGATGAACAAGAAAAAATCTCTAAAGGAGCATAGAAGTTTGGAAAGTAAAAGAGGTAGAAATGCTGGAATACAAATTTTCTGTAATACTTTTTGTATTTCACCAATTATGATATGCCATATGTTTGATTTTATATTTTAAACTACCAAGTTTAGAGGGTAAGCTACTAGTCTAAGGGCAGTTCACGTTGGGGCATGCTGAAAGGAAGTCCACTTAGAGGATGACCAAGCACCCCGAACTAAAAAATCAATGCCTACATAAAACCATTATCTTTGTCACATCTATATTTGCATTTAATGCAACAAGAGAAAATTCATCAATCTGCAACGTCAAATAGTTTTGAATTTGATCAATTGTAATATGAACAAAGGCCCAATCATTCTAAACAACATTATATATAAATATAAATATAAATACATTCATAAAAGCCCATATTATAAATTTAGCAAAAAGCCCAATTAGACATCACTGTCAACTTGTAGCTCTATGTGGAGCCTACAAACAGGACAAGAAGCATGGTTCCGAGTCAACCACGCCTCAATACATGCAGGATGGAATGCATGGAGACATGTAGGAAGCTCAACGAGGCTCTCACTCTCCACAAACTCCTCAAGGCAGACAGGGCAGTCCGTGGCAGCTTCACCGGCATGGAAATAGTTCCGGCATAGGAGTCTGATGATCCTGAGGAAGCCCCGCATTGTGCTCTTCCGGTTCTGGCTGGTTTTTTATCTTCCACCAAAGAAAGGACAGAATCAAGGTAACGATGAGAGCAACGGCTAGCGCTACTCCTATCCCAATAATCCCACCGGGGCCTAAGAGAGGCTCTTGCTTCCAATGGGAATTCAAGCTATTAGCCGTTGCATTGCTAGCCATTGTACTCTCAGTTCATAGTTAGTGTAGCAAAGGATGAATAAAAAAGAGCTCTAATTAGAAATTATCACATTTATTCAAACAAAAAAGCAATTAGTTGAAAATTTAATGAAGTTTTTTTTTACCTTAGAAGGACAAGCCTCGGGAGCAGAGGCGGGCCTAGGCCTGTTCAATTGGCAAGATAGAGAAAAAGAGATGAAGTCAGTATCTCCAGAAAAATCGCTTCAGTCAAGGCTTTTTCAGTTTTTAAGCGAAGTTTGGATTCCGAATTTGATTGCTACTTTATGCTCGATCGATGAAATCAATGGTTTACATCTCCTCCTCTACGGCTACGATTTCTATGTTAATTCCACAAGATATTGCGGACGGAAGGCCAGTTCCAGTCTTCTTCAGAATCAGAGGTTCTATCATATATTTCTAAGCTGTACCCTTTTCGCGTTTTTGCGCTCCTTCAGTTCCCTGATGGTCCACCACAAACCAAGGGTTGAAAGAGTTTTCAGGATTTATGCCGTGGCGTCAATGATTTCTGAACTGGTAACTCTCCTCTACGCCACAGTACTTAGGTTTGTAGCCCCTCTTTAAAGTTTGATGAAAGAGTGAAAAACAAGGTTTGATGGAGGAAGGGATTGCTTATGTGCTATGTTTTTGTTTTGACGTGCTTTTGTTTGTCTTTCTTGAGTCTTCAAGAGGACTTATTAGTTTCTATGTAGTCTGTCTCTCTCTTGAAATTTGCATTGCCTTTTTAGGAGGGTGTTGGAGTTGATTGGTCAGAGAGAAAATGTCCAACGGTTTCTTGGAATTTGATAAAAAAGAAAAAAAGGTATTGGTTGAATTAGGAATTTTTTGGCCATCAGCAGCATCTCTGCCACCAGTGGCAAATTTATCAAACAATACGTCTCTTTTTATGTGTGTATATATACACGCACACACAACTAGCATTCACTTCAGGGCCCTGACTGAAGAGACTCGTGTGTGTTTTTAAGAGTAATGTGTGGTGTGTGATGGGATTGAAGATGATGAAAATAGCATTTGAATTTTTTTTTTTTTTTTTTTTTTTTTTTTTTTTTTTTGAGAAACAAAACAGCATTTGATTTTGGATACACAACACCCATCCCTTTATGAATTTTGTACATTTTTGTGCGCGTGTGTTTCACTCACAAATAAGACGAGGATCAAAGTGGTTGAGAAGTTGCTTCAATTAGTAATGGAGTGTGACCAAGTACAGGAAGAAAGATAGAACCTTAGATCACCTTCAGCAGATTAGTCAAATTTTTGTATTGTTTAGATAATAAATAGTGACACTTAACTTTTAGCTAATCATTTTTTCAAATACACTTTTCAACAGATTCTCTATCTCATTCTCTATCTAATTTAAATATTATTTCTTCATTCATTATTTATTCTTTTTTTAACAACTATACATCTTTCAACATTTTTTTTTATTTAATACTTGATTATTATAATAGAAAAAAACATTTGAAGAATGAATAGTAGCCCATCAGACTTAATGAGCTACTGTTCATGAGCCAAAAAAAATTCCGAGTATAAAGAATCCATTGGAGACTTTTTTTTATTGTGCCATTCTCTATTATAGATATTTTTATGCATTTAGCTACACAGTTGGAGATTCTCTTACTACCTCTATCATATATTTCTAAGTTGTACCCTTTTCGCGTTTTTTTTTTTTTTTTCTCTGAATGGATTGAAGGGATAATGAAGAATGTTTTGAATAACTAGTAAGTTACCCTCTCATAATGTTTTATATGAATTGTGATAATGTTTGTTTTATATAAAATGTTTTTGAAGAATGTTTGTATTATAGCCAAAAAAAAAATTAGTTCTTGATTTTTCTATTTCCTTTGAAATAAGGAGGACAGGTTAGCGTGTTTTTTTTTTTTTTTTTTTTTTTTTTTGAGAATTTTTTTTTTAATAATTTTTTGGTTGCTGAATAACCATTTCTTTTTAAGTCTGTGTCGTAATACAATCTATTTTGGGTTAGACTGTGTCGTTTTAAACTATTTGATCGCCAAATTATGTCGTTTTAATTAGACACTCAACTATCAATCTCCAAAATAGCACCGTTTAGGTTATTATTACAGTATAAGATATTTTTATCTATCTAGGGTAAAATACTAGGAATAAATGAAACCTTCATTACCTTCACCAGTTAATTTGAAGCTGTCATGTAATTTAGCAAATTAAGGAAGTTATCATCTTCAAGTGGGGAACTGAGTGTGTTATTAGGGGTGTCAATTCAAGTTAGCATGTCGGGTTCGTGTCATGTCGAGGTAGGGGTATTCGACTAAATGGTTCAACCCTAACCCGACCCATTTAATAATCGTGTCATGATCCTTTAACCCTAACTCGACCTGTTAATAGGGCGAGTTGACCTGACCCAACCCATTTGACACGCTTAATAAACGAGTCGTGTTGGGTTGATACGAATGTAACACAACCCATTTCAACTTGCATAATATTAAATATAACATCCATCTAAAAATAATTTTTTTTACATTCCAAAAAGCAGTGCATACACTTCAAGTCTTCAACCCACATTCAAAATAATATAGTTCAACAAAAATATAACATTCATCTAGAAATAAGTTCTTTATATCCCAAAAGAAATGTATACACTTAACCCAAATTCAAAATAACAAAGTTTAACAAAAATAAAATAACACAGTTCAACAAAAATAAAATATCCTTAGAACTCGCCAAATGCTAAGTATCAATATTGAATGAATTTGAGCAAACAATAGACTAATCTTGACTATGACCACGATTATCATCCATAGATTCTTTGTTGATGTCCAAACTCATAACATCTTCCACAAGCTCATCCAATTTCATTTGTGCAAGTTCTATACCAAAAAGAAAAAGAAAAGTATTAGTAGTTCTAGAGTATGTAAAGTTTCAATTTCCAATTATATCGCTTATAAAATTTTCTAATTACTCACTTTTCTTTTTAAATTTAAAATATATGTTGAATATAAAAGGTATTTGACAAATCTAAAATAAAATAAATATTTATTTGTTATACGAGTTAAACGGGTTGTTTTAAGTGGGTCATTTTGGGTTAACACAAATAAATTGGCGTGTCAAACGTGTCTATTGCGGGTTACGCAGGTTGACCCGCTTATGACACGTTTCTTATCGTGTCGATTTCGGGTTAACCCGTTTATGATCCAAACCCATTAAGGTCCAACCCTAACCCAAAAAAAACCGTGTCAGATTCGTGTCGTGTTCGCGGGTTGGGTTGAACATTGACACCCATATGTGTTATCTCTTTCTTTCATTAATCACACCTTTTTGGGTACATGTGCAACGTGTACACGCAGGAAAGCACATATCACATAATCAATGAGACAATTTATCAAACAATTGGAATTCAAACGAATGAACCTTAGCTGGAACATAATGAGAACCTCTTTTTCCACTGCCACACACAATCAACCCTCTTTTCGAATACAATCTTTAGAAATCAAATTCTCAAAATCCCTACGCCACTTGGAAGGAGAATCAAGGGACCTGGAAAATGACAGATATAATTGCTACCGAGTTTTCAATTCTTTGGATTTAAACGAGATTACTTGAGTGTTTCTCTATTATTCTTAAGGTCCTAAAAGAGGAAAACTTGAAACAACCAACCCCAGCCCCAGCCGATTTTGCCTACTAAGAATATTCAGTGTCTTAATTATAACTTAACTCTTAAGTTTCTCCAAATAATATGACTAATTGAGTAGGATTTATCTTTAATTTCAACCATTTAAAAAAAAAAAAAAGAGTAGTAAATCAAAATGGGAAAAAAAAAAAAAAAAAAAAAAAAAACATTTTAGACCGTTCTTGAAAAAACAATATGGGGAGCCGGACCCATACTGTTTTGGTTTTTTTCTTTTGAGAAAATATGCGTGTGTCAGTTGAATAAGCTTATATCTAATTAAAGTACCTATCTCATTTCTTTTAAAAAAAAAAAAAAAAATTTAAAGTATCTTCATTATCTTAATTGTTAAGTATATGTTGCGCGCATTTAATTTTGGTTGTCTAATGCTACTTACAAATGACAGCATTTTATTTTGATATTTACATTATTTTGGTAACATTTTAAAATTTTATCCCCACACCTCTATTCTAGTTAATCCATACTCATATCCTGCAATCCCATCAGACTGTAAATTTATACACATGAGAGGATGCATGTTCCAAAATGTATCCTTAGCTAGCATTACAACATATGCCAGTTTTCATATACAATTTGACTAGTCCGAAACCTTTGACCTTTCAGGCATTTTACAGACAATCAAACCACAAACCCACACGATTTTGATTAATCCTAATAACTAAAGGCTATAAATTGCAAAGGCAAGCAATACTGATTTTCTCATAATATGTTTAGCATTCACGAATTTCCCACAAATTTAAGTTGCATAAAAAGGAAACATATCACAGCTGGAAAATTAAAGCCACTTGGTAAATTTATGTTTTCACAGGACACACAATTTCCATAATCTTACACTTCAAAGCTTGACTTTTTAAATCAAGTAGTTGTACCGCAAAAAACAAAACATCCTCCTTCGAGGTGTATGTATGTTAAAAGAATTAGAAAAATAAAAAATTATGAGGAATGAGTAGTAATATTAAAAAATTTTGTTTTTTCCTTTTTTTTTTTCTTTTTTTTCCAACGTGAATGCTTACGTTAGCGAACGTTAAGGTTTAGTTTATTTAACCATAGTTAACTTTGCTATTAGTGTTAAGCTATTAATTTTTAATTGATGTGGCACATCCTAACCATTGATTTATTTTCAAAGTAATCCTGACCATGAAATGGACCCTCTCCATTTCAAAGGGGAATGGAGAGGATTCGGATCCGGTTGTCATGTTGTTGTGTGTGTGTGTGAAGAAAGAAAAATAATTAATAAAAATAAAGAAAATTTGATATTATAATGAAACGTAAGCCAAAATAGATAATTTAATATGGGGTGTTTTGAAAAATGAGTATATAAAATAGGAAAAATAGATTCTTATTCTAAAATAGAAAAAAAAAATTACACAAACCAATGCGAATACTCTTCTACCACTTGGTTAAGGGTAAATTTTTAAAATTAAAATGTATAAAACTAACTAACCCTTTGTGAGGTGTGATTAAAAAATCAAGACTCATCACCTGTTTATGAAAGGAACAATGTTTTACTGAATAAGGTTAATAAGCAACCAAACCTTTGAGAATTGGCATAAGGAGCATTTGACAAGCTAAACACCAAAAACCATATCTCATGAGATATGTCAAATGCCAAAAAAAAAAAAAAAAATTTGGCACATGCTCTAGTGATGTTCTACTTTTAGGAGAGCAAGACTAATGTGCTAAAATTTTAGGTATTATTTTATTATTTTTTTTCTCTCTTCTATTGATAAATAAATAAAAATAAAAAAATAATATTTAAATAAAGTAGTAAAAGAATAGAAAATATGATTTAGGGTATATTGTAAAGTGGTATGTTAATATAGATAAAATAATTTTTTAATATGTCAAAATACTATATTTTTTAGTACAGCTAATACTAATGCTCTAAGATAATAAGCACCTATGTTTGGCATTCAAAATTGAATAATATCAATTGGATATGTAACTCAATCTTCAATTTAATTGTTTTTTTTTAAAAAAAAAACTTCAGTTTAATTCGACTTGTTGTTTCTAAAAAAAAAGAAAAAAGAAAAAATGATTGATGTAGGGTCTGCTTTTGTTGCCCCGAACCCAAAGGATATGGGTCAAAGGCCCATCGAACCCAAAACAATGAATTTGTAGAGAGTGGATCAAAGGTCTAGGCGCTGGCCGGCGTTCACAAGGCGTGAACTCTATTCTCGTTTATTTAAAGAAACACTTAGAACAATTTGCAACTGGGGGATGCTCCTCGGCCATGGGGCCGAGGAGGCTTTTTCCTCCTTTTTTCCTCTTTCTCTTTCCTCTTTCTCTTTCCTTTTTCTCCCCCTGGAGGGATTCCCTTACATTATATACCCCTTACCCAACCAATCCTAGCCCTACACTTGTTGAGCGATCTGGACATTGCTCAGGTGCTTGTCCCATCAGCCGTCTTCTCAGTCTCTTTGGGAGTCACAGCAACCAAGGCGACGCTGGCGCGTGGTCCTTTCCTCATTAATGCGGCCAGGGCGGTAGTCAGGTACATTTAATGCGGAGGTGACTGATTGTCATGAGCTGGTCCCTCAAGTTCTCGGACATCCGATGATGAGGTCGTCCTCGGATTTATGGCGCCTTCTCGGCTCTGGCCTTCGGCCCAGAAACGAAGTGGGCTGGGCCGTAGGATTCTTCGGCCCCACAATAGCCCCTCAAAATCTTGCTGTCCGCATCCTCGGGCGGAGAGGAGGATTTTGATGTCCTCGAGCTTGCGACGCGTTCCATCGAGTTTGGCCCTCTGTTAGTATTTGAGTCTTTTCAACTGCCCCAGACATGTTAATGGCGCCTCGAAGCGCGCAATGCGCCCTTCATTAAATCAAGACGGCTTTGCGCTTCCCACGTTCAACGGGAGGATGATAATCCAACGGTGGGGATTCGCCTAACATTTATGGGCGGGAAAACCCACGCGGCTCCTTGATTTGGGGGATAAATACCCATTCGACAGGTCGGTTCCTCTGTTTATTCGCACCCAAGAGTCTACATCTCCAGCACAAAAAGCCTATCCGAGGAGCTTCTACTCATTTTTGTAAGTCACTCTATCTCTCTTCGAACTTTCTCCTTCTCCATCTCTGCCTCTTTTTCATTTGCTCTCTCTTAGCTCGCTTAGGCATCACTTGGGATGGGTAGATTTAAGAAGTATGTCTTCACTGAGGAGGCGATGGAGAAATTCATCGCCGATTATAAGATACCGGCCAATGTGGGCTTGAGGTATTGTGCGGAGGGCGAGTGGCGCTTTCGGAGGCAGGAGGGTGAGGTGGTGATTCCCATCGTTGCCTTCGTTGAAGGTGGCATGAGGATACCCATGGGGCCGGTGATGAGGGACTACCTGACGCACTTCCGGCTAGCCCCCACCCAGTGTGCCATCAACGTTTTTAGGATTCTAGGCTGTGTGAATGCCCTAAACGAGAAGATGGGACTGAGATTGACCCACCATGACGTCAACTGGTGCTATAACTTCCAGTGCCTGAAGGGCGAAACTTACTATCTGAAGACCAGGGATGACAGGGTCCGGCTTATTCAGTGCCTCCCTGAGTCCAGCAAGGGGCTGAACAAGGACTTCCTCATCGTGTCTGGAGAGTGGCACGATGGCCTTCACTGCCCGACGACGGAGGGTACCCCAGGTGGGGCAATGGGAAAATGGGGAGAGGGTTCTAGGACCCTAATCAATTCCATCCTTTACTTCGTCCATTTTTTTTTTTTTGCACCGTCTGGTTTCTAATGTGAATGTATTTCCTCTTGCAGATCTGCACGTCTTCACGCGCCATTTCAGCCTGATCAACCAGGAAGACTTGCAACAGGCGCTGAGGGCAGAGGTTTTCGTGAACGAGGCCGACAATCAGGTTAGGGCCGCTCACCAGATCTTGAAATACGACCCAACTCACAAGTCATTTGCGGCGCCGAAGTACGTGATCAGAGCAAAGGATCCTCGGTTTCGGAAAATAACCGTGACCAAGGACGGGTTCCGGTTTCCCGAGGTGCCCTCCGCATCAGAAGGCGTAGTACCTGCGGGTCCTTCCTCCTTCCTTAGATCCTCAGAGGCTGCCGAAGAAGGCCTAGAGAGGGAAGTGGAAGTTGCTGACTTTGGCCCCGCCGAAGACGAGTTTGACGTGTTTGAACAAGTCCATCAGTCCGAGGACCCTCCGGGAGACTTGGGTGACCCTTGTCTGACGGAAGCAGATTTCCAAACGCCTCAGTCCCCTCCTCAGCACGAGATGGGTTACAAGAAGAGGCCCCAACCTAGCCTATCAGATCTGATCGAAGGCCAATCGGGGAAATCCAAGCCGGAGCTTCCTCCTCCTCCTCCCAAGACTCGCTCTGCTCAGGGCAGGTCAGCCCCTACCCAGTCAAGGCCTCCTCCTTCTCCGCCCAAGACGAGTTTGTCTTCTAGGCACGAGCCCTCCGATCCCAAGCAGAAGAAGGATAAGGGCAAAAGGCCTGCTGAGGAAAAGTCCGGGTCCTCACAGGAGGAGGATGATACTCGGCGGCCATCTAAACAGCTGAAGATAGGCTCCCGAGGCAAGGATAAGCAGGTTGACGCCCAGCCCGAGCCTCAGGCCTGGCTTCCTGCCCCAATGCCACATGGGGGGCCGCTGAGGGAAGACTCCTCCCTCAGGGATTTCAGAGAGGGTGAGGGCGCGTACGTGGCCGACGCGCTGGAAAGGTGCCTACTACTCCCAGCTGACATGGCGGAGCTGGGGACTATGAGGAGCAGGGAGGTCTTCCTCTGCCTCAAGCGGTATTTGGGAATGGTAGGTCCCTCAACACTTATGACTTTTCCAGTTTTAGTTTTCTCTTCCCCTTTTCTGAGCTCGGCTAACCGTGTACTCGTCTTGTTAGGCAGGCCATTCAAGCCACTTATAGGTTGGAGGACGTGGCCCATGACCAGGGGAAAGCCATGGACGTGGAGCGTGAGAAACGCCTGGAGGCCACATGGGTCCTTAAAAACTCTGAGGCTGATCTTGCCAAGGCCCGGGAGGAGCTGAGTGCGATGACCAGTGCTCGGGATACTGCCCTGTTAGGCCTCACCGGCTTCCAGAAGCAGGCCGAAGATTACTCAAAGCGCCTGGGTGAGGCAGAGGAGCAGCTGAAGACTGCAAAGGAGCTGCTTGCTGATCTGCCGAAGAAGATGGCTGCCGCCGAGAGGGACAAGAGGGCAGCAAAGTGGGCAAGGGACGAGGCCGTGAGGGCCAAGTTTGAGGCTGACCAGGGCAGGGAGGAAGCCCTGGCCACTAAGCAGGAAGCCGAGGAGGAGGCTTATGCTGCGGGGATGGCAGAGACAGAAGCAGCATTTAAGGCTCAAGTCCCCGGGTTGTGCAGGCGATACTCTGCCGAGGTTTGGAGGGAGGCTCTCAGCCAAGCCGGGGTCGAGGCCTCGTCTGACTTGTGGAAGGAGGAGAGTGTGTACTACCCTCCTGCCATCCGCGAGGCAACTCCAGGTGGCGCTGAGGCCGGGGAGGTTCCAGAGGAAGCCGTTGCTACTACGGGTGAGGACACCTCAATTGCTGATCCCGCGGATGAGCTCGTCCAAGTAAGTGACCCTCCCGAGGTAGCAGAATCAGGTGAGGGCCCCATTGAAGAGGCGCCCAAGGAGGTTGCGAAGTTCACCTCTGAAACTGAGGCTCCTGCTGCTGAGGAGGCAGCCGTTCTTGCCACTCCTTCGCAGGCTGTCCCTTCTGGCCAAAGCTCAGAAGGCCCTGAAACTGCTATGGTCCAGCCCCTTGCTGAGGGAGGAAAATAAGTGGGCAGGGCAGGCCCCTCGATGCCGTTGTCTTCCCTGTCTTTTGCATCTTTCTTTTTCTTTTTTTTTTAGATTGTAATGTGGTGTTCACCATGTAATCTTTATGGATTTAATGAAATACGAGTTTTGTTTCTTTTCCTGTTTGTTGTGGTTGTTTGCTTACTTGCACGCTATCTGCTTTTTCTTTACTTGCACGATTCTAGCTTCAATTGCATCTCGGCCAATCGCGTCATCAATTATTATAGTGAGGGCACGTATGCTTGGGTGGACCCCTCGTTCCCTAAGGGCCAGGTAGAAAATTCTTTGAGTAGACACTTAGGATCCCCTTGAAGTAGTTGACTTCTCCGCAGGCTCGAGTTCGTGGACCATACAGTGCTTTTGGTTCTGTCTAACACTTAGAATCCTCTAAAGGAGTTAGTTTCCCCATAGGTCTGAGTCCTGGGACCATGCAGTGCTTTTGGTTCTGTCTAACACTTAGAATCCAATGAATGAGTTAGTTTCCCCATAGGCCTGAGTCCTGGGACCATGCAGAGCCTTGGTTCTGTCTAACACTTAGAATCATCTGAGGTGGTTAGTTTCCCCATGAGCCTGAGTCCGAGGACCATGCAGAGCCTTGGTTCTGTCTAATACTTAGGATCATCTGAGGTGGTTAGTTTCCCAGTGAACCTGAGTCCGAGGACCATGCAGAGCCTTGGTTCTGTCTAACACTTGGGCTTCTGAAGTAGTTAGTTTCCCCATAGGCCTGAGTCCGAGGACCATGCAGTGCCTTGGTTCTGTCTAACACTTGGGCTTCTGAAGTAGTTAGTTTCCCCATAGGCCTGAGTCCGAGGACCATGCAGTACCTTGGTTCTGTCTAACACTTGGTCTTCGGAAGTGGTTAGTTTCCCCATAGGCCTGAGTCCGAGGACCATGCAGTGCCTTGGTTCTGTCTAACACTTTGCCTTCTGAAGTAGTTAGTTTCCCCATAGGCCTGAGTCCGAGGACCATGCAGTGCCTTGGTTCTGTCTAACACTTTGCCTTCTGAAGTAGTTAGTTTCCCCATAGGCCTGAGTCCGAGGACCATGCAGTGCCTTGGTTCTGTCAAACACTTGATCTTCTGAAGTAGTTAGTTTCCCCATAGGCCTGAGTCCGAGGACCATGCAGTGCCTTGGTTCTGTCTAACACTTTGCCTTCTGAAGTAGTTAGTTTCCCCATAGGCCTGAGTCCGAGGACCATGCAGTGCCTTGGTTCTGTCTAACACTTGGTCTTCTGAAGTGGTTAGTTTCCCCATAGGCCTGAGTCCGAGGACCATGCAGTGCCTTGGTTCTGTCTAACACTTGGGCTTTGAAGTAGTTAGTTTCCAGATAGGGTTGAGTCCGAGGACCATGCAGAGCCTTGGTTCTGTCTAACACTTGGTCTTCTGAAGTGGTTAGTTTCCCCATAGGCCTGAGTCCGAGGACCATGCAGTGCCTTGGTTCTGTCTAACACTTGGTCTTCTGAAGTGGTTAGTTTCCCCATAGGCCTGAGTCCGAGGACCATGCAGTGCCTTGGTTCTGTCTAACACTTGGTCTTCTGAAGTGGTTAGTTTCCCCATAGGCCTGAGTCCGAGGACCATGCAGTGCCTTGGTTCTGTCTAACACTTTGCCTTCTGAAATAGTTAGTTTCCCCATAGGCCTGAGTCTGAGGACCATGCAGTGCCTTGGTTCTGTCTAACACTTTGCCTTCTGAAGTAGTTAGTTTCCCCATAGGCCTGAGTCCGAGGACCATGCAGTGCCTTGGTTCTGTCTAACACTTGGGCTTCTGAAGTAGTTAGTTTCCCCATAGGCCTGAGTCCGAGGACCATGCAGAGCCTTGGTTCTGTCTAACACTTGGTCTTCTGAAGTGGTTAGTTTCCCCATAGGCCTGAGTCCGAGGGCTATGCAGTGCCTTGGTTCTGTCTAACACTTGGGCTTTGAAGTAGTTAGTTTCCCCATAGGCCTGAGTCCGAGAACCATGCAGAGCCTTGGTTCTGTCTAACACTTGGTCTTCTGAAGTGGTTAGTTTCCCCATACGCCTGAGTCCGAGGACCATGCAGTGCCTTGGTTCTGTCTAACACTTGGTCTTCTGAAGTGGTTAGTTTCCCCATAGGCTTGAGTCCGAGGACCATGCAGTGCCTTGGTTCTGTCTAACACTTTGCCTTCTGAAGTGGTTAGTTTCCCCATAGGCCTGAGTCCGAGGACCATGCAGTGCCTTGGTTCTGTCTAACACTTGGGCTTCTGAAGTGGTTAGTTTCCCCATAGGCCTGTGTCCGAGGACCATGCAGTGCCTTGGTTCTGTCTAACACTTTGCCTTCTGAAGTAGTTAGTTTCCCCATAGGCCTGAGTCCGAGGACCATGCAGTGCCTTGGTTCTGTCTAACACTTTTCCTTCTGAAGTAGTTAGTTTCCCCATAGGCCTGAGTCCGAGGACCATGCAGTGCCTTGGTTCTGTCTAACACTTTGCCTTCTGAAGTAGTTAGTTTCCCCATAGGCCTGAGTCCGAGGACCATGCAATGCCTTGGTTCTGTCTAACACTTGGTCTTCTGAAGTAGTTAGTTTCCCCATAGGCCTGAGTCCGAGGACCATGCAGTGCCTTGGTTCTGTCTAACACTTAGGCTTCTGAAGTAGTTAGTTTCCCCATAGGCCTGAGTCCGAGGGCTATGCAGTGCCTTGGTTCTGTCTAACACTTGGGCTTTGAAGTAGTTAGTTTCCCCATAGGCCTGAGTCCGAGAACCATGCAGAGCCTTGGTTTTGTCTAACACTTGGTCTTCTGAAGTGGTTAGTTTCCCGATACGCCTGAGTCCGAGGACCATGCAGTGCCTTGGTTCTGTCTAACACTTGGTCTTCTGAAGTGGTTAGTTTCCCCATAGGCTTGAGTCCGAGGACCATGCAATGCCTTGGTTTTGTCTAACACTTTGCCTTCTGAAGTGGTTAGTTTCCCCATAGGCCTGAGTCCGAGGACCATGTAGTGCCTTGGTTCTGTCTAACACTTGGGCTTCTGAAGTGGTTAGTTTCCCCATAGGCCTGTGTCCGAGGACCATGCAGTGCCTTGGTTCTGTCTAACACTTTGCCTTCTGAAGTAGTTAGTTTCCCCATAGGCCTGAGTCCGAGGACCATGCAGTGCCTTGGTTCTGTCTAACACTTTTCCTTCTGAAGTAGTTAGTTTCCCCATAGGCCTGAGTTCGAGGACCATGCAGTGCCTTGGTTCTGTCTAACACTTTGCCTTTTGAAGTAGTTAGTTTCCCCATAGGCCTGAGTCCGAGGACCATGCAGTGCCTTGGTTTTGTCTACCACTTTGCCTTCTGAAGTAGTTAGTTTCCCCATAGGCCTGAGTCCGAGGACCATGCAGTGCCTTAGTTCTGTCTAACACTTTGCCTTCTGAAGTAGTTAGTTTCCCCATAGGCCTGAGTCCGAGGACCATGCAGTGTCTTACTTCTGTCTAACACTTGGGCTTCTGAAGTAGTTAGTTTCCCCATAGGCCTGAGTCCGAGGACCATGCAGAGTGTTGGTTCTGTCTAACACTTGGTCTTCTGAAGTAGTTAGTTTCCCCATAGGCCTGAGTCCGAGGACCATGCAGTGCCTTAGTTCTGTCTAACACTTGGGCTTCTGAAGTAGTTAGTTTCCCCATAGGCCTAAGTCCAAGGACCATGCAAAACCTTGGTTCTGTCTAACACTTGGTCTTCTGAATTGGTTAGTTTCCCCGTAGGCCTGAGTCCGAGGACTATGCAGTGCCTTGGTTCTGTCTAACACTTTGCCTTCTGAAGTAGTTAGTTTCCCCATAGGCCTGAGTCCGAGGACCATGCAGTGCCTTGGTTCTGTCTAACACTTTGCCTTCTGAAGTAGTTAGTTTCCCCATAGGCCTGAGTCCGAGGACCATGCAATGCCTTGGTTCTGTCTAACACTTGGTCTTCTGAAGTAGTTAGTTTCCCCATAGGCCTGAGTCCGAGGACCATGCAGTGCCTTGGTTCTGTCTAACACTTAGGCTTCTGAAGTAGTTAGTTTCCCCATAGGCCTGAGTCCGAGGACCATGCAGTGCCTTGGTTCTGTCTAACACTTTGCCTTCTGAAGTAGTTAGTTTCCCCATAGGCCTGAGTCCGAGGACCATGCAGTGCCTTGGTTCTGTCTAACACTTGGGCTTTGAAGTAGTTAGTTTCCCCATAGGCCTGAGTCCGAGGACCATGCAGAGCCTTGGTTCTGTCTAACACTTGGTCTTCTGAAGTGGTTAGTTTCCCCATAGGCCTGAGTCCGAGGACCATGCAGTGCCTTGGTTCTGTCTAACACTTTCATTTCTCTGTAAGGAGGGGTTTGCCCTCGGACTGCTTTGCTGGAGACGATTCCTCCTTCGGACGGATTACGATCTTACACGTGGCGTTGATCTTGCCTCCAGCTCGAGCCCCCATCTTTTTTATTTGCGAAGCGTCCCTTGGCCGTTCGTGTTCCGCGCTTGACGTTTCGGTGCGCGAGACGCGCCTTCATTAATGGCCTCGTGAATTAACAAGAGTCCAACGGTCTGCGGCCCTCTTGGAATTTGATAGCTTCATTATTAACCCCGCTGGTAACTCCCTTTTCGAATTCTGCGTGAATTAATTCTCGCCAATCCTGCTCCTCTATATAAGGCTTTCCGGGGGGATGGTTTCTCCATACTCTATGAACCTCCCAACACAAACAGAAAGAATACATCCTTTCAACTCCCCATGCCCCTTTAATAACCCCGTCGGAATTGTGACCGGAGTTAGGAGATATGGGGCGGCTTTGGACGGGTGTAAGGGCATCCGTGCCAAGAGCCGTTGTGGCCACAGCCCCCACTGGGCTTCCGGTGCGGCAGAGTCTAGGCGTAACCCTGATGGTGCCATGCACGGTGGCCCGGAGGGATGTCGTTGAAGTACCTAACGTCTCTCCTCAGAGCGCACCCCCGACGGAGGAGACATGCGAACTCACATCATGGGCGGTGCTCGAGTGTTGCCGTCACCAACGGCCAACGCTCGTGGGGGTTGGAGAGAATCAAGGAAACATCACGGGGAAAGGCGTCCCGGAGCCCCTGTATCTGCTCCTCGCTTTGTTCAAGCTCCGCCGCTCTGAGAAAGGAGTTGTTGGTGGCCTTGAAACAAGCTAGCCCCAGCCCCCTTCTGCCCGCTTACTGTCAAGCTCTCCCATTCTCTTGATGCCAGTAAGGGTACGGGTTGACACTTCCCTCTAGCTAGTTTTAGGACGGGTCCGCCTGGGTCTCTGATTGTAGGACTAGCTGGTAGGAACGGTTTTAAAGCACGCCTGCCTGAGCCTCTGATTGTAATTTGTAACTGTTTCTTTTTATGAAATAATATCAAGTTTTTTTTTTTGCTATTGAATCTTCTGTCTCGAGCTTTTGCCTTTCTGTAGTGCTTGTTTGGTAGTTCTTCTCTTTTTTTTTTTTTTGCATCACCACCGATCTTCCGTAGAATATCTATTCAGAACAGTCGCCTGTTGCGCCGGCCGGCGCACTAATCCTTCCCACAGACGGCGCCAATTGTAGGGTCTGCTTTTGTTGCCCCGAACCCAAAGGATATGGGTCAAAGGCCCATCGAACCCAAAACAATGAATTTGTAGAGAGTGGATCGAAGGTCTAGGCGCTGGCCGGCGTTCACGAGGCGTGAACTCCATTCTCGTTTATTTAAAGAAACACTTAGAACAATTTGCAACTGGGGAATGCTCCTCGGCCCATGGCCGAGGAGGCTTTTTCCTCCTTTTTTCCTCTTTCTCTTTCCTCTTTCTCTTTCCTTTTTCTCCCCCTGGAGGGATTCCCTTACATTATATACCCCTTACCCAACCAATCCTAGCCCTACACTTGTTGAGCGATCTGGACATTGTTCAGGTGCTTGTCCCATCAGCCGCCTTCTCAGTCTCTTTGGGAGTCGCGGCAACCAAGGCGACGCTGGCGCGTGGTCCTTTCCTCATTAATGCGGCCAGGGCGGTAGTCAGTTACATTTAATGCGGAGGTGACTGATTGTCATGAGCTGGTCCCTCAAGTTCTCGGACGTCCGATGATGAGGTCGTCCTCGGATTTAGGGCGCCTTCTAGGCTCGGGCCTTCGGCCCAGGAACGAAATGGGCTGGGCCGTAGGATTCTTCGGCCCCACAATTGAGTTTATAATATACTCTTTACTAACCATGGTTAAAATTTGGTTTAAAAAAATCATTAAAATTTTGGAATACTCCATTCCTAATATTAACACAAATGAAGGGAATGTTATTTTCTTCAAATCTCAAGGAAAAATAATGTAATTAAAAAAAAAAAAAATTTTCAATGTTTATCTTTGAACTCAGATGAGATGAAGAGAAAAAAGAAAACAAAAAAGTTA
Source organism: Quercus ilex subsp. ballota (assembly GCA_032727855.1). NCBI lineage: Eukaryota > Viridiplantae > Streptophyta > Magnoliopsida > Fagales > Fagaceae > Quercus > Quercus ilex. The sequence continues at coordinate 2,199,328 of CM064919.1, forward strand.
CAAATGTGACCAGATAGAATTTATAGATTTACTTTACTTTATATTCTTAACAACAAAACAAAACAAAACATAGTGCAAATAAACTCTCAATCAACATAAAAAATAAAAATAAAAAAATTCTCAAAAAAATAAAATAAAAGTAAAAATCGCAATTATTTCATTGATTTTTCTCGGAGCCAAATACAAACAGCACCGGGTTTATTTATTTATTTATTTGGGCCTTAAATTTGAAGGCCCAATAACAATAAATATCCTATTTACATTTTGTAGTAGAATCTTTATCTCGTTCAGACTTTTTGTACAATTCAAAAACACATCTGCAAAGCCCAAAAACATGCCCATAATTGGACTAGGTGAAGTACAAGATACAGGGTCTAGCGCCTTTTTTTGCTATTTATTTTATTTTCACAAACAATTCATTATGTAGTTCGAAACGAAATTTTTTTGCTAAGTAGTCTCATTTGGAACGTGAGTTTCTGAAACTCGAGTTTTAGTGAGAACTAAAAAAAATCCTAAATTTAGGTTTTTCTCCATGGAATTTGAGCTTCTGAAATTCGAGTTACCTCTTAAAACTCAACTCTCAGAGTCTTGAGTTCCAAATGAGGTTATATAACAAAATAGTTTCATTTGAGGTTACTTAATGAAATTATTTGTGAAAATCAAATAAATAACAAATAAACCCCAAGCTCAAGACCCCTCACAAGGAAGAGAAGGAAGATAATTGAGAACCCATAGATGAGACAGGTACAAAGATCAAAATTGCAAACTAAACAAACTCAAACTAGAGGAGGTAGGTGGGAAAAGGCACAGGCTTTGTCTAAAAATATAATTTCCAGTTTCCACTGATTTGCTTGATGTTCTAGTAAACTACTTTGCTATTCTACAGTAATTTTATGGTAATTCTGAAAAGTTTTCCATAGACTACATAAAAAAGTACTAAAATTATAAATAATATAAAAAAAAAAGTTTGGAAATTATTTCAAAACAAATCAATCCTACGATTGATCAAATTCTATATGACATTGTCCAGCTACATAATTTATCTCCTCTTCACTATCATGTATTAAGGGTCTCAAACGAGGCCCTATCAAGAGAAGAAAGTATTACATTCAAATATTGAATAATTTCACTAGTGATATATCTTCCATGTTTACAAGAGCCATCCTAACATTGTCACCACAGAAACCACTATGTCATTGTCAAAATCTTTGCTCAGAACATCTCTCTCTCTCTCTCTCCAAAATTTAGTCAAAACAAGGAAAAACTTCTTCGTTTGTGGAAGGGCCTAAACAATAGTACACAATTGACATATCTGTACAAGTTAGTGCCTCTCCAACTCTCTATTTGAACCTAACCACAACCCACTAATACAGTTGTGTTGATATACGGTTCTGTTCAAAAAGGTCATAAGCGTGTCTGGTTCTAAAAAATAACAGCATACTACAAACTAGTCCCAGAACTGATATGCAACCCCATAACAAAAATGTTAAGAAATAGCACTTCCTCCCCATACACACTGCCGAATCAGACATTAGTATGTTTCCTAAGGCAAGGCTTATGTTGGCATCATAGACTAATGCAGCAAGATATCCATATACAAGTGACCCAACTGGGATATTGGTGATGAGAATGTTGTGGTTGACGCCTACGCTGTTAGGTCCAAACAGCTCGGACGTAATTGATACAGCAGCAGCAAATATGAATCCAGAGCTCAACCCAACCAGTGCAGTGCCAACATGCAGTACGACCGCACTGGCTGAACTTGCTAGCAAGAAGAATGCAATTGGGGTTGGCAAAAGTGCAATGGTCAGCCATCCAGTCCTAGCAAAATAGAACTTTCTGCACAAGTAATAATTTGTAAGTGTTGTAAAATATTGGTTATTATGCTACATCTTCTTAAATTTTTTACAATATTTTAGAAACTTCAATTAAGTTTGACACCAACACATGCATTAATCCTTTACATTAGTATCTCATTGTGTTAGGACCCTCTCCATTTGAAATGGATCCATTTCATTGTTCAAATTAAGAAACTCTGTACACCGTCAAATCTAAGAAATAAAATTTTAACCGTGAAGTAGAGCGGAATCTGTTCTATTAGATTATGGTCAAAACTTTAAAATGCAAGCATAAGCATTATGCAGACTCCATGTTTTCTCTCTTCCTAATGTTCTTTTCTCTTCATATTTTTCGAAAATATCCATTGAAATAAGGACATTGATACTAGTCACCGTGCATTAGTAGTCATTCATCATCAATCTATTTCCAAAAGCACTGTAAAAAGTAATAGTTGTGATTACTTACGCGCGTATGTAGTCTGGTACTGCAGAAAGCAATCGGCCAAAGAAGGAGAATGATGAATAGAGAGTAAGGAGGGTGGTAGTGTTTGAACTTTGTCCCAATGACTGTGCTATCTGTCCTAGATTGTTACTATACACAAGGCCAATTGTGCCTCCACAGAAATAAGCCAAATAGTATAGCCAAAAATCGATCCTACGTACAAGCACTCCAGCTGGGTGCTCTTGCCCAAGCATTGCCAACTGATCCCTAGCAAGCATTCCCTGACAACATCCTTCATTCTCTCCAGTTTTCTGTCTGGTGATTGCAATCATAGATCCATCATCACTTAAGAGATGAGTGAGTGATCCATTTCCAATAGGGACAATACTACTAGCATGACGTGAAAGGAGCTCCTTATGAAGCTCAAGATCATCTGCATCAACAAGATTGAAGCCAGAGCCGACAAAGTGAAAGCTAGAATGAATGGTACGACGGAACCAATTTTTAGCATAGACAACGCCAGGGATACATAGGGGGAAGATTAGTAAGAAAATGGCTACACTAAAGAGGATACGAGCTGTTGTTAAATCAGTTGTGGTAGAACCAAAGATAAGAAGGTAAATACCGGTAACAACTGCTAAGAAATTCAAAAGGAGAAATATAAGGGAGTCATGGCGAACTGCATCAGGTGGAAGAGGGTCTAGAGATGGTTGGCGAAGAATTGGTATTACTGATACAACAGAAGTGAGCAGAGGAATGAGGGCATTCAAAAGAAGATATAGTGCATCAGATGAAGGATCAATTGCATTGGCAGCAAGAGCGTATAAGGCTGCACTTACACCATTGAAGCTTACTGTCAGTGAGATGGCAAGGGGTCGATTAGCAGGAAAGTTTTGATTGCAAAGAACAAAACACACGGTGTTGAACCAGCAGATGCTACACCCAGCCAACAAACAGAGAAGAAAGACCTGAAACAAACAAGTTCCACAATGGAAAAGATTTATCATTATCAGAGGCCACAAACAACATATTTATGGTGCTAGTGTATTTGTCAATCAAATTTGAGTTAGCAACAACATAATTGGAAAACAGTATGATTGCAAAATTTTGTCTCACTAATTTTTAGATGGGTTAAAATCTTGCTCTAGCAGGAATATGCAATTCAAAAATTAATAATTATATATTTATGTCCTTCCATGAAAAACATCGGTCAATGGTGCTCATTATAAATGGATTATGATCACTTTATTGGATGTCATCTAAACGACTGATAATCACACTAGAACAGTTGTTAATGTTGAAGATATGCAAATTAATAAGATTGCAGTAATTGTACACAAACAAAAATACTTCACACTTCATTAACTATAGTATGTCATGTGTCTGGTCCAATTCCTTGAAAAAAAAATTCCATATTTAGTAGTTTGTTTAGAAGTTTGGAAGGCAAGGGGAGTAAAGGTTATGACGGGAAAGGAGAGGAGAGGGAACAAAAAATAATTATACCTTCTCCTTATTTGGATATTCTAAAAATTAAGTAAAAGGATGATGAATAGATATAACTCCCCTTTGTTTGTATTTTTTTTTTTTTTTTTTTAAGAAAAAAAGGGAAGTACGATGAAATGATAAGAAAGTAAGAAACCATATAAATTGACATCTATACTACTATTTTGTTGGATTTAAAGAAATCAATCTAAATTGACATTATAGAGACACAATTGATAATTAAAATTTTTTAATATATGTGAAACCTTCCCCTATTAATTCTTCCAATTAAGGGAATAAAAAATGAGGAGTTTATAAGGGGTATCTTACCCTTCAAAATCCCCTCAAACTCTTTTCCCTTCCTGCCTCTAAAATAAAAAATTAAAAAAAAAATCTAAACAAGGTTAATTAAACACCCCCATCTCATCCACTTCCTCCCCCTCCATTCAGCGACAAAGTTAATTTTCTTATCCCTATCTATGATATCTTTTCATTGTGAACTTGCAAACAAAATGCCAAGAATGGTTTTTGTATATCAGAGAGAAAATGAAGAATGGAAATAGTTTAAAAGTCTGAGAAAAAACTGTTCTCTATCTTTCTTTTTTTATACCAAATTGTGCGGATTGAAAGTTAGTCCATGTTTGATGAATTATACAGAGGTCAAAGTAATCAGAAACAAAAAGGGAGTTGGAAGGACTCAAAAAGCGAAAAGAAACACCTGGCTGACAATCACATGCAATCTCTGTACCTTCAGATTATTAATTCACTTAGACATGGATCCATATTTTTATTTCATGACTTGCCAGGTAAAAAAAAAAAAAAGCATCCATCACATGCAACGTTTCTAAGATCAGCCAGAGGTTAGACACAATCCTGTACCAACAGTTTGATATTCCCTTTACATTGGCAATAGCAGAAAGATTCAATTAATATAAATGAATATTAGATCTGATATCATGCAGGTATGCAACAATTTTTTATTTGAGACTACTTAAAACAGCATTAATAGTAGTAAAAAATGATATGTCAACTAACAAGATAACAGAAAATCTGAAAATATAATAGAATAACGGACAAGAATACACGTGGCTTATCCTAATTAGTCTTTTGAAAATTCATAATGATCCTAAGAGTTTAGGATTACTGTTTTATTGTTGTTTCAAAAGTGAAACAATATGATCAGGTCTTCAAAGGTTCTCCTTTAAAAGTTTATTGCATGTCAAAAAAACCATGTAAGAGGAATCTTTCTGAAGAATTTTAAATTACTAACGTTTTACAGAAAAACATGTCATAATTTTTTATTTTTTATTTACCTAAAAAAATAATAATAATAACCTGGAGTTGTACCAGTACCAGCCACCATCCCACTTTTTGAACTTTCGGACAACGGTTGTTCAAAGCAGCCGGCATATAAGCTTTATTAGACATGGCATATCCAAATCTAAGCACATGCTCTAAAGTCTAGAATCTTGATTACTGACTATGAGGCTTCCCTTCTCATTTTACAGTTGCTACTCAACATTGTTGACAATGATTAACCATAGGTCCTTGTAGATGTAATTGTGATTAACATTAATGGGTCATAATTTTGTAAGTGGAAACATTGAACAAGGGACCAACTCTACAATTTGAGCATCATACTATAAAATAGTTTATTGGAACCCTTTTGGGCTGAGATTAGGCTACCTTAAGAGACAACAATCAATCCCTCCACCCAAACACCCCCGCGAAAAATAAAATAACAATAATCAAAACAAATTAACAGAAAATCCAAAACTTTAAGGTATAGGAAACCTTCAAGTTTGTCGATTTACAGCATACATTGGCAACGTGCTAAGTAGTAGCATAAATACAGTCCAAAAAAAACAAATAAAAAAACTCAGGAAGTCAGAACAGAAGATTTCTATTCAAGGAGGATTTGTATTCTGTCTTCCTCATCTTTCTAGTTCACATTAAGGGTTTATTTGGATACCGTTTATTGCTAAAAATTGAAAACACTATAGCAAAATAATTTTTAAATGTGTGAACAGTACCATGGGACCCAATTTTAAAGAAAAAGTTGTTGAATATGATAATTGTGAGTTTCGTGAACAATGCACCGGACCCACAGGAAAAAATACTTCTGCTGAGAAACGTGCAAAATGCGCTTCCCAAACGGAGGCTAAATGCACACATATGCTTTCCATAAGGATATTAAAGACAGGATGTGATAGGGATTAGAAAAGAATTAACAATTTATTCACGGGAAACATTCACGTGCCTAACTTTCCTCTACTAGTCACATTATTGTCACTGCCAACATTGCCATTACCAGTGTTGGCACTTGGCACAAATTAAAAGAGTCCTGAAACTTAGCACCATAGTGGAAAGGGATGATATGAACTTGAATGACATGAATCAAACTCGTCAGGCTAGGCCAAGAACAATATAAATCACCTATTTAATCCAAAATGAACACTCCAGACTACGTTTGGTAGGTACTAAAATAGTTTTCTTGAGACTAAAATGCTCTAAATGTCAAGTGTTCAAGGGCCAATTGAGCTATAGCTCAATTGACACTTCCTTCTTGTATAATGATTGGATGGAGAATAAGGTCTTGGTTCCAAGACCCACTATATATGTATATAAATTACCCATAAAAAAAGTTGTCAAAGGACTATTTGAGGTTACTAAAAATATGTCCAACTGTTTAGTAAGATCCAAACAATAGAGTCCTAATCCTAATCCAAACTTGACATGCTAATGAGAGAAAGAGGTAAATAATAATGGAATTAAAGGAAAAGTCCAATTGAGATTAGTAGATAATGGAGGAGGGAGGAGGTGAGGTTCAAACTTCAAACTACTGATATAGAGCACCACAAACGGTATTATCTAACCTGACTCACGCAACTCCGTATTACTGTTTCTATCAATGCGCAGTTTGTGTTTGTTGCACATGATCAAGTCATGTTACACTAGAATATTCCTTAATTTGTTGTGTTTTCAATTTGCTTTATATAATATCAATTTAATTTTTATCAAATTCATTCATTCTAATCTCTTTTATTTGCTTCAATATATTTGGAAGTAATATTATAGACTGAAAAAGATATTAAAGAAATGAAAAAATAAAAATAAAAACACTAAGGATCTGTTTGGATACCGCTTATTGCTAAAAACTGATAACTGAAAACATTATAACAAAATAATTTTTAAATGTGTGAATAGTGCCGTGGGACACAGTTTTAATGAAAATTTTGCTGAATTAGACAACTTGTGGGTCCTGTGAACAATGCACGGGACCCACTGACAGAGACTCAAACGCGCTGAAAAACGTTTTCAGCGCAATCCAAACTAACACTTATAAGTGAAAACACTGTAGCGAAATAATTTTTAAATGTATGAATAATGCCGTGAGACCCAGTTTTAAAGTTAGATTTGTTGAAATCCGTACTTGCGAGTCCCGTGAACAATACACAGGACCCACAGAAAAACGTCAAATGCATAGAGAAAAATAATTTCAGTGCGATCCAAACTCAACTTAAATTATTGGATTTCTAAGCCAAGCCAGAAGGTTCAAGAGGGGTCAAATATCTCAGCATCTGATCTACCCTTCTAGATTCCTCACATGCTTTCACCAGATCAAGAGTGTGTATGTGCCCACGTCATGGTCAGCTGGTTAATTTAGTGTATGCATGGTTTGCATTATTCTTTGAATTTTCAACATTTTTGTAAAGATCAAAATATTATAATGTTTTCTTGATGAACAAAATTTAGGTATAGTATCTTAGGTGTTTTTACTTAGATTTTTCTCTTAAGATTCAATCATGTGGTTACTTAATTAAAAAATATACATTTTTATTCTATAAAAAAAAATTTACGTAACAAAAAAAAAAAAAACCTAAAAAACAACACCTAAATAATTCTTAATCAACTTAGCTAAATCTTTGAAAAAGAGACAGACAGTCGTGTAGGAATCAGTGCGTGCCTCATCCCCATCTGACTAAAGTTGCAATGCATGACAAACATTTTTATAATAAAAAAACCATGATTTGAGATCACAAATCTTTCTCTAAATAATTGTACACTAATACCAAAATTATTAATAAAAGTTGAGACATCTTGTGAAAAAATCTCGTCTTATTTCTCTCAATTATTTTTGGCAATTTTCCTTAAAGAGTACTTGTAGACGGTGTGTCGGTGACTTTGGCTATTCGTGCATACATTGACTCCCATTTAATAATTAGGTCAGGAATGTGTCCAGTGCATTAGACATATTAGAATGCAAATATATGTTTAGTTTTAGACACATGTCTATATTCGAATGTGATCAAAATATATCACCTTAGTTTTTTCTATAAAATAAAATTTATGATTTGTTTTTAATAATTAAAAAACAAATAAAATATTCTACATAATAAATTCATAATGATTTGGCTAGCTAGGAGTTGAAAATAACATAAAGGACAAAGTTTGGTGAAGCAAATAAAAATGATTAAGGATCTGTTTGGGATCTGCTTATCTTGCTGAAACTGAAATTTTTTTGCTAAAAATATTGTAAATAAAGGTAAAAGTTAGCTGAAATAGTACAGTGAGTTCTATGAATAGTACCAAAAAGTGCAGTAGAGCCTATGAAAAATAGCAAAAATAAGTTGGGTTTTTAATTTGGAACCAAACTAAATATAAATATTTTTATATTTTACATGAGTAGTCTAAAATTATGCATCAAAAATAAATTTATAGATTAAATAGTATATAAAATTCGATTGACACGAAACTTTACATGTGTTTTAATAATAATATAGAAAACATAAAATTCAACATTTATTTTTTCAAAATATGTAGCTAATTAGTTCAGCTCATATATTTGAATTTTTTTTTTTTTTTTTTTTTTTTTTTTTTTGGTGAGAGGCTTATGTATTTGACTAATATAATGAAAAGAAAAGCAAATAATGGCTAGGATTTGAAAACAACGAACAATTTATCTACGCAATTAATTTAAATATTAAAATTTAAAATGGCCCCATTACCATCAGCTTATAAAATCGAAAAATTTTAGTAATAGCCCTACAAATATATGAGTCCTCCAGCAGCCTGTGGTCTATAAAAACTTGTAAAATGTAACTTTTTTTTTAAATGTTAGAAATATATACAGATTAATATATATATATATATATATATATATATATTTATTTTTTTTTTTGAGCTCAGATAGAAATCCTAGTCTAATGAACCAAATATACTACCCCCACTTAGGACCAATCAAACTTAGTTCCTCAAAGGCTCAAACCCCACAAGCCTTTAAGGCCTGGGGAAATACCATTCCGCCCAACGTGGGCGGTGGTATTGTTGACCTTGTATCATAAATTCCTCCCCCTTGAACCTCCAACTCCAGTAACCTTATATATGGGGGTACCATCCTAACAACTGTGTGTGGGTACTTTGTAAAATGTGATTAGACACCGATATGACCATATAACTCTATTAAAAAAATTTACATGTAAATAAATTTATTTGCTTTTGAAGGGTGGGCGGCCGTAAGAGCATTCACATCTGGTATTTTCAAACTATTCTATTTTACCATCTTAAAAGTTAATTTATCTACTATACCATACCATTTTACAATACATCCAACATTCCAACTTTTATTTTACAATTCAACAAATTAAAATAATATAAATTATACATTAAAATAATAAATAAATTATCAAAGAGAGAGAATTAGATGTGGAAGAGGCAAAGAAATGAGAGAGAGATGTGGGAGACAGAGAGACTAAGTGGGAGAAAGCTAGAGGAGAGAGAATAAATTAGTAAAAAATATATACAAGCCTGCTACAATACCATCTTACATATAAGATGGTACTGTAGCAGTATTGTAAAAAACTTTACAATTAACGGCCCGAATGAAGCTTGGTTTTTGTGCTTTGATGGTAAAATTTGCCAACATATGACATATGGCAGTGCGAATGCTCTAAGGGCATGAAAGGTTAAGGTATACTAAGAAATAAAAATTACTAGTTTTGGTTGCATGAAGTTATTAATAATTTAATATTATAATAGGTTATACTTAAAATAAGAAAGTTTTTTTTTTTTGAGAAACTTATAGGAAAGTATATTATGTTACCAGAATATTCAAATTTATATATCCTCTTTCCTCAACAACCAAAAAAAAAATGAAATTTATATACTCATTTACATTTTAAGTGGAAGGAGACTCAAACCTTAATTCTATTGGATAAATCAAATCTATATAAGGGATCCCATCAAATAAAAACATCTTTGTAAAGGGATAATAATTATACCTATAATAGTTATTACTTTGTTTGGATGAATTTATTTTTACTACACAAAATAGAATTTACAATTTTAGAAAAACAAAATATTTTCTAAAATGAGACGATTTTTGCATACAACAAATATAAAAATAAATAAATAATTCTTTTTTACACACAAGGGAACAGAAATAAAAATATACCACAAACTCCGCTTAAAAAACTATAATATTAAGTAGAGGTAAAATATAGCCTTTAGTTTGATAAACAAACTACTACCGTGCAGTGCAGCCATCACTATTTTTACTCCAACTCCCCAAAGTATCATTCAAAAACCAACAAATTTAATTTCCTAGTGAAGTTTTGGCTTTTCTTTTCTTAGCCACACAAAGAGTTTTAGAAAAAAAAAAAAACAATGTATGCCATACATGATACATAGGGATAAAACCAAACCAACCACAGTCACTGAAATCTCAATCTTAACCTTTACTGTAGCTAAAAAAAAATAAAAATCAGAATATCAGAACTGTTGGTAGCTCTCTACATCAGTGGTGGTCCACTTGGACCTTTAGCAACCTTTTAATTTTCTTTTCTAATTAAAAATATGAAAATTAGGTAATAAGGAGTTTTCTGCTGAATTAAAAGTTTTGGATTTGAAAAATGAATTAATTAATATAAGAGTAACTTTCTAATCCAAGGCCTCCAACAATATTGTCATCCAATTGCAAATCCAATTTCTGTTTGACATATTAGAAATCTTCAAAGAAGCATGCTTAATTTTCTAAACCCATTTAACTTTAAATATCTCCTGATATTTCGAACAGAAATGATTAGAGTTGAAGTTTTCTAGAGAGAGAGAGAGAGAGAGAGAGAGAGTACCAGGAAATAAGGCAAGGTGAGGACGTTTCTGATGAGGAGCCACTGAATGCCATAGCCAAGTAACCCCATGAAAGCAGCCATGAACAGCACCACCCAGAGTGGAAAATACATCAAGGTCAGCCCAGAAGACCAACCAAACACTTTTCCAAGATCAGAGGCCACGGCCAAGTACGTCAACTGCACCTGGGAAATCCCAAGAACCGATTTCAAAGATGAAGAATAGGCAGAAAAATCAAAGTTTGTGCCTGTAAATGCCTGAATCCATATTGTTGCCACCAATATCATCCATTTACGTGACTGCCCCGCCATGATATTGATGTATGAATCTTAATTACTAGTTTATGCTAAGTTCAACAGCAGTAGTTGGATAGCCGATATAGGCCTCTGCTTACCACAAAGAGCAAATGGCTTGCCTGTCTGCCTTGATGTTTTTGGTTTTATAGCATCTCTACGTGGCCTCATTTAATAAACAATACCAAATATTCCGGTTGGTTCTCATTTTAAATTTCAATTTTTTTTTTTTTTTTTGTCTTTTACTATCATATGTTCCTTGTTTTATGGCCTAGGACAAAAAGCAAGTTTATCGTATAGTAAATTATGTACTGAATTTAATTATTCTTAAAAACAAAATATTATTTTATTTTTATTTATCAATATTTGAACTTAGAAGGGTAAAATGCAAATTACACCCCCTAAAGTTTGAAAGTAATTAGATTTTACACCCTGAAATTTTAGAAATTGGATTTTACCCCTATATTTTAAAGGCATTTGGATTTTACTCCCTTAAATTTGGGAGGTTTGGATTTTACAACTTAAAGTTTCATAATTTGGGCTGTAAAATTCAAGCACTCCTAAACTTTAGATGGTAAAATCCAAATTTTGAAACGTTAAGGTGTAAAATCCAAACACCCCTAATTTTTAGGGGTACAATTTGCAATTTACCCAACTTAGAAATATGCTAAAACTACTATAAAATTTATTATATAAAACTTACAAAATGATATAATAATGAATATGTTCCTTCAAGGGTATACTTAGGTGATGTGCTCGTTGGTTTAAAGTGTGAGTCATGTGACATAAACTTAGGGTACATTTAGCAGGCTGTAATAGGTACTGTAATGTAATAGTTATTCCTATGGTATAGCTATTCAGTAGTTTGGTTGTATTTTTATTACAAAAAATAGTCATTCTGTATGAATAGCTATTATTTAAAATAAGAAATAACTATTTATCTCCAAAATGGTTATAATAGCTATTCCTTAGTAAGTGCATTAATTTTTAAAATTATATATTTCCAAATAAACAAACTTTCCATATGTACATAACAATTATGAAAAAAAAAATATCTCTTTCAAACTTAAAAAATATTATTTTTTAGAAAATATAATTATATGAGTAGGATATTTCCTAAAATATACCTTAAGTTTAAATTAAAATGCTTTCATTTTATTGTCTTCAGGATTCTATTATTGTGTTGTCATCAAACAAATGAATAGTAATAAGTATTACATTACAAGATTTTGTATTCCTTGTAATACCTATTTCTATTCCTATGTAATTACCATTGCAATCTACCAAATGTGCGTTTAGAGATCTCAAGTTAAATCCATCACACTATTAGTCTATGAGATTTTTAAAGTGTCTCATGGGTAAAGAGTCAAATAATCTGATTAAAGACTGGGACACCACTTCCTTTGAATTACAACCATATACTTATAGGAGATTAGTTCTAATGTCATTCACCCACATAACTCAAGATAATTGACTAGTTAATTCAACATGTGTTCTATGAATTAAGTCATGTGTTAAATGAGTTACGTGTGTTAATCCCTTTAATTAGGTTAGGATTTGAGCACATGTAGCTCATTTAACACATGGCTTAATTCATAGAACACATATTGAATTAACTAGACAATTATTTTGAGTCATGTGTGCCAATGACATTAGAATTAGTCTCCTATAAATACATGATTATAATTCAACATTAGATATCAATAAAGAATAAACCAACTCATTGCTTAGTGCATTTTCTCTTTCTCTCTTTTTTAATATTTCTTTATAGAGAGTGATTATTTCGAATTAAGTCAATTTCTCTACGATTCTCATCAATTTCTCTGTAATTCTTATTCATCTCCGTTAAGAACCAACAAATTCCTAACATAATAACACATCAACTTGCCTATATATAGTAAAATTTTTAGTAGTCATGACAAGTGTTGAATTTAATCTTCTTCCAATCGTTCTACCTAAAAGTTTGTCCCAATTTTTAGAAGAGGGAAAATAGAAATGGATTCATGAATGGAAGGCCTGTGAATAGTTTTCACGTGGAGGCATGTGATGGCATTGGCAGGGCAGCTGTCGGTAATAGAAAGAGACAAGTAGCAACTGGTCACTTAATAATGCTAAATCTTGTAGTTGTAACTGTAGAGGTAAGTAAAAATATTTACTGTCAGAGTTAGGCTTTTTCAAATATATATTATTTTTAATTTTTTAAAAATATTTACTCATTTTTTTATGTGTATTTGTTAAAAATACTTAATATTCTTAAAAAATAATAATAATAATAAAAACTAATATTAGGTACAGCCTCGTCAAACATTACTAGAAACTGACGGCTAGCTAGCTCATGGTACTCGTAATTCCCTGGTGCTCTCCATGATAGGATTCACAGGTCATAACTGAGTTTGCATGAGCTCAGTTATGATAGTAAATTATGTACTGAATTTAATTATTCTTAAAAACAAAATATTATTTTATTTTTATTTATCAATATTTGAACTTAGAAGTGTAAAATGCAAATTACACCCCCTAAAGTTAGGGAGTAATTAGATTTTACACCATGAAATTTTAGAAATTGGATTTTACCCCTATATTTTAGAGGCGTTTGGATTTTACTCCCTTAAATTTGGGGGGTTTGGATTTTACACCTTAAAGTTTCATAATTTGGGGTGTAAAATCCAAGCACTCCTAAACTTTAGATGGTAAAATCTAAATTTTAAAACATTAAAGTGTAAAATCTAAACACCCCTAAACTTTAGAGGTGCAATTTGCAATTTACCCAACTTAGAAATATACTAAAACTACTATAAAGTTTATTATATAAAACTTACAAAATGATATAAAAATGAATATGTTCCTTCAAGGGGATACTTAGGTGGTGTGCTTGTTGGTCTAGAGTATGACATAAACTTAGGGTACATTTGGTAGAGTGTAAGAGGCACTATAATGTAATAGTTATTCCTATGGTATAGCTATTTAGTAGATTGGTTATATTTTTATTACAAAAAATAGTCATTCTGTATGAATAGCTATTATTTAAAATGAGAAATAACTATTTATCTCTAAAATGGTTATAATAGCTATTCCTTAGTAGGTGTATTAATTTTTAAAATTACATATTTCCAAATAAACAAACTTTTCATATGCACATAACAATTATGAAAAAAAATAAATAAATAAATCTCTCTTTCAAACTTAAAAAATATTATTTTTTAGAAAATATAATTATATGAGTAGGATATTTCCTAAAATATATCTTAAGTTTAAATTAAAATGCTTTCATTCCATTGTCTTCAAGATTCTATTATTGTGTTGTCATCAAACAAATAGATAGTAATAAGTATTATATTACAACATCTTGTATTCCTTGCAATGCCTATTTCTATTTCTATTTCTATCTAATTACCATTACAATCTACCAAATGTGGGAGAAAATTGCTTTTTGCCCCTTTCAAAAAAAAAATCCAGCATTTTGCTCTATTTCTCAAACTAATTAGGAAAATGCCCCTCCTTTGAAAATCGAGTTTCTGAAAATCGATTTAGGCCCTATAGCGGCGTTTTTAAGGACCCTATAGTGACGTTTTAAGCACCTATAGTGACGTTTTGTAACTCGATTTTCATAAAGTTGAGTTACATGCAATTTTTTTTCTTTTTTTTACCTATAACTCGACTTTATGAAAATCGAGTTACAAAACGTCACTATAGGTCCTTAAAACATCACTATAGGGTCTTTAAAAACGCCTCTATAGGGCCTAAATCAATTTTCAGAAACTCGATTTTCAAAAGAGGGGTATTTTCCTAATTAGTTTGAGAAAGAGGGCAAAATGCTGAATTTTTTTTTGAAAGGGGCAAAAAGCAATTTTGTCCACCAAATGTGCGTTTAGAGATCTCAGGTTAAATCCATCGCACTATTGGTCTATGAGATTTTCAAAGTGTCTCATGGGTAAAAAGTCAAAAAATTTGATTAAAGACTAGAACACCACTTCCTTTGAATTACAATCATATACTTATTATAGGAGATTAGTTCTAATGTCATTGGCCCACATGACTCAAGATAATTGGCTAGTTAATTCAACATGTGTTTTATGAATTAAGTCATGTGTTAAATGAGTTACGTGTGTTAATCCCTTTAGTTTGGTTAGGATTTAAGCACATGTAACTCATTTAACACATGACTTAATTCATAGAACACATGTTGAATTAACTAGACAATTATTTTAAACTATGTGTGCCAATGACATTAGAACTAGCCTCCAATAAATACATTATTATAATTCAACATTAGATATCAATAGAGAATAAACCAACTCATTGCTTAGTGCATTTTCTCTTCCTTCCAATCGTTCTACCTAAAAGTTTGTCCCAATTTTTAGAAGAGGGAAAATAGAAATGGATTCATGAATGGAAGGCCTGTGAATAGTTTTCACGCGGAGGCATGTGATGGCATTGGCAGGGCAGCTGTCGGTAATAGAAAGAGACAAGTAGCAACTGGTCACTTAATAATAACAATTCATGCTAAATCTTGTAGTTGTAACGGCAGAGGTAAGTAAAAATATTTATTGTCAAAGTTAGGCCTTTTTAGATATATATTATTTTTAATTTTTTAAAAATATTTGCTTATTTTTTTTATGTATATTTGTTAAAAATACTTAGTATTGTTAAAAAAAAATAGTAATAATAAAAACTAATATTAGATACAGCCTCGTCAAACATTACTAGTAACTGACGGCTAGCTAGCTCATGGTACTCGTAATTTCCTGGTGCTCTCCATGATAGGATTCACAGGTCATAACTGAGTTTACATGAGCTCAGGGAGGATATTTCTTTGTGTCTGTGTTAAATGAATCTAGCTATTTCATAACTCAAATTTAATTTTATAAATTTCAAGATATAAAGATTGATATGACAATCTATACATTGTGTGATAAAAAAACAGTTAAAAAATAAAATCTTAATAGTAAAATGCACTTTCTTAATTTTAAGTGAAATATGAAGAATCCTATCGTGTGTTATGGAAAATAAGATGGTGTTACTTTCAAGTGAAATGGAGAGCGGTTAATTTTAGAGTTAAGAATTTATTTTATTTTTAAAAAAGTATAAGGTATTACATCATTAAAAATTTTAACAAAAAAATATTTTGTACACATAAATATAATATCGCAAACAAATAATGATAATAATAATATATTAATTGGTGATTCTGTTCATTAATTAGTGAAAATTTTATATATATATATATATATATATATATTTATACAATTATGCATGTAACGTAATTTAGAGCATTCACATCAAAGACTCTAAAAAATATAGTATTTAACCATTCAATACGCTCCTGTATTTATTTTAAGAGTTAACTTTATAATACAATTAACAAGATTTTATATTTTTTAACATTTCATTAAAATATCATTTTTTTATTATTTTTTAATTCTTTTTTTATCACCATCTGCATCTTTTCCTCTCTCATTATCTGTGTATCTTTCTTCTCCCACCGCTCACGCCACCGCCACCCTCCCCCATCTTATCTACTGAAAAACCAAAACCCAGGCCACCACCCACTGCAAAACCGAAACCACCAAAACCCAACCCACTGGAAAACCGAAACCACCAAAATCGAAACCCACAACAAAACCAAAACCACCGAAACCCAAACCACTGAAATCGAAACCCACAGCAAAACCATAACCATCGAACCCCAACCCACTGGAAAACCCAAACCACCGACATCGAAACCCATAGCAAATCAGTAACCACTGAAACCCAACCCCGTAGCAAAACTGATACCACCGAAATCGAAACCCACAGCAAAACCGTAACCACCGAAATCCAAGCCACCACCTACCAACCCACCTTTCAAACCCACATCATGAACCCATAAAACTACACCCAAACCCATCAACAGTGAGACCCACAACCGGAACCACCACACAACCAAGAGGGTGAGAGAGGAGAGAAAATCAGAGAGAGAGAGTGAAAGGAAGAGAGAACAAAAGAGAGGAAAAGGAGAAAGTGAGAGGTCTGAGAGACGTTGTGGAGGAAGCGAGAAAGAGTTGGGAAAGAGAAACGTTGGGAAAGAAAATAGTTTTTTGATCAAAGGAGGAGAGATGTTAGAATGAAAAATTAGTTTTTATTTTTAACTTTGTGTTATAGTAAGCTATTAAAAATGGCAGTTTAGCAATAGCACCTTTTTGTGAGCCACATTTTAGCGCATTTTTAGTTGTTTTTCCAAATTTTTTAATTAACAGTAATATTTAACTTTTATTTATCTATTTTTTTCAAATTTACTTTCCAATAAATTCTCTATTTTATTTCATTTATTCTTTTTTTAACAACTATATTTTTCAATGAGAAGTATTATGTTCACAACATTTTATGCAATACTTTCACAACAAAATTTATGTGCAAAGTTGTTACTAGTTTTAATTTGAACTCACCACTGAAATTATTTTTTTACTCACTAATATTAACTAATAATAATCTATTACTTAAAATTTATTGTGTTTTATATTATTTTTCCTTTCTTAATTACATTCATACGTTTCTTTTTTTTTTTCTTTTTCTTTTTCTCTTGGTTTTTTCTCCACCACACACATATCCCACTTATTTCTAACTACCCTTCTTTTTCTTTTTCTAGTTCATTCCGGATCTCACTATCTCTAGCTCTCTCCCACTCTTTCTTTCTCAAGCTCTCTTTTTTTTTTCTTTTTCTTTTTTTACTTTTTTTTTTTTCTACTTGATTCTAGAACACTCTCTAGCATGATCTTTTGACTTCTATTTCTACTTCTATTTTCTTTCTTCTTCAGCTCACTTCACACACACACAGCCAACATGGCCTTCGTCTATCTTTTTCTCTTTTTTTTTTTTTCTTGTTCTGATTCACTTTGTTGTTACGATGGAGCTTAGATAGGCTTTCATGTTCTTGATCTATTGTTTTTGTTTTGATTTTAGATTTGTTGTTCTAATTAAATTTGTATTTTTCCCTATTCTTGATCTGTTATTGTGTTTATGTTTTGATTATGTTACTGTTTGAGAGAGAGACAGTTGAACAAAGAAGGAAGGAGGAAAGAGAAAGAATATTTTTTTTTTTTTTAGCTGGATATCTTTTTAAGATAAAATAATGGTTTGGAGTTGTTACAGTGATCTTTATATTTAGAGAAGTACTGTAGCAACCTCAAAAAAATTTTAGAAAAATTTAGAAAAGTTTTGGGTATACCGAACCGGTTGGAGCAACATTTTAACATTTATATAAGGCTCATAAATAGCACACCTATACATATTCTATCAAAAAAAGTAAATTTCTCAAAATTCGTTCCATAACCATTTCCTCTCTTACATCTTCTACTAAAAAAAATTATTCCTTTCAAAGTAATGCTAGTTTCTCAAAAAAAAAAAAAAAAAAGGTAATGCTATAAATGCAACAAATATTACTGCATAAACTTTATAATTAATGTGTCAACTTTTAAGTAAAAATTAATAATAATAATTGTAGGGCCAAGATTTGTAACTCAAGCCTAAAAGGTAAGGGATTGGAGCCCAATAAACCCACTACAATGAATTTGTAGAATGTGGGTGAAAGAACTGGGCTCTCCGTGAAGTATACAACAGTTAATCAGGATATCAAGGAATGAACCAATGCGAAAACACACTTAAAAACTGAACAAATTGATATCCGAAGAGGTATATTATTGATTGAAAGGTTAATACAGTTTTTAGAGTTACAGTAAAATCGTTCTCCTCCTCTTCTTCCCTTTTATCAAAGGCCTCTTTCATTTATATAGTCTCCTTCTAAACCATCTTCAGCGTACACTTATTCTTCATCTAAGCATTCACTTGAGTACATGTCCCATCAGGTATCTTCTTTAGTTCTCCATGAGTGGTAGTAGCTGAGATTGCACTGTTCAAGGTTCTTCTCCACATAAATGCGGTCAGAAAAGTTGTTGCAGTGCATTAAACACGGTAGTAGTAGCTTTTTCTCTAGATATTTCTCTATTTCTATCATCTTCATACGTGCAAGGAGTTCATCCTTATCGCTGGATCCTCCTGGGAGTTCACCTAAGCTGCCCAGGTATTTACTTGACCGATATTCTTCAAGTCCGAGGAGGGTATACTCCTCAAACTATACTCCCTTATCCTTTCCTTACGTGATTCTCCATTCTGTGGCCTTTCTCCATCCTTTACCCCTCCTCGGAAATACTTATATCTACAAATGGGGCCTGAGGCTCAACATACGTGTTTGGGCTTTCACCCCCCACAATAATAAATTATCTTTAGCACATATCATATTCATGATTGTTGGGTATATGCATATGAGTAAAGTCCCATATTGAATAATATAACATAATTAAACACATACCTATTAGGTTTAAGCATTTTGGGTTAAATGTGCTTTTATATGTTATATTAACTACTTAAGGAGTGCTCATGGTGGTGTGAGGCAAAAAAGTAACAAGGTCATCAAGGTTCATTACACAGTTAGAGCTAGAATGGGGTGTGTGTACTTAAATCACTTTCGCAAATAGAGGAGGAACAAGTCCCTTTCACGGTTGGAGTAGAGATAGTATATTACACAAGGCAAGCCCATAGAGTCCACACAACCGATCTTGAAAAAAGGCTCAATAAAAAAAATATTATTGCTAATGGTGTGATGTTTCCATGGATGAAAGACATGCAGGTTAATTTAGTTAATATGAAAATTATTTTGTAGTAAATTAGTAATAGTTTTAATTTTTTTTTTTTTAAAGCTTCCTATAATCTCTTAACCGTCCTCTCTATAACTATTATTAACATAAGTTAGATATTATATAATTATTTGCAACATAATTCTTTATATTCTCGAGATTATTCTCTTTTAGGCACTTAAGCTTCTTAAAATTTGAAATCTAAATTTCCTATTAGTTTAGTAATTAGGAATCTCCTTTTCTATGCAATCTTAACAAAAGATTATTCATGTAAATTCTCCAAAGTCAAGTTCAATTGGACATCTATAAAGATTTCTCCTTTTTTATGCAATCTCAATAAAAGATACCACCGCACACCGTTAATATGATGGTTACTTTACAAGTATAAGTTTTAGGGGAAAATGATTATTTAGCCTTTATTTTTAAACTATTTAGCCAAACAACTAATTTTTCAAAGTACCTAACAAATTACCTTTGTTTTTGGTACTCAATATAACTGATGTCAAGTTCCAAGTGAAACTCAACATTAGTAATATCGATTTCTATACATAATTTATTACTCAAATTTTTTTTTTTGAAAAGTTTGCGTAAAACTCGAAATTGCTAATGCTAAGTTCCAGGCAGAATTATACATCAGCAATATCGAGTTCCAAAACAGGGGTATTTTGATATACACACACACTTTGAAAAGAAGGTTGTTTTGCTATATACTTCAAAAATAAAGCGTATTTAGCCATTTTCTCCCAAGTTCTTGTAGGGTGAGAGGGGTAAGGACCGAGATTCAAGCCTCCAAAAGAAAGCTTCACACACATATACACTTAAATTAGGCTAGAATAGAGGGGCAAGGACCGAGATTCAAGCCTCCAAAAGAAAGCTTCACACACATATACACTTAAATTAGGCTAGAGTAGGATTTCTATCTCATATTTTATATATATATATATATATATATATATATATATATTATTTATGCCAAATCCTTCGGGGAAAATGGGCATTTGTCCATAATATACAAACTATGTAACAAAATGCCACTGTTTTGAAATTATTTAGCAAAATGTCTCTATTTTTGAAACTCTATTTTCACAAAATCGAGTTCTGTGTAAAACTTAATATCCTCAAAATTGAATTTTATGTATATTTTTAAGTGGAACTCAACATTATAACTCAACATTAATAATGTTGAGTTCCACTTAAATTTTCAAAAAAATTTAAGTGGCAAAATATACATAAAACTTGACATTACTAATGTCGAATTCCACCTATAACTCAATTTTGTTAAAATCGAGTTTCAAAAATGGGGACATTTTGCTAAATAATTTTAAAACATAGGCATTTTGTTGCATAGTTTGTAAATTAAGGGCAAATGCCCATTTTTCCCCAAATCCTTCATAGTCGAGTTCAATTGGACATCTATGAAGATTTCTTATTTTCTAGGCAATCTTATCAAAACATTTTTTTTTTCTAATTTGTTTAGTAATTTGAAATTAAGGAGGGTATTTTATTTTATTTTTTTAAGAAAATTAAGGAGGGTTTATATATCGACTTAATAGGTGCCTGTTGGTCCTACTTTTCAAAATAGTATCAAAATTAAATTATTAATGGAGTAATTGGACAGTGGGATGTACTAATATGTCAAATTTAGAAACTAATATTAATCTCGAAATACAGTGTTGATTGTAAGTATTTATAATTTGTGGTAAACATAGCACATTTGCCCATATGGTTGGGTGATGGCTACGATTAATTGTTGACAACTATGCATCCATGGTTGTATACCTTGAAAATTTTATTGTTGCATTATATTCTCAATATATCTTTCATTCTTGCAAATTTCAAAATAATAAAAAATTAATAGGTATTTCATCTATAAAATTTTATAAATTTTTTTATGTTAAAAAAATTATGTATAAAAAATTATTTTATAGATCAAATAGAAAATAAAATTTTAATATTTAATAGATGAAATAGTAAATAACATTTAATTGACACAAAAATTTGGCATGTGTATTAAACCATATAAAACATATAATCTAAATGTGGGACTTTCAAGATAATAATCTACTAAAAAGTTATTAGGTGGAAAAAAAAAAGTTATTAGGTCGTGTAATAACAATGATAAAAAGTTACAATAGGTTGTGTGTGTGTGTGTCTATATATATATATATATATATATATATATATATATATATATATATATTATTTGATGCAAATTTTAACAAATCCATCGTTAAATTAGATTTTCTTTTTATACTCTACATGCTTGCAAATTTTCAAGATAATCTAAGATCAATAACTATGTTATCAAGCTTTTGTATTTAAAATTGTGCATAAAAGATGAGTCATGGATCGAATGGTAAATAACATTTGATTATGTTATGATCCAAGTATCCCATATTGCTTAAGTGTAAGCATACATATGTTTATATAAGTCTTGGGCACCCTCCCTTGACCCTCCCTTTGCAAGCCGGTTTTCAAGGATGAGTTATACCCATGGGTTCCTAACATTTCGTATTAGAGCCAACCACCCCATCAAGTAATCGGATGTAACTCATTAAGTATGGGATCAAATGAGTTGCGATTTTATGATCAGATCCTAGAAGGATGACCTAGAGACTAGATTAAAATAACTGATAGGTGAGTGGAGCCGCCAAAAGAGAAAAGGCTACCATTCAATCAATATCGATAAAGTGAGTCGTTGTGGACGTCAGCTGCGAAGCGTAGTGGTATATTATGATCTAAGTGTCCCACATTGCTTAAGTGTAAGCTTAAACATATGTATATAAGCTCTTGGACACCCTATCCTTGCAGGCCGGTCTTCAATGGTGAGTTCTACCCATGAGTTTTTAATAGGTTAGCATAAAATTTGATGTGCATGTTAATAACATATAGATCATGTACTTTTTAGATGAAGGGCAGATGGGTTTCTAATCCTTGATTTGGTGGATATGTTTAGAAAAATGGTGTTGCTTAATTCCTGGATTTACTCTTTTGAATTTTCAACTCATACTACTCTTGGTTCCCCTTTTATGTTGAGTCTAGTTTTATTTATAGTGAAATTAGTTCAAAGACTTAGAAACCTATTGGGACTCCATTATTTTAGAGTTTTCATACATTTATCCTTTTAAGATGAAAAGCTAAGAGTGCAAATCCAAAAACTAAGCAAAATAGTCAAATTTGGGCTTCTGATGCTAAAGTGCCAATTATGAGCTCCCGTTTCTTGATCATCACTTCAATTCCAAGTTAGAGTCGATTGGCACTTTGAATCTTGTTCAGCTTATGCTTTAATCATTCAATTCACTATAGCTAAGTTTATATTGTGGAATGGTGTTGGCCACTCGATTTATCCGATAAACCGTTGGAGACTATGGTGGCCAATGTCATGCACATAAGCAATCATAAAGATTAACAGCATATCATTCATAAAGAAGTATGAATTGAATGATTAAGGCATTTAAACATATGAGAGAGCCTATTACCTGACCAAACTGAAAAAATGTGATTATATTACACATATATATATAGCTAACTAACATGTTAACATCCTTGCATTTGAGAGAGAAACATTAATTGCATGTGATTGATGAGAATTAAAAATATACGTGCATTGATAAGAGTTAAGGATCTAGCATGTTAACATGTCAGAGAATTTAAAAAACATGTGATGGCATGTTATCAATGAGAATTTAAGATCTAGCATGTGATTATTTCTAGAATTCCACATGAAGAAATAGATTATTTCAAGAACATGTGAAAAATCATATGATCATTTCATAAAATTAGAAGAAGAAAAAAAGAAAAACAAAAAACAAAACAGCATGCTTAAATCCTATCATACAACATCATAATTCATAACAGAGTATGCTTATTCAATCAAACACAATAAGATAATCATGCAAACAATGAAACAAACAATAATAGCTACATAAAATAAAATAAAAGGGGGGAAAATTTCACAAGAATTTTAGAGGGGAAGCATTGAAAGACTTGGTCGCAAAACCAAATGAAGGATCACAAGTTGCACAATAATCATTCTGAGTTGTTTCCCCCTAGAGCTCTAGGGGACTGGGGTGCCTTGAATTTTGAAGCCTTGTGATAAGCATGGCGCCCTCCTCAAATGGATTGGCTAGGATTTGATTTTAAATTTCAAGAAAATGAGTGTCAAAATCAAAAATTTGAAATTGTATTATACAAGTGTCGATCAGCACTTGAAAACTGCCACTGACTACCAATCAGTAGTTGGAGTGTTCATCCAAGTTTCGATCAACACTTGGATGTTGAGTCCCTCTTCATTTTGAAATTTTGAATTCAGACGTAATTTTTTTTCAATTATGAGTTGTAATACGAATTTAAATTTTATATTTTTTAAGGATAATTTTAACAACTATCTAAAACATATTAAATATCCTCAACATTATCACAATCTAACTTAATCCAATGTGTGCACACTCGTGACAATTTTGAATTTAATCCGAATACAATTATGATACATCATTAATTGAAACTAAGTCCTCATAGAACTAATCATAATTAATTGTTCATAATTATAATTGATTAGGCTTAATCATGCGGAGCATCTTATCAATTGAAATTTGATTTGGCTGTAACTTTCAATCCAACAATTTGATTGAAGCTTATGACATATTGTTTTGATCGCTAAGTCTTCAAGATTTCTTTTATGTGACTAATTTTTGCTCGCATTTGAGATTAAATGTAGGTTGCAAAATTGAGTGTCTATACCACTATCTACCTATCTTTTAAACAAATAAATAAAAGGCGAAAAACACATTTTAGTCCTTACATTTTCAGGCGATTCCCATTTTAGTCCCTACATTTTATTTTTACCGCTTTTAGTCCCTATCCTGAAAAACGCTTCCCGTTTTGGTCCCTGCCGTTACTTATTTAACAGAAATATCCTACGTGGCAAACGGCACAACAATAAATGCTGACGTGTCTATTAAAATAATATTAAAAAAGCCACGTCAGATAAAAATAATATTTAAAAATGCCACGTCAGCAATTTAATTTTTGAAAAAAGCCACATCAGATAAAAATAATATAAAAATTTCTAACCTAATTTTTTTTTTAAAAGAAAAGAAATTAGTTAAATTAATTTTTTTTCCTTTTTTTTTGGAAGAACATGAAGAACGTGTTCTTCATTTTTCTTCCCCACAAACCCAGAAAATCATACACCGAAGAACATGAAGAACGTGTTCTTCATTTTTCTTCCCCACAAACCCAGAAAATTATACACCGAAGAACATGAAGAACCCACAAACCCAGAAAATCGTACACCGAAGAACATGAAGAACGTGTTCTTCATTTTTCTTCCCCACAAACCCAGAAAATCATACACCGAAGAACATGAAGAACATGTTCTTCATTTTTCTTCCCCACAAACCCAAAAAATCATACACCGAAGAACATGAAGAACGTGTTCTTCATTTTTCTTCCCCACAAACCTAGAAATCAAACCACAAACCCAGACACCACAAACCAAGAAACCCATAAACAAAATCACCAAACACCCATTGCCGAGAAACCCACAAACCCAGAAATCAAACCACCCACTGCCGAGCAATTCATACCCAAACCCAATACCTAACTCACCAAACACCTAAACAAAAAATCACCAAACACCCAAACAAAACCCAAAGGCACGACCACCACCACCTCGAATAGAACCCACCCACCACCAAAACCCGGCTACCAACGAAACCCAACTACCGAAATGCCAGCCAAACTGATCCAGCAAGCACCAACGAAACCCAACTAACGAAACCCAGCCACCAAACAGACCCAACAAGCACCAAATCTCACCACCAAACTGATCCAGCAAGCACCGAAACCCACCACCAAATGGATCCAGCAAACACCGAAAAAAACCCACCACCAAAGCTGGCCACCGATTCAACTCCACAACTAAAACCCACCACCGAAACGCCACCACTAAAACCCAGCAACCACCAATTCGATCCAACCAAAACTTAGTTAGATGAGAAGAGATAGATGAGTGAAACATGCTGTGAATAGAGAAAGAGGAATGGGAAACGTAGAAGAGAGATATAGAGGGAGAGATGGAGAACTGTGAATAGAGAAAGAGGAATGGCAAACATGCTTTTTATTTTGTAAATCTGAGTGATTTTATGGTTTTGGTTGCTAAGAAAATGCAAGAAAAGAAAAGTAAATTTTTAATTTTTAATTTTCTGGGCAAGCTTAGTTGGGGAAGAAAAATGAAGAACACGTTCTTCATGTTCTTCCAAAAAAAAGGAAAAAAAAATTAATTTAACTAATTTCTTTTCTTTTAAAAAAAAAATAATTAGGTTAGAAATTTTTATATTATTTTTATCTGATGTGGCTTTTTTCAAAAATTAAGTTGCTGACGTGACATTTTTAAATATTATTTTTATCTGACGTGGCTTTTTTTAATATTATTTTAATAGACACGTCAGCATTTACTGTTGGACCGTTTACCACGTAGGATATTTCTGTTAAATGAGTAACGGCAGGGACCAAAACGGGAAGCGTTTTTCAGGATAGAGACTAAAAGCGGTAAAAATAAAATGTAGGGACTAAAATGGGAATCACCTGAAAATGTAGGGACTAAAATGTGCTTTTCGCCTAAATAAAAATCCAGAACAGTTAACATTGTATTCGATACTTTAGAACTTTTTGGGTCAATTCTACTCTACTTCCCTCCAATCCAAAAGGACCCTACATTGTCCAATATGCAAAGAAATTTGGGGTGGGGTGGGGTCGGGGGGATTGGAACAAGAATTTGTGACCATTATGAATTATAGAAATCGTCTTAGGGGTGTAAATTTTTAATATATATATATATATATATAGAGAGAGAGAGAGAGAGAGAGAGATGGGTTCAAGTTACACCTGAAGTTACACCTGGTGTAACTCTAAAGAGTTACACATTTTCTAAACCATTGGATTTAAGTTGATCCAACGGTAAAAAAAATGCACTCATTAATACTGATATTCTGATAAGAATCTCATTTTGTTATCCTTATTTATAACATTCCATACCTATCTCTAATCTTAAAAATATGTATATTTTTCTCTCTGCTTTCTCCTTTTCGTCCACTACACGTTTCTCTCTCCTCCATTGCTCTTCCACCTCCATAACCACATAGAATTTGATACAAAAAATCTTAAGAAAATGGAGTTATCTGGGGTTATCTCAAGCCGATTAACATGCTGCGCACATCAAACATGGCAAATCAGACTAAAGACATCCAACATGAAAATTTTCGAAGTATCAAGCATCACAAAATTTACAATATATGGAAAGAAAAGAAATGATGGCCAAGAAACTGTAGGTAAGAAAGAGTACAATTAAGTTTCTTTTTTCTTTTTCTTTTTGGGAATTGTGACAGAAAAAGTGCTCCACTCAAGACTTAAATGCAAAATTCATATATACATCTTCTGTACTGTCAGCAACCAAATAGAAAGAAATGGAAGTATTTCCTAACTATTGTTTGTCATGTAGTATAAAAAAAAAAAGAAAAAAAAATACGAAGAGAAAAAAACAATACATAGTTGAATAATTGATAGTATAGATTATGCATCTGCAATGCCCCATGACACTTATGAAGAAAGAAGTAATAATAATATCTACCAATTGTTTTGATTTGTCTTTGAATCAAAGCATCATAACCTTAAGAGCATATCAAGGAATTTAAAGTTAATGTTTTTAAGGTCCATTTATCAAATTAACGGCTTTAACCATAGATTTTAGTCCAACCTAAACATGGGCTTTAGTAGTATTAGTCCAACATAAAACATGATTTTCATAAGGTTTTACCTCCATAGCCATAGATTTTTTGTATTAGATTCTATGTGGCTATGGAGGTGGAACCTTATGAAAATGGAGGTGGATGAGCAATGGAGGAGAGAGGAATGTGTAGTGGATGTGAAAGAGAGAGCAGAGAGAAAAATACAGATTTTTGGGATTAGAGATAGGTATGGAATGTTATAAATAAAGATAATAAATGAGATCCTTATTAGAATATTAGCATTAATGAGTGCATTTTTTTTACCGTTGGATCTACTTAAATCCAATGGTTTAGAAAAGATGTAACTCTTTAGAGTTACACCAGGTGTAACTTGAACCCATCTCATATATATATATATATATATATAGAAGAAGATAATCTTTTGAAAAGGAAACGAACTTCAACGAAGCATCTCCTTTCTTTGTCTTGAGTTAATAATGTTGTTCCTAACTTGAAATTTTTCTAGGGGTCTTTGTAGTCGAAAATGAGAGGTGACTAACAACTACATGAGCTTATCTTGTGCAAATAGATTTACGTCTTCTTATGTGACATAATACTACCAGAGCCTCTCTGACCACCCAATTCTAATCTTTAATCTTTAAAAAATTAAAGAAACAAAGCCCAATTTTTGGCGTACTTTTGACCACGTGTCATCATTTTAACGTGCTCAATGCATTGGGAGGTAACTAACAACCGCAAGAGCTTTATCTTGTGCAAATAGATTTACGTCTTCTTGAATGACATAATACCACCAGAGTCTCTCTGACCACCCAATTCTAATCTTTAATCCTTAAAAAATAAAGAAACACAGCCTAATCTTTGGCGTACTTTTGACCGCGTGTCATCATTTTAACATGCTCAATGCATTGGGAGGACGTTTGGTTCATTGTGATGTGTCATTGATATGATGCTCATTACAATGATGTGAAATTAAAGATATGTTTGGTAACTGTTTTTTTTTCCTTATTTTCTGTTTCCAAAAACAATTTTCTATTTTTGAGACTAAAAAACTTGTTTGGTAACTCAAAATGGACAGAAAACAAAAATTGTTTTCAAAATTCAATATGTGAAAGAAACTGAAAACATGCAAAAGGTTGTTTTCAATTTCTAATTTTCAAAAGTCAATGAAAACATACATTTAATTTAATAAATCTATCTCATTTAATGAGTTAGCATTAAAGTTCAAATCCAAGTAACAACATATTTTAATATTTTCTTCTTTTTTTTTCAAAAAATTATCTTTTTAATTTCAGTTAACCAAACATGTTTTTTATTTCAAAAATACAAGAAATTTTTTTTTTCTTAATATTCTCCAAAACAAGTTTTTGAAAATAGAAAACAAAAACTGTTACCAAATATAACTTAAGGTTTTTTGTTTTTTGTTTTTTTTTTTAACATTATCATCTAAAATTACAAAATATATCACATTATCTTAGTCTCATCACCTTCCTAAACAATGTAATATTGTATTCTTGTATTTAGATTACATTAATGTAAAATTACAATAATATAATATTACGATGTAATGTAATATCACGACGAACCAAACGCCCCCTAAATGTATTGGACCCAAACCAAGTCCTAGTGTATTGCATCTCCAAAATCCTTGTTATGGCCTCCCATTCTAATTCCACTACATGGCCCAAGATTGCTTTGGTTGAACTCAACCATCTCTACTGTCGAACACCTAAAAATTGGTGGAAGCTTGCTAAGCATAACTGTCTGAAACTCTGAATGCATCCATTTCAAACATAGATGTCAAAAGTGAACATTTCTGCCATTTTTAGTTTCAAGAAATGTCGTAATGCACACTTTTGATATGTTTATATTAATTAACTAAATGATGGAATAGAAACATTTGGAAGCATATTTGGACAAATAGACTAAAGATTTCATCTGGCCGGGAGAGGAATCCAAAGATTCCAATCGAAAAACAATTTTGATGTATCATTCTTAAATTTATGTAACAAACTCCCAATCAGGGAAAAGTGACAGGAAAATATTCCTTATATTCCATTTAACATCAATCCCAATTTCTTGGAAGCTCTTCTCTAGTAATACAAATGGGGACAGGGCAATGCATGGACCACATTTTTGGGCCTTTTCATCATCAAACTAGGCTCCTTTGGTAACCTTCGAATTGGCTCCTCAGTTGTCTCTTCTTCATCAATGGTACAGGATCCTCCATGTAGCACCTCTATTATTTTAGTACTATTTATTTAACATTATTTTAGTATTATTTATTTATTCCATATAGCATAAGATGGAAAACAAATTTTTTATAGCCCCTTAAAGCTATAAGTCGTATTCAATCATTATAGAGCGGAAGTTATGAGTTTAAAATACTATTGCATTTATAAAAATTAAACCTATAGGTCGTATGCTAACAAAACATAATTTTGAGAAGCAATTTAAATTTTCTAAAAGAGGCCCAATGTTATTTAAGATTGGGTGAGTTATTAAAAAATAGAAATAAAAGAACAAACAACTAATGACAGATGAACTACACATCTCTAAGAGCAGGTTAGCTCAACTAATTAAAAAGTTTGGTAAGATTTGGTTTGCATCAAGTGTTCCAGTGCATCGAATTGGATACAATTCGGACATACATTCAAAATTAGTCACGTTTGCATTGCGTAAAGCTTTGCTCAGGTCAAAACACTCCTATTTATAAATAATAATAATAATAATAATAAGGACCATAATTTTCTAAAAATCCTTTATAAATAAATATTAAAAAAAAAAAAAAAAGGAAAAAGAATTCTCTCTAAAAGTTTGAGGTTAGAAATATGATAGAAAAACACCCTAACTTAGCATCAATGGACTCGAGCAACTCATTCGCGGAACCAAACCCTCTACCATTCCTACAACCTATCCAGCGCAACCAGGTCCTAACACATGCATGGACCAGCCCCCCTCCCCCATATACACTTACACTTCTTCTATATATATGTATGTAGTTTAAATAGAAGTGTTTATAGGCTACAGCACACCAGCTTTAATTCTGTATTTCACTAATATATATAGCCTACCTATTATTTTATTTGATAGGGTTGGAATCTTCCATCTCCATTCTTTTAACAATCAGATTACTATAAAATAGTCAAAACAATAGAAAACCAAATTTACTTGTAAGAGCACTAGCATCAGCTCTGGCAAGTTAAATGTCATTTTAACAAACTAAAATCTACTTTATATATTTTTAACAGATAATTTTACAATACATCATACATCATATCTTCTATTTTATTAACATTTAATACATTAAAATAATACTAGTCTCATCATATGCGCTTTGTGTATACAGTGAGGCTTTTCTTATTTTTGGGTTTAGTGTCGTAATTTTTCATTCATAACTAAATTTTCTATAACACCTTTCATATAGTTCAAGCATCACAAAAGGTCATAAAGTTACCAATTCACAATATATGTAGTTGATAAAGTATGATACACAATATAATTCAATTGAGAAAGTAGTATATAAATTTTGTTCATAAACTTACCAATTTTGACAGGAAAACGCCTAATTATTAAGAAGAATTCAATATATGAAGCAAGAGTGTAGAAGAAGATAGTGCCGATTAGCAATAGGATAATAGAATGAAGAAAAAACTGAAAGAATATTTTGGGTTTGCAATTTGAGAGATTTAATATTATTAGAATTTTTCCTTATTCATTCCACAATTCCACAACGTTAGGAAGGGGAAGAAAAGCAGGGGCAACGCCACCTTAAGGCAAGGTGGTCTCAGGACCACCCTGACCTAGAAAAAAAAAATTAATAGATAATAATTTAAAAAATTTTATTTGTCTACCCTTCAAAAAAAATTTGGAAACACTCTCAGTTTTTTTTTTTTTTTTTTTATGCCAATAAAATTAAATTTTGCTCCATAATTTCTTCTACATTCAATGGATGAATGATTGCTTGATTGTGTACATTAAAAGAGATGTAGATTGTAGCATTGATAATGAAACTATCATGCAACGATTTCAAAATATGAAAACTTGTAAAAAGCAATTGTAAACTTTATGTATTTGCGTGTTTTTTTTATTGTTGTTGTTGTCAATATATGAATTTCTCTTTTTATTAGATTTGTATAATTTATACTTCTTAAGAAACACTCTGAGAAAAATTTCTGGAGTTGCCACGGAAGAGAAGAACAAATGAAAGGGGGAAGTTTTTACAAGAAGGTAATTGGTTTTTGCATGAGTATTTTTATTTTTATTCTTTTTTTGTGACGCTAGGTAGTATATTTTCTTAATAGGAATGTGGTTTTTTTTTTTTTTAAATATATATAGAACATGGGTTAGTGGGAATTTTTTTTAATTTTTAATTTTTGGTGATAAACATTGGGTAGGAATTTTGTTTCTATCTAGTATCTACTATCTAGTGGGGAGTTTTTACTTTGTAGGTTTCTTGTTTTTAATTTTTGTCAATTTACGGTTTAAACCTCATTTCTTATGTTTTATGAATAAAGATAAGTTAATTATATTTGGGGTATTTTTGGAAGTCAAAAAGGTAATAACTAACTCTCAGAATCCTCTTAATAAATAGAAATAACTAACCCATTAAATTTTTTTTTTTTTTTTCTTTTAGGAAAGAAAAAGGGGACACTCACGTGTTGGGTAAGCCCAAGGGTACCACCAACCCGAAAGTGGAGCTCAGAGACCCGGCCCCACACAAGCCCCATTGGGTTTTTTTTACCCACACAATGAAATTGTGTAACCCACACAGCAGACATGAGGTGTCGAACCTGGGCACTTGATGGGGACACAACAGCCACTTACCACTTTGGCATACGAGCTGGTGGTTACTAACCCATTAAAATAATATAATATAAACAACAATTTGTCATTCATTCATTTCACACACACACACACACACTCTCTCTCTCTCTCTCCTCGTCTAAAACCCTCTCTCTCTTCTTCCCCCAATTCAACTTTTCTTCTTCTCAAAACCCAAATCAATCCATTTTTCTTCTCCTAATTGCTCCATCTTTGCACCAACCCAAATTAGCCAAACCAAATCCAATGTCAAACCCAAACTAATCAAACCTAAACAAATCCAACCACCACCACCTACAACCCAGAAAAGCCAACAACCACCACCGATAGAAAAACCCACACCTAAATAAACACCTAAACAAACTCAGCACCACCGCCCACAAGCTAACACCACCACTCTCTCACACCTGATGGAAGATGTCAATGCTTTGAGGATTCAAACTCATTAAAAACATTTTTAAATGTTATGGGTTCCTTAGTCTATATATACATGCCTACAAGTCCAAAAGATAATCATATTTTTAATCCTTTCATGTGTGTGTGTGTGTATTTGAAAGTTTTTTTACCATACAACTTATACAAGTAGTAAAGACTAGTCAGGGTATATAGTTAGGTGTTTGGGCTTGTTGTATCTTTGAGATAGAATACAAAAATATTTATTTATTACACTAGATTATTCCTTACACAACGTGTATCACCTCAAAAAGTGACCTAGTTCGTGTATCAACTTCGCTACCTCTCATTGGTAAATTTGTTTTATGTAAATAATAAGAATATTTATATAATATTTCTTATTTTTATTCCAACACCAACCTTTCTCCAAGAGTAGTCAATACGATACAATGGCAGCAGGTACCCCTGAAATATATCAAATAAAAGACCAATCTATATTTGTTGTATTTGAATTTTTTTTAAGTTTTTCAGATGGTATTAATGTTTTATTCGATAAAAATAAACATAATTAAAAAGTGTTAAAAATAAAAAAGAGTTATAAAACATGTTATTTGCGCTAATACATTGAGTTAATGTACTTAAGCTAATATTTGGGCTCATAAAATATCTGGATTTAAATTTTATGTTTACACACACACACGTGTATAAACATATACATACATACATACATGACATAACCCAATATTAACTTGTATCAAAATATTTCGTTCCTCAGCCAAAATCACAACAACTTTTGGCATGGTATTGGCTATTTTACTTTCTCCCATCCAGGTTGAGAAAAGAATACTTGTGATAGAAACATCAATTTCTGTATAAATATTTTTATGTATATTCTAGAATATAAAAGCATGCCTGCCAATCATTTACTGCCTTCGTGACTGCTGAAAAACATCCACTCAAGAACCTATTGAACCTGCACACAGACATATAGGCTAACGCATCTCTAACCCTCTGTACTTTAGTGTGTACAATTCTACATTGACTAACCAATAACCAACGGGTTGTCCCCAAGCTTGGTTTATACGCAACGAGACACAATCCTATAATTAAGACTATAGATAGGGTTATGACTTTTAAAAAATATTGCCATATCAATTATAATGAAAAAAAAAAAAAAAAAAAAACTCCTAACCCTGTTAAATCAATGGATAATAGAAGGATGGTGATCAATATATAACACAGCTCTCCATGCAATCTTTAAGGAAAAGTTCAATAACCTCTACTATAAAGTAGAGGATAAACAAGCCAGCAGATTCAACCAACTCTAAAAGTTCGGCCAACAGCACTATAAGTGATTTGTCGTAAAATATTAAAATGATACTAGATATATGTGAAATGATCTGAACACTTATCCCACTTAGAATAGACTTTTTAAACTCATCTTTAAGGCTTTAACGCTTCATTTGCTTTTGGTGTAATTAACATCAAGCTTTGGATAACGTTCCAAAGCTCACAAGTTGGGTAAACTTTCTCCAAGGATTCAAACACCTCTGTAAGTTTGTTTTGATAAGAGAAAACAAACCAGTTATACTGAAGCAAGAAAAAAAAAAAATCACATCAACATATTAGGAATCTATGGCAAGGCAGTCAATATTATATTGGAATCGCCTGTATTTATGGTATGTATTGTACTGACCATTAAATTGGCATCGGTACTCCAATATAATGGTATCGGAACAAATTGGATAAAATATCAGCTTGTAACAAAAAAAATTTTAAGTGGTTTGGCTTATATTGATGTTTCAATCAATACAATAAAATTAACTAAAAATGTTAAAATAATGTTATAAAAAATGTTTTTTTTTATAAGAAAAAACATGTTATTTAAATTAATAGATTTGGTTAACGTACTTAAGCAAATATTTGGGCTTATAAAATACATAGTTTTTAAATTATATGTTCATAAACATATAAATAAATAAATATGTTCATACATAAATATATACAAACATTACACACTCGCACACATATATGTATGGTTTGATTGTTCAGAAGGTAATGCTTTATTGAGAGATTCTAACAAAGGGTTTGACTTACCTCCAATACTTTTCTAAAAGAAATCTCATTTTGTTTTAATGAGAGACTGCCACATCACCCATTAACTAAATAAAATGTGGAGAATAAAACCAATTATCACTTGTCATTATATATTTAAAAAAAAAAGAATATGTCCGGTTAAGAAAGTAATTGAAGTAAGCCAAACCTTTCAACAAATCTGTGGAGTGCGGTATTTGCCATCAACTATGCAAATTTTCTTTTGATCTGTAAGATAGCATTTGTGA
Organism: Quercus ilex subsp. ballota; assembly: GCA_032727855.1. Taxonomy (NCBI): domain Eukaryota; kingdom Viridiplantae; phylum Streptophyta; class Magnoliopsida; order Fagales; family Fagaceae; genus Quercus; species Quercus ilex. The sequence goes on from CM064919.1 coordinate 2,234,484, forward strand.
CAATATAGGTAAATAGGTGAAACCACGATCAGGGTCAAGCTTGTGCTGAGGCTGTGGTGCCACCAGGCCATCATGTAGGGGTAGGTCTTTAGAAAGATCTTCAGAGTTCAGAAGAATTTAAAGGCTAACTAGAGACTGCAAGGGCATTCAAATATGGTAGACAATGAGGATTGGAAATTTTTTATAGCTATAAAGAAGTCGAAATTTATGAGAAGATAAAATAAAATAGAAAAGTTGACAGAGGAAAGGAAAGTGGGGGGAAAAAACTTTGGGGGTGATTGAGGATTATGCACAATCTCATATAAGTTTGAACATAAATTAATTACTTCTTGCTTAATAAGACCAAGTAAAAGTCATGTTCATAACTCATAAGAGTAAAAAGAAAATTGTTAAGACACTGACTGCTAAGTTTCATGCTACATCCTCTTTCTTTGAGGTAATAGCACAGCATATATATATATATGTGTGTGTGTGTGTGTGTGTGAAGATAATGTAATCTAACGGTGAATTTGTCAATATTCGTATTTAATTAAAAAATATTGAGTGGTGTAACATTATTTAAAATTACACCAGGTGCAACTTGAACCCAACCCTATATATATATATATATATTAATGAGTTTATGGGTTTTGGCTTACCTCAAGTACTTTTTTAACTGAAATTTGCTTTTGTTTTAATGAGAAACGACCATATCACCTATTAACTAAATAAAATGTAGAGATTAAAACCTACTACCACTTGTTATTGTGTATTTAAAACAAAAAGAGACCTCTAGTTAAAAAAGTACTAGAAGTAAACCAAATCCTGAGTGGATTGCAGAAACAAAGGGCCATCCAGTAAAAAATGGCAGGCTTTCAAAGCATGAAAAAAGTTGAACACTTCCTAATCCTAATAGCTGATATATGTCTTCTATTTGAACTTTCAAAGCAACAGCAAAAATGACTCTTTTTGCATTCAATGCCATATACCAACTTGAATCTAAGCCAATCCTAGAGGTTAAAAGTTAGTACAGTACTTTAGGTTCAATACATTAGGTTCCCTAATTAAATTCAAATACTTGGTTGCATTGGTTGACCAATAAAACACAACTACTGTTATCTTGTCCCAGGACAATTAAATTCAAAACAACCAAGTGTTTGAATTCAATTGGACAACCTTAATGTACTGCACCTAACTTTACCCAATCCTAAACTAGTAGTAACACACATTGCACTGTTAATTATATTGATCTTACTCATGCAGAAAGCAAGTTAACATCATAGCAGATAATAATAACAAAGAAGGCGCCATTGAGTTAGACCTCTCACCGCCCTTTGAACCGAGTAAAAGCACAAATTTCTTACTTTCCTAATTGAATTGTTAAAGAATGCACGCCTCATGGGACTCGAGCCCAAAATCACCTCTTAATATGTTAAATACTTACTTCACAACATAAAGATCATCTCTACCACATCCAAGGTGATCCTCACCTACACTACGGCTTCTGTCACCTCCAACTGTTGTAAGCATGGAGGATAAAAGGTATAATTGGTTGGCAATCTAATGCAATCTCCTCTCCCTATGTTATATAAGCAATGTCTAAGGTCATATAAGCAAATCTGAAAGTGTTAGTGTGTAAATTAAAACGAAGTAGCGTTAATGACAAAAGAATAAGATTAAAACAGGTTCATAAGAAACAGAAAGAAGGCATTATAGTTGAAAAGTGCAAGCTTCTGTATCCGTATCTAAAACTACTCACTACAATTGTCTGGCTCATAAAGAACTGACAAAAAATGGTCCTTTCAATCATAAAGCAACAAACAAAAACAACCATATAACACTTGTAATTGCAACCCTGAGTCCAATATTCAAGGGTAATAGGACCGGACAATCCTACTGTTCAGATTGCAATTTTAAGAACCACATACCATGCTACCATATGATATCTACGACTACAGAAGATCAAAGCAAGAATAACTCTTATTAATAGCAGAAAAGCAGAACATCCATTTGAAATTTCAGAGCTATAATGACAATGACATCTTTCAGTCAATTCCACAAAAAAACAAACATTAAAGTTGCAAAGTTGAACTGTTATTTAATACTAATGTTGTTAATTTACATTTCTCATATTCACGCACAATAAAAAACAACATAATATCAAGCAACAGAGCTTAACTCTTAATCTTATTTTCCAATAAAAATTCTAGATAACTGTTCCACTTGGTAAGTATTTTTGCTTTTCTTTAACTTTACTCACCTTGAATTATTTCAAGTGGGAAAAATAAAATAGAACTTTTACCCTATTCCATCACAGACACTGCTACAAACATCAAAAACCACAATCAGCAGCTAACACTTCCATTATTGAAGCAATCACCTCCGCTAGAACTCATGTCACACCACTGCTTCAGCCTCCACACACCACAAGAACCAGATATGAAACCAGGTAATTTGTGACAACAGAGAGTATCATCTTGCCAATGCATGCATTTTTTAATCTAGAACATCAATTTTTAATAGAACACATGGCATAATTTTAATTATGCCCTTCTGTATAAGTCGGATGGACTCAAAAATTTAACCATCATTAGAAAACAGGAATACAAGGACAACAATCTCATAAGACTATAAATACGTTCATTCAAATATTTCCTATTAAAATGGTATAGTTTATTCATCGAAGAGTAAGCAATATAATTAAAGCTACATTAGAGTTAAGAAGGGATCACTTCCATTATCATATCCATATTAGGGTCAATAGGATCTCACAAGCCAAGCATCATTAGAAATTGACAAAAACCCTAGAGCAAAAAATAAAGATAATAATATCAATTCCTATTTGCAAACCCATAAATGTACAAGTTATCGCATACCATTGTTAACATTACCAACATCAAAAACGAATAACAACGTAAATGTTGAAGCATGATGACTTGATATCATCTTTAATTAATTAGAAAATACAGCACCTAATTCAATCTATTACCTGAACAGTTTTCCTCCACTCTAATTCTAGAAGCAAAAAGTTTCCAAGTCATACACATCTACCGCTGAATATTAAGCATAGCCTTAGCCTCAGTCTGTTCCTCCAACAAACCCTCACTCACATACTTACTCAACAGCTCCCTCTTCTTTTTCTCCAAAACCATCCTCTCTATTTCCTTGTCATCCGGCAATGGCACATGAACCACAAACTCCCTCCTCCCCTCCCTTTCCATCTCCTCCTTCTCCAGCTTCTCCCTTTCCTTCCTCTCCTCCTCCTCCACTTCCTCCTCCATCCCCTCAAACAACACCTCCTTCACCATGCTCACCACCTCCCCACTCTTAACTGCCTTCTTTGCCTCCCTCCTCACCTCCTCCACTCTATTCCACTCCTCCAACACCTCTGCCCTCATCTTCTCCTCCGCAGGCCCCTCCACCCTCTCCAACACCCCATCCTCTTCATCCCTATACCCATAATAACTCGCATCAATCCTCTTATATATATCATATCGAGTCCTCCTTTTTCGTAATTCTGGAGGCTTCTCAAACAGCTCTCTCACTCCCGGCAACTTCTTTGCAGCACCAAAGTACCTGTATCCTGGCCCACGCCCACTAGGATTAGGAACATCCACTATGTTTCCTTCTAAATCAGTCATTTTAGGGGCATGTTTGGCATAATTGGGCCCACCAAGCTCAACAATGCGCTGTTCCCAATGGGATTTTTCCCGGATGAGTTTATTTATCTCGTCATTGAGGTCACGGAGGCGATGCTCTCCAAGCCCTTCATTTTGAATTTCAGCAACTTTGCGGCCAATCTCACGCATGATCTGCTGGCGCCACTTGTCAGCCTCAGCAAGGTCACGACATTCAGAGGCAAGGAAGGGCCGACGCTCTTTTGGCTTCTTTTTCTGTTCAGCTTCGTGGGCAACGTATCTGTTCAGCATAGACTGTGCTTTCTCCTCATTGCGAGCCATCTTATGACCTTGTCTCTAGGAATGTGATCTTGTTACCAAAAACTGAAAAATAGAATTGAATTGTGAATACCAAAACCCTCAATAATAAAAACTAAGCATCTATACTATCTACATTACTGTATGAGTAGCTTGACAATAACACTTATATTAACACACACACACATTCAATGAGACCTGAACCCACAACCTCATTGGCAACATGATTATGATATTATAAGTCCAAACAATTAGAGTTAAAAGTTTCAACAAAAAGGAAACTACAAAAAAAAAAATATTTAAAAACCTTATGACTAAGTACAAATCAGACCCATGATAGAAAATATAAATAAAATAAAAAGAAATAAATATTGAACCACAATCCAGCACAAATTATTGAATTAGTACAACAATTCAAATATTTTTCTACTATGCAAATTTCCCTCATGAATTAGTCCCATATACCCCAGTAAATGCCCACTCAAACTTGTCGCCCACATTCTTGAACTTATAGGTAACAGAAAGACGACCTATAACCTCCTCCATTTTGTCTACTACCATTCTATCCAACATCACTAAAACACCACCAGAAGAACCAAGAGACCCTAAAAATAACCAGTCCAAATGCCGGCAGCCCCGTAAACTCCGAATCACACTTCTATTAAATTGTTGATTCAAATCATATTTGTTTCTTGCAAGAAAAAAATATCTTCCCTCCATGACGTGATCATATTCCTGACCCGAAGCCATTTGTCGTTATCATTCAACCCCCAAACATTCCAAAAAATGATTCAAATATTCATTGATGCACGACTAAGGCCCTTTCTCTACTAACACTACTGCTTGTCTTGGCTGAGCCATTCTCACAATTCCAAGAACTCAGAAAATTCTTCAATTCCCGATTCCCCTTCACTCTTTGCCAATTTCTTATGAGCACTCTCTTCTAACATCTTTTGTTTTTTCCTTGCCTCAATGGCTAATAAGAACAGGCCCATAACCTGCTCCTCAAGACCCTCCAAAGAAGTACCCACAGATACCTTAAAGGCTTTGATTTTCCTGGGAACCCATTGCAACAACTTGCCTTTGGCCTTGCCCCCAACTTCCTCCACCGTCGATTTCTTTGTCTCATCTGGGTTTTCTGTGGCTAATGGCTCCACAATTTACTCCCCTTTGAATTATTTCAAGTGGGAAAAAAACACACTTTAATCCTTTCCAACTTGATACATGCATAATGCCATAATGGCTTAAATATGTTCATTCAAACATTTACTATTAACAAGGTATAGTTTATCTACCTTTTTTTTTTTATTAGAATTTTTTTTTTTTTTTTTTTTTAAGGGCAAGCAATATTAGGGTCAGTTATACATATTTCATATGCCAAGCATCAATAGAAATTGACTAAAATTCCAAGACCAGAAACCAAAGATTATAATAACAATTCCTATTTGCAAAACCTTAAATGTAAAAGTTATTAAGTAACATCATTAACATTACCAACACCAAAAACCAATAAAAATGTAAATATTTGGAAAATAAATAATATTGGGTGTCAAACAAAACATATGACTAAGTACAAATCAGACCCATCATAGAAAACATAAAGAAAAAAAAAAAAAAAGTAAACAGCAAAGAAGATTGATGTATAGACTAGACTAGAAGATTGATGTAAACAGCAAAGAAGAAATGAATTACAAAAATAATCTGGCACATCCTTTTAACCAAAAAAACAAAAATTTTGGTAAATCCTATTAAACATTGGTTCTAAACAAAATCATTAACCAAAAATCAACAATATAAACTACAAATCCAGTCTAAGAGATTAACCACGAAACAATCACAAATCAAAACAAATAAATCCACTCAAAACCCTAAAAATTTTACCTTTCTCTCTAGTCTCTGCTCTCCGCCTCTCTCTAGTCTCCAGTCTCCACTGTTCAGCCTCAGCCGCTCTCTGATTCTCTGCTCTCCGCCTCTCTCAAGTCTCAACTGCTCACCTCACCTCACCTCAGGAATCAGGTCTAAAATTATAGTAAATATTTGGGCACAGGGCACTCCATTTTATTTGTTAAGAACTTAAGATAACTTTGTTTATTTGGGCCCTCCCTGGCTGGTTTTGTAACTTTGTTTATCACTTATCAGTTTATCATTATAGCTGCCTAGACCCTCCCTGTCCCTGGACTGGGCGTTAAGTTTGGGCCTTCAAGTTTTTTTTTTTTTTTTTAAGCCTGCATTTTTTTTTTTTTTTTTTGGTTATAGGTAGGATTTGCTTTGTGTTTATTTTTTTGGTGAGTGGGCCTTATTAATAAGTCTTGTGTTAGTGTTATGGCTGTGCTTAAATTTTTGTTATGCTTGTGCTTAATTTTTTTTTTTTAATTTATACAGGTTAAGATTGCTAAAAACTTGTTATTGTTTAGTGAAATTACAACAATATTTTTTATATAAATCAGGTTCTATTTCTCATTTGCTCTACACTTGAAAGTTATTTTTTATTTTAGTCTTTATAAATATATTGTTTGATTAGAAATGTCTACTAGAAAATATGCATCTGGGATATGAAAAACTTAAAAAATGAAAAAAAGAAGAAAAATTAATTGAGTCTCAAAAAGGATCAATGGATAAATTTGTTATTAGTAATAAACAAAATATAACACAAAATTTAGATGAAAATATCACAAATAAGCAAGAAATTCACCAAAATAATTTAGAAGAAAATGATATTCAATTTTGCAATACAACAAATCTTGATAATGAACTTCAAAATAATTTAGAAGAAAATGAAAATAATGATGAAAAATATAATATAAAAATATTAAATAAACATTAATTTAATCAATATATAAGTATAAAAAACGCCCCATTTTTAGTTTTCGCCTTAAGCCCCAAAATGTCTAGGGTCGCCCCCTATTTCCCTCTCATCCTCTCTCTGTCTCAATCCACGTCACACCGTGCTCCGTGGCTAACCACCAAGCTCTCCTTCTAAACCCCCATGGCCGGAGCTTTTCAAGCTCATCACCTCCAATCACGCACCACTGCCAAAACCCAGCCAAAATCAAATCACAACCACCACCACGGCCAAAACCCAGCCAAAATCAAATCGCAACAAAAACCTAGAAGCCCACCAAATAACAAATCAAATCACACCAACCGAAATCAAAGTACAAAACCCACAAAACAACCAAAATCACAAAATGAAAACACTGAAAGTGAACCCACCATTAAAAAAACATATATTGGTTTTGTTATTATATTTTAGAAGAAGAATCATCTTGTTGAACTAATTTTAAATTCAATTAATCAAACACATACCACAAGCAAGAATGATAGACTGAAAGCAAAGCAAAAAAAATGGTATTTCCCAAAAAAATGTTTTCAGAAAATAGAAAGGGTAAGCAAAATATAAAAACTATTTACTTCATAATCTCAAATAAATAAATAAATAACCAAAAATCACACACCATAATCCGGTGAAGTCTCGTGAGCCACAATTTCACTTAAGAGGATCGTCTGAGTTGAGAGGAAGAGATTTTCCTAGTCTTTGGCTCGGCAGCACAATCTTCGATTTCCTTTCTTGACGTGGCTTTCGCTCGCTCCTCTCCTGTCAGTCTAGGCGACGTATAAAGAAAAACAAAAGAAAAAAAAAACAAAGCACCGCGTAAAAAAGAAGAAAAGAAAAATGGTGAGAGAAGAAAGACGGACTGAGATCAGATGCACTGTCATAGGTATTTTTTTACATTTTTTACTATTTTTTTTTTTACTTTTTAACTCTCCTTTAATATATTTTATTTAATGGTTGAGATTGAAAGTTATTTTTTCAACTTTTAATCTCAGCCATTAATTACAATTGCATCAATGTATTACACCTGAATTTGAAAAAGACAAAGAAACCTACACATACACATACACATACATAAGCACACATAAACACATACACGTACACATAAACATACATAAATATAAGCACGCATAAATACATACACATACACGTACATAAGCACACATACACACACATACATAAACATACACATACACATACACATACAAATACACATAAACATACATACACATACACATAAATATACATATACATAAACATAAACACATATACACATAAACACGTATAAACTCACATAAATGTAAACATACACATACATAAACTTAAATATAAACACAAACACACATAAAAGCTCGATTTAGCACACCAAAATAACTAACGAAATTGTTTGAGGATTGATGTTAGTTTGCAATTTTTTCCAGTCTATATGAGGGTTTAATTTTTCTCAGTCTGTATGTGTGTTTATGTCTATGTATGTTTATGTTTATGTGTGTGTGTTTATGTGTATGTGTGTTTATGTTTGTTTGTTTTTGTGTATGCTTGTTTATGCGTGTTTATGTATATGTGTATTTATGTTTGTTTGATTTTGTGTATGTTTGTTTGTGTTTGTGTTCATGTATATTTATGTGTATGTGTGTTTATGTTTATATTTATGTTTATAAATATAAATATAAACATACATAAACATACACACATACATAAATATGCATAAACATAAATGAACATAAACATCATAAACATACACATACATACACATAAATATACACATACACATACACACTCATACACATACACATACACATACACATACATAAACATAAACATACACATATACATAAACATAAATGAACATAAACATAAACATAAACACACATGCACATACACATAAACATAAATATATGCATACACACTCATACACATACACATACATAAACACACTCATACACATACACATACATAAACACATATACACATACACATACATTTTTAGTTTTCGCCTTAGGTCCCAAAATGTCTAGGGTCGCCCCTGGATACAAGTATTTGAGCAAAAACAGAGTATCAGTGTATCCTAGCCTCTATTTTCCATACTTCACAACAACAACAACAATAACAAAAAATACTACATTATGGGGCTTTTGTGTTTATAAGGAAATGGTACTCACTCAAGTATTTTTATTATACTTCATCATTCCTTCATGAATATAAATAAAAATTTAAGATTAAAACACTTCAAATAAACAATCTTGATCATAGTGGCTAGCCCTATCATTGAAGAACCCCAACAACAGTATCAGTAATACACGACACAAAAAATATAAAATTTCAATATCTACAAGAATGCTATCTATACGGAAAATTCATCAAATATTGGAAATACGCAGATTAATTTAACTAATTTGATAACAAAATATTTGTGAATACATCATGATATATATATTAATTTTTTGATGTAGAAAGTAAATACAAACAATTATCAAAAGTCTTAGAAACATATCTGAAAACATGTTAAGAAAAAATAACTTGCAAAATCAAAGAGAGAGAGACCCACCGATAGGGTTTTTTGGCGACTAAAACGAGCTCCGGCATCCGGCTGTGGTGTTCTTTCTTCTCTTTTTTTGCTCAAATTTGTTCCGCCTAAAACTCTTTCGTGAATGTTCTTTTCGTTTTGAAGTTAGCTTTTATAATTTGGATAAATTGCAAAACACACCCCTATGATTTTGGAAAGTTTTGAGGTAAACACGTATAAACTCACATAAACGTAAACATACACACATATAAACTTAAATATAAACATAAACACACATAAAAGCTCGATTTAGCACATCAAAGTAACTAACAAAATTGTTTGAGGATTGGTGTTAGTTTGCAATTTTTTCCAGTCTATATGAGAGTTTAATTTTTCTTAGTCTGTGTGTGTATTTATGTCTATGTATGTTTATGTTTATGTGTGTGTGTTTATGTGTATGTATGTTTATGTTTGTTTGTTTTTGTGTATGTTTGTTTGTGTTTGTATTCATGTATTTATATGTATGTGTGTTTCTATTTATATTTATGTTTATAAATATAAACATACATAAACATACACACGTACATAAATATGCATAAATATAAATGAACATAAACATAAACACATACACATAAACATAAACATATACATAAACACACATAAACATACACATACACACTCATACACATACACATACATAAACATACACACATACATAAACATAAACACACATGCACATACACATAAACATAAACATACACATAAACATAAACATACACATACATATACAAAAACATACACATACACATACACACTCATACACATATACATACATAAACACACATATACATACACATACATTTTTAGTTCTCGCCTTAGGCCCCAAAATGTCTAGGGCCGCCCTTGGTTGTAAGAGACGGCAGATTACTTGTAGGGAGGTGGCGGCCAACAGCAAGCTGAGAGCCAAGCGGAATCTCGACTTCAGGCCTTCGGTTCTGTTCAGGGGTTATACGCTTGTACCTTGGATTTTTTTTTCTTTCCCAAAATAATATCATTTAAATTAACAATTTCGTTAATTGGTAACGCTTTTAAACTATTTAAAAAACTAGCACCTAAAATGAGTTCACGATAACATGTATTCAATTTTCAAAATAACATCCATTTTCAGATAAATTTATTTTATTATTAATACTTTTTTTTGGGGAAAATAAAACACACCCAATAATAATAATAAACCCTCAAAAAATGATAATAATAATAAGTGATATTTAGATATATTTGTATTTGAATTAAAATTAGTTAAGCCTCAAACTTCTCTGTTAAAAAAAAAAAAAAACTCAAACTTCTCATTGTCATTTGTCATACTACCTTTAAAAAGCTAAATTTATATATTAAAAAAATAATGCAAAATATGTTACAAATTCTTTTGCATATAAATTACAATGATGAGTCACAAATCACAAAAAAATAATAATAAATAAAAATAATAGAACATTCATTCATCCGGTGTAAAGTTCATACATACAAATTATAATACTCATGCGGTTGATGACATGGTGCAATAGGAGTTCTGTAAAATTAAATGCAAGGCTTCCATTGTTATATATAGCATAAATAAAGCTATAATGTATGGTCTCAAATAATTATTTCTTGAAGTGTCTATTGTTTACATAAATGTGTACAATTGATCATATAGTGTAAAAATTGCATATAACGTTATAGAGAATATTAGTATTCTATCATTGCCTACATATATATATATATATATATATATATATATATATATATTCTATCATTGTCTTTAAATGGCATTGTGTTTCTATGGGTTTTTTCCCCCGAAGTTTTCCCTCCTTCAGTTATTTTGAAATCATTATGTATTTTTATAGGAGAAGAATGTTTTTTTTTCCCCCAAAAGGTTTTGATTTTTTCAAAAATAAGGAGTTGATGAACCTTTTCCCATATCTTTTGTGCTATAATTAATTTCTAAGTGAAACATGTTTCACTATAAATCTGACATCTCGGGCTTTAAAACGGACATAAATTTGATTCAACTTTAGATTGGAGATGAGTGAGACATGGTCATTTGAAGTTGACACAACAACGTTTAGTCTAAGAATCTCACTTAAACAAATCTCGAGCGAAATTATGTATTTTTATAGGGGAAGAATGTTTTTCATATTAAGGCCCATGTTCTTCATAAAGGGAGAACATAAGAGGTTCTCTATTCAAGGGGGAGTTATATTTGTTTGTTATAGTCATGTTTTCGACTCCTTTGTCATTTTGTGACGAAAATGGGGGAGTCTAATAGATTTGTTTTGAGTGACTTGATGATTATAGTATAATCAAAATTTTTGAATTTTTTTTTTTACTATATAGAAATATTTAATATTTTAATAATTAGCCCTCAAAAATGGGACTTGGGCCCCCCTTAACTATTTGAGTTGGTCCAATAATGTTCTTAAAAAAAATTGTCCAATTTGTTTAGTAGCTATAGAGAACATATTGTTTCTCAAATTCATTTTTTATAATAAAATGTGTTCCCGTATTTTTTAAAGTTTTGGATCATTTATCTCTTTGAACACTTCATTAATTTAATTGAAATTTTTTTACTCACAACGATAGACAATTTGGTAACTTATATTGAAATGAAAATTGTAAAGATTTCACTATAGAAGATGGTGAAAGATTAATTTAATTCTATGAAACATTTAAGGATTCATTATGAAAGATACTATTTTTTTTTTTTTTGTGTATGTGTATATATAGATACATGTGTTTGTGTATGTGTATAAAAATTTGTATAGACTAATAAATTAGCAACACAAATCGGTCCCCCCAAACAAAAATTTCTGGCTCCGCCCCTGTTTGTATGTACTTAAAGGCTAATGCAAACTTCTTTTTTCCTATTACTACTCTCTATGAGCTTTATTTGTTTGTTCACTTCTCAAGAAAGACATGCTTTATTATCTATACATTTCTCACGTAGTTGCAAGTAGCTCTAGGTTGGTTTGTGGTTTTTTGTGACTTACTTGTAAATTGTAATACATTGTGTTTGTAATCTGGAATTGACTTCGTATTATAATGTTTTGTCATGGAATTGACAAAGGGGGATTGGTAGGGTTCATAGATGTATTTTCAAGTCGTATCAACATAATCATGATATAGTTAATGAAAGTTCAATAATGGGTATGAAACACCCTTGAACGTTTAGACCCCAAATTACAAAATTACCAATTCAAGCTTAATATCAAACGATTAACGTGCGGAACATGAATATAAGCTAAACACAGAATTGATAAACAATCTAAGCCAAATATAAACACATCCACAGCAGTAAATATAAAGCAAAGATAAAGGGAAGGAAGATGCAAACACACGGACAACACACGATGTGTTATCGAAGAGGAAACCGAAGTCCTCTGCGAAAAATCTCTCCACCGCCCTCTAAGCGGTCAAATAATCCACTAAAAAATGTAGTTGGGATACATGAACAGCAGAAGACCCTCCAAGTCTAATCTACCCAAGTACCTAAGCCCTCCAAGCTTCTTGCTCCAACGAGGTTACGCCGAACATATTTCTTCTTTAACTTCCCGGATTTCGCTACTTGACCATAGCATCAACCAATGTATATTGGTTCCTTCCCAAACTGCTTCCCTAAGTACCAAATGGACCTTCTCACAGACGTGGGTGTGGTGAGATAAGGATTTGGTAAAAGACCTCTCAAGGGTATGACAATGGAGAGGAAGAGAGTAGAGGAATTTGAAGAGTCTCTAAGGTAAAGATTAGGGATGAGGCAATCTTGTTTTTCTCTAGGGTTTCTCTCACAAAATTCTCTCTGGAAGCTCTCTCAATTTTGAGGGTATAAGGGTGTATATATAGTAGGGTGAGAAGGGAATGCAAAACGTCAGTTTTTGCCAAACAGGGTTAACTCGCGGCTTGACCTCGCGGCTTGTCCAAGTCGCGAGTTCCAGTCGCGACGTAACGGCCTGGCCAGCCTGGAACTTTTGTCCTGTAGCGTGACAGCTGGCGCGACCATTCAGCTTCCCAGTGTGCCTCTCACGTGCCTGCCTTTCGCGGCTTGCCAGTCGCGATCCACCCGTGAGCCCTAGCCGCGAGACTCTGTTTTTCTTGCACACTCTTGAGCTTTTCTTCACATCTTCTCACACACTACCCTTACAATTTTCCCACCTAAATACAGGGTTACTAAGTGCTGAATTACAAGCAAAATGGTCACGGAATAAAGCCAATTAGATGGTTGATTAAATTCAACCTTACAGTTAAGTTCGGGGAAGAAGATACTCAAAGATAGCAAGGTTTCGATTTGTTCAAAAATAAGGAGATGATGATCTTTTGCCCATATCTTTTGTGTTATAATTAATTTCTAAGTGAAACATGTTTCACTGTGAATCTGACATCTAGGGCTTTAAAACGGACATAAATTTGATTCAACTTGGATTGGAAATGAGTGAGACATGGTCATTTGAAGTTAACACAACAATGTTTAATCTAAGAATCTCACTTAAGCAAATCTTGAGTGAAATTGTGCAATAATGGAAGTCCAATTCGTACATATAAAACATATAAGAAGTTATAACAGTGAAGAAAGGCATGCCATAACACTAAAGTTGAAGATGATTTGCAGACATGGGCTGAAAAATCGAATCAGACTCCAAAGCAGCTGCCAATTCCGGCCATAAGATAGCTGATACAGTCCATGAGCCATCACCCCTAGCACTTTGCCTTTGGTTCAGGTAAGCAACTCCAATCCTTTCTATAGTGGAGCAGACTGTTCCTAGCACTGGACTACCAAATCCAAAATCAACTTCAGCAACTGGAAACCTTCTTCCTGATGACAAAACCAAGGCTGGTCCGCCTTGGCCTAACACAATTCTTGATAGCATTAAACCAGGCCTGTGGCACTCTATCCAATCTATCAAATCCAGGAAATGATCCTGAGTAGTCGCCTTTGAAATCGCCTCATGAACATTATTGGCAATATCCGAGATAGAATCTTGCTTTAGTTCTATGAGACTTGCCTCTGCAAAAGCCACAGACAAGACATTGCCTATGTAGTTTGACATGGAATTCTCTTCTCCACACATTCTAGCACGTCCATCAACTAACCAACCCATCTTGCACTTTGAATGGGATTGATCAATTGCATTAATCATAACCTTCCAAACATATGCTGAGAAAGCCTCAATCTTTGTTCTCTTATTACCATTAACGCATGCAAGTTTTTGTAGCCTCTCAATGCTTGCTGCATCAATATGATAAAGGCGCTTAAGCCGGATTTTGGTTGTTGGCATATTTATTATCTCTTCTATGGTGCACTTGACAAAAGTTTGGTCCAAGGAAGGATGATACCTAGGAGGAAAACGTGCATGAAGATTTCTCCGGTGATCTGGTATGCATGATATTTGCTTCTTTTGAGTGATTTCGGACCAAGAGACAAGAAATTTTCCAAAGGCACTCGCATCACCTAGTGCATGGTCAAAGGTGAATGTTATTGAAATGCCTCCACAAGTGTAATGTGTTACTTGGACTTGCAGGGGGAAGTCAGGGCTGAGTTTAACCAACTTCCCCTGCAAAAGTTGATTGAGGTTGTAAAAATTTAATTCCTTCAAACGGATATTGGCTTGAGCTTCTACAAGTAGCGCACCATTATTGTCACATATGATTTCAGGCTCACAAGTATTCAGGTTCTGAACGATGCGGCCAGCAAAGGGGTAGTAGTAATTGAGAGTTTCAGCAAGAGAGCTCTTGAGAATGTCAACAATCGGTGTAAGGTTACTGACAAGAGGTTTGTGGTAGAAGTAAAAGTATGTTACAGGAAAGCGGCCTGAAAGAAGATCAAGGTTTGAGAGAGTGAGGATATGAGGCCCTGGCAAGGGGTTCACAGCTTTGATAATACTTTTTCCAGTGAAGTTCACTTCAAATATTTCATGCCCTGGGGCCTCTACTTCCATTAGAAAGTTTTTAAGTCTATCTATGAAAGAGTGGTTTGTGTTTGGAGTCTAGTGGCAGTGCTTTAGAGGGCATGAATTGGACCTATAAATATTGAGTTCTAATACAGTTGATTTCAAGAACAATAGCAACTTTGGTTTAGTTAAGTCACTAATAAGATCTTAGCCTTGTTGGCCACTTCACCTGATTGTGTATATGGCTCCATTATGGATCCAATCTTGTTTTCAGTCAGCGCAAAAGATCCAATTTCTTTAGTAATAATTAATGGTTGGTCGAGTTTGGCAGGCACCATGATTGTGGGGTGAAACTTGCTCAGCTGAATGCGATTTATTAGTGGTTTTGAAAGCATCATAATGATAAGAGCCCAAAGAAACACGAAACAATGGTGGTAGTTTGATCAGTTAATTTTCCAACCATACTAGGCTTCTTGCTGACAATTGGGTAGTACAATTTGATTGAAATCTAGGAAGAAACAAGCCTGATAAATATGTAGGTATTATCCCAAACACGTTACAGACCACTGAAGTCAATTTGTTACTTTTCTCAGATTAACTGGCACTAGAATATAGAGCCCAGGATGGGGCCTAGGTGGAAAAAAAGGAAGAATTAGAATTGGGACAATGTTTAGAGTACAGTAAAAATTACTTGTGATCTATTTTATGATAGGTTAGAAAGTGCTTGTCATATATGTGTTATATTTAAAAATAACTAGTCAATTTATAATTACATCTTTTCGTAATTGTTTCTATTGTTAAGATTTGGCACAATAAGCATCTAATTTTGGACTTAACACACAATCGCACAACACACATTCATCCAATCCACTTCACATAATTTGGAGTATAACAATCTTCCCTATTTAAGCTCTCAACATCCACATCAAGGCCCAAGTTGGTTATATTATCCTTGAGTTTATAAATTTCCAACCTAGTTTTGATACCATTTATCTCGATTTGAATAAGCACTAGCCACATTTGTATTATTCCCCGAAAAGAATTAGTTGAGTTGCAATTAGGGCTCTTCGTGATCGCTTAGTTTGAAATTTAAGACATAAAGCTTTCCAATGCTATGACTTGCTGGCTTATTCTCTCGGAATCACTCCATAATTAATTTTGAAAATGTCCCAAAAATGATGTGTTTTCAACTTCCTTGAACTTGAGTATTGTGTTTGAATTATGAAGTACCAATTAACTTCCTTGAACCACAACCCATTCTACTAAGCTCAGATTTTTTTGGGTGGAACCCAAAACTTGTTGTACTACTAGTACTACTACCACTAATATCAAGATCGGATTCATGAAACAAAATTCACTATCTTAATGAATTATCAAGTGCACCTAAAGTTGAAATTTGGTAAATGGGATCTGAATTTTCTTTTATTTATTTATTTTTGGTAAAATTATTAGACAAGTGAACTATGATACTTTAAAATTGATGTATTATTTTAATAAATAAAAAAATTCCTTTCTTTCTTCATTATCTTATTTGTATTGAAATGAATAAAAAAGGATATGCAAATTTATTTGTTTGTTTTA
Source organism: Quercus ilex subsp. ballota (assembly GCA_032727855.1). Lineage (NCBI taxonomy): Eukaryota > Viridiplantae > Streptophyta > Magnoliopsida > Fagales > Fagaceae > Quercus > Quercus ilex. The sequence continues at coordinate 2,251,239 of CM064919.1, forward strand.
TATACTTTTATTTATATGTGTAAAAAACTAAAAATACAAGTTACACCAGTTTAACTGACCTGTCATAGACATAATAAAAGTCATAGGTTTAACAAGCTATTTTAATTTACCTTTTAAAAAAAAAAAAAAATAATGACAAAGTTTGACTACAAACTTTGATGTAACTTAAGGTTACAACCAACAATAGGAACGTGACATGTGTTCCTATCATTTGCATTACACATGATTCACTTAAATTCTTTATATACAATAACTTAAGTGTGGTTTAATAAGTCTTGTGCACTGCACGTAACAAGAAAATATATCATCTTCCTATTGTTGGTAGCCAAATTTTATCTTTTTTTTATTACTTACATAATGGAAAGGGGAATGTGAGATTCAAACAACAACAAACATGGAACATTACTAAGGGTACCATTTCCACTGGATTATCATTCGATTCACTTTTACCAGTTCATGCATACCGGTTTGCTAGGTCTACTTACACCTCCCAAAAAATAATGAAGCCATGGTTGTAAACCATGGTCCATAGTCACAAGGCTCAGTTTCAGCAAGAAAATGAAGCTAAATTCTCTGATTTGTGTTACCAAGTTGGGGAAAGAGAAAGAGTGATTCCCTTCTGTTTAAGAAAAGTAACGGGATGATAATTGATAAGAATAAGAGATATTTGCTCCATTCAGATTTACAAAATGGTCAAAAGTTTGTATCATGGCTATGTTGTAACGTGTAGACAGTGGACACCATGTGAGGGTTTGGATATCAATTAATCTGGTGTTGCGTTTTCTCCAGCGCGTTTTCTCCTTCTTCTTTTTTTTTTTTTTTTTTTTGTCCGCATTTGTTGACTTTGAGAGACAATATTTACTGTTCATAAATAGTGTATGCACTGTTCATGTACTGTGCATACACTGTTCACATATTAAAAAATATTAAAAATGGGTCTCACGATACTATTCATACATTTAAAAATTATTTTGCTACAGTGTTTTCAACAACAATCAATTTTTAGCAATAATAAATTGTATCCAAACGGACCCATGTCTCCCTGAGTTGAGTCTTAAGGGTCTTGTCTTGCAAGCACCCGAAACATTTCCAAGTCACAAGTTGTGACTTGTGAATTGTGATGTAAGTAATGAGTATAAATTAAATGAATTAGTTTACCACCGATGATGGTGCTTGCCACTGTAAAGCATCTGCAATTGCACTGACGCCTGCAAAGACTATGCCCATTACCATCTTGTCAAACTTAAAAGTTTCCAACTTTCAATGAAAATGATTGATATGGTTTTTTCTTTTGTAATTTTAATAATTTAATGATTGAAGGTGAGAAGATTTTAATTCCTAATACCTCTATTAGAAACATTATAATGTGATTTCGAACTGTGCTACAAGACTCTTTTTTGTGAAATTGTATGGCTTTTAGCTTATTAGATGGTTAGTTTACATTCACAAATCATATAGTTTTTGTTTATTTGAGGGGTCTTTTTTTTTTTTTTTTTTAATAAATGATGAGATAATAAAATTTTCCATGGGCTTTTTATAAATGATTGTCATGGGTTTTAAAGATAAATAATTGTCATGAGTTTTGAATATAACTTCCATGGGCTTAAGATAAATAATTATAACTTTCCATGAACGTTTTATATATGATTGCCATGGGCTTTTCAATATTAGAGAGATAAATATTGTGACATAAGGTAAATAGTTACCATGAGTATTTTTGAGATAAATTTCATGGGTTTATAATATGGTATGAAGTAAATAAGTGTCAGGGGTTTATAATTTCTATAGACTTATCATATAATTGCTAGATAATTCTATTTGCCAAAGTTTATTAGTATTAGGCTTTGAGTAAAACATTTATATTTGATAATCATAGTATTTTGCCAAGTATTGTTAGTCTTGGGCTTTTGAAATAATTATGATTTACCAAGCATTACTAGTCTTGAGCTTTTAAAATAATATGATAATATTTGCTATATAATAATGGGATTTGAAATAATTGTGCCAAGTGGTAATAGTCTTGGGCTTTAAAATGTTGGTTTGCCAAGCAGTAATCATCTTGGGATTTTGATATTGCCAAGTAGTAACAGCCTTGGGCTTTGATGTTGTCAAGCTGTAATTGTATTGGGCTTTTGATGTTGCCAAACAGTAATCGTCTTAAGTTTTGATAGATATTGCCAAGTAGTCAGCTTGGAATTTGATAAATATTGTTATGGTTCTTTAGGCTTGTTTTTGGATAAAATGGGATGTATGTATTGGGGTTATAGTATCATTTTGGGATTTTCCAAGCAATGGTAAGATAGGATAAAATTTGTGATTTTTGGGCTTTATGGTAATGATTTATTTTTGTGGCCCAATTTTGTTAATAAGATAGGAAATATTAGTAGAGGCCCAAAATAATTTGTGGATGATATTTGGATATTTTTTGGTGTGTCGGTAAATAAGATCAAATAGGATTGAGACATGTGACGTGAAAGATTGTACCCAAAAGCATTTAAGTTGGATATTTTAAAAGTGTATACAATTGTCCTCATAATTGACGACGAGTACATATCTATTAATCTATTAATTTAGAGTTGATTTGAATGATATGGTATAAATTAGTCAATCCTATGAGAACCTATATGACTTTTTCTTTTTTTAATCATTCTATGGTCGTTTCAATTTGGCTTTTTCATGGGAAAGCATTGTATCCAACCTAATATAGTTATCTTAGTAGACGACTTTGAAATACTAGAGTTCATAAAATAGATGAAATGAAATGTTCAAGAGTTTTGTAATTTAACTGATCTTATTTGGTGTTTTTTATGAAGAAGTTCAGAGTTCAAATTCTCTCTTACATGGTATAACTTATAACTATCAAATTTATCTCCAAAAAAAATGATAAAATGAGTGCAATCAATTGAGTTTCCCATTTTCACTTTTCACCTATTGAGTTCCCAATTTCACTTTTCAAACCAAAAAACTTGAAAGCATTATTGGCTGCCAAATTCCATTAGTTTTCCATGTAAACTAATTTCACAAAAAGCAATTCTACATACACAATATTTTTTTACAATAAATTTCATAATTGTTAGGTTGCCAAGTTGTTATTTATTCTTATTTGGGCTCACCACTAACACCACTTTATTGTCTACTATTTACAACTTGTCACTTCATTAATTGTGAAAAAAAAAATTTGTTTAAGAAAAAAACTCTAGAGTTAAGGGTAAACTAAAGCGTTTTTGTGCAAATGCATGGAAAACTTGGTTTAATTAATTAATAATAATAATAATAATAATATTCTATTATCATATTATTATAAGTAAGTTTGGAAACTTTTTTGATTTGTCAAAAAAGTACTCGTTTGATACAAAAGGATAAAACCTTTCTTTTTTATATACATACATAAGATAATTTTTCAAACATATGGCATCCGCTCCATAATGATTGCACTTCGTTATTAAATCAAGACACTTGTTGGTTTTTAGTGTAGGTAAGGATCAAACCTCAAATCTCTTATTTAATGACAAGAAACTTTATCAGTAGAGCCAACTAAAATCCATCAAAAGGATAGCACTTAGAACAAGTGAAAATTGTCCAAGTAAAAATACAAATAAATAACCTTTGAGAAAGTTAACAACAATTTAATAATTAAATAAAATATATTTTTAACTCAAGAAAAAAACCCTTTGATAATAATAATAATAATACAGATTTTACTTTCTTTTTTTTCTTTTTTTCTTTTTGTGTGTGGTAGTACCAAATACAGTGTTTAGTCCAGGAAGCATCTTTAACACAAAGCTTAAGAGATGACTCCCCAGTTCATACATTGTGGATTGTTTAAATAATAAACGTACATAAGATGAAAAAACATAACATCTCTTAAATGAATGAGCCTACTTCAACTAATTGCAAGTAAACAGCACTTGGATATGTGCTTATACTGCGTCTCAATATTGTGTCAAATTTTCTTTCCTCAATTTAGGACAAGTGAGATCCCGTTTTCCTCTTAAGAATAAGGATTAGTGTTACAGGAAAAGCTAATAAGCTACTCTGGTTGGGAATTAACCTGACACGAATGACAAAGATGACTAGAAGTCTAAAAATTCAGATGTACAGAATACAAAGATTCAATCACTGGAAGGAAAAAAGAAGTTATACTTCAAGCTCTGACATATAATATGAAGATTTATATACAAAACCAAAACAAAAAAACGATTCTGTCTCTCAAGTATCTGCCACATTTTGAGAATACAAAATCCTTAATCATGTATCACACATGATATAACTGCGGTAATCTTTGCTTGTCCATTAGTTACATTATCTATTTGGGAGAGAAGTCTATGGGTACAACAAAATATCGTAACATTTTCACAACCTTGTTTTGAGTTGAGGTGGGTCCAGGTGTAGTATTATTTTCTTTTATTTTGACTTATGGAGGGCTGACAACTCAACTTCTTGTGAAATGTTGTAAAATTTTGTTGCGACTCACTATAGAAGAACTCATCTAACCGGAGGCAGTGCCTTGTGGTACCATATCCAAATATGAAGAATCCAACCAAGGCTCGAATGCTCCTTGATGTGACAAATTCTGGCACAACATATATCATCAATAAGTATTAGTCAGCAGTAGGTGACATAAAAAGATACGCACTAATTAGAACAGAGTCTAGAAACATTGAAAGTTGCTTAGAATTTCAATTACATAGTTGAAATAACTTTTGCCTTAACACTTTGATAAACAAGTAAAACAAATAACAAAGTTCAATGAATCAGACTGTTTCAAAAACTATCATTCCAATGGGCTGATTTTGGTTGAAGGAAATAGTGTAATGGTAATACAAACAATTGTAAGGTGCAGGCTACGTTCTAGGTGAAGCATGCTTAAAGCAAAGAACACCAAGCCTTCAATGTGTTTGGAGCTGTTTCAATCAGCGCATTGACTTTTTCTTAGCTTATTTATGTTTTTAGGTGAACTTACCAACATGAAAAAGTTGAAACAAAACGACATATACTAAGTATAAAACAGGTTGAATAAGGAGCTGAATCTTTAGTGCATAATCAAAAAATAACTACCTTTTGATCCCCACCCAACCAGTTATTACAGGACCAATCGCTGCCCCAAACTTAGGGCGCCGAGAGGCACATTATGCTTAGTTGTTATCAGCAGTGATAATTTCGATCAAAATGATGCCTGTGTATTAGCCACTTTAGGTGATAAACATGGTTCTCTATCAGGAAAAATCTTTTGTTGCCAGCAGAAAGAGATTCTAGAATAAATGCCATCTAGATGATCTAAGGAAGGAACTGACCATTTTTTTTTAGAATTGATCGTACTTCTCTCTTGGTGTACTAGTTTTTTTTTTTTTTTTTCCCTAATACAATTTTTCATTACTCATCAAAAAAAAAAAAAAAATGAGTAAGGAACCAACCAAGAAAGGAGAAAAGAAGAGGTTCAAAAGGAGGAAAGAAAGTGTGAAGAAACAATTTAATTAGAGGGATTTGATGAGTTGGATTATCGATCATTTTTTTAAAATGGTGAGTTGTACACACATCCAGTGAATCTTGAACCCATAATCTCATCCTTCACCTTAATCTTACAAGGGAAAGAGGTGTCATTTAAGCTACAGCTAATTGGCATAATTCAATATCATTAATGAGGGACATAATTTAATATTATCATCCTCAATAGAAGTAACGCTCTCAAAATAAAAGGGTATTCACTGGAATTGATCGAGTTTGGGTGACAATGGAAAGCATACTCTACAACATAAAAGAGCAGGTAATAGAAAAAGATTCCACTATACCACCAGCAGGTGCAGCCAGGGGTGGGGAGAGCTTTGGCATATTTTCCCAGAATAGTTGAAAAGAAAATGAAGACTATCATCAATTTTTGGGCAAGGTCCAATATGAGGAGAGCCAAGAGAGTCCAACCATTAACTTATAAATATGGTTAGCAAGATCTGAGTGATGCAATAGCAAAGTACTACTATCTACAAACTTCAAAATCATGAATATCAATTTTCTTCATGTAAATGCAATTTTAGGCAAAGCCTTTACATTGAATCCACAATTTGTCTGATATCATCAGACCCTAAGTGTGTACAAGAGATAATCGAATTGCACTAGTATAAACTATATTATGTGTAGTACAAACAACAACAGCAGCAGAAAAATCAACCAAACTTTGGTCCCAAAACTTTGGGATTGGCTATGAATCCTTGACAAACTAGGTAGGGTATGCCACATGTATTCTTTTCCGCTATTCTATCCTATCCAAAATAATACCCATTGTCACCTTCTTAATTGACATGTTCATTTTTACTACTTATGTTATTTTAGGTCTTCCTCAAATCTTTTTCGTTCCCTCTACTTGAATCAACCCTCTTCCTCATTGGTGCATTATTTGCTCTCTTTTGCACATGACCAAACCATCTCAAGCTCATTTCAAATCCTAAGTTTCTTTTTCTTTCCATTTATCCATTTTGAAATTCTCATTTCAACTACACTAATTTTGTGAATATCGTGCTTCTTCTCTATAGTTCAACATTCAACACCATAGACCATAGCTAATCTTATAGCAGTCTATTATTACTACTACAAGTTACTTTTTGGTATCGTTTAGGACAAAAAAGAAGAGTTTCAGTTTAGAGCCAAATACAAAATAATCACACCTATCGTTTTATCTTCATAGAGCAGTCTACCTTATTTTAATCACTTCATTCGTATATATGCTGAAAATTTCAGCCAATTTCATGCATTCTTGCGTTAAACCATAAGATCAAACGTTAAGAAGTTTACTTCAACCTTTTTATACCCTGATTAGCTCATAATCCTAATATCAAAGCTCCTGGTCTCCAGTCTCCTACCTCTAAATATAAAGGGGAAATGAGAGGGATTGAGGTGGGGTAAACAAACTTTTATGGAAGAATAAGATTAACAAGGCATGAAGTTCAAGTTCATGTTATTTAGTCCTAAATAATTGATGTGAAATGATAATCTCTGTTTGGTTGTTTAAACTATTCTGAAACAAATCAAACTAGAGGCATAAGATCTAGAAGAATTCAACAAATATGAGAAATTTGCAAAAACTATACATTCTCACCGTTAACCAATAGAAAAATCCACGTAGAAGATTCAAAACTTTAGGAAGATCATGATGTACTAAATTTATCATTTCAGCAAGATCTGCAACATCATAAACCAATTCATAAAACATTCAACAGTATATTTCATTTCAAACCGTACAAATATTTCATTGAATCAAGATCCACACAAATAAGCATTATGTAAGTTTGTAAACGTTAAGCACAATTAAAAAATTAAGGAAACAAACACATAGAAAAGCAAATAGAATAATTTGATATTCACTCAGCAATCATAGAAAAGCAAATAGAATAAAATGAGATTCACTCAGCAATACAGATTCTGACCTTTGGTCATACTTGGAATTGCAGTCCTCACTAAAATTACGAAAGATAGAATTGCATCAAATGATTCAAAATAACAAGGATCAATGATCAAGATCATAAACAGAGAAAGGAAAAAATGAAAACACTATCTGACATAATTCTCATAAATTTTCAAGAATGCTGCAATGAAATGAAATAAATGGAATTAGAAAATAGCCAAACCAAATTAGGCATTAAAAGATCTCACCTACATATAGGCTATAGCTAAACAACCATAATGGAAAATTGATGGATCTTGACAAAAGAGCAATTAAGTCAAAGATAGCTGTCTCACACTCTCACTCTCACCAGCAGCTTTACAAAAGAATTATCTACATCAGGGATCAATGTGATAAACAAAGTGAGAAATGGAACGTGGTAGGCCACTAATCCCAGAACTAAATGATGGGCTAGGTTTATGTTCGATCAATTAAAAAAAAAATTCAGACAAAGTTAAATTCTGATAAGATCATTCTAATCACATACTATGAAATAGGCCATGAGATTAAAAATACTCATGGGTGCTGATTTGAGTTGCCACATAATAAGTTAGAGGAAATTTCCTCTAAACCTGTTTGGAGGAAAATTGTGTCCAAAAAGGGGGAGGGGTCAGCTACTTCAATCCTATTTGCAATCATAATTGGAATCATGTCATGCAAAAAAAGTAGTAAAAAATGGACTCCCTCTGTCAAGCAGTAAATGAATTTGCAAAATGACACACATTAATGAAACAAAATAAACATTGTAATCTTCCAAAACGCTTTTAGGAGGGCAAACTGTTTTGAATTATCCTACACCTCCCATCTTGGGCAATTTACAAAGATTATTATGCCTGTTTTGTTTGATTAAAATGCAACAAACTATGTGTTAGAGAATGCGTTTTATATGTTTATCATCACAGCCACAATCATTCAAAGAAAGATAAATCAAAAAGTCAAAAATAAAAGCAGCGAGTAAATCCATATCCAACTTACCAGAATAGTGATCTCGATATGATTTTCCGAGACGACCTACATCATATACTTTTATCCCGCCACGCAAGTCTCTATGGCGTTGCATTGGTTTGCGATAAGAAAACTCATGGAAGAGTACCTCATACTCCTCCTGGTTGTACGGCATTCTAAGAATTTCCATCAGTTTCTCCTTAAACTGAGAATTACCTCTTCCAATAGTTCTCTTTGCATGCCACTGGTGGTGTACATCCTTCTCAATGATACAAAGAGCAATACAAGAAAATTCCAAAAAACATAAAATCGATAGGTAATGAACCAATAGGGTACAAAATTCATATACAAAAAGAAAGCAAAGTTGTTGTGAAGTTAAATACATACAGCTGAGTTCATTACCAACTTATTTGTAACAGCAAGCTTTTCTGTATCAGCTAAAGTTTCGTAAGCATCATCCTCAAGTTTCACCTAGTGACATGCAAACCAATACAAGCTAAGTTCATACATAAAATCTATTGGAAATACATATACAAAAACCTTTCTTCTTCTTCTTTTTTTTAAGCATTATAATGCTAAAATCATATGCAAACAAGGAAGATTATGAGAAATTGTAGCCAAACTAGGTACGTACAGCTGAGTTTGCTTCAAACTTTGTGGTATGAAGTGAAGTTTCACCACCAACGTTTTGAGCTTTCAATCGTTTCCCCCTTTTGGCCAAAATATCCGCAGCAATGTCATCTAATTTCTGACGATTCAAGAACAACTGATAACTTTCAGAATTTAAACTGGAACCCTCGCCCATCCCATTAGAAAACTGATTTGCAGGTTCTAATTTCTCCATCTTTATTCCCTTCAAAATCTTTGGTTTAGTATGTGGAACTTCTGGACTTTTCGGATCTCCTCTCTTCACAGAATTCCTCCAGTCTTCTTTTCTTGAAGTCACTGAATTCCTCCTATCTTCTGTACTTGGAATCGTTGAGAATATCATATCTTCTTCTCTTGGAATTGCTAAGTTCCTCCTATCTACTGCTCCTCTTGGAGTTGTCAAGTTACTCTTATTATTTTCTTTTTGAGTGGTCCAGTTGATCCCATTCCCATTAGACAGCGTGTTGTCCTCCCCTTCATACTTTATATAAACAGGCATCACACCCTCTCCAGAGATTTCCAGTATATAGGAATTCCCATCTCCCCTCAAATTATCCAAAAACATCTTGTATTGTGGATCTAAATCATTATCGACATCATCATCTTGTTTTTCTTCAAAAGACTTCCCATCTTCCCTCAAATTATAAGTGAACATCTTGTATTGTGGATCAAAATCATTATCACCATCGTCATCTTCTTTTCCTTCAAAAGACCGGGATTGTTCTTCACTGTACTTACCCAAGGCAAACAAGAAATTCTTGTAATCCTCGTCTATTAGTGGACCATCTTTACCATCATCACCCAAGGTTGTTCTAGGTTTCTTTGAAGCACGAGAAGAAGTGGGCTCAAACTTGCAACGACCAAAGTGCAATCTCTTCGATGACCTCTGCAACTTCACATCAATAATGCAGTCTAAATTTTCGGGAATAGACAGCTTGTCTGAAACTGGAACGAAGGATTTCTCCTTAGCCTTAGAGGCTGCCATTCTGGTTTTAGGAACTGCAATACACAACAAGTGCCAAGAATAATAACAAGCAATGTCCCTGCCATTCTGCCATATATCTCAAGGGGGCATGACATGACACGACATGAAAGAACAAAGGAACAAAGCAAATCACGGAATACACCATGCCAATAGCCTTTTATAAGAAAAACCCAGATTCAAATCCTCCTAACCATTGAATTTCAACAACAACAACAACAACAACAACAAAAAAAAAAAAAAAAAACCCAAAATGCAGCAATTAGAAGTAATAGTAGTTCCATTATCACAAGCCTCAGAACCTAGAGTATGAAAAAATTGTACAAATAATAACCCTTTTTTATGATCTTTATTGTACAAATTATTCTCATAAGCTAAAGCCAAGTCATACATATTACAGTTACAGAAATAATTTCATCATACAAGGAAATTGGGAATTTTGGTAACTCCAAAAATCCCCAATTCTTAATTTCAATTCTACAAATAAAAATCAGAAGATAATCACTACAAAAGTTCAATTACGTGATTAACAATCAACAATTTGGATTATAAAAATGGGGCCCAAAAACCCTAACCCTAACCCTAACAATGCAATCTCTTGAAAGTGCAGGAAAAATTACAAACCGGTCGGAGATCGACGATATTCCGGCGACGGAAGGTGACGTGGGGATCGGAATTCCGGCCACTGAGGCTTGCTTTTGTCTTCTTCTGTTTTTTCTTTTCTTTTTTAGAAATTAATTTTTGGATAATACTATAAGTTTTGAAATTCAACCATGTGGCTTTTTTTCCCATCGCTCTTCATGATGTTTTGAAATTTGAATTGGTATAGGAAAATACTAAAGATACAAATTATTTGTCTTTTGAATTTCCATTTTTATGGAATCTAAATGACTTTTTTAATTTTTTTTAAATGTTAAATTAAAAATTATACCCATTAATTTTACTCAAAATTTCACTTACCATTTTTTCCAAGAAATTAAATAAAATATATTGATCAAAATTGAATTAATTTCTACAACTTCTTTCTTCTAAAAAAAAAAAATAATAAAAATTCTATAACTTCTCATTAATTCATTTAAGATGTTCAATGTAGTCCTTTTGTCCTGTTCAATTAAAATGTGCCATAAATGTTTAAAAATAATATTATTTTGCTAGTAAACGAAGTGGAGAAATGAATAAAAGTATAGACTAACATGAATAAATCAAAGTTACAGCAATGAATTATTTGGACAAAATTAGAAAGTGTAATTTGTAGTTTAGTGAGAAAAAAAATATTTACTGTGTTATTTATACCTAAAACAATATTTTAAATTATTTTTTTTAGAAAAAAAATATATATATATGAGTATGAGTTTGATTAAGTGAGTTGAGTGGAAGGTTCTACTTTTATGTGAGTGCGTGTGAAATTTTCAGTAGTTTTTCATACATATGTAACATTGCTCATTTATATCTTAAAAAAAAAAAACCATTGCTCACTATAATTTTGAAAAAATAAATAATTAGTTGCTTGAAAAGCTCTGAACACCCAAGTTAGGGGGGGAAAAAACCTGTAATTTTGAAAATGACAAAACTATAGTACAAATCCTTAAGTGCTTTATCTTAGGTTATTTAATTGAATTCAACCACTGAGTTATATGATAAATAATAAATATAGTATTATCTCTTTTAATGATAATTAAATTCAACAATGCAGTTTATTAATAAATACAAACACATGATTAAGTTTAATTCGGGAACCTAAAGGCCTATTTGGTAAGAGTATTTAAATATAGTTTTTTGTTTTGCAATCTATAAAATAGTGGGCCTCACACTTGAAACTGAATCATATTTTCCTAGTTTAGAACAAAATTTTGAAAACGACTAAGAGGTGTTTTCAGGATACAAAAAATGTTTTTAATGACATAGTTATAAATAAATTAAAAATAGTAGACTCCACATATTTATCCAAACTCTTTTATATCTTAAATTAAGGAGTTTGCTTTTATCACAAAAATTCTCACATTTCAAATTTGAAAGTTATCATTAAAAAAAAGTACATAATGAGTTCTATTCCTTAATCATTATCCAAAAAATAAATCTTGTAAGAATATTATTAGGTAGAAAAGTAAATAGTCCATTTAAAAAAAAAAAAATTATGTTCATTAATTCTAAACTCTTTGCTTTTTGTATGGTGCTTTACTTTCAAAAAATCAAATACTACTAATTTTTTTTTTCATGTTTTTTTCTTTTGTAAATTTTATATTATTAAGTGGATTATAAATATTTAAGATAATAATTAGTATTTAGATTGTGGACTATAGAGTGATTTATCTTTATCTTTTTTTTTTCTTTTTGTATGGTGCTTTACTTTCAAGAAATCAAGTACTGGGTAATTTTCTTTCACTTTTTTTTTTCTTTTGTAAATTTTATATTATTAAGTGGATTATAAATATTTAAAATAATAATTAGTATTTAGAGTATGAACTGTAGATTGTGGAGTGATTTATCTTTTTCCTTCTTTTTTTTCTTTTTCTTTTTGTATGGTACGTTACTTTTAAGAAATTAAGTACTGGATAAATTTTTTTTTTCTTTTGTAATTTTTTTTTTCATTTATTCATTTCTAGCAACTATATTTTTCAAATTCTCAACCACTATATTTTTTAAATCTCCCAAGGTTATCATTTTTGGTAACATTTTAATTTGAAATTTATCAAATCTATATAATTTGGAATGAAATTATTCATTACTTTTTCCCTACAAAATTCATTAATTCTTTTGCCTAGTTTTTTTTTTTAAGGTTATGATTATTATTCATTAACTTATCATTATCCCTTTCTAATTTTTCTTTCAAAAAACCTATCAAATTTTAATTTAAGGGATTATTCTTATTATTTATTGGAAAATATCTCAGATCATAATCCAGTAATTACACCCTTAGGTATTTTTCCACAGCTAGCACCACCTCTAAATAGAAGAGCACCATCCATCCTTCTAGCTTCAAATGCGAAACCACATCCTTTTGTTCTACTAATCCTGGTTGTAGCCACCTTGATAATGACTTGCCAACTTTGAGTGAGTATTGAGATACTTGGCTTTGGCTTGTATCCTTGTCTCTGACTCTGTTGGGATTGAAACGCCTCTCTATACCTGCAAATAAGAGATTAGGACATTAGCACAACTTCCATGGGATTAGGGACCTTCCCTTTGTGAAGAACCATATTTCTATGGTTCCAAATTGACCAAAGGATAGTGAACATAGCCTGTGGAGGCTCCATTTTCATGCTGCCTGTGATACTATTAGTCTTGATATAGTTCCAAATCCATTGTTTCACTGAGAAGGTGTTGAGTTCTGTTGTTCTGATTGCAAGAGCTAATCCATGCTAGACAGCTCTTGCAAAATTACACTGTAAGAAGAGATGAGAGGTAGACTCCACCTTTGAATCACACATTAGGCAGTTAGCAGAGTTCATAACCCCCCTCCTTTGAAGAGTTTCAAACATAGGTAAGATGTCTTGCATAATTTTCCAAACACACGTGAGAATTCTAGCAAGTAATTTGACCTTCCAAAAAAGCTTCCAGTTAAGGTGAGACAATTGAGCACTTGTAGCTCCATTTCCCGTGGATGTGGGTTGATGTTGTTGTAAAAGCGAGTAAGCTTGAGCCACCTGATAATTCCCTAAGAGGAATGCTTCCAAACTAGCTTGTTAGGGTTATAATCTGTTTTAGGGATAGGAGTTTTCATAATCTCAGCGCAAGTGGGGTATGGGTATAATTTCCTTAAAAGATTATAATTCCAGGCCTTAGAATATATAACTATAAGGTCAGCCACTGTGCCATTGGTCAAATTGAGCTCCCTTAACTTATGACTTAGGGCCTAAAACCAATCTGGATGATTGAGAGGTATTTGGTGCCCTGCACCCACTATCCATCTTCCTTCATGCAGTATAGTACATTGAGGGTTAGCAATAGCTCTCCAAATCCAGGAGTGGAGGTTTAGGAGTATAATCTTTCAAAGAGGTCCTAGGGAAGTATTTGGCTTTGTAGGTTCTAGCTTGGAGGGAGTTAGGATTACTTTGAATTTTCCAATACTGTTTAGCCAACATTGCCTGATTGAAATCATGAAATCTTTTGAAACCAAGCCCACCCTTACTCTTAGGAGTACCAAGCTTATCCCATCCAATTAAATGCATTTTCCTAGTACCATTTTTATGCCCCCACCAGAAATCTCTAATGGTAGCATCCAATTTATTGCAGATTGTCTTTGGTACTTTAAAGCAGGAGAATGTGTATAATGGCATAGACTGTAGTACTGTTGAGATTAGAGTTGCTCTACCAGCTTGAGATAACAATTTACCACTCCAACCCTAAAGTTTTGTTTGAAGTTTCTCTACCAAATCCTCAAAATCTACAACTCTTCTACCTCTTAACTTGAAATTTAGACCCAGATATTTGCTAGGATTATGAACTAAATTAACCTGCAATGCTTCAACTAAGGATTCTTGAATAGAGGGGTGCATATTAGGAGAACAATACAAATCAGATTTCAAGAAATTAATGCTCTGACCCAAGAGGGAGCAATACCAAAGGATTATGCCCTTCAAATTGTTTATAGAGTTCCTATCATTTTGAAAGAAAAATAAAGAATCATCAGCATAGAATAGATGAGTAAAGGAGAGTCCATTTCTACCTAGTTTGATTCATTAATTTTCTTTTGGCCTTTAGCCTGTATAAGAGGAATGGACAAAATATTGGCACAAAACAAGAACAAATAGGGGGAGATTGGATCCCCTTGTCTAATTCCTCTGATTGGAAGGAACTCTTGTGTAGGGCTGCCATTTAGAAGAAAAGCATATTGCACTGAGGAAACACATTCCATGATCTTGTGGATCCAATTACTACCAAAATCCATTGAGATCAACACTGCCTTAAGGAAACTCCAACTTACCCTATCATAAGCTTTGCACATGTCAACTTTGAGAGCCCCATATCCTTTTTTCCTACCCTTCTTTTTTCTTAAAAGTGTCAATAATTTCATGTGCAAGGAGAATATTATCCGAGATGTTTCTACCTTGTATAAAAGCAATTTGGTATGGGGATATGAGCTTATCCATTAAAGGTTTCACCCTATTCACCATTATCTTGGATATGATCTTATAGGTTACATTGCAAAGGCTTATTGGCCTAAATTGAGCGACCTCCTCTGGCATCATCTCTTTAGGGATAAGGGTAATGAAAGTTTTGTTTAGAGCTTTCAGCATTGAGCCTGAATGAAAGAAAGCATGAACAAAATTTAGAATATCTTGTTTTACTATACTCCAGTACTCCTGGTAGAAATATGCTGGGATGTCATCTGGACCAGGGGACTTGTGTGGGCCCAACTGAAAGACTGCCAGGTCAATATCAAGATCTGTAAGAGGTTGTTTAAGTTGAATTAACTTTTGGTGGGTCAACTTGGGAATAGGAAACTGCTCTAACTCACCAAGAATCCATTGAACTGATTTGGGATTTGTTTTAGTGAATCTATCCTTAAAATATGATACCATAATACTTTTTTTTTTCCTCAAAATTCTCAGTCAAGGTGCCATCATCTTTCCTTAGGCTTACAATCCTGTTTTTGGCCCTTCTTTGTTTAACAACAGTTTGGAAGTACTTTGTATTCCTATCCCCTTAGACAACCCAATCACACCTAGCCTTTTAGGCCCATTTAATCTCTTCTTTAATCAGCAAGTCTTCTAAGTCTTCTCTAAGTTCTTCTTCTCTCCTAACAACTTCTATGGTGTGAATGGAGTCCTGCAAGTTCTAAAGAAGTTGTTGTTTGGTCCTGAGTTCCTTTTCAACCCTTCGAAACACCTCCTTGTTCCATTTAATGAATTGTTTCCTAACATTCGCCAATTTATTCTGAAGTTGGAATGCTCTTGATCCATTAATAGTCACTCCCCAGGCATTTTGGACTACATGCTAACACTCATTATGATTAACCCATATCTTCTCAAATCTAAAAGGCCTTCTCCTAAAATGGTGTTTATTTTCTAAGTCTAGGAGAATAGCACCATGATCAGATCTAATGATAGGGTGGTTATGGAGAGTATATTGTTGATAAGAATTGATCCAATCCATAGTGGCAAAAGCCCTGTCCAATTTTTTCATGACAAAGCTTTCATCCTCCCTCCTGTTCATCCACGTGTATTTTTGACCTTTAGCCTCAAGTTCACACAACTCTAATTCACTCAGGATTTGTTGAAACAAATCAACTCCAATAATCTTCCTAGAGTTAAAAGAAAATTTATCATCATGGGATAGGATTTGATTAAAGTCCCCAATGCAAAGCTAGGTTGTCCTAGCTATGAGCCTAAGGTGTTTAAGCTCTATTCAAACTTCCTCCCTTTTAGTATGGTCAGGTTGCCCATAAATGAAAGTTATAGAAAGAGGAGTACCTTTGTGATCTAGCATTTCTGAGTGGATCATATGCCTCGAGCTGTATTGGACTGTAAGTTTCTGCTTTATCAACCATCCTAGCAAAAGACCTCCACTGAGTCCCTCCCTTGGGACTTCCCATCCATTCAAAAAACCGCACTTTCTCAAAACATCCTGTCCTTTACCTCTGTCCAGTTTAGTTTCCATCAAAAAACCAATATTGGGACTATATTCTTGGGCCTTTTTTTGACATTGGAGAACTGTAGAAGGGTTGCCTAGCCCTCTACAGTTCCAACTCAAGACCCTCATAGCTGTTGGGGAAGCTGTCGAAGGCCAGCTTCTTAGAACCCATTTTCTTATTCAACAATGGTAGTGGTTGTGTTAGTTGTTTGTTGTAGATCTTGTGGAGTACTAACAACTGACTAGCTATCTTTATCAAAGAATCTACAGCAAATCCTTTGTCTAATATTCCTACCAAACCTCTCTATCTCTTTCCTAAATCGTTTCCTTGAATTCTCAGACAGAATATCCTCCTTAGGTATGGATATGGGGTGTATCATTTGGTCCAGAGTGATGTTGGCAGAGGTTGTTGGTTCAGGAGTATTAGGAAAAGGTGGGCCTAGTCCTAAGGTGAACAATTCAAATGGGCTAAGGTCACTTACCCTTCCTTCCATGTGATAGGTTGGGCTAGCACCCGAATGGCTTGCATGTGGGCTTGGGTCAGCGGCAACAGCACCATGGGCTATCTCCTGGTCATTTATGCAATTTGAGTCAACATTTTGTAATTGGGTTTTCTCGGCCTGATCCGGTAGGAGGCTTAGCCCAATGCTTGATCCTCCCAATTCAAATCTGAATCTCCCACGGTTAACTCTTTGCACTAAAGATTCAATAAAATAATTTGGAGACTCTGGTATGAAGCCATTCATCCAAGGTTGAGGCTGTATAGTTTTAGGCCTTTCCTCATTCAGGTTGTTCAAGTTAAACAACACTGCTATCGTATCACTCTCTGTCTCCTATGCTTCAAAATCTTGGTGCCAACTTTGTTTATTGGTGATAAATGGGTCATTCCCTTCAATCTATGCCTAAGTCAAATTTGAATTTTCTAGTGGTGCCCAAGGAGGTCTTATGGAGAACCTGTTTGTAGCAACCTGTCCAGTCTCTTGATAAACTGTCTATGGGTTGGTAGGAATTGAGTTAGTTGAGGCTAGTGAGTTTGCTGGTGTAGGAGGTACTGCCCTATTGTTCAGGTTTAAAAGATTAATCACAGCATTAAGTATAGACTCATTATTATTTGGCTGATGAGCATTGTTGGCTTGGGGGTCTAGGTTGAGTGTTTGCATGTGACTTCCTGGTGGTTGTGTAGTGTTCGGTATGGGATGTTGGGGTGTATGTGGTGGACTTGGTGTACTGGGATTAGGGAACTCAGGAAAAGGGTTAAAAGATGATGCATGTCCTAAAGTTTGGGTTAGATGTCCAAAACGTATTTGTGTTGTCCATCTTTTGTTATGAAATGCTCGCAGATCATTTGAAAACTGTGGTTGCAAAGTATCAAACCGAAACTGAACCTGATGAAGATCTTGAATTCTCATTCTTTTTCTATACAAGCTTCTTTCAATATCATCCATGCACTGAGTACGTTGCCTTTGAGTATGTCCTATTAGTCTGCATGGATTACATAATTTGTGTACTCTCTCATATCGGCACTGAATCCAAAAGTGAGATCCTTCATCTGTTCTTAAGTTAAAACCTATAATAATTGACACCCATGGGTCCACCCTTACCTTAACTCGCATAAAACTAATGTTCCTAGGCATTCTATCCTCCCAATCAACCTGTTCCACAATACCCATCAATTGCCCTATGTACTCTGCTAGCTCTGGATATTGGTATTCAAGAGGAAGACCATAAAATTGTACCCAAACTGAAATGTAATTTAAGTGAAGACGGTTTAGTACTAGGTTAGGTCTCCATTTCTCCAATACTAGCAAAGCCCCTTCCAAAGCCCACCGTCTTTCATTACAAATATGCTAAAGATCTTCATTATATTCAAAATGCAAAATATAGAAGTATGATTCATAACCCACCACAATTACTGGTCCTCTGAGTCTCCAAGCAGCATTAATAATATTTTGAAAGAAACTCACTGAGAATTTTCAATAATCCAAAAGGAAGCCCATAGCGCACCTGTTCAAGAATTCCCTTTGAGCAGCAACATCATCTTGATCAGGTCTTATAATGGGTTCGTGCCTGGCAAAAGGTATCTTGTCATCGCTTGATAGCAAATCAGATTCCATCTCCTCTGTTGACATGTCCCTACTATAGTTTGTATCACTACTATCTGTCTAACCATACTCTCTCGCTTCAATATTGTTGTCCATAGGCCAAAGACCAGCAATGACACCTTACATGCACATGGAGCAAGATGCCAACGAACCAACCTAGGAACCAAAAAAAGGAGAGAACACTGAGAGTAAATGACAAAGAAAGGAAAAGAAAAGGAGGAAAACACAGAAAAGGAAACAAGTGATTCGAGTGAAGAATAGAGAGAAACAAAATGAAACTCAAAAAAAAGAGGAAAATGTAAGGCATAAGGCAAAGGAAGAGTAACACCAAAATAGAAAAGGAAATCAATTAGAGTAGATCACAATAGGATCCAAGGGTCAGAAGTTGACTTGAAAGGATGTAATGCCATGCGACTAATATGCAGGAGAAAAGGAACTAGAGGAATGATGGGAAGTCATAGAAAGGAGAAAAAAATTAAAAAGGACAAGATGGCTTCACCTACCAGGTTAAAGATAGCACACAGAAAACAAAAGGAATAAAGGGGAAAAGGGGGGAAACACACAATTCGAAAAGATACTGCTGGCGATAACTCTGAAGAGAGAAAGGCTCTAGAAGAGAGAAAGGCATTCCCTAGTATCCTCCTAGAACATCTTGATTCTTGACGAATTAACTTCTAACACTAGCAAGCATTATTCAACATTTTTTCTTCCTTAATAATGAACACATGTTAGCTGGGATGCAATGGCTAGGACTTATTAAGAGTATTCACATCAGGCTCAATGAATTTTTAGCAAAATTTAGTATAAAATCTTCACTTTTGTTAGTTTAGCTTATATACTATTTACAAACAATTACACCAATCTCAATACTCTATCACTATTCCATTTTAATATTATTTTCTCTCTTCATAAATATTATTTTTTTTTACACATGTACACCATCCTTCCCAAACACCTACCAAAGATCAAAACACTCAACTACATCAGATAAATTTCACATTTTATCTTTGGAATCACCACCACTTGAGATAAATAAATAAATAAAATACAACCAACAATTGCGGTGTCACCAATTTGTCATTAGAACCAACATATTTGAGTTTGGGTTTCGAATTTTCAATGATTTCGGAGAGAGAAAAGTCACCCAAATCATGACAAATTTTCCTTCTCCTAATTGCCGTCGTCCCCGCCTTCAACGCAGTTTTAGATCGCAACCCACCCAATCACCCAAATTGAGGATCGTTTTGTTAATTACAATCAAGTGTGTTGATCCAGCCATCGCCTAGCCGAAAACCTAAATCCCGACCCATCAATGACCTAAATTGCGATCTAACAACACAGCCATTGTCGTCACCCTCCAAAACCTCTATTGATCTATGTTGATTGGACCATAAGAGAGAGACATATGCATGAGATAGAGAGGAAGTACGTACGCAGAGTCAAGCAGAGAGAAAGAGATAGAAAATGAAAAAAAAAAAAAAAAAACAATTGTTAGTTTTATTTTTATGTAGCAATGTACAATGTTTCAATAAGTGTATTGAGGACATTGTTCATTGTTAAAAAAGTTGACAATTTATTGAGCTCAATGCATGAGGTTTTGGGGTGAGTTTAGCCAAAGTTTTTATCTAAACTAGTGCATTTTAATGGGATTCTTTCATTTGAACTTTTGGCAGTTGCTAACGATATATTAGTGCATTTTACTCTATCGTGGGGACTAAATAAGGCCTTGTGTTTGACACTGCAACTATCAACGACACATTTGATCTTAATATAGTCATAATATGGTTAAAGTGTTGAGAGCTTTGTATCTCAATTGGTTAAACTTTTTGGTATTTATAATAGAGATATTTAAGATTTATCTAAATAAAATAAAATAAAAAATACCAGAAGCATTCAGGATTCAAATTATCACTCTCCTATTGTAACTATCAAATTAGGAAAGGAAAAAAAAAGTTTAAAATTCAATTATTTTAAATAGTAGTAGGTAATAGGTGCTGTCAAAAGTGACAAAGAGGCTCTATGTTTGTGGTAAAAACATTGGGATTCCATATTAGGTGCTGCCAATTCCTAAAACATTATCCCATACCAAACGCCATATAAGAGTTTGCTCCATGTGTGAGAAGTGCATGTGTTTGTATGAGCATGCTTCTCTCAACAAATGTCCATAGGTAGCTTGCCATGGCTTCATGAAATGTCTGAAATTGTTTTGCCATGCAACCCTCTACTATGTGCAAAGCAGCAAAACAAATGTTTTTTTTTTTTTTTTTTGATAAGAGCAGCGAAACAAATGTTATCTATATAGCAAAACAAATGTTATCTATATAGAAAATGTTTGTGTCCTTCCATTATCCCCTTAAAAAAACGTTATACCAAATAAATAATATGTTATTAGTGAAATTTTAAATATGGTAAGTGAATAATGGTTTGCTCTTTTCCATAACTTTTCTCATTAAGGGAATTAAAAGATAATAACTAAAAAGATTTAAAGAGGTAGTAAAGGATGAGTCATTTAAATAATGATATTCTCTTTTCCAAAATTGTTGATGAGTCATTTAAAATAGTGATATTGTCTTTTTTAAAATTGTTCTTATTAATAAAATTAAAATGTAAGGGTGTAAAGGGGATTCTAAAAATAAAAAAAGATGTTAATTTGTACTAATATTAGCTTTTAGCAAAAACGATCTTCTAGTAAATCACATTACAACAAATCTGACTTTTTCCAAGGGTCAAATCCCTTGAAAAAGGTATTAAAAAATATTGAGAAAAATTATTTTAAGAGTCCAATTGACTATTGATAACCTTCGAAACTTATACCGTCGAAAATGAAATTTTGAAGGCCTTCATGGCCCTCAAAACAAGTGCTCTATCTTATTTTGAGGGTATAGAGACCCTTAAATAACCTTTTACCAAGGTTTAAAAGATTTACATTTACAACTCTTGATAAATAAGATTATTTAAGGGGTCTCTTGACCCTCAAAATAAAATTTTATTTTATTTTAAAAAAAAAAACCATAATCATACAAAAAATATGTATATATATTTTGAAGAAACTAAATATTTATGATAATTGAGTATAACTAACAACACAGTTAAGCAAGGAACAAAACAACAATAAATTATAGTCATTTAAGATGTAAGCTGACTCATACAGTGGAATTCAAGAACATAACTAAGTAGCCAACAAGAGAAATTACTCATACAGTGGACAAAGATTCATGTAGGACAACTTATAAGGATTAAAATGGCAGAGCTTTCTTCCAATAGTGTACTTGCTTTGCAAATCCTGTGAAAACGAAAAATGAAGACAGAGACACCATCAGATTATTTTGATGTTTTAACTTTTAATTCAGTGAAATGATTGCTTTATAAATTCACATTAGTATGGTAGCACTAGCAGGATAAGCAACTCAACCATGGCAAGATTGAAATCAATGAGAGCCTTTATATAGCTTCCAAGAGAAGATGAAGTTCCCAAGCTTAACATCTCTGTGAACCACTCAATGCAATTACAAAATAAAGACCTTTACAGCTAGGCATTTTTTGAGACTTCTCTAAATGTACAATTGTAGGTGAAATCCTAGGTGTTTTGTCATACTTTATGAAATCCTAGGTGTTTTTTCATTCCAAGTCCTGTTATAGAGTTCTTTCACGGCCTTCACTCACCTCAACTTCAAGTCTTTCCAAGTGGTAAAGGTTTTAAAGTCTTCTTAGTTATTAGTTACTAGTCTAATGAAATAACCCTACATTGAAGCGTAAAGATGGTTGCACATGCGAGTACTGACCCATGATTACTGAAGGTGAACTCAAGTGTAGCATAAAATGGACCAGTTCAAAATGACTTCAAATAATAAAATTCTACTCAGTTTTTCATAACAATGACAAATTGGAACATAAATAAAATACTTTATTTATCACCATCCCATAACTAAAATAGACCATAGATTTCTTGAACCATACTCAAATAAAGTTCAACAGAACTAGTTTATAATCTACTAGCCAACCATAACAAAGATAAATCTCAATGCAGCAAAAGATGTATAATTCACAACAACCTTATATAACAGCAGTAATAGTGAAAAGACAAAAAAGAAATTATTACCCCCAATTGATGTCAACATAGTCACAAAAAGGTTCCACTCTCTTTGCAGCCTCTAACAAAATGTCTGGATCATTTGCACAAAATTCAACAAACAATGGCCGATTCTCCTGCAATTAATAGCAAAGTTTAAAAAAAAAAAAAAAGAGTATAAATTTACAGAGGTAATTAAATGCATAAAATATTAGTTTTAAATACCTTGCAAGTCAGTCTCGGTAAAAATGCGAGAGTGCAACATGGGCATATAAGCTGCCTCGGTAATGGCCAAGGACACCACTATCTTGCCTAATACCACAACAGAAAACATAACTGATATTAGGACTATTATGTGTTCCATTCAAGTGGAATACCACCAAAACTTATCTTACACTGTTTAGCAAGCTTGAACCAAGACGCAGAAAATTCTGAAGCATGATTCTTAATAAAATTGACATGAAGAGGCAGAAAATTCAAGCATTGTATTAAACTTCTTCTTGAACTCATTCTCTAGTAGGGAAGGTGTGACATTCAAAGGGGGGTCTTTTTTGTAGATGGAATAACCTTTGGCTGGCCATAAAACGCAAAGTATACATATTAACTAGATTAATACACCCATACAGAGTAAACAACAACAACCATGATGCAGATCATAATTGACAACCCATACAGAGTAAATTTTAGATTTACGTTGATAATAAGGGAAAAGGACAATTTTCCAAAATTTATGACACGACATGCCTCCTCCAATAGTTTTTGTTGCTTGTGCCCCAAAGGTTTGAAGGAATTGTTATTTCATCACTATGATAATACATTCTCATAATCTAATCTAGACACTCTAGATTAGATTAATCGAGCTCAAATTCCACCACAAAGCTAACAAATTGAGCTAGAATTTCAAAGCAATTGAAATAAATATAACTTTTCAAATAAATAAAAACTCAAACAAAGCCCATTCATTGCAAACAATTTCTCAGACTAAATCTATAGAAATGCAATGAAATGAAAAGCCGTAGAAGGTCGTACCTAGTAGAATTTGATATAAGTCTCTGAGTGATTGAGAGAGAAAAGCTTCTTGTGGAAGCTGATTCAGATTCCGATATTCAAAGTACAAAAGCAATGGAAGTTTGTGAGAGAGTGAATTTTCCGATATTTGAGTTTCTAAGAGAGTTTTTTGAACGAAAATGGAAAATGACTACAGTGTGAGAGAGAGAGAGAGAGAACGAAAATGTGTCAGGCCTGGCACATTAATTAGCATTTATTTCCACGGTGTTTTGTGAACCTTCGAAAAGTGTGGGTCGAAACAAATCAGGTTTCTTGTAGTGTCATTATCCTTTTGAATGAACATTTCTTACTTCTTTCAAAAAAAAGGTTATAACATAATTTAGATTTATTTATAATTTTTTTCCTTAATTAAAAACGTTTTTGGGTGAATAGATAGTAGTTAATGTGAGCTTCAAAAAAAAAAAAAAATCCACATGTCTGACAATGAAAAGGAAATATTTTATATACGGTAACAATATATGGTGACAATATGAATAGAATTATGATTTTGTAAAATATTAATCAATCACAACAAATATGAATTCTTTCTCCAAAAAAAAAAAAGAAAAAAGAAAAAAAAAAGAACTAAAGGCTTTAAAGGCCATTACCTAAATAAATTAATTTAGAGAAAATGAAATGATTTAGTAGTAGATGAATAGTCATTCTCTTTGTGAATCTCTATTTTTAAGAAGAGATGATATGTGCTATTATATTATGCTTTGAGAAAAGGACACAAGTCACTGTAGTGTACATTCTCTAATTTGGAGGTCTAACTTTTATAATATATTACAGGCATTGATTGATATTAATGTGGTCCTAAAGAGCCTGCTACTAATGCTCTAGTGGTGGGCTTTGAATGTGTGGGTTGGAAGCACAATATTTGGAAAAAGAAGTGGAAAATTTGTAAAATAATATTATTTTATTTTAAAATTATTCAGGAATTCTATCCTTTAAAAAAAATCATTTTTCCAAAACATATTTTTACTTAAAATCGTAGCATTTGAAATAAAATTGTATTTTCAAAAGCATGATTTCTAGTTAAAATCATGTTTTGAAGATTCAATTTTAAGAAAAGTTGAATCTCTAAATAAACTCAAAATATTCTCCAAATATTGTCAATTTAAATAATTATTATTACAATAATATTATTGTCCAAAAAAAAATCATGAAAGGAAGCCTTATGGACTGGAATCACATTAGTTGCTCTAGAAAGGACGTTCATTCGTCACAGTTTTGGGCTTGACTTTCCTTGAAAGAAAGCTCATTCAGCAAAAAGTTTTGAGCTTGACTCTCCAATTAAGAACTAATTAGTGACTAGGAAAAGTTTTGGGCTTGCCTCACCCATGTTTAAGTATCTGTCAAGCCCAATTAAACACGTGGTAATGGGATGAAAAATACCCCACAGTGGAGAAAATGTTGGAAAAGAAACTCAACAATAAAAGGAGCAATGAGACTGCTTAATATAAGCTAACCGGTTTGAAACTATTTTTTCCAATTCATTACCTTACAAATTATTACTACAAACTAGTTGGTTGGAAAATTCCTCCAATCTACTGTGTGACAATTGATAAAAGGACAAAGTTTAGCTCCAAACTAGTTTGAATCTATATTTTCCAACCTACTACGTTACGAATTAAAAGACTATCCATGTGTATTATTTAAATAAATTACGTGAAAAAAAATGTGATTAAAAATACATATAAATAGTCTCTTCAATTGCCACATAGTAGGTTTGAAGAAGAGGAAAAAGTTTGGCTCCAAATGTGTTTGAAACAATCTTGCTCCAAACCATGATGCGGCAATTAAAGAGAGTAAGAAATCATAATTCATTCATGTAATGGGCCCATAACACTCACTACTAGATAAACCATGTAAGCAATTCACAATTGCACGCCTCCAGAAATTGCTTCTTCTATTATGACTTTTGTGTTCCATGACCACCCAATTTGTAAGCCTCTCAGGACTTACTATGAGGGCCAATTTGCAACCCAAATCACCTGAAAACTAAGTTGGAATTTAACACAACAATATAATGCAGATGTAACGGGGAAGAAGCATAATCTCCAAAGCAGAAAGCATGGCCTTCTGCCACAAGAATTTCTTCAGTTAGGCCTCTGGTACATGGCATCTTCTATATGCTACATCTTAAGGAAGGCCAAAGCATTCAACAATGAGTGTTGCTGTGATGCTTTCAAGGATTCAAGGATGGGAAACCAAGTAATGTTGGTTGATCCATATTTCTCAATTCCAGACTTTACAGTTATTCCTCATACCATCATAGCTTAGAATATTGTATTATTTTGCTCAAAAGCAATGATGAGGGCCCATCTCCCAACATATAATGCAATATCTTAATCAGGAGCAGTAAATTACTTATCTTTTTTTTTTTTTGAGAAATAATTACAATCATGCTGCTAACCCCGTAACTTGAACCCTTTCTCCCCTAAACTCCCAAGCACTTTGTACATAGAGAGATGTCAATTTAACTACAAGACATTTGGCGTAAATTACTTATCTTAATTCTACATATTGGCATGCCAAGTATTGATCAGTTATCTTATTTGTATGGCATGTACTATTCTATTTATCCAAAAAAAAAATATTGTCTTAATTATGGAAAAATGGAGTCTGAATGTGGAAAGTACAAAATCAAGAACTTGTACCTTAATTCGATTTACATAATAATAACTTAAAAGTTGAGACATTTTTTAAATTATGTTCCCCTAGGTGACTCTCTCCAAAAAAAAAAAAAAAAAAGTTCCCATAGGTGGAAGTTTAATGATTTCAGGGAAAAAAAAGTGAAGTTTAACTAACAGTTAATATATAATTAACCACCTAATATAAGCAGCACTGATATAATTTCTTTTTCATACTAAAAATGATTGTCTATGGATAATGGATGCCTTTCTATGTCACTTAAATTGCAGAAATTTTAAATAATTCATGTTATAGATAAGAACAATTACTAAGAGTTTTTTTTTAGGTGTGACTGCATAGCAATTGTATTGTAAATGAAAAGCTTAAGAGTCATTGTAATTTTTTTATGGTTGGATAATTCAATAGTTACAACAATAAAAGTGGAAATATTTGACTTCTAAACGTTTATATCAGAAACACCTAAAACTTCCAATTAAGTGTGCGTTTGGCATGAATGAAATTTGTCAACGTATTTTACTATTCAACTTATTTTTGCTACTATTCATGGGCTCCACTACACTTTTTGATAATATTCATAAGTCTCACTATACTATTTCAGCTAATTTTTACATTTATCTACAGTACTTTTAGTAAAAAGTTTTCAGTTTCAGCAAAATAAGCGAATTCAAACAAACCCTAAACTACAAAACTCTTGACAAGAGTCATTGTAACTTAATAATTTCCTTTAGATGTATCTCCTAGATATTCCTTTAGACAATCACTCTTCCCAAGAATATTTTCATTCATTAATCCCAATAGGAATTCAGTTATACATACCATAACAAAACCATAGGGGTTCGTTCCTCTTCATTTGTTTTTTTTTTTTAAATACGTTTATAGGTAGATAGTGGAGGAGAGGAATGTGAGGTTTGAACCACATACATTAAGCACTAGAAAAAAATGTCATTATCATTATATCATCACTTGGACCCTTTCATCCACCACCATAAGCCAACATGTAATGTAGACCAACACATAGGATTCTCTATACTAGTCAAAGTAAAGAAATACTAAGTCATGGTGGAATAATTCAATAAATATATGGTACTTGCCTGCAAATGACTGCAAAGTTCCTACCAGTATGTATCATTGATTAGCAAGATAAACATTTGAATTGAAACAAGTTTGTAATTCCTCATCACTTTTCCTTTTATAGAAACACAGAGTGGGTGGGAGAATTTCAGGAATAGGAACCACTACAAGGATTCTAACCAAACGAAGTGGTCGAACGTTTAAGAGTTCACTAATTGAGAACCTATGCAGTTTTAAGGTATAAAAATTCCAATGATCTGTAAAAGATGGCTAAATCCTTAAAAGATGTGGTAATACCTCTATGAAATTATTATCAAACTTATTCCCCTTGGATCCAGGAATAGTGACATGGACTAAATGTCCCCGACATGGACTAAATGTCCCCTCTAAGCCAAGGAACTTACTTCAAATAGTCTTAACAAATGATAATTGAGACGAGATTTGGCACTTTTTCAACCACGAAAACGTTTGGTTTCCATTTCAATTGTAGGTGTAACTAGCCTGCTATTAAAGACATGGCAAAAAGAAATATAAAGATCTCCAATTAGTCCGCAAACCGATTATATACCAATATTTATAGGTCCAAATGCAAGAGAACAACCTTCTAACAAAGCTAAGACCAGCCAGAGGCACCCTAATCAAATCAATAAATGGAATAAAGAATATCTTTAAGCAAAACATTAGAGTAACAGTGTCTATGAGTGCATACCTTTTCTTCAATTTGAAGAGGGTATTTATAGGGTTTGTGACTGGGGTTGTCCCTAAAACCAGGAGGGAAATCTAACAACACACCATCCCCCATAGGTTGAGAAATGGGACATGTACCTAGGCTAGGGTGACTTATTTGATGTTGCAGAATGATGAATTTTCTCTTATTGCATTAAATGCAAATATAGATGTGACAAAGATAATGGTTTTATATAGGCATTGATTTTTTGGGTGGGGGTGCTTGGTCATCCTCTAAGTGGACTTCCTTTCAGCATGCCCCAACGTGAACTGCCCTTAGACTAGTAGCTTGCCCTCTAAACTTGGTAGTTTAAAATGTAAAAGAAATAAAAATAAATAAATAAATCGCATACATGACATATTATATAATTGATGAAACACCAAAAGTGGTACAGAAAATTTGTATTCCAGCATTTCTACCTCTTTTACTTTCCAAACTTCTGTGCTCCTTTAGAGACTTTTGCTCATTCATCCCTGCCTCATTCAAGTTCTTCCTGCATCCTCGTGATCTTGTTAGTCTTTGTCTCTCTCTCTCCCTATTCATCTTTGATCTTTGTAGAGTCATCTGAAAGTTACTTGGTTTATTTCCAAGGTTCAATAGGATTGACAAGCTAGGAAGGCTGATTAGCAACCGAACAAGATGGCCCAATTTAGGAAGATCTATTCCCTTTGATAGCTGTGATCAAATGGAGAGTTAGGTTCCCTCTTCTCCCCCACCAATGATGATATGACTTATAAGTTTCAGTCTCCATTGATGCTGAGCATAACCACACAAAATTTAACAATGGGTCTGCTTAATTATTTGGCTAATAAAAATATATTAGTTGGTGTAACTCAAAATTTTTATATTATTATTGGATAAATATTTTGTCAATCTTCACATTTATCATCACACTTATCAAATTTGTGGAATTTTAAACTAATCAAGTGTCAGTTACTTATCAAATAGAAATATACATTTAACATGTTCTAAAAACATTTTTATAAAAAAAAAAAAAAACAAACAAAACAAAACAATTGTACTAGAAATTGTTTGTATTATTCGATCCCTTTAATAAATGATGAACATAATGATTTGAGAAAAGTATATAATTCAACAATAAATTTGACAAAATACTTCATCAACAAAAAAGTATTAAATAGTAACATTAACTAAAAAAATACACTAAGTATATAACTTGAATATTAACCAAATGTATGTTGTGTACACACGTATTAGGACGTGTGAAAGAGTTTCTCCTTTTCCTTTTTCTTTTTTCCTTTTGGGGAAAAAAAGAAGACAACAAATAAAGCTATCAAGGTCACAAAAGGGTCAAAAACCCATGTAGATCAATTGGCATCTACTAGTTTTTTTAACATAAATATCTAATGTTGAAATCTCCACATCCTCAACTATCAATTTATTAAAAAATAAAGGTGACAAAAGGAGCATCATAAACCATCCCCAAGTATTGCAAATCAAATAGATAGGGATCATCACAAGTTTGGCAGGTTTGGGTGAAAGTGGAACCCATCATCTAATACTGTTCGGTTGAACATGTTTGACGGGTTATTAATCACCCTTACAAATAGTGAGCAGCGTCAATGGAAGCTGTGAGAATAAAAGAAAAGCCAGAAGGCATGTTTCAAACAAAGAATCCCTAGAAAATAATTTTCAGCAATACATACAAGTACTTCCAGAACTCTTTCTTTTTACCTTTCCTCTTGAATTTACATGTCAAAGCATACTAACATTTGCTTATTACAATCTGGAAGGCCAAGTACAATAAAGTCAAGGATTGTAATCAGTTATTTAATTTTTTTTTTTTTTTTAAATCTACCAAAATGATATTCTTTATTTTTCTAATAAGACTTATTACTTAAAAAAATAAAATAAAAAATAAAAAATCTACCAAAATTGTCTACCCGCAAAATAAATTTCCAATACTCTCAGTTGAACCTTAACTTTTGCTGAGACTTGAGAGAGAGAAAGCGAGTGATGTGAGAAAAAGAAAACTATAGGACATTACACCAAGAGCTGTATAGCTCAAAGGCATAGCCTGCTCTCCTTTATTAGGAGAACTAGATTCAAATCCCCCTTCCCATTGTTGCTATCGAATTAGAGCAAGAGATTACAGATATCACTTGCACTACAAGATAAGTTAGTCCCTGGTAATTTCAAATTCAGCACCAATTGGTAGATGATCACTTGGGTGACTGTAGTTTGGCAATCCACCAACAACATCAGATGAGTCTAGTTCTGGAAGCTCCAGGAAACTGACTGGTTTTATGTTATCAGTAGGGGAAAATAATATATAATCAAGAGTATTGGTGAAGTCCGGAGTGCAGTTTGTAAATGGTGGTTCTCCTCTCGTAAAAGCATAGACACTGCACAAGGGAATAGGCATGTCCTCTAAACACTCCACAGCCGGTGCCAGTGGAGAGTTTCCTGAAATGAGGTACTGGTAAACCTGAAATAAGAAGAATGTTATAGCCATTTCAAGAACTTATGAGCTATAAACATTAACTCATCTCTATAAAAGCTTACAAACTAAGGTAAAACATTATCTGAATCTGGCAACTAAACAAAGCCACTTGTAAACCAGTAGGGTTTCTTTGACTACCAAGTTTATTGGACAATTTGGCTGGCTAGCAGCGAAACCAACCAAGCTCAGCTTCTATTTCATGCTTAACTTTTGCTTCTTGATGCACTTAAATGAAAAAATATATATATTAATTCAATTTAAACGTTAGATATTTATCCAATCACTAAAGACCTCTTTTTTTCTTTTTCTTTTTTTGTGTAATTATCCCTCTAAAAAGAAAATATATAATTTTTTGGTGAAAAAATTTATGAATAAAATCATATACATTCATTGTGACTTTATGTACTTGAAATTATTGAATGTGAAACTTTGAAATTATTTGCTGTCTATGCAATTATGCTCATTACTTAAGGATTAATTATATTAATTCTTTTTTGTTTGTCTTTATTATTTGCTATTTTCTTTTATAAATTTTGAAAAAATTAATTAAATTTTGGTATCATTTTTTTTTGTAAGTAATAAAGATTTTTTTATCAAGACTGCCATATTTTATTCATTTATTATATTTATTTGTATTTTAGTTAATCATTAAACTATTTATGACTTCATCACGTTCTGACATCCGGTGTAACCCTAGTTCCACCTTGAACCTCTTCATTCACTCGCCCCCCCTTTTTAATTTCTGTTTTTAAAACATTGGTAATAAGAACCAACTGTTTGGACTTTGGACCAAATCAAACTCAGAGGGAAAATCTAAACCAATGCCAAAAAAGTAAAACTCAAAAAAAAAAAAAAAAATAAAAATCAAGGAAAAATGTAGAAAACCAACTATAAGCTAAATAATAGGAAACTAGATAAATCAAGGGGTTGGGAATTCTGACAAACCTGATCCCCTGGGGTTGAATTGAAGTCACCAGCCACTACTACTGAAGGTGTACATTCAAGTCTGTTGGATACCAGTGTTCTAAACAAAGCTAAGCGTGATAAAAGATATTTAGCTTGAGCAAGCTTGACATCAGCCCATTCTGGATCCCTGCAGCAAAGCATCAAAGTTACTTCAACTGATAAAATACAGAATATAACATACTTATGGAAGATTGAACCACTTTACCAGTAAAGGTGTGTGTTTGCCACAATAACAACATGGTCTGGAAGATCTTTGAGTTTGAATGCAGCCATAATCCCAACACAATCACGTTTTAGTCTTACACGAGGATCATTGGGATCTCCACGATCCTCTGGTGCCTTTTTCAATTCTAAACCTAGAAGAAGATCATTCATATTAGATGCAAGCATACCATGTCAAGTACTAAGAATGTAATCAGCAAACTACTGAAGTTCTAGGGTGAAAATGTCATCCAAAGAAAAGTAAAGATGAAAACCCTTGGGGATTGTATCATGAGTTTTTTAAGGAAAGGAATGTAAAGAATAAGACAAATCTGCAGGGATTAGGGAAAGGAAAGGAAAGAAACAAGTAGAGTTCAATTTGTTGTTTAGATGTTCATAATAAAAAGTTGAAGAAATCTATTATCCATTATTTTGTTAATGAGAGGAAAGGGAAGGGAAAGACCAAAAGAGTATATTTTTATTTTACCATTATCTTAATTTTAATTAGAAGCCATGTTGTGAGGTGATGCATGACAGCTTAGGCTTCGCCACCTAAAACAGTCTTGTAATCCTTCCTTAGGCTTCAACAGAGGGTTGTTTGGAATCACGACAAACCGAAACACAATTGTTCGCGAATGAAATTTTATTAATAATAATAGTCTACATACAAATAAACCATCTGGGGCTTTCAGGAAATAAAGATAAATTTAAACTACTAATCCAAGAAGGTAGTCTAAACTAATCCAAATACATAAAGACAAAGTTAGGTAGGACAAGGTTAAGCTTATCTTAGGGGATTTTCTTTATCTTTATGTATTTGGATTAGTTTGGATTATTTAGACTACTTTCATGGATTAGTAGTTTTGAGTTCAGCTATGATTAGTTTTCATGAATGGTAATTTTATCTTTATTCCCTGAAAACTACAGAGGGTTTACTTATGTGCAGACTATTATTTATTACTAAAATTTCATCTGTAGAAAATTGTGTTTCTGTTTGGCAGTGATTCCAAACAACCCTTAGGTGATGAATCCCAAGGAAGGATCACAGGACTGTTCTAGGTGGTGAAGCCTAGGCTGTTTTGCATCAACTTGGTATCAGAGCAAATTTCCAATTTCCACTGCTCCTAAACACAAACATCCGACTGATGCAAAACCAACCACAATTGTGAATCTGAATCAATACACCTATGTATAGCCCACGTTAATTTCAAGTTCTTACCCCACAAAATCATGAACACAGCCAACTGAGATTTATGCCACCACCAAAGTTCCCAAAGAAACAGAGAAACCTGCTACTACCCCTTCCAAGCCCATCATCCCTATTCATGCCTGACTCTAAGGGGCCGTTTGGTAACGTTGTTCTGGTATTGTTTTTTGTATTTTTTGGAAATACATGTGGGTGAAAAAGTGTGTGGAAATACGTGTAATGTTATTTAAAAACTAAAAACATGCGTTTAAACACATGAACCAAATGACCCCTAAATCCCAAAAACCATCACTCAACCACCACAAAACCCACCACCACTGCCAACAAAAAACCCAACCTCACAATCCCGGCCACCATCAGAAAACCTAGATCCAGAAAAACCGCAACCCACACTGTCAAATAAAATCCGCAAGAAGTCAGTGCCGCCACATGACACTGTTGCCAGCCTTTGATGCCACCACCGCCAAAGACATTGCCACACAAGGATTGCCGATCTCTCAACACCGTGACACGAGGTTTGGAGGTGTACCCGAGATCCATTCCAGTCAACCCACAAGTACCGATCTGCGATATTGTTCACGCCGGCAAGAGTTGTCACCAACGAGACCCATGATCACTCCAACGAACCTAGCAAATCTCTCAAAACTGCCCTCTGATGTCTAAATTCAACTTCTAGTTTTTGTAGTTTAGGCCTTTGTTTTCACTTTTCAGTATTCTTTTCTTCTCGACTTATTGTTTTAAAAAAAGAATCAACAGCAGAAAAGATCCAGGCAGAGTCAAATGAGGAGCCCACATAGAGTCCAACTTTCTTTCTTAAGCCAGGCGATTCATGTCCAGTGACGGCCCAGGTTACTAAGACAGTCCAAACCAAGGTGTGGAACCAAAAAAGGCAATTACGAAATTTGTTTATTATGTTGATGCAACACCAACCACATTGATTGACATATCAGTTTGAAAGCTATTTGTAGTAAAAATTATATTATTTTTAGCATTTTCCAAGACAATAAATTGAACCACCAACAAAGGGTGGCAAAGGGAGAAACCACCAGCCACATGCTACTACCAACAAAGCACGTGGGCGTATCAAGGGATGGTAGCAATATTTACACAGGAGTCATTACGGGGAAGAAGGGGAAGATTAATGGGGGGAAGTAATATGAGGCGAAATAAGGGTCACCTGAATAGAGAGACTCTCAATTTGAATCTTGAAATTGAAAACTGGGCCAAATGGGAAAGTAAAGTGGGTTGGGTTGGCAATAGAAGAACACTAGAAATCATTTTAGCCTTCTACCATTCAAAGTAGTTGGGAAGGGAGGGAAGGATAGGTTAATTGGGACCAAAAACCAACTGGAGAGATGCCATGATTGAGGAAATGGCAGCACAACATGAAAATACAACTTCAGAATTAGTCGAGTTTCCTAAAGGGAAAAAACTATTGGCTATTCGCAGTTAAGAGCAAGGCAGATGGTCTATAGAGAGGTACAACACTAGATTGACTGCAAAGGGATTCACTCAAACCTACAGGACTGACCATGATGAACTTCATATATGTCCTTTTGTCATTTAGAGCTAATTTGAACTGAGCTCTGAATCATCTTGAGGTAAAAAATTCTATCTTCCGTGGTAACTTAAGAGAGGAAGTTTATATTAATATTCCTCCAGGTTTTAGGAGTCCCTCAACTCAAGGAAAGTTGAGTGGAATGAAGGAAGCATAGTACAGATTAAAGTAATCACCTAGACTTTGAGCGATTTACTCAGTTTATGTGGGGTTATGGATAGAAATACATCAAAGTGATCACCCTTATCTATAGAGCATTCACTTTAGGTTACAGCTCTTAAAAAAATAGTATCCTGTGATGACCCTAAGTAAAAAATATTAAAAGAATATCTAGCTACTGAATTTGAAATAAATGACCTGAGAGATTTGAAGTATTTTCTAGGTATTGAAGTAACAAGGTCCGAGCAAGGTACATTTATATCTTGCAGAATGTGTTTTTGTCATCTCCTAGTAGATATAGAAATGCTTGGCTGCAAGGCTTGTGATGCCCCGGAAGATTGAATCATAGACTGGGCCAAGATTCAAGGGATGTACTAGCTGATACAGAGAGATACCAACGCCTAGTTAGAAGACTTATTTATTTGTCACACACTTGTCTAGATATTGCCTATTTTGTCAGTGTAGTTAGTCAATTCATGCATGCACCACAAGAATCCATATAAATGTTTACTGTACTCTTCGTTATCTGAAATCATCTCTTGGTAAAGGATTACTCTTATTTTAGTCTTGGTTACCTTTTTTTTTTATAGGTAAGAAAAAGTATATTCAAAAAACTGCTAGATGCAAAAAAGCACCAGCATAATAAAAGTACAAAAACGATAAAACAGCAAAAACATAAAAAGCACTAATTACAGAGAAGAAGAGAGCTAAGGAAAGAAGGAATAGAGTCACTAGATGTGAGTCCCCAAGCCCTAGCCCAATCAAAAAGGGAACCAGAAAAGAGAGCAAGCAGTTGGTCTTCAGATCTATCCAAATCCTCAAACGTTCACCGATTATGTTCTCTCCAAATACACCACATCAAACAGAGCGGAACTAGATTCCAAATGTAAGGTGAATGCTTCCCCAACCAATTCCACCAACTAATTAAACAATCTTGCACCATACGTGAAGGAACCCATGAAATCCCAAAAAACCCTAAAGACAAAACACCACAGCCGATAAGCCTTTCCACAATGTAACAACAAATGATCCACTGTCTCACCGCAGCAACAACACATAATGCACCAGTCAACGAAATCAAAGCCCCTAAGTCTCAAGATATCTCCCATGAGGATCCTATCCCATGCGGCTGTCCAAATAAAGAAAGAGACACGCCGGGGTGCCTTAACCTTCCATATACCTTTCCAAGGAAAAGCAATGGAAGAAGAGCCATGTAAGTTATGATAATAAGAGCGGATAGTGAAATCCCCGTTTTTTGTCAAGTTCCATCTCAAATGATCACCATCAGTCAGGGAAGGTAAATTGGATACCAAGAATCGAAAGAAATCATTCACCACATCTGCCTCCCAATTATTAGGACCTCGAATGAAACGAACATCCCAAGTTCTTGGTTCCTTGGAGTAAGAAACAGGCAATTGTAGCTAAATCCAGTGCAGAGGCAGAATTTCCAGCACTGGTTCATGGTATTTATGAGTTTTATTTATTTATTTATTTAAGTGGTATTAATGAGCCTCTTTGGGTGAAGATTATTGAAATGATTGGGGTTTTATACTCAAGAAATACTGCTCACAATCCTGTGCAATATGATAGGATCAAACGTATTAAGTTTGACAGGCACTTAATCAAGGAAAAGCTGGACAATGGCATCAATTGTACTCCATTTGCGAAAACTATGAACTAACTAGTAAATGTCTAAATCAAAGGAGTTTCAAGTAGAGCATTTCATACTATTTTAAGCCAGCAGGGCATAAGCAATATTTTCTCATCAACTTGAGGGAGAGTGTTGGAATTCATGTTTTTTTTTAATAAATAAGTAAAATTTTATCAACTCAAAAGAGAAAAGGTACCATACAGTACACAGGTTGTATACTATAGATGAATCAAAATCCAATAGAAGTATAGCAGAGTTTTGGAATACATAGTTTATTCTAAATGTCTCTACTTGTCAGGGCATATCTGTAATTTATATATTAATTGCTACTTAAGAGCAATAAAAGTATAAAACAGGTGTTAGGGTTAATTAAGAAAGCTCACACACAGCTTTTCCAAACCCAACATTCTTATTCTCCACTATTGACAATAAATCAGGAAAAAAAATCAACTCAGGCAACTTCCTCAAGCCACACATGATTTCAAGATTTCTTTGGTATTTGAGTTTGCTTTTCTTAGAGCTTTTTGTGACCCGCTCTCAATACAAACAAGAAGACATTGCAATGTACCACAATTTTTTTTTCTTATGTTAGCCAGACAAAAGTGAACAGTGAATAACTATGGCTCCAATAAGGGAAAATGTCAAAAAACAGAAAAGACGCTTGCTCAAATTATTAACAAAAGGAAACTTTATATATAAAAGGACAAAAAAAATTACCATTTTCTGGTTCAGCTCTTATATTTCCACTAGTTGGCACATCATGTTTGTCATCACCTAAAATCTGTCCTTCTTGAATTGAATTTACCAGATCATTGTATTCTATTTTCTCCTCTAAAACCAACTCTGCACTGAATCAATAGCAGGAATGAAGTTTAAGAAGATGTACAACTAAGATAAATTGGTACTATTATTATGAGCATATGACTTCGTGAAGTTGTAGAATGATCAGTGATTAATACTTTATGCAAAGTTACCATCTCATTGTTGGATTGAGGTCCCAAGTCATTTTACCAAGAAAAAGTTCATTTTATTATCTGAATGTTCACCTTTTTCGGAGGGCAGGATTTTCCAAGACAATATAAAAAAGAAATTTCAAATGAGTTTACAAATTTTGAAAAAAATTTTGAGAAACTTCTTCAACTTTCACATGCTTTTTAGAGTGGACAACTATGAAGCATGGACGCTCCAAAATCCCTGGCATGTGCCAGATACGGACACAGCAGGACACTCTTGCATGCGTATCCTTAGTGTGTTGGGAGAAAATTTATATATTATTTTACTTATGTTTTTAAAGATTTTAATTGATTATTTTGAAATTTTAAAATAAACATAAAATATACCTAAAGATGTATATTAATTAATTGTTGTATTCCGCCACTCATTTCCTAATTTTTCAAGAATTTTCATGTCATCATGTCCTGTGTCTGTGCTTCTTGGGTGGACAAACATACATGTTTGTGTTTGAAACTCCTATCTTTCATTCATGTTCTGACGAAGAGTTAAAAAGGCCTTTAAGGCCCTTTGCCACTAATATTATTGAGCCAAGGCCATTCACACATTCAGTAATGGTTAGGTAGCTTCCTTTTCAATTTACTATTATTGATTCAGGTTGAATAAAAGTAGGAGGACACATAAAGGCATTGAGAAGAGACTAGCTACTTGTTATACATGCCAAGGGAAGAAATCTAGCCACTAAAATTTGCAGGGATTAAGGCTTTGTTTGATTACGCAACCATTGTGTGCCATTGACAACCTAAAATTGTGTCATTTGGGAGTAAATATTTTTTTTTTCTCTGTTTCCCTTTCCTTTTCCTTTTTCATCTTTTTCTGTTCTTTTGTTCTCTCTTTTCTCTCCTTCAATGCCACCCATTCTCTCTCAGCCACCAAGAACCCAAGAAGCCTA
Organism: Quercus ilex subsp. ballota; assembly: GCA_032727855.1. Lineage (NCBI taxonomy): Eukaryota > Viridiplantae > Streptophyta > Magnoliopsida > Fagales > Fagaceae > Quercus > Quercus ilex. The sequence goes on from CM064919.1 coordinate 2,289,602, forward strand.
TATCAAAATTCCCAAATCAAGCCCTATAGCAGCAACACTATTATCACCCAAAATCACCACAACCAAAGCAAATCCATTTCCCTACACCTTCACTCTTTGTGCACACAAAACACATTCAACATCTGTTCAGGGCTTTTTCTTTTTTAACAAACATCATGTGGCAAGATCCCATCGGAGGAGACTTACCCAGTCAGCCCAACAAAAGGACCAAGGCATGTACAAGCACATGGACCTAATAAAACCACACTACACGGGTTTGCCTAACAAATCTCAAATCATCACTACATGGCATGGGCTTAAGGTCCATTGCAACACAACCGGCCCAAAGATTTATCCTCCTCACTACACAGCATGGACGAATAAGCCCAACAAAGTTCCTCAACAAACTAGGCCTAAAAGGCCCAAAGAAGCCCACTCCACAAGGACCAAGAAGAGGGCACCTGACCACCCATTTACTAGGTAAGGCTTGGTCAACTCCAAAGTGATAGCCCATAAACAAAATAGGCTCAACACATCCCAAGATGAGGGAATAATATAGCAACTAACCAACTACTAGGAAACTAGACAACTGTTGGACCGGTCATCTCCTAGTTCAGACAGAACCAGATGGATAGCTGGACAATTTAAACTAAAACTCTAAAAGACAAAATGTCAAGATAAAGTAACAACAGTACACATGGGAAGCAATTTAAAAAGCTTTTTGCAGCATGCTATCAACTAACATGCGACTTTACACCTTGACAGAGAGAATGTAGGAATGGAAAAAAAGGAAAGGAAGGCTCCCTTCCTCATGTTTGAAATTCCGGTCATAACTTGAGAAAGCCATGACTGAAACTCCAAAAGAGGGGGGAGAGAGCCATTACATTTCTTCCTCCCTTGACCACCTCTCTCCATCACGAAAAGGGATAATACTCAGTTCATGAACCAAGCACATAAATCATGGGAGGGAAAACTTAGAAAATCATGGTTTGGAGGTCATGAGGATATGTTTATTTAGAGATTAAACAGCTTCGAGAAGCATGGAGCTTGGCATGTCCCCTCCTACCACTTTGGCCTTTGAAAAACTTGTGTACACTGTAGAGCAAGCAAACTCTAACATGCATTATTCACCACTGACATTGCTTAAGATAATAGGACCTTCCTTACCGTAAACATAAAAACCTGATTTAATGCTTAATTAATGCAAGCCATTCACTGTCCAGCGTTTTGAATGACTTGCACTGATTAGGAAAGGGGGCCAGATGGATAGAGGAGAAACAAGACTTGCCATTCTTGTCTAAGGAATAGGAAGAGTGGTCAAAGGACCAGCTCTCCTATCTCTGTTATTCTTCACCATATCACTCCCAAAAATTCTATAAAAACAGAGAGCATTCATCAATATTACACACTACCTCATATGACAACAAGTTCTTCTAACCAAAAATACCTTTAAGTTGATATACACCCATTCCCACAACAAAGCCTTCATTATAAACAGATCCTTCCTTACCTTCACTCAAGTACCCACACGTAGCCTAAACACCAAACACACTAATACTTCACCATGAGGATCATCATCTAAGCGTGCTTTGTGTATAGGAGTTAGTTTGAAGCCTTGTTGTGCATGGGTGGACACACTTTCTCTTCCTTTCAAGCTATACTAAGTTTTACCCCTATTCTCATATGATTTTCATGGAAGAAATCATATAATATTTTTGCTTGACCATGGATGGATAAGATGTATTTATTACTATAGGGTTTGTTTCATTTATTGACTACATGCTAGGAGGGATAGGAGGGATACTCTTTGTTGGCGACTCAAAGGTAATGGTAAGTTTGACACCCGTTCGTATTACCATGCAACTCAAGGTACGCCGAATATTCGGTTTCCTTGGAAGGGTGTTTGGAAACCTAAGATCCCTAAGCGAGTGGCTTTCTTCTTGTGGACAGCTACTCACGATCAGATTCTCACGTTGGATAATCTCATGCTTAGGGGTCTCACTTTGACAAATTGGTGTTGTATGTATTGTTGTGATGGGGAGTCCGTTGACCATCTCCTTCTTCATTGCCCTATTACTCATTCCTTATGGACCTTTATGCTTCAGGCTTATGGTATTCATTGGGTTATGCCAAGATCGGTGGCGGGATTTTTGTCTTGTTGGCATCATTGGCTTGGGAAACACAACTCGAATATTTGGAATTTGATCCCAGGGTGCTTAATGTGGATTGTTTGGTTGGAACGGAAACACCGCTCCTTTGAGAACTTGGAGAAGACGTTGGATGAGTTAAACGTTTTAAGCCAGCGATGTCTTTTTGAGTGGTCTCGTTGTTGGGGTTTTACTGAGTATTTGTCTCTTCCTGAGTTTTTGTTTTCCCTTAGATTAACTATTTGATTTCCCTCTCTTTCGTTTGGCTGTTTGTATCTTCTGTTTCTCATTGTTCATCATCATGAACATCTTGTATTATTCTTCTTTTTCTTTTTAATAATAGTTCTCTGATTACTTATCAAAAAAAAAAAAAAAGTAATGTATTGGCTGCCAAAGTTGCTTTGAATCGTTTACCGATGGATTTCCTAACTTCGACTTATGGCTAGATGTTTTATGCATATTGACATTCAGTTAGAATTAATATGTGTTAATTTATTGCTACAAGGAAATTGTAAGAAGATTTTTGCATTTCTAGAAAAAGAGAGGGAATTCACACCTCAATCTAAACTCAAATATGAAATTATAACATTCTACTAACAAGCTATTTTACAATCCATGTACATTGATATCTATAGCCTAGGAGTTAGTTATTGATGATAACATCATCCTAATTAACTAAAATTTATCAAATGCTAGAATACAGTTGTAACATATTAATCACAGGCTAGATTTAACAACTTCCTAAAATCTAGCATGTGCATGTGCCTTTAACTAATTTTCCCTCTAATTTTCAAATACTACAACAAACTTAGCACATGTAGATTTAGCTACAATAACAATACGGCACTTGTGAAATTCAACCCTCAGGCTTGGCTGGCCTTGTGCCATGTCACTCCTCCGTAACACGTCACCATGTCACGTCATCATCATCTGTGTAATGCATTAGACTCCAACATCAAATTGGCTAGATCATATTAGAGTCAATAGTTGTGCATCTCTAGTGTGTAAAATCTCACTTCTCCAAACTTCAGGTTGGCTCTTAGTGGGCTAAGGCACACTCTGGTAGTCATTAACCATTTTCTCAGATTGGAATGAGTCCCAGGTTGGGTCCCCAACACAAACTGACATGTGTCTTTGATTTAAAAAACCCCTTAACAACATCCCCAAACCCAAATCTCACAAAACTCAAACTCCACTTGCTACCCCCACTAGAGAAACTACCATGCCATCCTACTAATACTACAACAATTCACACATGCAAACACCCTAGCCCATCCATAAAAGAAACAAAAGTCCCATCAACAGCTGCACAAAATTCCACCAAATCACACAACAATCCAAATCAGGACCCATTCCACATAGCCATTGCAAAACCATACATGCATGTGGCTTTGCCATGAACTTCACCATTCACAACAAAAGCATATAGCCCAATGCTACCATCTAGCTACCAAAACCCTAGGCAAACCAACACCCACTATGCACAAGCAGCCACCATAACTAAGAAACCTCAAACCAAACCCCACATCCATCATTCAAAACTGCCTACACTGCCAAACAACACCAAAACCCATCATTCGAAACCAAAAACCCACGCGAAACCCATACCAACAAAAACCATCACTAATTCAAAGACCCACGCCAAAACAATTTCCAGACATTCAACCTCACACGGCCAAGCCATACCCATGTGAATTCTCCATTAGTGGATCAGCCACCAAACATTAAGATATGGAGTGAAAGAGAAGAAGAAAAGAAAGAGAGAAAAGACAAAAAAATAAGGGAGAGAAGACAAAGAATGAAACAGAATAGTAAAATGAGGTGATGGAGAGATATGGCTAGAGGCTGGAGGTAGATTGTTAAGAGAGAGAATAGTTGGTCAACAGTGAGGAAGGAAGAAGACAGGAGAGAGGTAGCAATGACAGCAGAGGGGGTGAAGGTGAAGGAGAGAAAAGAGAAAGGATAAAGAAAAGAAAATAGAGGGAAAATTTTGAAGGAAAGAGGAGGGAAAAAAGAGTAACTCCCAAATAGCAGCATTTTATACAGTTAACAACAAAAATGTAAAGGCAATTGACAGGAAGAATGGATTGCCTTGGTTTGCCAATGTGAGGGACCAAATTGACTAATTTGAAACCTTAGAAACCAAATTGACTATTCATGTAGAGTTCAAGGACTTAATCATAATTTAGCCTATTTTATTCTATGTTTTATTTGGTTTTTTTAGATTCAATGGTAATTTTGTAATTTTGTAATTATGTATGTGTCAGTTGTGGGTCATAATTGTGGGCCATGGGTTTTATTTTATTATAAGGTAAGTATTATTAGTTTAAGGGCTTTTATGTGTGGGTTTTATTCAAATTCAACAGGAGCTTCTTTATTAGTCAAAGTAGGAGTTCCAGCTCTTCTCGGAAAAGTGTCACTGTACTCAAAAAAAAAAAAAAAAATAGGGTTGATTAATTTAAGAGACTGGGTATTTTTAATTGTTAGTATTGAGGCACGTTAACCTTAGTGTGTTCTTTTCATCTTTAAAAGTCTCTTTTTCTATTTCCTTTGGCATTCTGTCACTATTCATGTGTACTGCTCATGTGTCTGCCCACATGTACTGCTCACATGTATTGTTCACAACAATAATCACATTAACACTTCATAGCTTTTGGACAAGTTCAATCTCAATTTCTTCACACCTCTATTGCAACCCTAAACTTCCCAGTTCCCATATCAAACCCTAATATTTCTTTCTAAAGTTCTAAACACTAAGTATAAATCCTCCTAACCTTAAGCCTACCACAAGCACATGTAAACAGGCTCCCCAATTTATCTTACATCATCATTCATTGAACTATGAGTTTGATGTCCACAAAAATAAAAAATCATTGCTCTCATCTATTTTGAATCAGTAAAGAGGAAGTTTAATATACCTTTTCTGCTTATAGAAAATTCCACATCCATCACGCTTCTGCCCATTTCTCTGCACATAAATACTAGAATATCCAAGACTCTCCATATTCCCCTTGTAAAAGCTATCATACTCATCAACTTCCTGATAAAATTGTAACATATAGGTCACAATAACTAACTTCACACACAATATTTATGTATGTCATGGGCCCAAGCATGAAAAAAATATTAAGGAAACTCAACTTACAAACTAGTTGGATTAAGAAAACTGTAAATTTTTCTCATTGTGTGAAGTGTACATCAAACAGACCACGAAAAAGGGGACAACAAGTGAAACAAAACCTGCAGGCAGAGAAAATCAGCCCCGAAGTTCTTGAGAACAGATAAAATCGCCTGCGAACGAGCTTTCCACCTGTAATGAGCACAATTTACATATATAAACTTATTGATTTTCTTCAATGTCAATAAACCTCTCGCACTTGCAAATTCAAAATCTACAAGGGCAAAAATGTAAACTTATAATATTTGAACATTCAAAAAATCCGTAACTCTCCATGTGATATGGCCACCAGCTGACTTCCCAATCATTGCAAAGGTGAAAAGGGAAAGTTAATGACAAAAACAATTATACTTGAAAGTAGGATACAAGGTCAAAAAGGAAAGTTAATGAAAAAATATATATACATACACACACACACATAAATCAATATACAAGTCCCAGAACTGTGGCAGGAATACATCTGCTTCTTAAAGCAAGAAACTAACAAGGTCTAAAACATTTAGAAGTAGAAGGCTTATCTGATGCAAGAAGCACCAAAATCATTTAAGATTTTATTTTGAATTTGAAATTATTTCTGTTTTTGAATTTTGAATATAGCTTTTTAATGTTGAGGGTTTTAAGGGATTTAATTAGGTATTTTCCATATTGGTGTAATCTGTAAAACATATTAAAGTCGTACTCTTGTAATTGTGAAAGGGAGTATGATTTGGAATAAGAATTTTATGAGTTGCGAATGTGCTCCTTTTTTTTGGGTGGTGATGCCTAAGGTTTGCAGGCAGATTCTAGGTGGTGAAGCTTAGAATTTGTTTTGTTTATCCTTTTGTTATCCTTATTTTCCTACACTGTTCTACATCATTATCTATAATAGAAAATCCCTTGAACGTTTGCTTTTTCAAAAGCTTGTCACATCAGAAATAATACAATGGAATCCTGTATTTCATGTGAAACCTACAAGCTAGTTTAAAGAATGAAATAAAGAAAAGAAACAAAAAAGAAAACTGACAAGAACAGAATCATAAAGCGAAAACTACCACTAGAAACCAAAAGTACATCAATATGTAAAATTTATAAAGGATTCAGAAAGCTTCTGAAGTGAAGACTAGTTGATCTAAAAGAAGTACCAAAATAGTAAAATGCCTATAAAAATTTTATAAAAAAAAAAGGTATCAAAATAGTAAAAAACCATTACCAAACAGAAAAAGGGTGGGTTAGAATAAGATGATAATGAGTAGAAAATGATCAGACTTCATGATATGAGCATAATTATATTGGATGGGATCGCAGATGAATTGCTCAAAAATGAGAAGAATGTAGCTAGAATCAAGAACAACATGAGCATAAAAGAGTGAAAGATATATTGAACATTGTGGGCGGCAATGCAATTTTCAGAAGACAGAAAAATTAGAGAGAACAGAACTTCCAGGAGGAAGAAAGAGAATCACAAAGTTGCAGAACAGTCTTCTACAACAGAGTAATACATGCAACTATCAACTTAAGTCTTGTAATTATAGATTTCTGCTTCCATTGCAGGCTGAAATAGTCTATGTTTTTTTGTGAACTACGAAGTTTCTAGTAATCACAACTGCCAATTGATATCACTACCAGTTTTAGAAAACTTGGGCTTCAGTTTGTACAGTTTTTTTCTATTAAGCTTGGCAATATATACACACACACACACATAGAGCTTTTGTTAAATTTTGATGGTGGGATAGAAGTTCTTAACTTAGTAAGCAATATTTAAATCTGATTTAACTTTATTGGAATTTAGTTTCATGGGAATAGTTAATCCAAGGCTATAGTTGTCTTGATTTAGAAGGTATAGTATCTTTTTGAAAATATTTCAAGTCTGAACAGATTAGTATTCTTTCAAAGGGATAACAACGTAAAGAGTGGCCTTTAAATAATAAATTTGAATTTCTCTTATAATCCAGCTCAGATTAAGACTTATCATGCAACCAAGCCCTCAATTTTGCACAGCCTACAGAATTTAAATGTGAAAAGCTTCGTACAACATATAAATTTTGTAAGAGAACTACTTAGAAATAGGAAATGCCAGCAGAAAAACAGGGTGAATTTTCCTGGGCTGTGTTCAATGATTGACTGCAAAAGTTTGTGAGATACAAATATCCTTTTACCAAATTATAAGAAAATACTAAACATTTAGATTATGCAATGGGAAAAAAGGTGGGGCAATTTTAACTGGCAAAATAACATGTTAGTAGGCATATGCAAAGCACTGACCATATTTATAGATGCAACCAATGCATTTTCCTGTTATATATGTTCATACAAAAACAAACCAAGCTCCACATATTTTACAAATACATATATGACCTTGATCATTTTCATGAAAAATTCATTGTCTGCTATACAAAACAACAATCTCAAAGGCAATATCAACTGTTCTTAATACTAAACCTCATTGGAGCAACCAAAAACAAATGGAAATTATTAATATCAATATGAGAAAGACATAAAGGACACTTATCTAGTAAAGAAAAAAGATTGAAATGAATTATTTCACCTGAGACAAGGAGATGGAGAGTGTGGAAACAGAGAACTCTTCACATACACCTACACCAAATAAAGGGAGAAAAATGATTTAAAAACGTCATGCTCAAAGTTTTAAGCAGTGAAAAGGAAGCTTAAATCCTAATTAATAAGCATTAAAAAGCTTTCACATTGTAAACTGAAATAATCCTAATCCTATCATTTAAGTATCCAAGTAAAGATATGCACAAAATTAGAACAACTGATGGTGCAATCATAGCATGGTACAAGAAAGAATATCCTTTTTGGACGCCTAGGGCTAAGGCAAAGCCCAAGAATAAGTGTCCATGGTAGTTAATTAGGTTTTCATATTTTATTTGGTTATTCTAGAGTCAAGGGTATTTTAGTAATTTTACAATTGTTGTGTATGAGCTATAGCTAAGAGCCATGGGTTTTATTTTATTAATAAGTCTTATTTACTTTATGGGTCTTTATGTATGGTTTTGGTTTAATTCAATTAGGTTTTGGTTTATTAGTCAAACTATAATAGTAGGAGTCTTATTACTACTACTACAACAAAGAGTCATTATATATATTGTGCTCAATGTATTTAAAGGAGGTATAGTGTTGATTAATAAAATTATTGAGTGTTTGAGTAATAGGCATGTTGGCCTTCGTTGGTCCTTTCTCCTTCTCTCTTCTCTTTCTTTCTTCTCTTCTTTTTCTTTCTTTCTCACAATTACTATTCATTCAGCCACTGAACGCCCTAAAATTTTCTCTCTAATTTTCTTCAAATTCCCCAATTTGTCCTACATCAACAACTAATATTAGGAAATAAAAGTATATCACATTACATAGTAAACTATTAATGTTCCAAAATAAATTTCATTTCTTTCACATGGATAATATCACTAGTTTTTGCTATTGATCTCTAACTCAAATGACACCTTTTCTGTAAGAGCAATGTGAAGGGATATCGTGGGTTCAAGACTCAAGTGTAACTTACTAGTTAAAATTCTTTTTGCTTTTTTTTTTTTTTAACAAGTAAGAATGTTATTGAAAAGGAAAAGGGAAGGAACAAGGATGTGAACTAGCCCAATTCAAAGAATACAACTCAAAATGAAAAGGTGTCAATAAAATCAACAAAAGCATAAAGGGGTGCCACCCAGAGCATGCATCCAATCAAACAATGCTGCAAAATAGGCTCTTTGATGATATAGGCAGGACATTCGACGCCATCAAAGACTCATCTGTTTATTTCGATCACAGATTCCACATGATGCACAAGGACAAGGCTTGCCACACCTTGGCTCCTCCATGGTACTGAAACCGACCTTGCCAACATTCAGTTAAATCACAGATTTAGGCATCATCCAAGCCAACCCAACCAAAGTAAAGATAGGACCATATATTGGATGCCATAGAGCAATGGAGGAGCAAATGATCTATAGATTCCCTGCTACATTTACACATACAACACCAATCAACAATTAAAATGTGATGCTTCTGAATGTTATGCACTGTTAGAATTCTTCAAAGGGCCACAATCCACACAAAAAATGCCACCTTTCTTGGAACCTTAGCCTTCCAGATGCTCTTCCATTGGAAAGAGACTCTTGTAGGAACCCTAAGAACATTATAACATGATCCTACCTCATACACTCCTTTCTTTGATGCCAAACCACAGTGCTTGGTCTTGACCGAATGAGGTAGGCAAATTATCATATAGTGCCCCAAGAAACATATGAAAAGCTTCTAACTCCCAATCCTGGAAAAGCCAGATGAAGTGAGGATTCCAATGCCCAGCTAGATATGAAGACACTAAGGCATCCTTGTCCACCGCTAAGTCAAACAAGTTGGGACATAAATCCTTAAGGAAGCAGTCACCACACCAAATATTTTTCCAAAACCTCACCTTGGACCCATCTCGAACTTCAAACCGTAAGAAATTGGAATAAGAATCCCATCCTGAGCGTATGTCCTTTCACAAGCTAATCCCATGTGAACCCCGAATTTGCTCCACTGTCCAAACCTCCCCCACCCTTCTCCATATTTGGCATAAATTACTCTCCACTACAAATGGTCCCTTTCCACTCCAAATCTCCAAAACCACTTTCCTAAGAGGGCTTGGTTATAAGAATTGAGTTTTCTGATACCCAAACCTTCCTCTTTAACAATGGAGCAAACCACTCTGCAGTCCACCAAATGGAATTTATTATTGACACCAATGCCTCCCCATAGGAAATCCCTTAAAAGTTTCTAAAACTTATTGGCCAAATTAGTTGGCATCGTAAAGACTGACATAAAATAATACTACTAGTTTTCCAAAATAACTTTTGAATGAGCACACAGAGCCGAGAAAAGTGTTAAGACACCAACTGTATTGCATATTATTGAACACAATATAAGTCAATTTTTTTCAATATCAAAAAGGCACTTTTAGATAATGATGCAGGATATGTATACCATAAGAATTTAATGGACAGACTTGGTAAGGGATCAGCAATAGAATGGTGCCTAACATAAATTCAATGCTTCTTTAGTACTAATGGTGATACAGTAGAGGCTGTATCAATTAGCCCTAACATTTGAAATTTTTTGCCAAGAAATCAGATTACTGAGGCTCTATTCGGAAGTAAGGAAATAAAAGCTGAATAATGAAAAATGTAGGAAGGATGACAAAGTGGAATATAGAAAAGATACCAAATTTACATCATATGGTGTTTGGTAGGAGGAGAAAGTGAGGATAGAAAATTTATCAATTTCCTTTATTTGATTGAGAGGAAAAATTGGAGGAAAGAGATAATCAACTGTACAAATTTACTATTACACCCATATTAAACAAAAATCACTTCCTTTTCACTATTTTTAATATTACATGAATTTTTTTTATAACAATATGAATTGCAAAATATCATATTGCATCGAGTAGAATTTACAAAAATAGGATCCAAATTCATTATAGGCTTCCTGTAGTTTATTGAATAATGTACTGTGATTTTTTATTTTATTTTTTTCATATTAAATCCACTGTATTTTCATAATCAATAATAAGGTAAAAATGAAATTGATTTTTTTCATAATTGATACAAGAAGAAAAAATAAGGGCTAAAAATATTGCTTTCATACCAAGTTTGCATGAAGTTCATTTTTTGCCATCAATCTTTAAAAAGCTCTTTTTTTTACCTTAAACTATTGAAAATTTCACTTTTTTCCCTTCAACTTAAAAAATATCTTTTTTGTCCCTGAACTATTTCCAAAAGTTATATTTTCAACCCTAAGTTTTAAAAGATCAGTCATGCCATGCATGTAATCAAAAGTCTCGTGCCATGCATATACGCAGCAAATTGCAAGCTTCTACTTACTTAATGATAATATAACCAGTTATTCCTTATGAATGCAATGAAAGAAGAAAGATAGTACAAGAAAGTACATTGGATAATTGGTATTCATACCTGAGCCAAAATATTATACGAGACAAGACGGAATCTGATGCCTGCAATATAACATTCACATTATTTCAAGTTCAAATTGCGAATTAAAATCATGAAACATCATACATCATTAAATTTTATTTTAAATGGTCATCTCATACTTGGTGGGAGTCACACCAGTTTCGAGGGTCATGGGCTATAAATTGACTAACAAACTGAAGATTTAAAGTTGGATTTGAAGAGATGGAACAAGGAAGATTGGAAGAGTTTAGAACTGTGATTCTCAAAAAGAATAATTTGTTACATGATCTCAATGAGCTGGACGCTATAGAGGGAGAGCAGATAGTTAACAAAATGATCTCAATGAGATTTTCTTATCTACTTTATGAAGTTTCATATTTGAATGTTTCTTGAGCCCTTTTTGAGCTTAGAAATCAATATTTGATTGTTTCAATTTCAGTCATTTATCTTTTTCTCTACTTTAATCTTGTTTGTTGCTGGAATTTCTTCTTAAACTCTTCTTTTACACTAAACTGAAGTCCTCACCGCATCACGTTGCCCTCCCCCTATCTCCTTACATCATATATATAATAGAAGTAGTTAGGTTTCTTAACTGTCACACCCCCCCTTTATTAGAACGAATTCCTTTTTCGCCTCCCCTTTTAACTACATTCTCCCCTTCCCCCCCAACCCCCACCCCTCTCTTCAAACACCATATAATTAATAGAAATGGTTAGGTTTCTAAACTGTCACCCTCCCTTTAAGTAAAATCTGATTGCCTCTTCAACTCCCCTTTTGACCACGCACTTCCTTTTTATTGATGAATGGTTGAAAAAAGGCTCATCGGCTGGTTTTCAAAACCTTATAGAAACACAAACTTTTGATGAAACCTAACCATCCTCAAAACCAACCTGAAACCTCCCCAATGCCATGCCAGCTCCTCCAGCTCCTACCCTCTCCTTAGAATCAGCAAGTCAATTCAACTAATTAGTTCACAATAGATGGGACCAAAAGGCATTGGGTTGCCACCTACTACATCCTTCCCCACTACTATGAGCCATAGTGCACCTATTAAAACCTGTGAGAGGTTCCTCCCAGTACCAAATCTCAGAGTCAGAGTCAGTCATTCTCATAAAAAATGCAAGGCTGAGACACCTTCGACCTTGGACAAATCACAAAATTTTTTTTGATAAGTAATGAAAAATATATTTAAAAAATTAAAAAGAAATGTCACTTGAGTATACAGGTAGTCTACACAAGGGACAAAGCACAATCACATGCATACAGTACAAGAGTCCATTAAACCATCAACAGAAAAAACAGAACGAAAACCTAACACTGCTACCCAATCCATGAGAGTATTAAAAAGGAAAATTTTGAGATCTAGAATTGTTTTTTTCTTAATACTCAAACTCAAAGAGCCGGTTATTCCTCTCCCACCAAAAGCACCACATCAAACAATGAGGGACCACCATCCAAATAGCACCATTTCAATGCCGCCCAAACTTCCCTTGCCAACAAGCCAAAAAGCTCAACCACTGTCTTTGTCATGGTCCAATGAATGCCAAACAAAGGGAATACCATAGACCACAGGTCCGAAGGAATGGGACAATGAATAAGGAGGTGGTCTATGGATTCCCAATTTCTTTTACACATACAACACCAATCTAAGTTCCAAATTTTCCGCTTCTGAAGATTATCAATAGTCAAAATATTCCCCAAAGCTGCAATCCAAACAAAAAAAAAACAACTCTAGAAGGGATCTTAGGCTTCCAAACAATCTTCCAAGGGAAGGACTAGTTTGTTCTTTTAGTCAAAATCTAGTAAAGCGAACGAACCTCAAAACCTCTTCTCTTAGCAGGCATCTAGCAAATCTTATCTTTTCCAACTCCCCTCAAAGAGGCTCCATAAATTACCATCCATAAAAGTGGATAAAGACTCCAATTCCCAGTCTTGAATGGCTCTTACAAAATTCAAATCCCGAAAGAGAACACCATTTGGGGATTTCATCAAATCAACCACATAAGCCTCCTTATTTTGACTTATAGTGAATAGTTCTGGATAGCAGTTTCCCAAAGAAGTGTCCCCACACCAAACGTCTTGTCAGAATTTAACAATAGACCCAACCCCAACCTCAAACTAGATGTGACAAGAGAAAGAAAGCCAGCCACAACTAATAGATTTCCACAAACTCACTCCATAAGTACCAGTGAGAGGACAGGAGCACCAACCTTCCCCTTCACACCCATACTTAATCTCTATCACTCTCCTCCACAACCATAGAGCCTGTTGCTCATTCCCAAATCTCCAAAGCCATTTTCCAAACAGTGCTTTATTAAAATTTCTCAAACTCCTTTGGTAACCTAGTATTAGAAAAAGTAAACTAAAGATCCAAACCCTAAAACAGCCCAAAGATGGTAAAACAATCACATTTAGTGACCAAAAATAAGAATAACAAACTTGAAAATGCTCCTAAAAGTAGTCTACAATTTTAAAGCAAATGTTAAAATAGAACAGGCAGAAAAATATAGTTGTACCATCAGGTCTACTTCTCGAATTACTATCACTTCCTTCCACAGAAATGAACTCCCGATATATTGGTGATGGTGTCGTGCTCATTTTGTTTGATACTATTCTGCAACAGATTAGACATAAATCCCAATTAAAGGATAGCCATGATTCTCAGATCTTTGGAAGTTTAACAGTGATAATTGGCATCATGTACTACAATTGGTGAGCTATTATTTTATTTTTATTTTTTTTTAAAGATAAACAGCCTCGTTTTAAATGACTAGCTTTTCAAACAATATTTCTGCAGCATCCAGTAAAAAGAAATTTAAAAAATACAGTCAGTCGTACAATTCTGAGTATCTTCTACACTTATGCCAATTAAAAAGCATGATACATATCCATTGTTAGGAGCAAATGGCAAATTAACATTTAGGTTTTTAAAAATTTCGGGAAAATACCAAAGCTATACTTCATGTATTTTAAAGCAAAACTGAGAAACACATATCTCACAAATTCAAGAATTACATAACAATGAGAATAGAAAATAGTTCATACATAACATATCAAATGATATTTGCCATCCCATTTGCTTTGCCACTCAATGAATCCAAACAAAATGATGCAGTGAAAAGAACTTACATATGGTTTAGAAATAGGGTTTAAAGGGTTACACGAGTAGTCTGTTTTCAATAAAATTATTCTTAATTTTTAAAAAAAAAATAAAAAAGAAATTTCGAGCAAGAAAACAAGATTACAGCTAGGAGACGAAAATAGGACTAAAGTCAGAAGACTCAGAATCCTAGGCTTAAAGAGCTCAAGAACTAATCAAGGTTGAGTTTGGCATTGGCTTAAAAAGTCAGTTTTTTTTTACTATTTAGCTTATTTTTATTACTATTCATCAGTCTCATTACATTTTTTTGTACTATTCATGAGTCTTACATTATTATTTCAACTACTTTTTAGTTTTATTTATAGTACTTTCAGTAAAAAGTTTTCAATTTCAGCTAAATAAGTTAATCCCAAATGGACTCCAAATCTGAAATTCCATATATTAGATTAGAAAAGGTCACCTATAACGACCAAAAGAAAAAGGCTATTCATAATAACATATAGTAACCCTAGATTCCTAGCCCTATATAAGAGTTAAATCTTAATTATCTAACTTCAACAAAGCCATTGCATCTTTTTCTTTTCTTTGGACTTAGTTTCTCCTACATCACAAAACCCATTTGGTAAAACACTTTAAAAGAACCCCCCCACTCCCAAAAAAAAAAAAAAATCTGAACAATAAAACAACAGAAAGATATCCTAGTTCATTTAACTTGCATTGCATTACTTGCCAACTTTTTTTTTTATGTGAACTACATACTTATCAGAACTATTTTCTATTCTTTTCCTCTGCAAAAAGTAAAGTTCAATGAGCTCCAACTCAAAAGGTAATTCCTCCTCCCACAAAAATAAATGGAGGGTGAAACTCTGGATTCAAAACCCATCAGCGAAGTTAGTTCTTTCGTACCATGTATGTAATCTTCATTTTGTTGCAATCATTGAAAATATGAAGCAGCAATGACTGTTTTTTTCACAATGAATCACTATAAAATTAAAAACTGAATCCAAAAAATCCAAATCCAAATCCAACCCACTTCAGGAAATCAATTTTGAAAAAAGAGAGAGCAAAATAGGATATAGAAGAAGAAAGTGTGGAGTGTAGGGTGTACCTTTTGAAGGAGGGAAAAGTGGGCAGGCGGCAGGGAAGCGCAGGGAGAGCCTTAAGCATTTGATCGATACCAAAAATTTGATACTATCAACAACTCGTCTTTTTTACTCTGCTCTCAATATACATATAATAATTACGTACATATAAAACTTTTCATTGATTATTTGTTAGAGCCAAAAACTTTTTAGACGGGCAGCTTAAGGGGGTGTTTGGTAGAGTAGTTTGAAAATTGTTGTTTATTGTTTTTTGAAATACGTGTGGATGAAAAAGTGTGTTGAAATGCGTGAAATGCTGTTTAAAAACTAAAAAATGTTGTTTAAAATGGTAAACCAAACGGGGCCTAAGTTTTCTTTATCCTCCTCCTCTATTTTTTTTTTTTTTTTTGGATAAGATTTTTTTTTTTTAATCATGTTTAATTAGACTTTACCTTTCCAAACCATTAGTTTTTATTTTATTAAAAAAATAAAAAAAGACTACCGCATTTAATTTTGGGTGAAAAAAAAATGATTGAGTTTGTCAAAACTATAAATAATAAATGAAACAAGGGACACCCTTTCTAAATAACAGTAGATTTTTAACCATTTCGTTAGTTGGCCGGTTTTGAAAGAAAGTGTAAAACTAACCTCTCGAGTTTGTAAAACTTGAGATTCTATATTAGAACTCGAGTTTTGTAAAATCGAGTTCAATTTTTGAGATATTTGACCTGGATAAAATTGCCAGGTGGAGCCACGAGGGAAGCGAGTTTTAAAAACTCGAAATCTGAAAAATATATATATCCCTTTCATCTCTATTCAAACACTCCGAAATTTCAAACACAACTTCGCTCCACCCTCTGAAAATCACCCTCAAACTCACTCACTCACTCACTCTCAAGCTCACTCACTCTCAAACTCACTCACTCACTCTCAAGCATTTCTAGCCCATTGTTGATCTGAGCGTAGCCCGGTGAACACACGAAACACTCTCAGTCAAACCCTCACTCGCTCAACCTTCGCTTCGCCCTCTCAAACTCACTCAACCTTCGCTCCGCCCTCTAAAACTCAGTCACTCAGTCACTCTCAAGCAATCGTAGGCCATTGTTGCTCTGATCGTAGCCCACCGTGCGAAAGGTACTCCTTTTTTCAATTTCGGTTTTTTGGGTTTAATTGTTTTGCCTTTGTGGAATCTGTAGTGTTCATTTGCTGCACCTTCAACCTTTCATATATAAACATTTTTTCAGGGATATTAAGTAATAAAGAGAATATTAATTATCTATTAGAAATCATCAATTCTTTACAACTTTTAGTAATGAAATAACCAAACAAATAGCACTGTATTTTTTTTTTTTTTTTTGCCCCTTTAATAAAGCTATGTTTAAGAAAAAATTGAAAAGAATGTATTAAACCATTAATTAATAAACAGACCTGATAAGCCGAGGTCCCAGAACCAAACACAAAGTCAGGTGGGAAGTCATCTCTGCTAAATTTATCAACCCCTAGTACTTAAGTCACTGATATGTTTATCAGAAGAAATAGAAAGAAATAAGAGAGAATCAACATTTTTTTCCCAAAGCAATGCTTTGAAAGCATGCTTGTATATATTATCCTCTAGCTTGACCCAAATCAATGGCTTTAATTTATAGTCAGACAATGAGTGTATCCCAGTAGAAAATCGACATGCAAAGGATTGGTTCTGCATGCATAAGTATATTGAGAAGAGACAAACTTGTCCTTGTTGCTGACTTAGGATAATGGACGTTTTACAAATGTTAAAGGAAAGTTGAAAGGAAAGTTACAGAGTATATTGACACTTGCATTCGTGGAGTTTGTCGGTTTGTTTAGAGCCCGAAAACAATGGTTAACCAATTTAAAGGCCAAACAACTTTTGGTTAAGTCATGAATAACACCAATATTGTAAAAACAAAAATAAATGTGGTGGAAATATACCACATAATATGGTTCCAAAGTAAAAAACACAAGGAGGGCTTGACCTTACCAACCTTGGAAGCAAAACTGAATCCACTAACCGAATTGAAGTTTTACAAAATAAAATTACCAAATTCTAAATTGCTACGATTAATAGTACTTACTAATTTTACCCAACACAGTTGTGAATTCATGGACTCTTCAATTATCGAGTTTGTTGCATGTGAAACTTTGTCCACAACTTCAAACAGTTTTGGTTCAGCATTTTAACTTTTGGAATATGCAACAACTTCAACACCACCCGTTTTGAATTTTCTTCAAGCTTGATCACCAATATAGACTTTCGAGAGGAAGAAGTAGTGTACCTTCAAGTTTACAATCAGTAGCTCTCTAAAAGTCTTTTTCACTTACTCTAGGTTTTTCTTATATACTTTAAGCTTAGATGCATGAAACCGTAGTCACTTGATGGGCTGAATGGACTGAACTCACGATTTTCACCTAACACATTTTGATTGATCCAAAATGAGCTTGATTGATCGAAATCTTGGCTATTCGATCGATTGACTAGCTATCCAAAACTATCAAACTTATAGAAACTTGAATCTTTGATATGCTTTTATAAAAAAAATACACTTCCAAAGCAAATATAAGCCACTTTTGTTCATGATTTGCCAACCTAAAATCTAGACACAACAGTGTCATCTGCCTTGCTGCTTGTTAAAATTATAATATGTTGCTTCAATTTTAGGTGGATGCTATAATATTTGATATGAATTTGAGGTGCACCAAGTTCATATGTTATTTGTTACATAGAATCATTACTTAGAAATCCCACTCCTGTCCTGTGTGCCCAACATTGATTTTTTATTTTTATTTTTATGACATTGATTGTGTCATTTACCAACCTTTCGTCTTTTTTATGATAAGGTTTGTCAAACCTCACACACAAAAAGACGCGTGGCTTTCTGGTTGTTTTAGAGAGAGAGAGAAAAAAAAAACAAATTTGGTCTTAGGCACATCAATTATTTAACCATAAATTATTCTTGTGGAGTGTTAGCTGTGGTGAGAGAGACCTCTATGAGTTGTATTTGGAGTTTGAGTTTCATGGGATTTGTAGTGATGACTAATTCTATGATATATTTATTTGTAATTGCTGGTTAATATTCCATTGTAATGTATATAGCATGGTTGTATTAAAGGTTGAAGACTTAAGATTATATTCAGATTGTTGATTTGAAGATCTTAGTCAATAATGAAGACTTGATTGATCAACAAAAATTGGGATTTTGGACAAAAACTTTTAGCCATAACTCACAAAACTCTTGGTCGAGCAACCTTGTTTTAGAAACCCATCAAGTTGGCTTTCCACGGGCTTTTCATAGGCATTTAAGTTTTAACCCCAAAACCCTACACCTACTTAAATAGAAATTCAATCCTAGTTCCTATGATGTATACGTGTGTGTGCTAGTTCCCAATCTAAATTGATAGGGCTTGTATCTATGTGATGTGTGTGTGTTGTGTCTATTTGAGTTGTTGTATTTGTATATGTGTGATTTATACATGAGATGATCAATTTTGCTCTATTTTTAAATATCTATTGTGATTGTGCTAATAAGGATTTTTTTTGAATATGTTCATGATTAGGGTATGCATTGCATGATTATTTTTCGATTGAATTTACTAAGATATGATGACATTGTATGGTGCGTATAATATGGTATTTTGTATATGTAAACAAATAATTAGTAGAGTTGGGTTGCATGTGCATGCCTTGCTACAACACACATAACCAATAGGTCTTGAACCCCTACTCTTATGAGGAGAAAATTGAATTTGGGCTAAAGCTCATATTCTTTTTTTTTTACTGTTTTAAATGCTTTTTTTTCATGATTTAGCTGTGAAATTTCAAATCCATCTCTCATGTAGATATTTACCTGTGAATGTGTGTGAGAAAAGGCTAGAGAAATGAAGGATTCCACTTGTATTGAGATATTATTTTTAAAAATAACTTACCAATTACATAGGAACAAAAAAGATCAAGGCTGGATTGAATCCCCAATTACAACAAAGTACTCTTCTTGCTTTCCATTCTTTTAGCATCCTTTTTTAAATAATGCTAATAAGCTGCTCTTCAATATAGCTTCTCCTTGCATGTAGAATAGCATTCCTTTGCCCCCACACTATTAATGATCTCACAGTAGCACTCTTTGCAGTATGGAGCCTCGGATTGATGAGGACGCACAGATCTTGCAGCCTGGTCCGCATGTTAGGTCATTGTTGACGCGACAACCACATCATCGATCAAAGTACATTTGGATTGGCGAGGTGAAATATCTAGTTCTAACAACCGCTTTAATTTTTATGTTATCTTTGACTTTTAGTTAGCAAGTTCTTTCAAAGTTGTATTTATAGTTCTAACAACTGCTATAATTTTTATCGATTTTGCAGGACCCGAGCGCACTTACGTGCCGTGGTCGCACTAAGGAGATGGCAAACATTCAAATGCAAGATAATCGGGTGATTGACATTATCAAGTTGCTAAGGCTTGAAGGATTGTTTAGGGCCCCTTCTAGAGAGATAGATAATTGCCTTATAACGGCCCTAGTTGAGCGATGGCGCCCGGAGACTCATACGTTTCATCTTCTACATGGTGAGATGTCAATCACCCTACAAGATGTGGAGGTCATTTTCGAACCTCCTATAGACGGTGAGGTCTTGGTTGGGCCGACTGCCGTGTTAAATGGAACCTGGAGCACTCTTTGCATGGAGTTGCTTGGTTTTACTCCGGCAAATGACAACAAAACTTTGGTGGGGCAAAGAATTCTCATCAGCCGCCTTGTTGAGGCCATTGCAGCGCCACTGCCTCATGACGCAACAGAGATTCAGATACACAAGTATGCCCGGTGCTATATTTTAGCACTATTAGGGGATAAGCTTTTTATGGACAAGTCGGGAGATAGGGTGCATCTGATGTTTTTGGAGCAACTGCGGAACTTTCGTGATCCGCCACAGTATAGTTGGAGCAGTGGTTGCTTGGCCTATTTGTACAGAGAGTTCTGTCGGGCAAGCGAGAAAGGGGCATCGCAGATTGGTGGGGCGTGCACGTTGGTCCAGTATTGGGCATGGGCAAGGTTGCCATTCTTGTGCCCGAGGATAGAGCCCCCACCTGGATGTGATTATGGCCCGTGGCCGTATGCTCCACTTGCCTTTAAGTAAGTATTTTTTTGATATTTAGTGTGTTATGCAATGTACTCTTCTTAGTAACTAAGTAGATACTTATCTTATGTTATTCGCTCGTAATTGTAGGTGGGTGCGGGTGTCAGGCTCGAAGAGTAGGCCATCCGGGATGGCCTTGGTCTACTATCGTGAGCAATTAGTTACAATGCAGCCGAACCAGGTAATAATATTCAAAAAATCTGTTTGGTTATGTTAATTTTCCTTAAGAATATGATTGCTTCATACTTTTACATATCTTCCTTAGTTTTCCTTAACATATGTTCCGTTATAATTTTCCTTAATTTTCATTAATTTTCCTTAACATATCTTCTTTGTATCTATGTATTCTCCCTTGTTTCACATTTTAAGATGCTATGATAATTGTTTTTTGTTTCTATTGTAG
Organism: Quercus ilex subsp. ballota; assembly: GCA_032727855.1. NCBI lineage: Eukaryota > Viridiplantae > Streptophyta > Magnoliopsida > Fagales > Fagaceae > Quercus > Quercus ilex. The sequence goes on from CM064919.1 coordinate 2,310,581, forward strand.
ATTGTGTGGCAGCCATACGAGGCACACTTCCGCCACCTTCCTGACTTCTGCGTTGCAGGGACGGGTACGTGGACAGCAAGGGTGCCGCTTGTGTGTTTTTGCATAGTGGAGATACACCACCTGGACCGTGTCCTTCGACAGTTTGGGTTGGCGCAAGAGCGGCCTGACCATGTTGTGTGCGATGAAAGGCTGCACAGAATAGACTTGCGTGGGAAGGTGGAAAAGAATTGGAGGGAGGAGCATGAACCGTATATCATTTCATGGAATAGCAGAGAACAACGACTTTGCCATGCACCTCCTCAGACTGGTGAGATGCCCCGCGATCATGACTATTACCAATGGTACTGTCCGGTGACTCGAAAGTATGTCGACCGCAACAGCGCTAGAGTACATCAGCTGGTAATGTGTTCTAATTATATTTTATTGCTTCCTTTGTTTTTTCTTTAGTACATGTACGAACGTAGAATCAATTCATTTCTTCTTTCAACAAATTTGGTTTGATCTAACTGACATCCAATTAAAAAGAGTTTCTGTTGCATATAGTATCATAATAAAACTTTCAGTTCTTAGTTTATATGAGTATTTAAGTAGAGTAATAAGTACTATATTATGCATTCTATAATTGTTACATAACCGCTTGAAAATTCTGATTGTACTGGTTCTTTCTCTGTTTCAGATTGAAAGTCATTTAGCGTTGTTGAATTGGTTTCCTGTAGGCAGCCGAGAACACAGCCATGTCCGGCGCATCCTACATAATGTGGCTGGGATTGGTGGTGATCCTGCAGCCACTGGGCAGTCAAACAACCGTACTGAGCTTGAATCAGCAACTCCTGTAGCCCCAAGCACAAGTGCAGCACCCGTAACTACACCGACCCGTGGTCGGCGTGATACTACAAGCATAAGCACAAGCACAAGCGTAGCTAGGGGCCGTGGTCGGCATGCTACAGCAAGCCCAAGCATAAGCACAGCTAGGGGCCGTGGTCGGCCTGCTACAACAAGCCCAAGCCCAACTGCAGCTAGGGGCCGTGGTCGGCGTGCAACAACCCCTCGGGTTGTAAGTACTCATGAGATACCTGCACCCATCCTCCACGCATCTCCCCACCCCGAGGTCCCTCCACCCATCCCAGCTGTATCTCCTCAATCTGAGGTCCCTCCACCCGTTGTAGATGTATCTCCCCAGCCCGAGGTCCTTCCACCCATCCCACATGCATCTCCTCAGTCCAAGGTCCCTCCACCCATGGTAGATGCATCTCCTCAGCCCGAGGTCCCTTCACCCACCCCACCTTTACAGGCCAGTTTCGATCTCGGTATGCATTCTCAGTTGACCCCTTCATTGCACCCCGAGACAGCCTCATACCCACCTACCAGCTCTAGTGCACCCACTTTGCCCATAGACCCACCCCGTACTGAACCCATGACAATGATCCCCACTCCTGGCCTCTACACAGAGCATCATTACCCACCTACCTCATCCTCATCCGACCCTGTAGGACCTCTGGTTGGGACTAACACTCCACAGCCAGATACTGATGTACCGGACGAGAATCCCCCTTCTTAGCTTTCACCCCTACGAGGTAAACCGCAACGTGCTAGAAGAGCTCCCACTTGTGGGACAGGTGGACATAAAATAGGACACAAACACAGCTCTATGGTATGATAACATTAATTTTCCTGTATATGCCTATTTTGCAGTTCACTTTATTCTTTACAATTACACCGAATATTGATTGTATGCATCTAATGTCTTTGTAGCATGAGGATGAGCCTAAGCATGATGCCCCGCAGCCTCCTCCTCTGCCCAAACATTACACGAGGGTTAAAAAACGCAAAATTGGTGAACCTTGAAAAAGAGGTTTGTTAAAAAAGCATGCAGCAAAAATTGGTGAAGTATTCTTAGTGTTTTTTTTATTTTTTCTAATGATTTGTTTGATTTGCAATTGTGGCGAACAAACTTGATTCGTGAATTCAAGTATTTGTTTGATGAGTATCTGTGTGTGTCAGAGTGTTTGCTTGGTGAATCCTCTTAGTGTTTTTTAATTTTTATTGAGGAATTGTTTATTTGATTCATAATTGTGACGAACAAACTTGATTCGTGAATTCAAGCATCTGTATGATGAATATTTGATTGGTGGATCTTTGGAATTAATTTATGAGGAATTGATTTTTTGATTTTGAAATTCTGGCGAACAAACTTGAATCATGAATTCTAGTTTTAATGAGAAATTGTTAGTTTGATTTGAGATGCTCAAAAATGAATTTGTTGTTTTCTTTATCAGTGGGATTATGCTGCATGTCAAATTAAGTATTTATGTGTGGAGTATTTGATTTGTGAATTTATTTGTAGAGAGAGGAATGACTTGTTTGATTTGAGATTTTTGTTAAAAAGAATTTCGTTGCTGAATTTGCTATTCGTTTCTGTTACAGGTGACAGTCGGAGCTTGTAACATACCAGAACCTAATTCTTGGAAAGTTGTTGAGCATACCAAATGGAAGAGGTTTGTGCTCTTAAGCTCTCCTGCGCTGTCATTTCATATGCTAATGTGCATGTGTTAAACACAAATATGTGCTTATTTTTGCACTTGTAGCATAATATTTTGATTTGTGTATTCTAAAATGAGTTGGTGATATTTGGAAATGGCATAAAGGATTGTCAGACCTTAGAACACATACATGAGCTGATGAGCCTAGGTTTTGAGCTTTGCTTTGGGAATTCATTGCTTTAGTCATCTAGTTGCTTGGGGATGGGAATTTTGAGAGTTATCTTGTTGAATACCTTCTTCTTCTTCTTCTTTTTTTTTTTTGGTAGCTTCTTATAATGAACACATTCTATTAGGAAAAAAGTGGTCTTGAAGCCTTGGGATGAGGAAAGCTGAAAAGTGGTTAAGGGAGAAGTTTGAAATGTGTTAGCATTTAAAAAATTGTGAAGTTACCACTTATCAAAAAAAAAAAAAAAATTGTGCAGTTACCGAATCATTTTATATTTTCTGTGGAGAGTTGGATATGAGTTTGCTGGATGTGGAGGAATTTGGTTAATTAGGATGATGATGATGATGTTATTAATGAATGGGATCCTTGTTACATCATTGGTGATATGGCACGTGGTATACTTTTGGACTTTATTTGATGTCTGCGGCCTTTGCTGGATTTGGTTTTCTCAAGGGTTTTATTATTTATGCAGCTGGAGCGGGCTTGGAAACACGTCTCCCACAGAAGCTATGCGTCTCTTTGTGAAAATATTGGAGGTCCATGCAATTAAGATTTTTAGGGGCGTTTTCTTGTAATGTCGTGTAGAAACTTGGGTAATTGATTTTTTTATATTTTCCTTTTGGGTAGGAAGATGATCCAAGTTGGTATTCAAGAGCTTCTAACTTTGTTGCAGAGCCTGTAGTAGATGTGCAAATGAATGTGAGTATCATGGAACTTGTTTATATTGTGTAGTTCCTTCTTCTTCTTCCTTTATTTTTTATTGACTTAATCAATGTCAGTTAAGAATTTCATCTTCATATTTTGTCATAATAGATAACTGTACAGAATAATGTGAAAAATATCTCTGCCGATAACCATATAACCACTCTGATTTCTGCTCCACCATTACCATTTATGCTTCATCGCTACCATTGCTGTTACTCATCACTATTACTTCTAATCTGCTGCTGTTGCTGGCACTGTATTATGGCAAATACACCATCTTTTTTACACTGATGCTACTAGCAAGGCACCATAAATTTACAAAAAAGTATTGCGACCAAAGTGACGATGTCTCACTTAAGCCTCCATTATCATACCACTATCAATATACCACTGCCTATCCAATCACTGCTGTTGCACTGGCATTCCCTAATTTCGACCCTCCTACCACCACCACCACTACACAGTTATCTTGAATTACATAACCAACATTACATTTCATCTATTTTTAATCCTCTGCCTTATTTTTTGTTGGTAAATTATCTATGCATTAAGTGGATCACTCAATACATTCATGTTTCTTCTGCTATTGAAAAGGCCACTAAAAAAAGGAAATATTCTTGTTCTCTTATGTATCTGTTCTTGTATGCTCTCACACTCCGCTACTTACCAAAAAATAAAATAAAATGCTCTCATACTCCACTATGCGTCTGTTAACTGTCCATGCAACCTTAAATTGTTTTATGTCATGAAAAGCATGGATAGCAACTCCTAGTTAACATTGATGTACGTAGGTTGTAGCAACTACTAGTCAACATTGGACTCTAAATCGAAGTCCAATAAATTTTATTTATTTATTCCTGCCAATGAGCTCTAGTTCAAACTGCCCTTCCTTGGAAAATGCGAGGTGGAGGGTGAGATCATGGATTCAAAACCTGTTGGGTGCGTGTGTAATTACCAATAAAATTCATTTATTAATTTGTTTATTCTTGATTTATATACCAGGACGCTTGGAGGTTCAAATTGAGATAAGCCTTCCTGATGAGAATGGTCGCTTACAGATTCTTCAAATTCATACAAACAAGATGAAAGAGAGTTCTTTTCTTGCTCCTGATGTGAACCTTCAAGAGCTTGGTATGTCCATTAGTGGGATATGCTTATGATATCTACTTATTCATCTATTATATGGCTGAAGTGACTGTTAAATGGGGACACGATTATATCTAAATTATATTTGCCGCCAGGTTTTGATTGGAGTTGTGTGTGTCTATACATACATACATATATATATATATATATATATATATATAAAATATATTGAGAACATAATCTATACTAGAACATTCTTTAAGCTGGCTTGGATGGTCAAACTCATGAAAGGTATTGCAGTTGTATGGATCTTAGAAAATTAAAGTGCCAAATGATTTATAATTCAATTTAATCTAATATCTCCCTTACACCTAGCCCCAAAAAACCACACCCTTAATGATTTTATATGTTACAACCAACTGTTAAGTGGTGAAACTTAAGGATATGATATGTATTATTATTATTATTTTTTTTGGGGGGGGGGGTGCGGTGGGGGTTGGCGGGGGTGCTGTTTAATGTGTCAAAAATTGATCACTTTCAAAAAGTTGCAGTGATTCTTAAATTGTTTCTTACTTTATTATACAAATACTTTGACCATGTGTTAAACATTTAAATTATTGCAATGTTTTGGACTCTAGGAATGATAGATGAAAGTCTTGGTTGATTCAGTTATCTATTTTTGTGAATGCAGCTGCTCGTACGAAAAATTATAGCGGTGCCGAACTTGAAGGTGTTGTAAAAAGTGCAGTATCTTATGCTTTGAATAGACAACTAAGTCTTGATAATCTCACCAAGCCAGTGGATGAAGAGAGTATAAAAGTTACCATGGATGATTTTTTGAATGCACTCCACGAAATAATTCCTGCATTTTGAGCCTCCACTGATGACCTTGAGCGGTGCAGGTATAGTTTTGAGCAATTTGAAAATGCTTTTAGCTTTCAGATTTTATTTTTTCATTTATTTTTAACTCACATCACATTGCCATGCTCGAGATAAGTCCTCCTTTTGAGATTTAATAATTTTGACTTAAATCCCTTTGTTGTGGAATAGTTTATGTTGCACTGCATGGCATATATGACTAATTTGTTTACTATGTGAGAAATTTGGGATAATGATACTGTTGGCTGTCCAAAAAATTGGGTAACAAATGGTACTCTGTTTCTGCTGAAAGCTTGATTCTATTTACTAACGTGATTTGTAGACTGAATGGCATGGTGGACTGTGGTGATCGAAATAAGCACATTTATGACAGAGCTATGCTACTTGTGGAGCAAGTTAAAGTGAGTAAAGGAAGTCCGCTTGTTACTTGTCTTCTGGAAGGCCCGAGTGGCAGGTATTTGTGGTTTCTCTAATTGAATTGACTTTGTTAATTGCATCTTTTTTTAATCTTACCCTTTTTGGACAGTGGTAAAACCACACTAGCTGCTACTGTTGGCATTGATAGTGATTTTCCATATGTCAAGATAGTAAGCTCCCTGCCCTATATTTTGGATATTCTATCTTGTTACTTTCAAGGAATTTTTGAAGTCTCTTCTACTGTCCCTTCCATTTATACCTTTTTCTAATTTTTGCCATTTTTTGGGTAGGTCTCAGCAGAATCAATGATTGGTCTTCACGAAAGTACTAAGTGTGCACAGATTGTCAAGGTTTGTCAATTGCAAAGGCCCGTTTGGAAGCAGTTTTTAAATTATAGTTTGTAGTATTTAAGTACTGAAAACTGTGGGGTCCAAAAAAAAAAGAAAATGTTTGTTAACAATATTTTGCAAGGAGTTTTTAATCACTCTTCATTGGTGAAGATTAATAGAAGTATGGTGTTTCAAGTGATTATTATGTAAGTTTTGTTTTAATAAACAAGGTTCACATGCAATAAGTTTCTGTGTATAGCATATGTAACATGTAATTAAACTTCAGACATCATAATTTAGAACTACTGTTTCTTTCACTGTGTGTCATTGAGAAGCTTCAAGCACATACATGAGGAATGTCTTGTGATAAGCTTTTTTTGTATAATTCCTTCTTCAACCAAAGCAAGGAAGACATTTTCATGCCACTATGTGCGTAGCTCCTATTAAATACAACATTATTTAGTGGTACAAGTCAAAAAGGAATAAAATAAAATTTTATTTATAACCACGGTCCACTCACATAACAAGTAGGAAATTAACATTAATTGATCTCATAAACCTTGCTTACAAAATAAATATGATATCTGGATGATATAAAGTATTGGAATATGAAGAGAATAAAAGAGAAGCAAGAACCAAATCAAGTAGTGCAGCCACAAACTCAAGAGTGTGATTGTTAATTCTTTGGCGAGATTGGTGCGAGTGCAAGGAACCAAATCAAAGTCAGTGTTACTTCAGACTCAAATTTAAAGGAATTGGGCAAAAACGATCGTATCGGGCTGGATAGGCAATCTAAGAGATGGGTTAATGGGTTCAGTCCCAGACGTGGAGGTCCAATTGCAATTTTCGATTTTTGTTATACCCAAAATAATGGAAATTGGATTTAGCTTTTAACTGTCATGACTCTTGTTTTTTTTTTTTTTTTGTGTGTGTGTGTGTGTTGATAATTCAATAGTTTCCCGTCAAAGCATTTGAGATCAAGATATTTCTATTGAAAATAGCGGAAAGTATCAAACTCATTATTAAACTTGGGAAAATGGGGGTTTTGATCTTGATGAATTTGAATATAGTGGCAAAGTTATAAAAATATAATTTTGATTTGGAAAAAATTATGGCTTCTATATTAAAAAGGAAATTATGGGTAATTTTCTTATAAAATAGTAATAAGCAACAAAAAAAAAAAATCCAACCGCTAAGAAAAAAATCCCATTTGTACAAAAGAACTGTAAATTTGGACCAAAAAAAAGAAGATCTCGAGTGTTTACAGCTCGAGATGCGGAACTCAAGTTTTATAAACTCGAGTTCTACTGGGATTTTTTTTCTTAAGCAAACACTGGAACTCGAGTTTTTTAAACTCGAGTTCCATGTGAAATTTTTGTTTTTTTTTTTCTTGGGTAAATCCCCTGTTCAGGCAGAAGGGTTGCTCTGTTTTGTTCTGTTTTTTGCAGTGGAACTCGAGTTTTATAAACTCGAGTTCTTCTGGGAAATTTTTTTTTTTTTTTTACTTTCGCAAATCCCCTGTTCAGGCAAAAGGGTTGCCCTGTTTTGCTCTGTTTTTCCCAGTGGAACTCGAGTTTTATAAACTCAAGTTCTTCTGGGAAGAATTTTTTTTTTTTTTTACTTTGGCAAATCCCCTGTTCAGGCAGAAGGGTTCCCCTGTTTTGCTCTGTTTTTTCCAGTGAAACTCGAGTTTCATAAACTGAAATGTGTACATGCACCTGCTGAGAAACATGGATAAAGAAGCTGAGAATGTAATCTAACACTCATTGAGAGGCTAAGAAGTTGAGAATGTACATGCACGTAAATTACATCAAAATGCGTTATCGCTAGGCACCAAGCTATAGAAACTGTTACGCTCTATTCATAAATATAGTTTTCCAATGCAAATGCATTTGCATCACAACAAAAGGCATTCTTAATGTATCAACATTCTAAACATGCTTAACCATGCTTAATTTGCAATTCTAACCGTACTACTCAAATCACAATCTTCATAGAGGTACATTGGATAGAGAATTACAAGTACATTCAACAAAAAGTTCACATTTTAAGCGCCAATACAACGTAGTCACTTTTCCTAAGATCAAAGGTCCGCATGACAAAAACGTCATCCATGGAAGCATGCCTGAAAAACGTAGAGTAATCACGTTAGGAGACAATATAGTAAACACTAGGTAAACATCGAATGAACAACAATTATTTAACCAATGCATAACTTTTTGGCATCTACCTACCTACTGTGGAACATGACCGCTTGTGGAAGCGCCACGGGACTGCGGACATGTTCTGCGGTTATGCCCGGAAGCATGACACAGTCCACATGTCTGCTTAGGTTGACTCTCTATCAAATCTGTGTCCTCCCTCCGCCATCGCCGTTCTCGATCCTTATTCCTCACTCCATCCATCTCATTCCTTATTCTTGACTTCACTGGTCTCCCTTTGGCCCGTAACAATGCTGGATTAGGCAACCACTTTGGCCCAATGGGATCCTCCCACAATGACTGTGACTTAGGAACCACAAATGCATGCTCATAAGTGTTAAGGGCATTGTTCAAACCATAACATGGGTGAATATATATGGTCGAATCAATATGCAAATAGTCGCATACTCTAATTGCATGTGAACACGGGATCCCTATGTTTTGCCATTTCCCACAACTGCATGTTCTATCCTGTAACCGAACTTCATAACTGTGGTTTCCCCCTCCTGCACTACATGTGTTGAGTTGGGTAACTACTTGAAATATCAGCTCTTCATTGCTAAATGGCTTGAGATAGTGTTTCTCAAATTTACGCTTATTTCCTTCCCACGTGGATAAGGCATGTGCACTCTATTTCTTACCCTCTGAGAACTCAAAATGGTATTCTTTGCGCCGGTCGTGGAAATATTGAACAAGTTTGTTCCAAGTGAACTCAACCAACGCGACAATAGGAAGGCCCCGTGCACCTTTCAATACACCATTAAAGCACTCTGATATATTGGTTGTCATTGCCCCAAAACGTCTCCCACCATCATGTGACTGGGTCCACATATCCACAGACTCGCTCATTAGGTATGTGTATGGAAGATAATCTTGATTCTTTTCCTTGCCATCCTTCCCCGTCACCTTCTTCTTATTCCTAATGGCCTCAATTTCTGCCTGCTTAATGGACTCCATTATGGTATCAAATTTAACTGCCTGACTAGCATATCCCGCTTTCAACGCTGCTGACTTTAGAGTTGAGTTCTGAAAATGGGTGTTAAAGTTGCTAGCAACATTTCGAAGGCAGTATCTATGAAATACCCGTGTTCTTCCATCATCCCTTCTAGGCCAATTTGTAATGGCGTTTTTGATACCAAGATGTCGGTCATAAATTATGCAAATGCCTTCGTCAGGTATCACGTGGCCAATCGCTTCTCTGAGGCACTGTAAAAACCACCTCCAACTGGACCCTGACTCACAATCCACAACAGCAAAGGCGAGAGGGAATACCTTGTTGTTAGTGTCGGTTGCCATTGCAACCAACAACTTTCCCTGATATTTACCATACAGATGGGTCCCATCAATACTGATAACCGGCTTGCAGTATTTGAATCCTAATATGCATGGACCGAAAGACCAAAACACATAATGCAACAATACAGTGTCATCTTCATCGATGGGTGTGATACGATAGAACACTTGGGTAGTCGGGTCCTGATCAATATATGTCATTAGCAACTTTTGCAATCTTTGGTAAGACTTTTCCCAATTCCCAAACATCTTCGCAATCGCCTTTTGTTTCACATCCCATACCTTGTAGTAAGAAGGCTTATGACCATTATATTTCGTCTCTATCATAGATCTGAGATGCTTAACTGGAGTAGTGTAATCCTCACATAACTTCTGATGGATGTCTGATGCAATAAAATTACAACTCATCATTCTACCATCATTTCGCACCCCAATCTCTACACACGTGTGAGGACCCACATACACGGTGACCATCCATAGTTGGTGGAGATTGGGCTTCATAACTGCGCAGACATACCACTTGCATGACTCATGCACGCATTTCGCACAAAGTTTTTTCGTCATCGACCTAGTGTAAGTAAAATGTTTGTTTTCCTTGAAGGCACAATTTGTTAATACGCGCTTCACCTCCTCTTTATTGGCAAACGTCAACCCTTTGCACAAATTCATCCCCTCTCTCCAAGTAGACACAAATGGCATCTCAATATGTGAAGGATCGACCATATTTTCCCAAGTATTTGCAGAGAATGACAATGCAGGAGGTTCGTAGGTAGGGATTGTGTTCGCAATGTTTTGGACGCTAATAACATTGTCTACATAAGGTTCACTACCATCCAATGTCTCGTCGTCATCAATGTCCCTCTCAAAGTCCCCAAAGTCCCCTCTGCCAATCATGTCTTCATACTCATCTATTTCGGCAAAATCTTCATCGTTCATGGCAATATTCTCATCAACATAATCATCGTCATCGTCATTGTTAATGGCAGTAGTCTCATCAACATAGTCGTTGTCATCATCATCATCATCATCACCATCGGCATGAACATCATCATCCTCTACATGTGTAGAATACTCCTATTAAGCATCCGGAACCGTAACTTGTAAGCTTATGGTTGTTTGTTGGATATCCTCTTGCCAGATTGCACGCGGCTCCAACTGTATGTACAACTTAATGTTAGTTACTTCAGCTATTCTCTCCAACTTGTCAAACATGATCTTTACATGTTTGTCTGTTTCTATCGCCATATACTTGTATTAATCCGATGCTTCAAGATTTCATTTGGCATACGATAAGTAATTTGTATGTTGTGCACAGTAGGATTCTCACACAACTCTTCCATGACAACCTTCTTCAATTCGTCAAGGGTCTTCAACCTATGATCAATTTGAGTATAATAGGTCTTTATACCCGGCCCTTCAAATGGCAATCCCTTGTTCGCATTGGCATTCTTAAGCGGACCACCGTGGTATAGGATTATATCAATTTCAAGCATTGTGAACCTGTTGAAGTCAAGTTACTGTGTTAGTTAAATCACATAATCTGACCTCCTAAACAAAGAAAGAAGAACATAGGCACAAACTTGGGTTAATTCTCTGGATAACCTCTAATTGATCATCTTAGCAGCTTATATACAATGCAATCTCTGCTTAACCAATTCCCACCCAAAAGCTAACTAACTAACTAGCTGCATTTCAGCTTAATAGCTTAACTAACTAGCTGCATTACTGTAACTAACTGTATTACTGTGCTAACAATACTACCATACAATACAACACATGGTAGCTTCAGTACATATAGCTAGTATCCTAACAGGTAACAAAGAATTCCAATAGGCTATTTCAGTTACAGACCTAAAGACAGATTATTTTATACAGTATTATTTCACAATCTAAACCATTTTATTTAGTTAGTTTCAAAACTAATCTATTAGGCTAGATTTATGATGAAAAAGATTCTCCTCATATGATAAACAATTCATAAGGTTCCATATATTCTCTCCCCATTCGTACATATTCTGTTTTGTTAGATTCCTTTCTCAATTCTTCTTTTTTATGTTGTTTTTAGCTCCAAAAGATTGTACTAACTTTGTATTTAGTATGTTATTTGAAGAATTTACATATTATGTTATGTAGAGCTAAATGAGATTTTTACCTTTTCTTTTTATGGGCAAATAAATACTCAAAAAATTAAGACTAACAAAACAAAGTTCTATAATTCACAATATAGGAAAATTAACTAAGTTATGTCAACTATCTACAAAATAAATAGTCAAACTCTTTAACCCACACCCATAGACAACTAATACCCAACTACAATCACAATCAAATTATGCAAACCCTTACCTGAGATATGAATTTGATGAGAGGGAAGAGCAGTGACAGAGGCGGTGTGGTGAGTGAGAGTGAGAGGCAATGTGGTGTGAGAGTTATGGGTGAGTGAGAGTTAGTGAGGGTGAGAGACTTAGTGAGGATGCTCTGTTTTTGGGTGAGAAGGCTGTGTAGAGGAGCTATTTGTGAACTTGTGTTTATACGGGCTGAGTGTGCGTGTGATGTTTTTATTACTACGCCCAGAGGAACTCGAGTCTATAAGACTCGAGTTCCTTGAATGTTTCATCAAATATTGCTTTAGTTGGGAGAGGATATTTTCTAAGAAAATCGAGTCTTTAAGACTCGATTTGTATTTTCATCAAATCGAGTCTTTAAGACTCGAGATCTAGGTGTGTTATTTGTCCACCTCAGCAGAACAAACCAAGCAGAAAGCGAGTCTTTGAGACTCGATTTTTAATTGGATCTCGAGTTTTAGAAACTCGAGATGCTAATTTCCTTTATTCTTCCGCGCGTTGCCTAACTTACTACATACTTATCCCTTACCCTGTTACTCTGCCCATTCCCTCTGAAACAAGTCATTCTGTTTGGATTTAACTCAAACAAAAAATTCTTATATAAGGTAGTCTCGTGAGACCTATGTCTCAATGACATGTGGGTCCTATACTCGTGAAACCCACATGTCATTGAGACATAAGTCTCATAAGACTGTCTTATACAATACTTATTCAAACTCAAATTTACTTACTCAAATCCAAACAAATTTGAGTTGGGAATTTATTGAACAAATACTAGTTGCTAGATCTATAACCCTAACCTAGTTTTTGATAGATTGGGTCAACCCAGAATGACTAGTATTTTTCCACATACTAAACCAAACAAATAATTATCATACTTTCTAGCCTCTTTTTTCATATTTCTTTCAATACAAATAAAAAAAAAAATATTCAAATATGGAAGTTAAATATAAATAAATCCTTCAATTTATAATTTGATAATTAATTCTAATAGTCTACCGGTCTAATAAGTCCTCAAAAAAAAAAAAAAATTGTGTATACATGTTATAAACTGTGTCTAGCCCCAACTTATTTGTTTTTTTTTTCAAATAATCTAAACTTTTAGCTTTTTTACAATAAAAACCCACCCCTTTATGAGAAAGAGAAAGTATATTCTCGAAGTATGCAATAACAGCCTAAAGCTAGTTTTTTTTTTTTTTTGAGAATCAGCCTAAAGCTAGTTTATAGCCTTTTGTCATGCATGTTAATTATTTGTATCCAGCTTATTAGGTTAGCTTTTATGTATAATTTTTTAAACCTTATTTTTTTCTCATTTTTTCAAAATATAAGTGTACTTTAGCACATTTTCAATAAAAAGCTAAATAAGCTAATTTCAAATACTCAAATGAAATTTACCAAAAACTATCTTTTAATAAACACTATGCAAATAAGCTTTCAGAAAAAAGTTGTTCCCAAACTCGCTCACACTTTTGGATTAACTTTTTGCTAAAAAAAAAATTTGTTGAAAGTTGGAAGAATTGTAATTGTACTTAAACAAATTTTAGGCTTTTAAAAATGTGAAATTTATTTTAATTTAATTTCTTTTTAGTAATTTAATTTAATTTCTTAGTTTAGTTTAGTTTTAATTACTTCAACTAGTGTACAACCCTGTGTGTATGGTACAATTAAAAATAATTACAATTATATATATATGGGTTCAAATTATACCTGTTGTAAAAGTTATGCATTTTTTAAGCCATAGATATGTACATGAGATTTACTCTCTCTTTTTTTATAGTTTTTTTTCCGGATACACAAATGAGTTTACACTTTTTTATTGGGTTTTTGATGGTTTATTTATACTAGTATGTAACCCCATGCTACCGCACGAGATTGGTTAATTGTAATGATGTTATTGGCCAATTTTTTTGTTTTTGTTTTTTTGGGTTTATCACATGGATGATAGAATTAAATCAAACAATGAAAAATATATATTGCATTTTATTATTTAAGTAATGCTATTGGTCTTTTTTTTTTTTGGTTTATCATACATAGGATAGCATTAGATAAAACAATGAATAAAAAAAAAGAATATTGCATTCTATTATTTAAGTGATGCTACAGTGAAGAAAAAAGAGAATATTGCATTTTATTATTTAAAATATATAAAGGGACATTAAAAAATAAAAACTGATCATTGAGCTTGGAATCTTCTTGGAGGCGCCAATGAAGCGCTAATGTATGAGAGTGTGAAGCAAGGAAGAGTGGGATTGAACATTGTGTTTGAACCCAGCCTTGCCCTGAGAAATCCGTAAGGAGGAGGAGAGGGTAGTGTGTGGATCTAGTTGATAGAGGTTGAGAGTGGAGGAGACATGAGATGACGATATGGAATTAAAAGGACATGATGTTTTACTTTTATAGTCTTTCTCGTTGGACTCCTTGTTTCTGATTGTGGGATTAGAAAAGTTCCAGACTCTATTGAGATCACCCATAAAAGTGTGCAGGTGAGATGTTCTTGCTTATGCCAATGAGTATTATCATTGTGGTTTTCTTGGCTTCCGTGTTAAATGTTAATACATCATTTATTTGGGTACAAAAATTCGAAAATTTAGATAAGATACATGATACAAAATTGGAGTCCAATTTATAATCTCCATAAAAGTGTGCAAGTAAGATGTTCTTGCTTTGGCTAATGAGCATTATCATTATGGTTTTCTTGGCTTCCGTGTTAAATGTTAATGCATCATTTATTTGGGCACAAAAATTAGAAAATTTAGATAAGATACATGACACAAAATTGGAGTCAAATTTATAATCTAATTAGATTTTTTTTTTTAGTTTTGGTTAGGACAAGTGGCGCAAAATTGAGAATCCAATTGAAATCTAATTGGATTTTCTCTCTGTTTCACCTATTATTATTATTATTATTATTATTATTATTATTATTATATATATTAGACTCTTCATCTTTTGCACAACATTAACTCACTTATAGCAACAAAAAAAAAAATTAAAAAACTTAAATAGAACACATGGCATAAAATTAGTAAATAATTGAAATTCAATTTAGAATCTAATTGGATTTTCTCTCATTTTTTGCTATATATATATATATATATATATATATATTAATTAGTTTAGAGATATACTCCAAGATGGAAGTAGCTTAAAATCTGGGGTTTTTCGCCTTGGGGTGCGCATGCTACTCGATCCTACGTGCACACAGCTTAAGGAGCATGCGCACACAACCTTAGTCATGCTTACACAAACTCATTTAGAACCCAGTTTTTCAATTAAGTTTGTTGTCTGTCTAATTTTCTACCTTTGATTGCGTAATAGCAACATGTGTAGGACTTCTTTGATTCCTTAGAAACATGATTAGGTTGATTTAATTGATTAATAATATTATTGGGATTTGAATGATGAACAATGATGATACGATGATGATTAGCCTACTATGATGTGATGACAAATATGTTGATGATATGGTGATAACATGAAGATGTGATGATAAGATGATGTGTGTGATGGCATGGTGCATGAGATGATGAATGAATGATAAGCCCATTAGTGCGTTCCTTAATAGAATCAGGCTATGCAACATGAGCGTGGAGCTAAGTTAACCCATAGGTTGAATGAGCTTAGGTGTTTAACACCTTCCTAAGCCCATACCTTAACATGAGAACATTTTGCACATTTGTGATTGATTTATTTGTTTGCATAGAAGTTGGTGAAAGAGCAAAGCTTCCGTGAAGACTGATGATCTAGAAATGGCAGTGATCTCTCTCTGAGCAGGCGTATTTGTTGTTGTGTGTGCGCGCTTTTGTATGTGTATGTGCTTTGATTTCTAAATCATTGTTCAATAAGTAAGGGTGGTCTATTACTATATATTTTGTGATTAATTTGAATTGAATGGTAACTTGGTTCAAAATTTGAACAATTTCAGAACAAGAATTTGGTTGTACTTATTCTTAAATATGTGATAAAATGATGTGGCGTGTTGGGATTAGAAGAGTAAAACATTGGTTTTACACCACATCCTTACAGAATTTAATCTCTTATAGTAATCTATGTATATTAAGAAGACTCAAAAAGTTAGTTATTGTCTTTTTTTTATTTCAAAAATGCCCTTAATTTAATTAACTTATCTTTATTCCTAAAACATAAAAATAAGGTTAAAAAAAATTATTAAAAAAAAAAAAAAAAAAAAAACAACAACAACAACAACCTACCCATGTTTATAAAACTAACCCATGTTCTATAAAACTTCCCACTACCCCATGTATACAACCAAAACTACCCCCATTTTCCTATATTAAAAAATAAAATAAAATAAAAACTACCCCTTGTTCTAAAAAAAGAAACCTACCCCAAGTTCCTAAAAAAATAAAAATAAAAACAAAAACAAAAAAAAACCTACCAAAAAAAAGAAAGTCTCATTGCACTCGTAAAGCGCATTTGATGAAGCTAGTATGTTTTATACTTTCAAAATCAAGAGTGAGGCTACCATGAGAATCTTCTCACTAGCCCTTCTCATATTTGTCACATATATATCTAAAGCATGAAAAATATCATTTATTATTGTTATGTTCCAGTTAAGTCACATTCGTGTGGTTAGGTTATTATACTTTTTCTTTTCAATTTTTTCATTAATTTTTTCTTTTATTTTATTTTATCTTTCACATTTACTCACTTAAAAGCTCCATCATTTAAAAATCAGAATATCACCTCTTTTATTTTTTAACTCCTCTTCTTATTGTTAATTTTCCAACTTATTGTTACACTTTCTTCAACATTTCTCTCTCCTTTTTATCTTTTCATCTCCCCACTACTCTCTAGTCTCTACCATAATATCACTCTTTCTCTATGCCTTTATTTTCCTTTATTTTGGCTCTTTTTATTCTCATTATTTTATTGTAAATTTGTCATTTTCTCTCTCATTCTATATATAATTTCTGCAAACAAAAAAATAGTTCTCTCTCTCTCTCTCTCTCTCAATTCTTTTCATTTTTCGGTGGATTTTTATTTTTTATTTTTCTTACATCTCTACTTTAGGTTGATTAATTTTTAAGTTTTCTACGATTTATTTTTGTGATTTAAGTTGTTATCATTTTTTCTTTTCTTTGATTTTTAAATTTTATCTTACCGCATTATAAAGATAGTGTGTGTGTGTGTGTATCTATTTAGGAACTATAAGTATATAACATTATTCCATTACATAACATGATTTGGATAATTTTGTGTTTATTAGTGTATCTTTTATTTTTACCATTTTTCTTCTCGTCTTATTTTATTCAAAATTTAAATTCAGCCACATCCTCTATATCATTAAATTAATATATTTTCTTTCTTTTTTATTTTAAAAAATTAAAATTATAGTATTTTACTTAAATTCAAATGAATTAACAAGGGCAACAAAATTGAATGAAAAATATAATAATATATAAACGTTACAATGCATATTTAAAGCATTAGAATCATCATCAAATTTGGGAAAACAATAGGCTACCAATGAAGAGAGAGAGAGATGGTAAAAAAAAAAAGCGATATAAAGTAATAAAGAGTGGATGAAGAGAGAAAGAAAGGAAAAACAAAAGAAATCAAACGTCAATTAGTAACTGCTAATTAGAAAACAAAAGGCCGTCAAAGAGGAGTAAAAAATAAAATAGAGATGGTCATACAAAGGACATTATAAAATTTACAATGCAATAAAATTAATCATTACACTCACTTAATTAAATCAATAATCAACAGCTAAATATAATCATATAAAATTTAAACTTAAAACTAATCAAACTCTAGCCAGAAAAACCATATTTCCTATCATAACTAAAGTGAGACGTTCTCTAGTAATAATAGAAATTAAATAAGAAATAAAGTTGACAATTTTTAAAATCACATTTCACATCTCAAAATGCCAATCATGCAAAAATATTAGAGTAGCTCATTAGGATTGTGAATGTCCTTCTTGTGGAAATGTGGAGTTACGTGTTGTTGACTTGGAGATGTACACAAATTAAATAATACAATTTAACAATAATAAAAAAATCATGCTGCAATATGATTATGAAATGCATTTCTCTTCATAAAATTAGTCTATAATGTAAAAATAAATAAATAAAATAATAACAATAACGACACCGTCCTAAAAAAATTATCAAACGTAACACGCTAGTTTGTGACTAATTGTACCTAAAAGGCGAAAACACAAACACATACCATATTTTCATAATGCCTAACATTAAGGGGAAGCTCGCACTCCCCTCATCTAAGGTCAAAACTTATATATATATTGTGGGGCCAAGAAATGGTCAGACGACTCCAGCCCACTCCCAGCTGGGCCCAAGGCCCATGTCCGAGGACGCGCCCATGGACCGAAGACTGAAGTGTGGCGCCCAGCTACCCTCTAAACAACGCCGAGGATGATAGCATCCTCGGAAGTCCGTGGCCCGAGAAAGTGCAAGCAGCACTCCCTGAAGGCTAGCCTCCCCAAGCATCCAAGGAACCAACAGCGGGTACCAAATACCAGACATGGAAGCATGGTGGAGGAGCAAATCCCAGACGAACTGTCATCTCCACATTAAATGCTCCCAACTAACGTCCTGGCCGCATTAATGAGGAAGGGACGCCTCAACAGTGCCACCTTGGTTGCTGCCACCTACAGAGACCATGGGAAGGTGGCTGATGGGACAGGCACTCAAGTAATGCCCTAATCCTTTTACAAATGTAGGGCTAGGATTGATTGGGAGAGGGATATATAATGTAATGGACTCCTCCTAAAAAAAAAGAGGAACAGAGGAGGGAGAGTAATCTTCATGTACTGAGGGAGAACTTATTATTCAGTCTTAGAGAAAGAAATTACAAGAACTCCAAGTTCTGGAAGATACGTCCGAGGAGCATTATTATTCATCCCATTGCACGTTCAAATTATCTCACTCATGTACTACCATGCATGGTCACTGCATTTCTCACTAACGCCTAGTTCTTGAATCCATCCTCTACAAATTCATTGCGGGGAAAACTGGGCTTGGGTCCACTCCCTCAAACCTGGTCCCTACATATATATATATTATAGGTAAACTTAATATGAACAGAGATGGCAACCTAATTTAGAAGAGTTTTGGCTAAAAATTCATGGATAAGAAATTCATTTGAAAGGTCTACATGTTGATGTAGAAGCATGAATACAAATAAAATATAATTCACCAAAGCAAACCTAACAAAATGCATATTCAAAGAGGGCATATGCAAGTGTACAACACATGATGGAAAGATGTCATTAGCCATCACAAATTTACAATACAAACAAACCTGAAATTCCCACCGACGTCAATGCCAATACCAAAAGGATACAAAAGCCATAAATAAATGTGAACTCAAATTGCTTAATGCTCTGTACATTTTGTTTCGGACCAATTATTATGGTCATAGCAAGCTGGACACTACTGATGAAAAAGTGAAAACTGAAAAGAATCTACTTCCTTTTTTTTTTTTTTTTTTTTTTTGGTAAAGAGGAAACTGCATTAACAGAAACTAGAGAGAAGCAGCAAGTTAGGGACAGCCCTGTTACAATACATTCCATCCTTGTCCGAACTAATGAGTTCTAAAAGATCCACAGGCGGATCTTGGTACAAAATAAAACAACAATCTTGAAGTGCACATTTCCTAGCTAAGAAATCAGCAAAATAATTTGCCTCATGATAGCAATGCCCGATCCAGACTTGGACTAGCTGGGAAATCAGCTGCCTACAGTCATCAACAATAGGCATAACAAACCGGTTAGTATAAGAAGAATTACTAAGAACATCAACAACAGCTTTCACATCAATTTGAATATCAACAGCGTGTAAATGCAAGTTATGACAGAGGATAAGGCCCTCTCGGAGAGCCCAAAGCTCCGCTATAAAACTTGTGGTGACCCCGATGCTTCTAGAGAATCCTCCAATCCAATCTCCACGATCATTCTGAATGATACCACCGCAACCAGCTCTACCTGGGTTTCCTAAGGCTGATCCATTTGTATTTAGGCGAACCCAGCCAAGCAGAGGCTTCTCCCATCTTATCTGAATCAACTTTCTCCTACCCGAAATTCTAGGATTCAACACACAATGCAGAAATTCAAGCGCCTGAAACACAGCTTCACTGTAAACATCAGACCGAGTGTTTTGGCCTCTAAACACAGCATTATTTCTTTGTTTCCACAACAACCAAATGACAAAAGGAAAAACAATTCTCCATGGTGGCTGATTGTTCACTCTGCAACTATTATCTTTGCAATTCTTTTCAAGCCAATTGTGAAGACTATCCTCAAAGAAGCTGCTGTTAGACCGAATACCCAGGCTAGTCCAAGTTGTTTTGGCCATCTCACAATCCCTAAGTCTATGGATAATTGTCTCAACTTCCCTTTGACAGATGGGACATCTATCCGACTCACTAAGATGCCTTTTGACAAGGCATTCTCCCACACCAATGCTATTATGCAAGCACTGCCACATGCATGTCTTAATTCGAGGTAAAGTATCCACCTTCCAAACCCAAGACCCCATGAACTCGGATTTTTTTATAAAATAACTATAAAACCCAAACAATATTATTAGTTAGGCAACGTTTCAAACATATTGCATTTCTAACAATTCGACTTCAGAGGAGTCGATTTTACTGTTCATATCGCCTATTTTTTTGCCACGTAGATAAAGAAATCGAGTACTTTATAGTCATTTTTTACACAGTGAAATCGACTACAGTGGAGTCGCTTTTAATACAAAGAAAACGACTCCAACGGAGTCGTTTTCTTTGTATTGAAAACGACTCCACTGTAGTCGATTTCACTGTGTAAAAAATTCAAAGAAACATTCATTGCTGGCCTGAAAAAAAACCTCAATGATCCGATCCGATCACCTGAAGCTTTCGTCGGAGTTTGGTCAAAATCGGCGCCTGGGTTCGTTGGGGTTTGGTGAAATCGGCGCCTACTTGCTCGTCCGTGTTGCTCGTCTGCTTGCTCGTCGGCGCTAGTCGGTTCGTTTGCTGGGTTCTTCTGGGTTCGTCGCGCAGGTTCGTCGGAGCTCGTCGCTGGGTTCTTCTGGGTTCGTCGCGTAGGTTCGTCGGCGCTCGTCGGTGTTGCTCGTCGGCGCTCGTCTGCTTGCTCGTCGGCTGGGTTCTTCTGTGACAACTGAAGCTTAAGACAACTGAAGCTTAAGTGTTCCAGCTCGTGGTGCAGGTGGGTTTATGGACAAATCGACTTCAGTGTAGTCGTCTACAATACAAAGAAAACGACTTCACTGGAGTCGTTTTCTTTCTATTGTAGACGACTCAACTGAAGTCGATTTCTGTGTATAAAAAATGACTATAACGGACTTGATTTCTTGATCTACGTGGCACAAAAATAAGCGATATGAACAGTGAAATTGACTCCTCTGAAGTCGAATTGTTAGAAATGCAATTTGTTTGAAACGTTGCCTAACTAATAATATTGTTTGGGTTTTGTAGTTATTTTATTAAAAAATCCCATGAACTCCTCTTCCTCCTCGCTGCATCTAGTGGCTATTGTATAGGCTGATTTAAGCTCAAAATCTCCTCGGTTATTGCCATTCCAAATCAGTCTATCTTCCTCAAGTGATGTTCTCAATGAATAAGGCATGGCATTGATTTCCATAAGAATATTATTTGGAACTTGGATAGAAATTTTTGACCAATCCCATCCATAAGGACCAAAAACATCCTTAACTTGGAACCTCTCTTCTTCTTCAAAAAGTGGACCTTGGATTAAAGTACTTAAAGGAGCCTTTGCAATCCAATTGTCATACTCAAATACTCAAATTACTATTTCGTCCTGGAATCCACAGTATGCCTTTATTTAAAACCTCACTACCCTTTTGAATTGCTTGCCACACTCTAGAACAAGGGAGCTTGTCCTTGTTTCTAGCATGTAATCGTCGGCTAGTGCAATAATTGCTTCTTAGCATCTTTGCCCACAAAGCATCCTTTTCCATTTGGAATCTACAATTAAGCTTTGCAAATAGAGCTTGATTCCTTCCCCTTGCCAATTGAATTCCAAGACCCCCTTTCTCTTTAGCTTTGGTCACTTTGTGCCAACCCACTCAGTGCGTTCTTTTTGAAGATTCCGAAGATCCCTAAAGAAAATTACGGTCAACTCAATCAATATCATCCAACAACTTCTTGGGTAAAGCCATGCATTGCATGACATAGGCAGGAATAGCAGATGTGGAAGCTTGAATGAGCATCGTTCTGCCTGCAAGGGATAATAAATTAGCTTTCCACCCTGCCAACTTATGCTTGACCCTATCCAAAATGAAGTTTAGGTCTTGATTGTTCCCTCCCCAATACTTTATAGGAAAACCAAGGTACTTTCCAAAATTTGGAGTTGACTTGAATCCCAAAATATCGCACAAAGATTCTCTTGTGTCCACATCTATATTTGGGGAGAAATAAACTCTAGACTTACTCTTACTGATGGATTGTCCCAACCGAGCACAAAAAAAAAAAAAAAAAATCAAGCACATCCCTTATTGTGGAGCAATTCACATGGTCCGGCTTCACAAAGAGGACTAAATCATCCCCAAAAAACAAGTGAGAAAAAGCCATCTCACTCTGAGAGCTTTTTGCAGGAAAGCAACTCTTCTCACTGCACTTATCTTCAATGAGATGCCCGAGGACTTCCATACAAAGAATGAAGAGGTAAGGTGATAATGGATCACCTTGCCTAATTCCTCGTGAAGGAAAAATAAGCTCAACACTTCCTCCATTAAAGAGAATAGATGTGGATACAGAAGACAAGCAACTTATAATGAGGTTCACCAAGTTATGGGGAAAGTTGGCATTAATCAGAACTTCCGTAATGAAACTCCATTCAATTTTGTCATAAGCCTTTTCTAGGTCCACTTTAATTGCCATGTAACCTCCCCGCCCCTTCTTGTTACTAATAGTGTGAATCAATTCTTGAACCACAATAGCATTGTCTACACTTCTCCTACCCGGAACAAAAGTTGATTAGAGAGGGCAAACCAACTTATCAAGATGTGGTCTAAGCCAGGCTACGATGATCTTTGTGACAATCTTATACACCGAATGGAGTCCATCCGGACCTGGGGCTTTGTATGGCTTAAGAGCCCACAAACCCTCTTTGACTTCAACTTCTAAGATCGGCATATTCAAGCTGCCCTTATCCTTCTCCAATAAAAACAACTTGCCACCTAGAGGGGGGAGGAAGATGGAAAGGGGAATAAACAAGGGTAGTTGTAAACAATTTGCTAAATCCTTCTCTAATGTAATTCATAGCCCCAAACTCACTATTGATCCATTCTCCCATATCATTCTTTATATAAGAAATTTGATTGCGTCTTCTCCTCACAATCGTAGACATATGATGAAAAGCAGTGTTTCTATCGACCTCAATCAACCAATTAATGCGAGACTTCTGCACCCATAACTCCTCTTGCTGACATAAAACATCATTTAATTTTTTGTGCAAAGATTTCTCCATTTCGATCAAAGAATGAGAAGGATTTTCTGCCAAGGCTTTTTGAATCCCATTCAACCGGGCCAAAACTCTCTTCTTTCTCCCAAAAATGTTTCCAAAATGATGCTTATTCCAATCCGAAGCTTTCCTGGAAAAACATTCAATAGCAACTTGGAGAGGGCGGGAAAGACTTCAGGCTTCCGAAACAATCCCAGGAAATGATAAATCCGATAACCAGAAGCTCTGAAATCTAAAAGGCTTAGGAAGATGAATCCCGTTACTCGGGTTGGATTCGAGAAGCACAATACAATAGTCAGACACACATCTTGTAAGATGGGTCACCCTCACATCGAGGTGAGCAGCACACCAGCTTGGGTTAGCGAAAAACGATCAATTCTTTCTTAGACAAAAGCATTTATATTACGTCTATTCGTCTAGGTGAATTGAGGCAAAGTGAACCCCATATCTATCATGTTGCAATAATCAAGACAATCTTTAAAGAGTAAAGACCTATTTGATTTAATAGCTCTACCCCCAAATTTATCCCCATTTGCAAGCACTTTATTAAAATCTCCAGCTATTATCCAAAGTTTCTCATGTAAATTGGCAACATTTTTTAGATTATTCCACAAAACGCATATTTCTTGAAATCTAGGGCTAGCATAAATAGTTTGATAGGCCAAAAATGTATTGACCCCTTGTGATATATTAATTGATTAATTAGCCAAGTTTATTAATTAATCAAATTAACATGCAAAGCGCGTGGTAGCACAAACAAATCACCAATTATCTAAAGTATGCAGCGAAAAATAAATTGATACAGTAATTTGTTTACGAATGGGGAAAACCTATACGGCAAAAATCCCACCGGGTGATTTTAAGGTCACCAATCTTGAGAATCCACTATTATCAAAATAAGCAGTTACAAATAAAGGAATCCTAGTACCTTATACCAACCTACAGTTGAACCCTTACCCCAATACCCAATTGGACTTGTTCTGTAGTGACAATCTCTCCTTTCAATGCCCGGCTCCCAGTACGTGACTAACCAATAGATGTGTGGATCCTAGTACACGACTTAATCACCAACTTGAGAAGGATGTTGGCCGTAAAGTTCTTTAGTTCATCAAGACGATGAAAATCGAGAAGCTCCTTGGTCACAAAACCCTACGGTGTACAAACACTGTAGCTTCTTCAAGAGAAAGATGAACTAGGGCAAATTTTGTCTCTAGTCACAATTTGCATGAACAAGACTTTACTCTACACTTGTGCAAATGTGCAACCTTTGACGGCCCTCAAAATAATCATTATATATGTTTAGAGTTATGAAAAAAGAAAGCCTAAACACATACTCATGGATTGGACGAAAAACAGTTCTGAAAAACTAAGTTTCATAAACCTCTATAGATAGTCATCTATTAAGCTAGCTGTCGAGCCACGGGCTTCAGCAGCTTTTAAACCTCGATAGATGCTAACTGTCGAGCTAGCTGTTAAGCTTTAAAATCCAACACTTCATTACTTAATTCTTGGACATACTTGCATGACTTTAACGCTTGAACTTGAAATTTTGTTTCTTCAAGTATTAAACACATCCTATATCTACCCAATTACAAGTAAAATGCGTTTTGTCAAAGGATTAGCCAATTACATAAAATAGTGATAGATGTTCCTAACATTGAATCACATATATCCTAACAATCTCCCACTTTGGCAATCCGTGACAAAACCACAACAAACAAATGAACATATGAGAGAAGTCATAAATCACCCATTCATATTCACTTGTTGAATACAATAAAATCTATCCTAACACAAACTCTTGAGAAACTTTGCAAGAAGAGAGTTTATGGCAAGTAGACTTTGACAACCTGTATTTTTGAAACACTTTAAACAAAACTCATCAAGGCATCTTAGTGTGAAATAGAAATAATAGATTGCATACATTATTGTACGGCACAATGGTGCCCAACCCATTTGGGCCTTGGATTCTAACTCAACAGTGTGGCCCATGGGCCAAACCTTTTTCAATCCAAGACCCCAGCTCGAACCCACAAATGCCACGGACCCAAGCCTCATATTGCTCAAAAGCCTGAGTAGGCAATCTACATTAGCACACACCTTATTTCACCACTTGGTCCTTGTTCGGCGAACCACACCGAGCAAGAAGAAAGGTGTTCGGATACATTATCCCTCGTATGTACGGTAGTGCCCTGGGGAATATCGCTGCCGAGCATATTCACTGGAGTGGGAACCAGTTCCAAAGCCACTCCCACCTAAACACCTACCTACGATTAACAACATTGGACCTCCTATTGCACTAATTTTGAAAGCAATCATGATCCCTTCACTCACGCTTGGCTATAAATATGAGAAGCTTAGGAGGGGAAAGGGGTTGGTTGAAAAGGGGAGAAGACGGCTTAACGTTGAGAGTGATAGAGCCATAAGAGAAAGGGGGAGAATACGAAGGCTTAAGAGTTGTTGCTGGGTCTTCAAGGAAGAATCACCCAAAGTAGGAAATCCAAAACCCACATTATAAATAGATTGTAAGCCCAAGGGAGAGCGCGCCTGTTAACCTCATATTGGGTAGGGAAGGGGTTGATTAAAAAGGAGAAAAGGTGGCTTAGCGTTGAGAGTGATAGAGCCATAAGAGATGGGGGGGGGGGGGGGGGAATACAAAGGCTTGAGAGTTGTTGCTGGGTTTTCAAGGAAAAATCACCCAGAGTAGAAAATCTAAAACCCACATTATAAATAGATTATGAGCCCAAGGGAGAGCCTCATATTGGGTGCACACAATTATATAAGAAGCATGTGCATAAAGAGAGAAAAGAAACAACACATTGAGAGATAGGTGAAAGAACATACATTAAAAAATATATAAACCAAATATAAGTACAATGTATGTCAAATGGTCACAAGACCAATATACAAAGAATAATGTATTTAAAATAGAAAGAAAAGTAAAGATACAAGTATCCTCACTACATCCCTCAATATACACTCCCCCTATCTCCTATACTAACCCTCCCTCTATGAGTATGACTACTCTCGTCTCAATACTACTCTCCCTTTTTGTCACGAGTGACAAAGGGCAAGTAAATCAAGTAGACATCTCATCATCACTAGGCGAGCCATCATTATCATCCTCATCAGCACCATCACTGCCGAAGCCATTGTCACTCTCATCCTCAGATGTTGGCGGAGAAAGAGAAGGAGCAATAGTGAAACCACCCATAACAGCCTATCGTCATGCGATACGACTGATACGGGTCTTCACCTGACACAACTCATCAATGAGATTGTCAAGGCGAGTATCCATGCGCACAAGCTGTGCCATGATGGCCTCAAGTGTCACTCCACCCGCATAAGATGAAGGAGCGGAGGTGGATGGAGCGGTAGAAGCTGAAGGAGCTACTGTCTCTGTCCGAGGCTTCCTCGAGCGAAGCTGTGCAAGACTCTGCTTAACGGTAGTGGCGTCAATGGCACACATAAACGTGAAGTGGGGAGACTCGAGATAGGAGACAAAAAAAATGGCAAAGGAGCCGCGTGATAGCCGAAGGAAAAATAAGTTTATCACGGGTCGCTGAATCCTTATAGACATCTATAAGGAAGAGTATGAACTGAGAAGGGAAGTCAATGGAAAGATCCTCAATGAGTGATAACAAAAACCGAGCACGAGGCTCTATTATAGTGTTATAGTGAGATAATGGATGGAGAACGAATGCCATCAACATGTTTAGGATTCTCGGACCTTTAGCAAAGGCCGAGCATGAGGTGTTTTGACGGTCACCCCAAGAAGATGGTGTCTCACAGAATAGAGACGAGAGTTCGTCTTTGGACACTGTCCACAGACGCTCACAGCTAAGGTAGTCAGGATGCGCTACCCTAGTCACGTGTAGTACCTCGAATACAATACCCAGAGTAACTACCATGCGTATACCCCGAACGCGAGTGACAATCTGGGGTATAGAATAATCAAATCCGTGCATATTGGAGTAGAACTCCTGTATGATTACAGAATGGCACGTGACCGGGGTGCCACATAATGACTCTTAACCCCTACTGTAGATGACAGTGGGTACGTCAATGTCAAAAAAAATTGATAGAACGACTTGGCATTCTGAATGAATGCCTCATTGTGAAAAGTTCTCCGAGAAGTTCAATTTGGCCTTCTCATTACAGAACCGTACGTGAGATGGAGTGGGTTTAGAAGGAGAAGAAGAAGAAGAAGAAGATGCCCTAGAATGAAGAGGGTTTCGAGACGGAGTAGATTTACATTTAGGTTCCATGACGCAACTAACTTAAGAACCAAAGAGAGAGAGAGAGACAATCAGAAAAGTACCAAATAGATTTAATATAACAAATATAGAAACTTGAAGGTACGTATGCATGAATATGTGATATGCAAAATTTAAGTGCATTATAGGTTCAGCCTAATCCAAACCTACTATCACACAACATAGTAACAAAGTAAACACACATCTAAAATGCATGAAACATTGTTATAATGGATATGTGATGCAATGCATGAAGTTTGAAACTTATTGAAGCAACACCCATCCCAAAAACTTCATTAATTTTGAAAAACCCCAAAGTTTATTAAAAATCCTAACAGTTAGGTTAGAAGATATGAAATGCATGAGAAAAAGGGAGAAATCAACATACCAAATGAAGAAAAAGAATCTTGAGACCAAAGATTGAGTGAGGAGGAAGTTTGGAGTGCTTGAGAAGTGTTTTGGGAGGTGAAGAGGCTGAAAGTATCAAGAGAGATTGAGGGAATGAGATCTGAAATCGCGAGACCTCTTTATATAGAAACTTCATAAAGCTCGATCAATCGAGAGATATCAGGCTTTAAAAAGGCGTGTTTTAGCTATCGAACTAGCTATCGAGGATCTAATGAGAGGATTTCTCAACAATAAAGCTTGATGGATCGAGGTAGCTATCGAGGAGACAGAAAGTTTCTCGATTGATCGAACTAGCTATCGAGAGCTATCGAGATTACGATAAAAAGAAGCAGAAGGGTCTCGATAGATAGCTTATTTGTCAAGAGCTATCGAGAAGCTATTGAGAATGCCTAAAAACAGTTTTTCAAAGAAGAGAAAAATTCAGATATGAATGCAATCAAACATGCTACTCAAACAAAGATCCAAACAACATTTTAAGCTCTTAGAAACATCTCTCAACATAAAAAAATGTCAAGCACATAGATCCCAAAATACACACACACACACTAAACAAATCTAACCAATTTTATATTTCAAAAACAAGTTAAGACAGTTTAGTGAGCATACATTAACACATGTATTCCTTGTGATGACCAAATCACATTGTACCTGTACATGTATCAAAAGTAGCAAAGAATATTGCGTGTTGTGTGTGAAAAACATCGCAAGATCGCAAAAGTGTCTACATGTTATAACGATTTGAGATATGAGAAAATCACTTTAACTCACACACAATCATAATTGTTTGATGGGGACTATCACCTTCAAGGTACATCCTATAACTCTCACATCTCCTAGACTACACGCTTGCAATCATATATAAAGCATTTTGATCTTTGTGCTTTTATTTTTCTTTGCATATTTTTCTTTTAAGCAAACCATTCATGGACATATAAGAGAGAGAAAAGAAATACCAAATTATGTTAAACATTGGACATTCCAATTTTGTTATGCCGAAGTATATAAATGTCATTTCATGATTGGTGGGCAACAGTGGTAAGATGATTATTTATACCTTTATCTTAGGATTATCTAGTCCTTCTCATTAAAAAGAGTGATACGAGTGTTAAGTACAAGAGATCACTTAACTTTACTCATCACAAACATAAGCCACAAAGCTCACTTGCTTAGTTGTTCATAGAGATGCTCGTCTAAGCTACAAAAGATATAAAGTTTAGAAAACTTTGTTTCAATGGTCATCCAAGATACACAAGTACCAATGTACACAAACACACACTATTTTTGTATTTTTCAAATTTTCAATTTTTTTATTTTTATATGAAAAACAAAATAAAGCAAAACTGAAAAGAAAACAACCAAAAACATGTTAAACAAAAAAAAAAAAAAAAAAAAAAGCAAAAGCAATGCATAAAATTAGACTAACTCAAAACATTAAGGCAAAACACACAAGTAATGCAAAACCAAAAACAAGAAGGAGAGAGAGAGAAAAAAAGTGACAGAATCACTTGGAGCCTTTTTCCTTCCACACCTTGGAAGAACCTTTCTGTTTAGCAATCCCATGATCCGATGGTGAGGGGGAAGAGTTAAAACCGTTCAAATTCGAAAGAAACATGAAGGCTTTAAGAAGATCTCCAAGAGGAGCAAAAGAGGATGGAAACTGATTCTAATTCCCCAACGTGATCATGCTGTTACTCTGTTGAGTGGCTAGCCACTTATAGTAATTTGGTCGAGTATGTCCAGCTGCACCACAGTAATGACAGAAATGTTGCTTTTTCTGTTTTGACTTTTGAGTATTTCCCTTCTTAGCCTTAGGGTTCTTGACCTCTTTCTTATCAAGCTTAGGGGGTGCTCCTAAGATAGATTTACCCTTGTCTACGTTCTCACTAGCTAATTCATTCTTAACATCATTGTTCTCAGTTTCAACATTATTAGCAAGAGCAACAAAAACAATAGTACTAGTAGAAGCAATACTAAGAGAAGAGAAATCATACCCTAAACTATTTCGATCGGAAGCCAATTTCTGAATACTGAGCATTTCATCAAGCTTAGCTTTTGAAGTCCTTTCCAATTGAGCTCTGACTTGGAACAATTCTGCCTCAAGCTTCTTAGTCTTCTCAACCAAGAAAGTATTCTCAAATCTCAATACTCCAATAGTCTGATTGGCTTCATCAAACTTTATGGAGATTTCTTCTCGCTCAAGTTCCAAGATTATTAATTTTCTTGGTGGCCAACATATACAACTTCTCATGTTTTTTGAAGACCTTGTATAACTTTGCATAGGCTGTGTAGATGTCATCTTGTTCATCCATCTTCTCAAATTTAGACTCCACCAAGTCCTCTTCTTCATCCACATCTTCAAGAATCCCTTCAGTAGGATTTACGGTGGCAGTAAAGGCATTTAGGATTCCATCATCCTTATTATCGGAGTCATCCTCAGGTTCAGTGTCACTCAAGGTAGTAGCAAGTGTCTTGCTTTTTCCGATGGTCTTGAGATAAGTAGGGCACTCTTGTTTCATATGACTGAAACCTTAACACCCAAAGCACTTTAGTCTAAGAGAACAATGTATTGACCGCCATTTCAAGCATCTTTCTTCCCTTTGTCTTGGCATTTAGACGGAGAAGAACTCGACTATCTATGGTCCTTATCGAAGCCCTTTGAATTGGCATTCTTCATGAACTTCTTGAACTGCTTGGTGATGTAGGACTTCATTTTAGAATTTTCATTATCTAAAGACTCATCAATGTCACTGCTTTTGGCCTTTAGTGTCGTACTCTTGTTCTTGCTCGATTTCCCGATCCTTGTTAAACCTAACTTATAGGTCTGTAGATTGCTAACCAACTCTGTTAAAGG
Organism: Quercus ilex subsp. ballota; assembly: GCA_032727855.1. Classification (NCBI taxonomy): domain Eukaryota; kingdom Viridiplantae; phylum Streptophyta; class Magnoliopsida; order Fagales; family Fagaceae; genus Quercus; species Quercus ilex. The sequence continues at coordinate 2,341,527 of CM064919.1, forward strand.
AATTTTGTCAATATCAGTTGATTCCTCAATCGCGGTGATCTTGGCTTGAAATCTCTTGGGTATAGATTTGAGCACCTTTCTCACATCTTGGGTTTAGGAATGGTTTCTTCAAGATTAAAAACTGAGTTCACTATGTCCTTGAGCTTGGCATAGAATCATCGAACGACTCATCCTCTTCCATCTTGATCTCTTCAAAGATCGTAGTGAACCTCTAAAACTTTGAATCCTTGACAGCCTTGGTTCCTTCATAGGTTGTTTGGAGAATAGTCCATGCTTCCTTAGCAGTTTCAGTAAAGGATATTTTCTTGAATTTCTCATTTGTGACTTCATTGAATAAAGCATTCAATGCTCTACTGTTGAAGTTTGCCGCCTTAATCTTAGCATCATCCCAGTCGGTCGGCGCTTCCGTAGGCTTGGTCCAGCCTATCTCCACAACTTGCCACACTTTCTCATCTAAAGACTGCAAGAAAGCTGTAATGCGTACTTTCCAGTATGCATAGTTAGTGCCATCAAATAAAGGAGGTATAATAAGAGACTATCTTTTATCCATGACAAACAGGGGTCAATGGATCACACAACAAAGATTAACTCTAATTAAAGTGTGTCTGCTTTGATACCATTTGATAGGCCAAGAATGTATTGACCCCTTGTGATATATTAATTGATTAATTAGCTAAATTTATTAATTAATCAAATTAACATGCAAAGCACGTGGTAGCATACACAAATCACCAATTATCTAAAGTATGCAACAAAAAATAAATTGACACGGTGATTTGTTTACGAATGGGGAAAACCTACACCGCAAAAACCCCACCAGGTGATTTTAAGGTCACCACTCTCGACAATCCACTATTATCAAAACAAACGGTTACAAGTAAAATAATTTTAGTACATTATTCCAACCTACAATTGAACCCTTATTCCAATACCCAATTGGACTTATTTTGTAGTGACAATCTCTCCTTTCAATGCACGGCTCCTAGTACGTGACTAACCAATAGATGCGCGGATCCCAGTACGCAACTTAATCACCAACTTGAGAAGGATGTTGGCTGCAAAGTTCTTCAGTTCATTCAAATGATGAAAATCAAGAAGCTCCTTGGTCACAAAACCTTACGATGTACAAACACAGTAGCTTCTTCAAGAGAAAGATGAATTAGGGCAAATTCTGTCTTCGGTCACAATTTGCACGAACACGACTTTACTCTACACTTGTGCAACTGTGCAACTTTTGATGGTCCTTAAAGTAATCCTTATATATATTTAGGGTTGTGAGAAAAGAAAACTTAAACACATACTCACGGATTGGATGAAAAATAGCTCTAAAAAACTGAGTTTCATAAACTTTGATAGATAGCCATTTATTAAGCTAGCTGTCGAGCCACAGGTTTTAGCAGCTTTTAAACCTTGATAGATGCTAGCTGTCGAGTTTTAAAATTCAGCACTTCATTACTTGATTCTTGGACATACTTGCATGGTTTTAACACTTGAACTTGAAATCTTGTTTCTTGAAGTATTAAACACATCTTAGATCTACCAAATTACAAGTAAAGTGCGTTTTGTCAAATGATTAGCCAACATAAAATAGTGACATATATTCCTAACATTGAATCACATATGTCCTATCATAGATATTAGAACATGAAACCATAATTTTTTTAAAAATTTTTTTGGGCTGAATTGAATACCATAGTAAATGTTAATAAGCACACCATAGGTACTTGTTTTAGACCAATTATTATGGGCATAGCTAGCTCGACACTACTAATGAAAAAGCGAAAATTGAAAAGAATCTACTTCGTAGACCATGGCAATTCTATATATATATATATATATATATATATGAATTGGGTTCAAGTTACACCTGGTAACTCTAAACAATGTTACACCACTCAATATTTTATAATTGGATGCGAATATTGACAAATTCACCATTAGATTACATTATATTTATATATTCTTTATGGTTGCAAAATTTCAAAATGATCAAAAATTAATATCTATGTTATTAATCAATTGTTAAAATTCAAATTTTTGTAGTTTAAAATAATGCATAAAATATGAGTTTATGGATTAAATGGTAAATAACATCCGATTGATATGAAAATTGGCATGCATGTTAAGAACATATAGAATATGTAATTCAACGGTTGGATTTTCAAAATATTAATTCAATAACAAGTTATTGAGTGGTGTAACATTACTTAGAGTTACACTAGGAGTAATTTGAACCTAATCATATATATATATATATATATATATATTGGAGTTGGAAACCATAATTTTTTTTTTTTTGGGGCTGAATTGAAAACCATAGTAAATTTTAACAAGCACACCATATGTACTTGTTTTAGACCAATTATTATGGGCATAGCTAGCTGGATGCTACTAATGAAAAAGTGAAAATTGAAAAGACTCTACTTCGTAGACCATGGCAATTCTATATATGTGCGTGTATATATATATATATATATATATATATATATATAATATATAATATATTATTTTGCAGCATTGCCATTTGAAATTAATTATAGAAGTTGGAGTTGGAAACTATAGTTTTTTTTTTTTTTTCCTGAATTGAAAACCATAGTTGAGCTAAAATAAAAAGCAAATGTTCGTATAAAAAAAAAAAAAAAAAAGCAAATGTTAATACGCACACCATAGGTGCTTGTTTCAGACCAATTATTATGGGCATAGCTGCCTGGACACTAGAAAACTGAAAAAAAATCTACTTCGTTGACTATGGCAATTCTATATATATATATATATATATATATAGAAACCATCGTTTTTGAAATTAATTATAGTAGCTGAAGTTGGAAACCATTAGTTTTTTTTTTTTTTTTTTTTGGTGCTGAATTAACCATAGTTGAGCTAAAACAAAAGGCAAAGGTTAACATGCACAGGTACTTATTAAGGTTGTACAAAAGTAGGTCTTATTTAATAAAAAATTAAATAAATAAATGAAAATGACATTAAATTAATCCTTTTAGTTATTTTAATATTTTTTTCTCTCTACAAAGTTGACTCTACACTGAAAAATATGACATAAAATTACAGAAAAAGACAAAAAATTGTATACAAAAAAAGAGTAAAAAATTGTGTTAACGACAACCCAAAATAAAAATTGTTTCAGAATTCAACTTCGAAGTCAAAATAAATAAAAAGAAAAAGCAAGTTGAATAGTCTGAACTGAAGTCAAAGTGTCAAACTGAACCGAGAAAAATATACAATCCTAATTCCCTCAGCATGTGTATAGAATTAGATAAAATATCGCATTTACAAGTTTAAATTGTTGCAATAGTAATGTAAAAATGTTAAAGTATTGCATCAATAATAATAAGCTGTAATAACTTATAATTTTCAGTTGCAAAAGAAGTTTTAATAAGTTAGGAAAAATTGTTGTAATAACTTAAAATGAATGAATAGTTGTAATAAATTAATACCAATTATTTTTACAATCTATTGCAACGAAAATTTCAAACTAATAGCTTATTGCAACAAAGTTATCATTGTAACAATTTGATATTAATTCTTTTACAATCTATTACGATGACAAACGTGAAACTGCAATAAATATATTGTTGTAATTACTTGGTATCAATTATTTCATAATATATCGCAATGATAAAATGAATTAATTATTTATTACAATAAATATATTATTGCAATAATTAATCCGCTTGTTTTGGTCAATTATTTGCAATTTATTGCAATAAGTTTCGTGAACTAATAGTCTATACCTACAAGATATTTGAAATAGTAAATTGTTTAGCATCAAAGTTGTCATTAAAATATTTGGAGTTTGCACAAATCTATTAACTCAAATTTTATTGAAACATCTTGCATCAATTATTGCAATAACTCTAATGTTATTGCAATTATTTTTTTCGTTGTAATAAACATTTTTTTTTCTTGTAGTGTTCCCAGGCTAAGTTTGGCATGAATATGGTCGGACAAAGTCGTGTGGATTAAGGGTTTTCCTCGATCCCCATGCTAGGAAGCTCTCTTATTTTATTTTCTACTTTAGGGCATCACCACTTTCATGAAAAATATAAAAACTGTCAATAACATTTATTGTTGGGTTGTGTTAACGGCCCATTAACAACATCACCTTATATAAGAATTTACCATTTTATGTCAGAATTTTTGTCAACTACTCAGCTTTATGTTAGTATTTTGTCAACTTTATAGGTTTTAGGGTCAGCTTTATACAATTTCTCCTATGTATTCAATTCTTTTATTAAGTGTGCGTTTGAATTACACGTTTCCAGCATGCAATCTAGCGTTTGCGTTTTTGGTTGGGTCCCACGACACTGTTCACAACCCAACCAAAAATGCAAAAACGCGCATATTAATGCATTTTTGGGTCCCACGGCACTATTCACACATTTAAAAATTATTTTACTATTTTATCATTTTCTTAATAAAATATTTCTAAAAATAATTCCTAAACCAATGTCTGGGCATTGATAAACATTTCCCAATTAAATAATATTAGTATTTTCCCTAAAATTAAAAAACGCATTTACCATGTTTTTCCTTTTTATTTTTCATTTTAATTTTAGAAATGCCATCTGGCATCCACCTTAAAATCGATCACTTCATTATTTTAATAATTTTATTTTCTGGTTCTAATTTTTTCATTACCAGGACAACCTTAAGGATTAAAATAAAATATTTAAACGTTTAATGATCAATTTAAAATATGAGCAAAGATTGAGGACAAAAAATTGTAATTAAAGTATTAAACGATAAAAAATTAGGTTATTGGCTTTTTTTAATCCCAATAATTCGCTTAATTAAATTTTGTTTTGCAAAGGAGACGCTATTAGAGGTTGTTTGGTTTAGCTGAAAATATAATGTATTTCCCTTTCTCTCTTCCTTGTGTGTGTGTTTATTTCTCAAAAAAAAAAAAAGGTAATTATCTCACATTGCTTAAGAGAGTGTATTGTGTGTAGTATAACTTGCTCTACCCTCCCTTAAAAATTACCATGACTGTTGAGTGAAATTGTAGTGTATCTTTATATTAGAACCCCTTTCTCTTTTCCTTATGTGTATGTTTGTTTTAAAAAAAAAACATAATATATTTTATTTTCATTTCTTGTTTTCTGTAAAATTTAACAATGAAAAGTATGTTTGGATCCATTTTCATTTTCAATATATATATATATATATATATTAATTTTTAGCAAAAGTGAGTTATTAGCAATATGTCCTAACTTTCAATAAATATAAAAAGAAAACAAAATCAAATACAAAAAGGGACAGTTCATTGAATTTTCTTCATTTTGGTTTGTTCGGGCAAGTTCGGCTGTTCGGAGAATCGGAGATGACAGAATAAAGCATATATTGCTTTACTTTTTACAACTCTACAAATTAGAGGGTCCCACTTATTTTAAATTATCGTCAATCACGTGCTCCAGTTGTAAGTTGTAGGTACACCACCGTCACCATCTACCACGTACTAATGCTTTTTTGGTGGGACCCCATTCATTATGCCCCATCAGATTTCCTATACACCAAACGTAACCTCCCTCTCTCTCTCTCTCTCTCCCTCTTGAGAGCAATAATTAATTGGGTCCGGTTAATGTGTGCCTTAAGGGCACACATTAACCTTTCTATTTTTAGAAACATTTTTTCGAAAATTGAAAAAGTTGTCATTACTTTTTCAATTCTTGAGAAAACTTTTCCCAAAAATGGAAACTAATGTGTGCCCTAAGGGCACACATTAGTAAAATCCTAATTAATTATAGAGGTTTTTCACTTTTTTTTCTAATCTTAGGACGTGTTTGGTTGGGATGAAAATAGTGAAGATGAAAAATAAGAATAAAAAAATGTAAAAAATGTCATTTTTTACTATTTAATTGATGAAAGAAAATAGGAAAGACAAAAAATAGGGGAGAAAGTTTTCCCTCCAAGCTCACTTTTTTTATCCTTTCAATTTGGGAGAAAAATGAAAAAAGAAAAGTGCTGAGAAATATATTTTACACAAATATCTTCTCACCTACCCTTCACTTTATTCATGACCGATTGACTTTTGCTTCTTCTCAATAATGTTGCTTTGGCTTATGTTTTTTTTTTTTTTTTCAACGTTGCCTCTTTTTTTTTTTTTTTTTCTAGGCTGCCTTTTTGCTTTTTCTTTTTTCTTCTTCTGCGCATAAACGTTGCCTTTTTTTTTTTTCCTTTTTTTCTCTTCTTTTGGCAATAAAGTTGCATTTTCTTTCCTTTTTTTTTTCCTATTCTTTTTTTTTTTCTTTTGATTTTCTATGGGCTGGGCGTTATTTTTTTTTTTTTTTTTAACTAGACGTTATTTTTTTTTTTGGGGACATGATTTTTATTTTTTTAATAAATTTGAGAGATTGTTCTTCTTTTGTGGTTATTTGTCACTTTTTTGTTTTAATTGGGCATCATTTTTTAACAAGAGTATATGAGTAAATTTATTCAAACCCATTTTTTTCATCCTTCCACTTTTTCACTCTCAACCAAACAAATAAAAGAGAAAATAAAATCTTTTTTATCCTTCCACCATTTTCTATCCTCCTACTTTTTCACTCTTCCAACCAAACTGATACTTAATCTTATTATTCTTGAATCTAGATTATAAAAAAGGAAAAGTCTAGTACCATGAAAATTTTCACAGCTTCTTGCTACAATTGTGAGGTGGTAAAATGTGGTTAGTGAAGAAAAAATTGTGGGTCCATATGAAATATGAAAGGGATGGTTAATTACTCATAGTCTGCCACATCAAAATTGTAATAAAAAATTTGTGAAATAATTTGTGATCCTATCACTACTCTTATGAAAATGGATCACTAATTTCATAACCAATATCACAAAAGTTGATGAGTAAAGTTTATGGTAGATATGCAGTCAACATAATGTCAATGAGATAGTGTAAAAATAAATAATGTATTGCAAATCATATTTTGTCATTTTAATAAATTGTAAAAAACAATAAATAAAATTGATTGTGATGGTAAAATTCATGAAAAATCAATTACTCAAAATTGAAAACAGTATAATTAAAATAAAATAAAAAAGCTTTGTTAATTGGTGCGCGAATGCATTGATTAAGGAATATATCAAACAAGTAATAAAAACAAATAAATAATTACCCCTTAAATTGAATGTTATGAAACTCTTTAAAAAAAAAAAAAATCGATTACAATAAAAAACTTAACCTTAACGGATGCACTTTGAGTCTCATTAACTAAACTTGAAATAAGCAAAATTTAAACTCATTTCTTAGTGAGTTCTAAATTGATTGTAGTTGATACATAAAAATTTCTCGTCAATATATATAAACAGTCGTGGTCTTTGAGGAGTTAGGATTCGTTTGGTTAGACGGTTTTGAGAGATTAAAAGAGCATTTTTAATATCTAAAACTCTTTTTTTGCAACCACAACTCCTCATAGCTTTTTATTTTTATTTTTTATAAACACTTATTTTAAACTGAAAATACAGTTTTCTAACCGCTTATACAAACAAACCCTTATTCTTGAACCACAACTTTTGTGCCACAATTTTGTTGTACTGTAATTATTTGTCTATCACTTTTACATTAATCCAATATTTTTATAAAAAATTCCTGTTAATGAATGCTCTAAGAGTATTAGTTTAGAAAATGTTTTTAGAAATTTTTTAAGGAAAAAGAAAAAACAATTAATTTTTTTGAAATTTTTTTTTAAAAATATTTTCTATAGGAATTGGATTTGGAAGCTCAAGTCCACTTAGATTAATGGTGCCTTGCACTTCAACCCAAGTCCAACAAATAGAATTGTTTTAATATAAAGATGGGAAGGTAATCACAATACAGTTGTACATTTCAGGCTAATGATGCAGGTCACAGTTAAGGAAAAACAAGAGTCAAATAAGTAAAAAAGCTATCCTTAGTCCTTCCCGAGGATGTGTTCTTTTATAAGTCTTTCTTAGGTTTTCTTAGTTTATACGCTATTCTTTCTCCTTTTTTCTTGTTTCATTCAAAAAGTCCTTTCATTTCAAAACTTCTTTCTTCTTATATATCCTACTTCTTTGCATCATGATCTTCCACGTGTACGTCCCAAAACTCTCCCTCTAATACTTGTCCCATCAAGGCTCTGCTGAAAGTGGTAGAAGGGGTTGCTAGCTATGAAAACACAGTTCAAGGGTCACATCTTCATTAATGCAACGAATAAGTTTGCTACAAAATATTCAATGCGGGGTGGTAGATATACCATTTCAAGTAACTTCCTACAACTCCACTGTTCCTCCCCTAGAGTGTTACCTCTCCTCCTCGGGCACTCATAAGACCTCATACCTCTTTCCCATCCTCTACTCCAGTAGACCACCTTCTTGAATCTGATGCACTTTACAAATGGTTTGGTGAGGAACGTCATGCTCCTTATCCTTCTCAGTTCTCGGACACTCTACATTTTCTATAAAAGTGGTATTAAAATTTTTTTAAAATAATTTATTAACAAATGTCATTGGCCATTCAATAGCTGGATTCTTTATAAAATAAATAAATCTAATATTACAAACTAAACCACAATTTTTGTCACAATTACCTACATCACTGTTAAAAGCAGGTGATCAAATAATTAAATTTATTAAATTTTAATAATTAAAAATTTTGAAAAAATCGGTGATGTAATGATTTTAATTATAACAAAAGTTGTGGCTTTAGTAAATCTCACTATCATTTTTGTTATAGAATTATTGATCGAATCTCATGGCTCTAGCTTTGCCCCACTCATTTATTTTGGTAAGAACGCGTAAAACGATAAGATTCATAATTCATTGTTGAGCTCAGAACCTCTCTCCATAGCCTCTCTCTCACTGTCAATTGACTATGTGCTAGTTCATAAGTCTGAGAAGCTGGTCGCGGTGGACCCACAAAGCTGTGACAATATTAAATGTTTTTTTTTGTTTTTGAGCGTTTTGTGGTCCGAAGAAAATGAGTGTCGGTTCTTGGGTTCTCTGCTGACCACTACACAGTCTACACTACACTCTTTCCATTTCCAACTGAAACATGAGCGTCAGGAAATAGGTTTTAAGTAACAGTTTTTAATGTTTAAGACATTACCTAATAGTGGTTTTTAAATAATAAAAATTATTGTTTAAATACTATAATACATATTTTTATACACTTTTTATTTATACACATTTTCACAAAACTTAAATAACATCATTAAAAATCTCTTACCAAATAATACCTTAACATCATGTCACGGATTTCAGAGCACTCTAACCAAACGGACTCGTAATATTCTTTAAAAAAAAAAAAAAAAAAAAACGTCTTCCTTGTGTTTGTGTTCATATAAATAAGCACTACTATCTCTCTCTCTCTCTCTCTCTCATTGTGGAAGCTCTCACTTATACAAACTGGTTTTTGCATTGTTGGGAGCTCTCAGCTCTATACAGGGTATTATATTTAGATTTACTAAACTGGGTTCTTTTTTTATACATACATTCTTCTCTCTCTCTCTGTCATTGCAGAAGCTCCTACTTATACAAACTGGTTTTTGGATTGTTGGGAGCTCTATACAGGGTATTATATTTAGATTTACTAAACTGGGCTCTTTTTTTATACATTCTTTCAAAACAAGTTTGCTTTAGATTCCCTCCTTTTTTTTGTAGTTCTAGTTCAGGTACATGTGGTGATTCTTTTACTCTATATCTACTTTTCTCTTTTCTCCTCTTTTTGACAAGCCACCTTTATTCTGTTCACAAATTTGGATTCTTTTTTCTGTTTGTAAGTAATAATAATGGTCTTTCAATATGGTGCAATGGATTTTTTCTTCTTTTTGTTTTGCGTTTGTGATGAAGAAGTTGCTGTATAAATGTGTATAGTTTAATGGGGTGGTAGTATACTGCTTATTGTATTAATTTGTGTATCTGTGTGGTGAGAGTGTTTTTTTTTTATAATTTTTATAATTTATGGGAATTTGTTTATTTTGGATATTTCAATGGGTGGAAGTAATGATTGTGATGTTTTGTAATCAATTCCATCAATTATTTCATCAAGTGGATTTAACTAATGGATGGAATTGATTTCTCAATCTTAATAATGAAATATAATAGATATCACTGCATGTATATGATATGGATTAAGTTTGTTTTTCTTTCTTTGATCTGAGAAACAGGTGTCATTTGTCAATCTTTTTCTTTTTCATTATTGATAGTAACGACGCGTATTTGATTATAAATCAGATATCAGTAACTGCATGTATTTGTTGATTATGGACAACTAAGAAGCATGTGTCATATGTCAATCTATATTTTCATTATTAATAGCAATGATGTGCTATTTTATTCAATCCTTTGTTTCTTTTTCTTTTCCCTTCTTTATTTATTTTTTTTATGTGTAAATAATTTATCAGTTTTTTGTACCTATCTGGGTTTTTACATTTCTGGATTTACCACTGATGTAATTGAGTTAAAGTATTTGTTCATAAGCCAATCTTATCCTATCCATCCCAACTTTGTCAGGTTACTATTTTGTTACCCCATGATGATATATATATATAAGTAGCACCTTCAAAGGATTTTTTCATAAAAGTTTTGATGTAATTGGGTTTTGGTTTTGTCAAATAACGCAAGTAAGTATTTTACACTAATAATATCATGTCTATAGAGCGCAAGTTGATTATCCATGGTAATCATATTATAGATTTTATGATTTCGGTGCAAAAGAACAGGAAGATGGAATTGATAATTTTTTTTTATGCATGCTTGATATCAAACTAGTTTATCAATTTACTCAGGATTATGATTCTATTATCTATTTGGAAATTATATGGAATGAAGTCATTAAGCTTGTTTTTTTTGGAAGTCATTGAGCTACTTGTTGATCAATTTACTCATAGAAAATTCTGAAAGCAATGACCTGATCTGTTTTCTCCTCTGCCTTATCTTAGATTTCTTCAAAATTTTCTGTATTTTGAACAATAAATTTTGATCTGCACAGAATGGCTGGGGCAAGATTTATCCAATGGTTGAATCTTCTAGTATTTGCACTTGTAATGCTCAAAACAGAAGGCGTTGATGTAGGAATTACTTTTGTCCAGGATGCAGTGGCAAAAGGAGCTGGTAAGAAACCTCTTGCAAAATAAACTGAATAAATCCTTCTCCTTTCATAAACAATAAATTCTTTCGAATCTTCATTTCATTCTGTTCTGAAATTTGACATATGGAGCAGTTTGTCTGGATGGAAGTCCTCCAGCTTATCACTGGGATAAGGGATTTGGTGCAGGAATTAACAATTGGTTGGTTCACATTGAGGTTTGTCCTTTTTGTCATATCCTGTATAGTGTTTAGCAATTTCTTTACCAACTAAAGAAACAATGGAATAATTAATGCTTGAACGGATTGCCTGCAGAAAAAAGAAAAGGGTAAAATTGCTAATACTGAAGCAATTTCTCTCCAACAGTAGAAAAAGCTGAATATTGTAATTATCCTAACATGTTATGACATTTGATTTGAATGCAAAAATTTTCTTTCAAATCTACTTCTTGAAGGCTTTTAACAGTTTTTTTAAGTTAAATTCTTAAGTTATAAAATATTTGGGTCAATCTTAAATTTCTAATATCTTTATGTTATCTATATGTTTCTTTTTTTCCGGTTCTTAGGGAGGTGGATGGTGCAACAATGTCACCACTTGCCTTTCCCGTACAAAGACTCGTTTAGGTTCATCTAAGCTTATGAAAAAGGAAGTTGCCTTCTCTGGGATTCTGAGTAGATTCCAAAAGTTTAATCCTGGTATGACTTAATTGTTTATTGATTTAGCTAATTTTTTAAAAGCTTTGGTCAACCTTGTTCTCTGAATTCATTAATGGAATCTGTTTCAAATATCCAGACTTCTACAATTGGAACAGAATTAAGGTTAGATACTGTGATGGGGCATCATTTACCGGTGATGTAGACTCAATCAATCCAGTAAGTTATTTGAAATTCATTTGGAATTTCAATTTTTAACTTCAGATGAGAACCTGATTCTAGTGTATTTTTTTTGTTTATTTTTCCTTTTCTTGTTGGGTTTTAATTAAATAATAATTTGATCAGGCTACTAATCTTCACTTCAGAGGAGCAAGGGTTTGGCGTGCTGTAGTTGAGGACCTATTATCAAAAGGAATGAAAGATGCAAAAAATGTATAGTCGATCCCTATAATCATTTGTTGATTTTTCCCCACCTGTAATCCTCACCCTACAACTCTGACTACAGGCTATTCTCTCTGGTTGTTCGGCTGGTGGATTGGCTTCTATTTTGCATTGTGATCGCTTCCGATCTCTTGTACCTGTTGGTGCTAAAGTTAAATGCCTAGCAGATGCTGGTTACTTCATCAATGTGTAAGCTCATATATTTGTTCTTCTTTTACTTCACAACCTAATCAGTTTGAGAGTTGGTGTTGTTACACATTCATGTAAATTTCCCTGAACGTTGTCTAACAGGAATGATGTTTCTGGAGCACAACACATTCAAGAATTCTACAGTCAAGTGGTTGCAACACATGTATTCATACCTCTCTCTCTCTCTCTCTCTCCCTTGGATGAGGAACTTTTGTTTTGCAATTTGATGGTTTTTGCACCTATACTGCTATGATTTGGCAATTTATTGTTTATTTTCCCAGTTCCTCACTTATTCAAGTGTCTCTTTTTTATATCTAGCAAGACAATAGAATTTATCCATTCTCTCTTTCGAGGAAAGGAGAGCTCCTCCATTTTGTCAAGCTTTCATTCTATTTTAAAGATTAATACCTGTTCTCCACCAAAAAAACAAAATCAATACCTAATTCTCAATGTAAATCTTTCTTTTGGAGTCTAGGGTTCAGCAAAGAATTTGCCTTCATCGTGCATTTCAAAAATACGACCAGGGTTGGTAAGTGCGTCTATTGTGGTATTAGTTTCACACTTCACCATTTGCTTTTCAACATTTCCAGCATTTACCAACATTTCTCAATTATATTGTAGTGTTTCTTTCCCCAAAATATGGCACAGCAAATTCAAACACCAATCTTTTTCGTAAATGCAGCCTATGACTCATGGCAGGTAAGCTCATTGTAGTCCATGACAAAGATTACTATTTCTTGAAGTTCTTTTTAATTAGATGTATTAGATATTTACATGTACTGTTCTTCCTCTGCTTCTAGTCTATTGGGAGAATTCCTTTAACACTTTCCTTCAAATATATACGCATGATAGTTCCATTGCCTTGAAGGTAAATAAACGTATGAACTGAAAATTAGATAAGTGGCCACTAGCTTGGTTAAAGAAGTATGAATTTCTTCTAGAATTGGTATCTCACTTGCTGTTGAACTTATGTGCATTATAACTTCTTAAGCAACATTATTGACATTATTTAAACTTTGAGAAGCAATTTCAAATGTCATCTTTTGAACTCTGGCCTTGTGGTTGATGTAATGTAATTCATTTTCTTTTAAAATAATATATATTGAAGTTATCTCGTTTTTAGTGAAATTGGAAACCAAGGCCAGCCCCAAATCCACCTTCACTCACCTGATGTGACTGTGTTTTAGGATTTATCTATTTTCTCTTAGTGGGATGTACCTGTTTTGTATTTTTCCCCTCTAAAATTTATATTCTGCTTCTGGAAAAAAGATTTTGTAAAGCATTATCTGATAACGAGAAAAAAAAAAAAAAATCCTCAAGAACAATATGATGGAAAAGCATCATGTGATTATTGGACGTCTACTTTCTTTCTCTGGTAATTATTCTACTTCACATTTTTTTTGCCCAATTATTTTCATAGTAGTGAAAAGAAATCGCATGCCTTCTTAAATACTGATGACAAATGGTAACAAGCATATCTATAAATGAAATTATTACTTTTAGTATTTACTTTCAGTGAAAAATTTCTCCCTTCATTCCTTTAAGACGTGAATTCATTTTATTCTTTCAGATAAAAAACATTTTGGCACCAGGCGTAGCTGATCCCCATGGCACCTGGCATAACTGCAAACTTAATGTAAAGAAATGCTCACCCAATCAAATTAAAACCATGCAAGGTGAATACCAAAAGCCACTTTCTTATCCTTAAACAATTCTTCAAGGAGGCAAGCATAGAGTTCTTCAAGCATATAGAATACCATTGCTATATATCGAGGAACAGGATTGGTAATGATAATGACTGGCTTCTGAATACTTATTATTATGATGTTTATTTTCAGATTTTAGGCAGCAATTCTTAAGTGCATTGAGTAAAGCTGGCACCTCTTCATCTAAGGGACTATTTATTGACTCTTGTTATGCCCACTGCCAAACCGAAATGCAGGAGACATGGTTAAGGGATGATTCTCCAGTGCTGGGTAAAACGGTAAGGAGCTGCTTTATCCCTTTCTTCCTTTTTTGTTGTCCATTATTTTACTATCACATTTTTCTTCATCTTATTTTTTACCTTTCATTGTTGATTTCCTTTTTTTTTTTTTTTTTTTTTGCTGTGGAGAAACTCATTCCATTATTTGTATGAAAAACTACTCTGCAGACAATTTCAAAGGCAGTTGGAGACTGGTATTATGACCGAAGTCCCTTCCAAAAGATAGATTGCCCTTACCCTTGCAACCCCACTTGCCACAACCGTATTTTCGATCCACAAGAACATCCAGAACTATAGATTTATGTCAAAATTTATCATTTCTATGAATGATAATTATAGGTAAAATGAGCTTGAACAAGAAAAACTGAAAAGAAAATTAATGATTTGTCAAGACTTAGAAATAAGCAAAAGGCACCGCTGCACCAAATTGTGTGCTGGGTGTCTTTCCCTATTGTTTATGTATTCAATATTTACTCAAGATAAAAAAGAAAAGAAATCAACACATTCAGTGTTGATTCTATTATGAGCATCTATATCATGTTGTATAAGAATTCTATTATGAGCATCTATGTCATATGGTAAAAGAATTCTACTCTGAGCATCTATATGTAGCACTGGGTTTTTATCAAAAAAATATGTAGCACTGGGTTTAGCTCCAGCCATCTTGCAACGATGTAGTACATCAACAGTATATTTAGTTTGAGAAAGGTATAAATTGGATGCATTACGATCAACCTTGATTTTTAAAAGATAATGCAAAGGTCCTAAATCCTTCAGACTAAAGTCACCTTTCAGGCAATTTATCAGATAAAGAATGAATGGTAGACTAGTTCCAGTGACTACGATATTGGCTACATAAATTAGAATGAAAATGTTAATACCCGATTTATCATAAGTAAACAAAGAAAATTAACTGAATCATAAATTAGAATGAAAATCTTCATACCCGATTTATTAGAAGTAAACAAAGAATAATTAACATAAGATTCAGTGAAACCAAGACTGAGTAAGATTGTGTAAGTCAATTAAACCAAGCATGTAGTGCTTGCTTGAGACCGTTGATGGTTCTTCAATTTGCACATGTAATTTGGAAAGTTGAATCAACAAATCCCATAGGTTGCTCCACATAAACCTCCTCTTCCAAAGTCCCATGTAGGAAGGCATTTGAGACATCTAATGGTCTAAGAGGCCAATTAAAATGAATTGCAAGCGCAAGTACCACTCTAATGGTTGCTGGTTTGATAACAGGACTGAAAGTCTCTTTGTAATCCAAACAAGCCATCTTGTTGTTGGAATCCCTTAGCCACCAATCGGGCCTTGAACCTCTCAATGGAGCTTGCTTCACCTTATAAACCCATTTGTTGCGGATTACATTCTTGTTGGCTGGTCTTGGACATAGGCTCCAACTATCATTAGCATGCAATGCATAAAACTCATCCTACATTGCCTTTTGGCATTCCTTAAACTTGACGGCTTAAGTGCAAGAAGGGGGTTCTGTAGTTGTTGCAAGAGTATGCAATGCACACCATGGATGTTTAGTGGAATAATAAACTTGATAGTCTGGAAAGGTCTTTGGGCAATGAATACCAGATTTACTAAGTAACCATAGGGTGATCATTGTGAGGTGCAGAAGATGAGTCAAATGAGGAGTTTGATGATAGAGTGGTATCTGTTGTGGGTTGATTTGATGATTCAAGAGGGGTTGTAGGGGTTGTTACAACAGGTGTTAAATAAGAATATAGTCGAAGGCTCTTAGGTGCTGCTATATGTGAATCAGGCAAGGTAATGACAGGTTGTGAAATTGTAGTCGAAGGAAAAGAGGTTATTACCTGATTTGTGGAGTTGAGTTGCAGGGACTCACTTGGTCAGAATCTGTTGCAGCAGACTGAAGTAAGTTGAGACTCTCCCTTCGGGCAGGAAATTGAAGTTCATCAAAGACCACATGTCAAATCGAGTAGATTCTGTTGGACACCTATATCCTCTGTTATTAGCACTATACCACAAGAATATACACCTTTTGGAATGAAAAAGCAGTTTGTGATTGTTATAAGGCCTGAGCAAAGGATGGAAAGCACAACCAAAAGTCCTAAGAATGGAGTAATCAGGTGTTTGATTAAGGAGCACTTGAAATGGTGACCGATTATCCAAGACTGTTGTGGGTAATCTATTAATAAGATAAATGGCTGTATTGAAAGTTTCAACCAAAAATGTTTTTGGTAGATGAGATGAGATTGAGCAAATAAAGACAACCCTGTTTCCACCAAATGTCTGTTTCCTCTCAGCTGAGGCCATTTTACTGAGCAGTATGAGGGCAAGATATGTGATGCATCATAAAGATGAGTTTGTTAGTGAATCTCCTAAAGAAGTGCTGGCGTTATCTTCGCTTAGTGATAGACTTTGCAAGTTGTATTTATCATGTAATTTGAATTAAAAGACTTCAGAGTGGAAGATCTAGTGTGTGTAATGCACAAACATGAGCCATTTCTTACAGTAATCTCATCACCGAGGTATGGTACACTTAGTTCCAAGTTATTCATATCAGCAGTGATATGATTTTTTTGCTCCACTATCAGCAAACCAAGTTTAATCTTCATCTGAGTTGAATTCGGCAAAATCCATCATGTGAAAGCAATCAAGAGCTTGATATCCTTGCTTACCACAAATCTGACAAGTTGGTCTGCTGTTGGCTAGAAAGGTAGAAGAGCCACTGCCTGGATTTTGTGAAGGATTCTTCTTCTGATTTGATGGAGAACCTATAGATTGTGAAAAATTCTAACAAGGAGGTCCAGAGGGTTTGCTCTGTTGAGTATAGAGAAAATCCTCCAAATGCTATTCACTGGACTGCCTATGATTAGCAAGTAACATGTCACAATTAACCTGTTCAGCTTGAAACTCATCAAAGGACCATTCACAGTGACTGAGTGGCTACTGTATAAGATGTGATAAAAGGATGATATGAGGGATTCAAGCTACGGTTGATAGCGGATACTAAATCATCATCATCACCAATTGGCTTACCAGCAATTGATAGTTGATCATCCAAAGACTTAAACTTGCAGCAGGAGATCAGAACAAGACATGGATCCTTGCTGCAGGGACTGCAATTGGCCCTTGAGCTGTGATATTTTTGAATTTGGATGGAGAGGCAAATCTGTTGGCCAGACAGTCCCAAACCTGCTTAGAAGAGGTATTGAGACCATAAACTGAGGAAATAACACTCTCAGTCATGGTGGAATTGAACCAGCTTAACAAGAACTGGTCCCTCTTTTGCCAGAGAACAAAATCTAGATTAAGGGTGGTATAAGAACTGGTCCCTCTTTTGCCAGATAACAAAATCTAGATTAAGGGTGGTATTCTTTTTGCACCATTAGAGATGAGCTTTGGTGGACACAGTGGCGGCTTCGGGATATATTTTTTGGTGTCAGTTAGAGATGCATTTTGGGTAAAAAAGTGAATCTTGTCATTTTACAAAATTTTTCATATTACGTACTAGCATGAGAATAAAATATTAAAAATACTATGTTTATAATATTTTTACAAAATTTTTCTGACAAATTTTAGGGTGAAAATGCTCAAAAATCCTGAACTTTAAGTTAGTGAGCATTACACCCCAACTTTTGTTTTAACTAATTTACTACTTTAACTTTGCACTGTGCCAAACTAGTACTTCAGTTAGTTTGATGATAAAAACTAACGGACTAGTCCCGTGAGACACGCATGAACATATATATAAAAATTATCTGAAACCAGTGGAAAGGAGAGAGAAGCCCGCCTTCAGTTTAGAGAGAGAAAGAGACCTAGAAGAGAGAGAGAGGATCCCTCTCATTAATCCAACCGCACCATCCCTCAATCTTGCCACTGATCTCGCCTTTTTTAATCTCAAAGGAGCTGAATTTCTTTGTCCCGTTGCAGTTTGTGGGTTCAATTTTCTACACAAAATCGTCGTTCAGGAGGTTCATGGTCAGTTGGTCACTCTATTAGCAACTAGGAGTAGGAGGTGTTAAGCCTATTTAAAAGGTGTTATTGAAGAAGTGTGAGGAGGAAGGTTTTGTATCAGAGGTTGAGTATATGACTTGCAAAAACAAAAACAAAAACAAAAACTGAGGAGATCCTCTCTCTCTCTCTCAACTGAATGCAGGTTTGTCTCTCTTCTCTCCACTAGTTTCAACTGATTTTTTTTATCTTCGTGACTGTCTCACATAATGAAGTACTAATTTGGCACATGTGTAAAATTCTGGGAGTAAATGGGCTAAAATGAATGTTTAGGGGGGTGTTTAGGCTTTTTTTCCAATGTTCGGTTATAAGTTGTTATTAATTTTAATTTAAACTTATTTTTTTCCCCAATCAATAACAACAAGTAGCAATGATTTGTTGTAAGCGTATTATGAATATAACGTTTCTCATATAAGATAAACTATAAATTCATTACATATTGTTTATTAATACGATGAAAATACCAATTATTGTTGCTAATATTAAATCTTGAAAATCATCTATTGTTTTTAAATACAATCAACATATGAATTATTGTTGTTAAGTGAACTCTAAGCGAGATCTAAATACAATAAACTTTTATATATTAGATGAACAAATTTATATTTTTGTTGTTGGGCTTACTATTTTTTTTCCCCATATTTTAGATCAAATTGGTTTTTTATTTTATATTATTTTATTTTTTTTAAAAAAAGACCAAGATATTATCAAGATGATTATATTCAAGTTCATTTCAGCTAGGCTTGATTAACTCATAATCAAATGAGTCTCATTGTATTAGAAAGTAACAAAAACTAATAAATAAATACTCTTTTCACTGAATGTCATGTAGCTCTCTAGAAATATTAATCGATTGCAATAAAAAAAAAAAAAAAACTCAATCTTAATCATTGACACTTGTTAATCAAACCCTACAAGAAATAAGCAAATCTAAACTCATTTTTCAGTGAGTTCTTAATTTATTCTTATCGATGCATAACATAATTGACTTCAATAGTAAAGCCATATAAAAATTGATGTTACTCTATTTTGTAAAAAAAAAAAAAAAAAGTTATGAATTTTGAGTTATTCTAGGACCACTATTTTTGCCACCACTCATATGACAGGTTGTGACTTGTGACTAGATGTCTATTATTTTAACAGAGACTCACTATCTTTTCTCCACCATTCAAGCTCTAGTTTTGCTCCACTCATTTATGAGAGAACACGTAACATGATAAGATTCTTGGTGTCCGTTTGGGAATCAGTTATTTTTGTTACCAGTATCTTATTTACATAATACTATCCTCTAAGCATGTGCTCTTCTATTATTATTATTTTTTATAAAAGGAAACACACCACTTTGTAAAGAAAGATGATGATGAAAAATTGCGGATATCGAAGGAATTGTAGAAAGAGACTTGAGAAAGAGATAAATAAGAAGAGATTAAAAAAAGGCATAAGATTAGTTAAAAAAAATATACCAAAACAAAAATACACAAACTAACATAATAATAATTTAACAATATCAAAGGAAACAAACCTTTTTAAAATTGGAGATGGTGATAAAGTAAGCAAAAAGTTGAGGCAATCCAAATCCAAAAGCCCTGTACAAGGAAACTAATGTGTGAGATAGATGGTGTGTTAATTTTTAGGAAAAAGATACTTGTGTGAGATATATCTAAATAAAGATAGAGATAGAGTGTACTAACTTTAGAGTGCAAGAGAATTTTTGAACCATGAAAAAAGTCCATCCCAAACAAGAAAGCACCTTAAATAATAGTTTAGATAAGATAAAAAGCTAAAACCTAGTCATAGCTTGTCACGCGACATTTCCTTTTTTTTTTTTTAAACTAAAATTTATATTATTTAAAATAAAATGGAAATAATAAAAATAGTATGAGACTCGCAGAATAACTTAAAAGTTAAAAACTAGCTTTTAATAGGTTGTCAAACGCACACACATCTCTCTCTCTCTCTACAATTTGTTGAGAAGCTGGTCCGGTGGACCCGCAAGCCCGAGACAAGCACACCTAAAGATTGAAAAAACATAAATGTTTTTGTTTTGTTTTGACTGTTTTGTGGTCCGAATGAATGAGTGTCGGTTCTTCGGTTATCTGATTACTATTAATTACACTCTTATCATGTCAAGGTCCACCACGAGGACTATTGACGTGGTCCTTTTGACCTCTCAACTAAAAAAATGTTGTTATTTATGCAAATATGATATCATCTGGTAATTTTTATTTTTTATTCCTTGTACTGATTAAGAAGCTCACACATATATTTGTATAGATGACATCATCTCATTGGTCAAGGAGGACCACGTCAGCAATCGTCCCGCTGTAAATAATAATTTCTCCTAAAATATAACCGTAAACAAATGAAAATTATTGAATACTCTGGAAGAACTATAAATGTGTATTCCCTTATCTCACATGAATTGTGGGTCCCACCATAAATTTAATTAGTAGGACCCATAGTTATATAAGAGGAGAGAGTACACATTTATGGTACTCCGAGAGTACCTAATAATTACCGTTAAACTAAGCACTTTTCTTATCTATTTTGTGTGTCTATGTTTACACGTAAATAGGAGCCTCTCTCTCTCTTCTTGCATGTAGAAGCTCCCACTAATTCAGTTCTTTCTCTTCATTACTAACAAATTGGTTTTTGCATTGCTGCGAGCTGTATATAGGGGATTATATTTAGATTACAAAACTGGGTTTTTTTTTTTTTATTCACATTCTTTCAACAAAAAGAGAAAGCTCGCTTGAGATTCCCTACTTTTTTTGCTAGTTCTAGTTCAGGTACATGTGGTGATTCTTTTACTCTATATCTACTTTTCTTTTTTACGTCCATTGGGTTATGCCGCCACCTTCGTTTTGTTCACAATTCTGGTTTTTTTTTTTTTTTTTTTTTTGTAAGTAATAATGGTCTCTCAATATGGTACAATGGATTTTCCCCTCTTTTTGTTTTGCATTTGTGATGAAGTTGCTATATATGTGTGTACAGTTTAATGGGGAGGCAGTATAATTTGGATATCTCCATGGATGGAAGTTGTGATGGTGGTGTTTGTAAGCAATGTATGTTGGTTGAGACTAGATTGAAATACCCTTTTTCTGGTCAGAGAAAATCATCAAGTGGATTTAACTAATAGATGCAATTGATTTCTGAATCTAAATAATGAAATATGATAGATATCATTGATTGTATGTATTTGATGTGAGAGGCATGTGTCATGCAATTGACTAATTGATTGCATGTTTCATGTATCAATGTATTTTTTTTTTCCTGTTGATGGCAATAGCGGGTATTTGATCAAAATTCAGGTGCCAGTAATTGACTAATTGAATGTTTTTGATATGGACAACTAAGTCTTGATCTTTGGTCTGAGAATCATATGTCAATCTATATTTTTACCATTGATAACAATGATGTGCTATTTTACCCTATCCTCTGTTTCTTTCTTTATTTTATTTTTTTAATGTGTAATTTATTTATCAGATGTTTGTATCTATTTGGGTTTTGACATTTTGGGAATTTCAATTGGTATAAGTGTAATAAAATATTTGCTCATAAGCCAGTCTTATCATATCCATCCCAGCTTTGATGCAATTGGGTTTTGGTTTTGTCAAATAAGTCAAGTAAGTATTTTTCACTAATGATATCATATCTTTAGAGTTAAAGTTGACTTATCTTGATAATCATATTGTAGATTTTATGATTTCTGAGCAAAAGAAAAGGAGGAGGATGGAATTGAGAATTTTTATTTATTATTTTTTTAATGAATGCTTCATATCAAACTAGTTCATCAATTTACTCAGGGATTTTGATTCTATTACCCATTTGGAAATTATGTATGGGACAAAGTCATTAAGCTACTTGTCGATCAATTTACTTATAATTATTGAAAATACTGAAAGCAATGATCTGATCTGTTTTCTCCTCTGTGTTATCTTAGTTTTCTTCAATATTTTCTGCATTTTGATCATTAAATTTTGATATGCGCAGAATGGCTGGGACAAGATTAATCCAATGGTTGAATCTTCTAGTATGGGCACTAGTAATGCTCAAAACAGAAGGTGCTAATGTATCAATTACTATTGTTGAGGATGCGGTGGCAAAAGGAGCTGGTAAGAAATCTCTTGCAAGATAAACTGATCAAAATTAGACCTATATTCTTTTCAAAAACAATACATTCTTTCAAATCTTTGCTTCAATATGTTCTGAAATTAGACATATGGCGCAGTTTGTCTGGATGGAAGTCCGCCAGCTTATCACTGGGATAAGGGATTTGGTGCAGGAATTAACAATTGGTTGGTTCACATTGAGGTTTGTCCTCGTCACATCCTGTTTAGCCATTTCTTTGCCAACTAAAGAAACAATGCCGTAATAAATCCTTGAACAGATTGCCTACAGGGAAAAAGGAAAAAGAAAAAGAAAAGAAATGGGTATTAATACTGAAGCAATTTTTCTAATGCCAAATAGTAACAATAAATATCACTCTTCGGCTTTTATGAAAAGAATCAGAAAAAGCTAAATATTGTAATTTTGATCACATGTTATGACATATGAATGCTAAAAATTTCTTTCAAATCTAGTTCTTGAAGGCTTTAACAGTTTTAACTAGTAAAATTATTCAATTGAAAAAAAAAAAGAAAAAAAAAAGAATAAACTTAATTTTCTAATATCTTGATGTTATTTGTATGTTACTTTTGTTCTGGTTCTTAGGGAGGTGGATGGTGCAACAATGTCACCCTCTGTCTTAATCGTTCAGAAACTCGTTTAGGTTCATCTAAGCATATGGACAAGTCAGTTAATTTCACTGGGATTCTGAGTAGAGTCCAAAATTATAATCCTGGTATGACTTAATTGTTTATTGTTTTAGTTAATCTTTCATGCTTTTTTTAGCTTGTGTCACCTCTGTTCTCCTGAGTCTTGCCTTTTAATGAAATTAATAGAATCTGTCTAAAATTTCCAGACTTCTACAACTGGAACAGAATTAAGATTAGATACTGTGATGGGGCATCATTTACTGGTGATGTAGAAGCAGTCGATCCAGTAAGTTAATTGGAATTTCAATTTTTAATTTCAGAGGAAGACCTGATTCCAGTGTATTTTTCCTTTTTCTTGGTGGGTTTTAATTAATAATAATAATTTGATCAGGATACTAATCTTCACTTCAGAGGAGCAAGAATTTGGCCTGCAGTAATTGAGGACCTATTATCAAAAGGAATGAAACATGCAAAAAATGTATGGTATATGTATATACCTATTATCATTTGTTGATTTTCTCCCTCCTGTAATCCTCACCCTGCCTATAACTTGTCAGGCTTTTCTCTCTGGTTGTTCGGCTGGTGGATTGGCTTCTATTTTGCATTGTGATAGCTTCCGAGCTCTCATACCTAGTGGTGCTAAAGTTAAATGCCTATCAGATGCTGGTTACTTCATCAATGTGTAAGTTCATATATTTGTTCTTCTATCTTGACTTCATATCATAAAGAGTTTTGAGAGTTGGTGTAGTTAGTAGTTACACATTCATGTAATTTGCACCTAGCATTGTCTAACAGGAATGATATTTCCGGAGCACGACACATGGAAGAATTCTACAGTCAAGTGGTTGCAACGCATGTATTATTCAAACCTCTCTCTCTCCCTTGTATCAATTGGCAATTTATATTGTAGTTGTTTTTTTAGTTGCTCACTTATTCAAGTGTCTCTTTTTTATGTCCAAAAAGACAATAGAATTTATCCATTTTTTCAAGCTTTCATTCAATTTTAAAAATTAATACCTATTCTCCACCAAAAAAAGAAATAAGCAATACCTGATTCTTAATGTAAATCTTTCTTTTGGTGTGTAGGGTTCAACAAAGAATTTGCCCTCATCATGCACTTCAAAAATAAAACCAGAGTTGGTAATTGTGTCTATTGTGGGATTATTAGTTTCACAGTTCACCATTTCCTCTTCAACGTTACCAACATTTCTCAATTGTTTTGTAGTGTTTCTTTCCCCAAAATGTGGCACATGAAATTAAAACACCAATAATTTTTGTAAATGCAGCCTATGATTCATGGCAGGTAAGCTCATTGTATTCCATGACAAAGTTACTATTTCTTGAAGTTATTTTCAATTTGATGTGTTACTATCCTCTGCTTGCAAGAAATCTTTTAAACTTTCCTTTTAATATATACATAGGATAGCTTCTTATCCTTGAAGGTAAAATAAATGTATAAACTGAAAAATAGAAAGCTGGCCACTAGCTTGGTTTAAGAAGTACGAATGTCTTCAAGAATTGGTATCTCACTTGCTTTTGAACTTATTTGCATTTAACATGAGATGGTTTTGATATATGGAGACCACTCCATTTCTCATCCATAAATAATTAAAAGAAGGATAAAATTGGTATTGCCTCCCTGAGTTCCTTCATCTTAGAGGATATATAACATCATAACTTCTTAAGGAACATTATTGACATAGTTTAAACTTAGAGAAGCAACTTCAAATATCTTCCTTTGGACTCAGGCATTTTGCTTGATGTAATGGTAATTCGTTTTCATTTTAAAAATCTAATTTAAGTTAATCTGATTTTTAGTGAAATTGGAACCTAAGGCCAACCCCAATCCACCACACTCATTTCCCCACTTGAGCCATGGCCTTGGTGCTTTGAAGAATGGTTTACCACCTTCACTCACTTGATGTGACTGTATTTTAGGATTTATCTGGTTTTTTCTTTTTCTTTTTGTGTGTGTAATTGGGATGTTTCATTCAATATTTTTCCCCTCTAAAACTTATATTCTGTTTCTGGAAAAAGCTTTTGTGAAGCTTTCTCTGACAAATGAATAGAAAAAACAAAAAAACAAAAATAAAGTCAAGAAAAATATGATGGAAAAGCATCATGTGATTATTTGACGTCTACTTTCTTTTTTATTTTTTTGTGATTATTCTACTTCACAAAGTTTTTGCCCATACTGATGACAAATGGTAACACATATCTATAAATGAAATTATTATTTTTAGTATCTACTTTCATTTCAAAATTAATCCCTTTCATTCCTCTAAGAGCTGTACTATACTCATTGTTTTCTTTCAGATTAAAAACATTTTGGTACCAACTATAGTTGATCCTCATGGCACCTGGCATTACTGCAGACGTAATATAAAGAACTGCTCGGACGATCAAATTCAAACCATGCAAGGTGAATACCTAAAGCCTCTTTCTTATCCTTGAACAATTTTTCAAAGGAGGCAAGCATAGAGTTTCAACAACATCATCTTGTCTTCAAGAATGGAGTTCTTCAAGTATATAGAATACCATTGCTATATATCGAGGAACAAGATTGTTAATGATAAGAACTGGCTTCTGGAAATTTGGCTTATTATCTTGATGTCTATTTTCAGGTTTTAGGCTTGACTTCTTAAAAGCATTGGAAAACGCTGGAAACTCTTCATCTAAGGGACTATTTATAGACTCTTGCTATGACCACTGCCAAACCGAATTGCAGGAGACATGGTTATTTGATGATTCTCCATTGCTGGCTAAAACAGTAAGAAGCAACTTTATCTTCTCCATTTCTTCTTCTTCTATTATTTTATCAATTATTTTACTATCAAGTTTTTCTTCATATTCCTTTTTACCTTTCATTGTTGATTTCCATTTTTTGCTGTGGAGTAACTCATTCCATTTTTTTGTATGAAAAACAATTCTACAGACAATTGCAAAGGCTGTTGGAGACTGGTATTATGACCGAAGGCCCTTCCAAAAGATAGATTGCCCTTACCCTTGCAACCCCACTTGCCACAACCTTGTTACCATTTAACAAGAACACCCAGAACTATAGATTAATGTCAAAATTTATCATTTATATGAATGATAGTTATAGGTAAAATAAGCTTTGATAAGAAATAAAGAAAATAAAATTAATGATTTATCAAGTCTTCAAAATAAGAAAAAGGCACCACTGCGCCAAATGGTGTGCTGGGTGTCTTTCCCCATTGCTTATGTGTATTCAACTCTTAATCAAGATTTTTTTTTTTGGATACATTCAATGTTGATTCTATTATGAGCATCTATATCATATTGCAAAAGAATTCTACTCTGAGCATCTACATGTGTATAATAAAGAATTTCATGTTGGATGAGATGTGAACTCAATAGTCATTATTGGAAGATTTTTATTATTCTTTTTAAAATTTTTAGAATTTTAGGTTTTATACTTTTATTTCCTTATTTTTAGTAGCTTCATGATAGTTTTTGTGATTGTGTATCAAGGGACATGTTTAGGAATCTTTTATTTGGAAAATAATGTTTTTCCTTTATATCCATCTCCCATATACAAATGGCCTTGTTGTCTAATGATAAATTTCATCCAAATCAATGAAAAGAAAAGATTCAGGGCTTGATTCATCGTTGGCATGCATTATAACGATGCAGATCACAAAGAGTTATCAGCTCAAAACCTAAGTTCCCTAATGCCAATCCCGCCATCCTTTGAAGCTTTATACTCAACCTCAATGTGTGCAATCTAAAATACAAAGTGTCTTAGCGAACAAGAGATTTTACGAAGCATAAACTCAAACTTTCAAAAAAAAAAAAAAAAAAAGGAGGAGGGGGGGGGGGGGGGGAGGATAAGATAAGTCTGTGAGAAGCGTCATTGACGCTTTTACAAATAGTAAAGGGACAATTGTGCGTGGTGGACTAATTCTTGTAATCAACAAATGCTAGCTACTAATGTAAATAGTATTCATCATTGTATTTTTTTATTTTTTTATTTTGTAGCGTTGTAGCTTTGTTCAAAGTTATTATTGACAGGAAATTGTACATAGTCAAAAAGTTAGATGAGCCTTTTGTAATATTGTTTTAGATAATGCTATATAGGTGGTAAATATAATTGATGCTCATTTTGTAATAAATGACACGAATGGTCCTTATAGTTAATTTGTAAGAGATTCTTTATCTTTGTGTTTATGCATCTTCTTTTTCTCTATAAAAAGAGATGTAGAATATTTGTAATTATTAATTGCATACATGAGAGAATGATTAATGTTAATTATTAATCCTTTGATTCCAAATTATTAAAGAAAAAGATCATTAAATGGAACCCTTAACTCTTGAAACATGTTTTGATACATATACATACACACCAAATTGATGTAGTGAGCTATAATGTCATGCAGTCTATAATCCTGGAAATGTTTCCATTGAATTTAAAAGTATGGAAATGCCATCAAGATATGATCCACGATGTACACCATAGATAAATGTAATCGCTATTCTACTAAGAAATGTACCACCAAACAATTAGGAAAGAAATAAATGAAAAAAAAAAATCAAATCAAAGAAGATAAAACAACAAAAAAGAAATGCCAATCTAATTCTGAGGTCCATCAACTCCAAAGAAATTGGTTTACTCAAGAAAATATAGAAGAAATTAAAAGTCACAATCCAAAATCTCTTCGCCAAAAACAGAATTATAACATTTTATATAGACAGCAATGCGTCAGCCACACACTGATAACACTGAAAGAAAATCACACAATTAGCTTTTCATATGTGCATTACTACTTCAATTCACACATGCTCACAAAGAGAAACAATGTTCCGGTGTCATATTTCACTAAACAATCAATGAGTAAAATAAGAAACATAAAAATATGATACACACCAACATTGATGTAATACACTCAAAACAAAATAGAACAAACACAATGTTGGCCATAATAGCCATAAATGGAACATAAGAGAGATGTGATGGAGAAAGCACAAGATTAAAGCTATAAATTTATTCACCAACTAAGAAAGAAAATGAGCTTTTTGAACTTACCAGTTACCAATACCACCCAAAAACAACGCAAAGTATCAAAAATCAAAAGCAAATCCAGAGAGAATATATATTGAAAACTTGGATTTGGAAGCTCTTCACTAATGACTATCAACCTTATTGTTTTTCATAATTATAGTCTTTGGATGCTTTGGCTAGGCGATTTGATCAACATATTGATTTGAATTTAAAGCATCTCTTGAAATAGTCACCACTAAAGCAGGATCTTATAAGTTATGGAGAAACAAAGATTTTTTTTTTTTCAATTAGTATTAGAGAATTTTTATTAATAAAAAAAAGAGAATTAAAATGTGAGAACTTGGGTTGATGAAATTCAATCTCTTTCTTTTGCCCACAAACTACAAATACTAACCCTTAAAACAAATAAATGCATATCAAATAAAATCAATCTAAGCCAGAAGTACACAATCAAGTAAAACAACTTTAGTATTTGAGAATTAAAAAATAATATACTTAAACGAATTGATTATAGATTATACCTTAGCTTTAGCTTTCTTAGTCCATTAGTACTTGACTAACAAACACAACCCAGAAATTGCCAATGACATTACAGTATTACTTTTATGAAGAAATTATATTATAATTCCTTGTTTTAACATTCCAATTCCCCCCTTCCAACTTTTCACAGGGAATACAAAAAATACAATCATCTCCCTCGCATTTTCCAAAATTAACCATGTCATAGGATTCTGTCCATAAATAAATAAAATGAAAATCCATATCATTTTTTGATAAAATATTAGCATTATGCTTTATGGTGCAAGGTACCCATAACCCACAATATAGAGCCGGGTTGGTATAGAAGAATTCATGTAGTCAATCCAATTTTATTGGGAATAGGACTGAGTTGAGTTGAGTTGAGTATTTTTATTTATTTTTTGGTAACTTATTAAGTTGAGTTGGATTAGCATTATGGTTCATTTTTGGTAACTTTGTGCCCTTTAGGGCCGTGTAGTCTGTTTTGTTGTTTCAATAACATTCTACTTGATTCCAAATGTCAAATGTTTTATATTTAAAAAAAAAAAAAAAAAAGATTTTATACACTTCATGAAGTATACCATTAGTTCTTCTTACAACTTATTCGAATACATAATAAATATGTTCCATCACAATTCAACCATCCTAAAGTCTTTCAAGATTTTTTCAAAATGCATAATATATTTATATGTTTATTGTCAATACTTTGGAATGGGAACTTTGTGGTTAGGAGCTTGTTACTCTTCCTAGTAGTTGTGGATTTCTCTACATCATATAACACAATTCATTAGCATGAAACATCAAATTGATTTACACAATGCTTCATGCGCTTGAAAAGGCAGTAAATCTATTGCTTAAAGGTGCTCATTTTCAGAGTTTGCATTAGATCAGTCAGTTTGTAGTACAGTTCTGAAAATGAACTTTTTATTAGCTTCTCTCTCCCCCATCCTTCCCCCCAAACACCCCCATGCTGCAGCTTAGATTACATGCTCAAGATCAGATTTTTTAGGTCTGCTGTTGAGGATGTTGCTTCAGATGCTACATTATGTGGGTGTAGCAGAGGACAAAGTGTATGGGTACTTCTTACTATTACATAAAGGAGTGCGTAGAAACAGTACTTGTTTCCTTATGATTCGGAGATTAAAATGGGATAGGCTTATTATTTGGAAGGTACAGAGATAAGGAGAAGGCAAAACATACATATTAGATGAAGTCATTTAAAAGAAAAAGAGGAACTTTTATTCTTCAGTGGTAGGCATATGAATTATTCATTGTTGGCATGTTAAATCAGCATGGGCAGAGTCAGCAGACTATAGCTGGGATATTTACAAGATTTGTTATCAGAAATATTCATACTTAAATTGGTATCTGCTAAATAACTGCACTTTGTGATCCTTATTTTGGTGAAAGTTAAAGGGTTTGGTTGCTACTTCTAATTGCTTTTATAGTTTTCCTTATTGTTGAACTGCTTAACTTCTATCTTTAATTTTATTAATATTTAAGTGAGTAAACTCATTGTCGCTGCCCCAAGGGTTTTAAGGAAAAATGGGTTTAGGGAGGTGTGATGTTACCTGTTGTGTGTTGGTTGTTGATTACAGTATTAAAAAGGATAGTGGTGAGGTTAAGCACCAAGAATGCATTCCTATAACTGCAAAATCAATCACCAAATACAAAAATAGAACATAGAATCTAATGGAACTTCAAGCCACTATAGATTTAAGTACAACACATACCATCATTACCAACATTGAGGCCCGTTTGGTAACAGTGTTTAAGTATTGATGTTCAATTTTAGTGTTTTGGAAATACATGTTTGAGTGTTAAAGCAATATGTGTCAGAAGTGTTATTGTTCTTTAAACACTGAAAATTGTTGTTTTAACAACAGTGCCAAACAGCCCTTGACATTCCCCAGATCACCAACATGACAATTCTCATCCTCACGAGCACCAAGCTCTTTGCCAGCAGGACTGAAGTGTGGTCCTGCAAGCAGATAGATAAGAAAACAATAATAAAAAAATTAAAGACAAAAGGGCCTTTAATTGGAACTAAGTGGGAATTACTCTTTACTTTTCCCCAATATGCTTTAGGTACAAAAAAATAAACATAATGGTCATTGGAATACACCAGTCGGTGTAGTAAGAAGTAATGGTGTCCCCAAGAACATGCACAAGGAAGCCAGCCATGGAGTCCAGGTTTAAAGGCTGCCAGAAATATTTCTAGTCACAGTAGTTGCGCCTCAAAAATTTGAAATGAAAACTATAACCTTACTTATGAAAATAGAAATTTACATTTCCTTATTAATCATATAGGAATTTCAAGCTACCCTCTCCTTCCTAAGTGAAGTAGATAGTGCCACAGGCACCCTTGCTACTGCCAAGAACAGCCACAGCCTTCACCATCATTCTATGTAATTTTATTATAGAGGCAGAAAGTTTATGCATCAGCTGATACATAATTGGCACTTTGAAATGCTTGAATGGATAAAGACAAACAGATTGTCCAGTGACTAACTTCATTCCAATATACCTCCAAATAGTCTGATAGTCATTGTGAAGGAGATAATCAAAGGGAGATTCTGAGGGGTCACAGGCCTATTAGTGGAAGAAATTGGAGCTTGACCATTTGGCTAAAAACCAATAGACAACAATATGAAAGAAAAATAAATATCCAAATAAATCTCATGAGTTTGATAAGAAATCATCAATCACCACTTAAAGAATTAGAAAAATGAAAGTTATGATCTGTTAAATTACTTAGAAAAAGATCATTTTTCACAAAGATTTTTTTTTTCTTTTTAAAAAACAAAACATTTATCTAAATAAGTAATTGAAAAGACCTTTATTGATTTGGAAATCACAAAAAAAGAAAAAAAGAAAAAAAAAAGAGAGTAAGAGACAAAATTAATGCTTCTTTTGGATTAAGAAGGCATAATAGCTCCATTATGTGTTTCACATGATTGTACAGTACAAGGATGGGGTTCCACAAATGTTCCACTCTAAAACTTCCATCTAATTTGATCTTTACCAAATAGGTTCACATGCAATACTTCCTTTAGGATCAACAACAATTATTAGTTAAATAAACACAATATGATTTGAAAGCCCAAATTTGCTCATTTGCAATTCATGAATCATTTACCATAAAGTCTTTGTACTTAGCATATTACAAACATTCAATTCTCTCCATCCATTACAAAAGCTCAATTGTCAACAGCAATATTAGAAGAGAACATATGAAGCTGGTCTCAGTCAAAGACAAACCTTGATTTGAAAACCTTCCCACATGCCACATTTCACAAAAGAAAATTCCACCTTTAGCATGAATATAATCCACAATGGGTTTCCATGCTTCAACCTGCTCTTTTATTTATATACCAAGTGTGTCTGGATACCTTCAAAATAGCAAAGAAGCCTAAGATGTCATAAAATTTTCAAGGGAAGAAAGGGAACCCTCAAAATGGAAATTGTCATTCACTGTGAAACATGGTAAAAATAATATGATTAAGCCCCTTTTTATATGTTATAATAGATACGAAAACATACAAAAGGCAAGTAACAAGTAAAAGGTGATAGAGACAGAGAATGTTGATATGATCTACATACTTAAACGAGTAAGAGTGATAGAGACAGAATGTTTGATATTATCTTTTTTTTTTTCTTTAGAGTTTGTTCATCGTTAAAGTGCAACCATATTGTCGTGTATTAAAGATAGATTTCACAAATTGCAGTATTGGAGTGAGGAAGACCCTATAGGTCCTTCAACTATGAAAATTTCTACATCATTCATAGCTAATTTGCTATGCACTTGAAAAAAAATTAGGTTTGAGATTTTTTGTTTTTTCACTTTAGCAATTTAGAGAGAAAATTTTTCTATGCTTTCATCTAGCCTTTCGAAAATGAAATTGAAAAAAAAAGCTATGTTTTACTGGAAAGCATGGACGCGGCGCCAGAGGCGCCGCACCCGCATCGGACATGGCGACGCGCGTCGGACGCCGCTGATCGTGCGTCTGTGCAGCGTCAGGCCGCGTGGCGAAGCCGACTCGCGCCGACACGGCTCAAATCGGGCCGATTCGAGCCAATTCGGCTGTTTCAGCCGTATCAGCCGAAACCGCCGATATGGCCGGTTCAGGCCGAAATTAAAAAAAAAAAAAAAAAGGGTGCAAAACGCACCGTTTTACTTACCCTAAAACCTAAAACTCCCTCACTCACTCACACTTCGTCCAGAGACTCCAAACAGCCTCCTCACTCCAACTCCATCGCTTTTTCTCTCTTCTCTGTGCTGTTTGGGTTGTGCTTCACTGAACCAGCCACTTAGTCCTGCATTCCAGCCACTCTAGAGTCTACACACAGCCACTCAGCCACACGACCATTCAAACTTCAGCTCTCTCTCACGCATTCTCAACTCAGGTATCGTATTTAATCTTAGACTTTAGTTTGATTTTTGATTTGTTTTTAATAGTTATTATTTGTAGGTTAAATTTGTTTGTTATTATTTGTTAGTTAATAGTTTGATTTGTGATTTGTTAGTTAGTTTGATTTGTGAGTTGTGATTTGTGATTTGTGCTATGTGAACTTGGGTTTGATTTATTATTAATTTATTTAGTTAATAGTTATTATTTGTTGGTTAAATTTGTTAGTTATTATATGTTAGTTAATAGTTTGATTTGTGATTTGTTAGTTAGTTTGATTTATGATTTGTGATTTGTGTTCTGTGAAGTGTGAACTTGGGTTTGATTTATTATTAATTTATTTAGTTAATAGTTATTATTTGTAGGTTAAATTGAATCTATTGAATTTGCAATGGATGAAGTTGCTAGTACAGAAACTTCACCTTCATCTAATCAAGAAGTGCCAAATGATGAATCTCCTCTTTGGCAGTATGTGACTAAAGTAGAAAAACCACATGGTGCTTCTGTTAAATCAGGTGGAAACACACACTTTAAGTGTAACTATTGTGGTATAGTTTATATAGGATCCTATTCTAGGGTTAAGGCTCATTTATTAAAAATTTCTGGCAAAGGAATTAGAGCATGCCATAAGGTGACACCGAGCCATAGGCTGGAAATGCAGCGAATGCATGACGAAGTTGAGAATGATAAGTTAGAGAGGGAACAGAGAAGTCAAATTCCCTTACCCCCACCTCCCCCAGGCCGTGGGCCTGCACCTATTTCCCCATTTCAGAGACATGAAGGGAGTGATAGTACAAATTCGGGTGATAGTAAGAGGAGAAAGGTGATGAATTCTACTTTGGAGAAAGCATTCCAAAATAATGCTAGACATGATTTGGATAGCAGAATTGCTAGGATGTTTTACACTGGTGGGCTTTCCTTTCACTTTGCAAGAAACCCATATTATCGTAGTTCCTATGCATATGCTACTACCCATAACATTCCAGGTTATGTTCCTCCTAGGTACAATGCCTTGAGAACAACACTTTTGCAAAAAGAAAGAGCTCATGTTGAAAGACTTTTGAAACCAATTAAGGACTCTTGGCTTGAAAATGGTGTAAGTATAGTTTCTAATGGATGTTCAGATCCACAAACGAGGCCTCTTATTAATATTATGGTTGTATCAGATGGGGGTCCAGTATTTATAAAGGCAATTGATGGGTCAAGTGAGTTCAAAAACAAACATTATATTGCTGGGGTGTTGAAGGATGCTATAAAAGAGATTGGACATGAAAAAGTTGTCCAAGTCATCACTGATAATGCTAGTGTGATGAAGTCTGTTGGAGCTCTTATTGAAGGCGAGTATTCTAAAATATTTTGGACATCCTGTGTTGTCCACACTCTCAATCTAGCTTTGAAGAATAATTGTGCAGCAAAAAACACTGAAAAGAATGAAGTTACATATGAGGAATGTAGTTGGATTACACGTATTGCTGATGATGCATCCTTTATATGTGTTTTTATCATGAACCATTCAATGAGATTGGCAATGTTTAATGAATTTTGTCCATTAAAATTGCTCCAAGTTGCTGATACTAGATTTGCTTCAGTTGTTGTAATGTTGAAAAGGTTGAAGTTGATAAAAAGATGCCTTCAAGCCATGGCTATTAGTGACCAATGGGCTTCTATTAGGGAGGATGATGTTGGAAAAGCTCAAAAGGTGAAAGATATGATTCTAAGTGATTTTTGGTGGGATAATATTGATTATATCCTTGAATTCACAGCACCTATTTATGATATGCTACGAATGGCCGGCACAGATAAGCCTTGTCTTCATCTTGCGTATAAGATGTGGGATTCAATGATAGAAAAGGTGAAGGTAGTAATATATCGGCACGAAGGCTTGGAAGATGATCAGTATAGCTCATTTTGGGGTGTGGTGTATGATATACTCATTGATCGATGGACTAAAAATTGTACGCCACTACATTGCTTGGCTCATTCCTTAAATCCTAAGTATGTACATTTATTTTCTATTTTCCTTAGTTCACCCTTCTGGTAAAACCCACATTTCATCTATATTTGTTTTTTAATCTTTAACTAGGTATTACTCCATTGAATGGCTTTCGGAGAATCCAAAACTCATCCCTCCACATTGGGATCATGAAATTTCTATGGAAAGAAGCAAGTGTTTGGATCGATACTTTCAAGATGAGAGTGAATTAAAGTCGGTAGTGAAGTCTGAGTTTGCTACATTTTCAGGAGGCAGGTTTCCTTCACTAGAAGCCTTGACAGATAGGTGGACCTTACAACATTTGATTTGGTGGCAATACCATGGCTCCATATTTCCAACTCTTCAAACCCTTGCCTTTAAACTTCTTGGACAACCTTGTTCATCCTCATGCGCTGATAGGAATTGGAGCACATACAAATTTATTCATTCCTTAAAAAGAAACAAAATGACTCCTGCACGCGCTGAGGATTTGGTATATGTGCATTCTAATCTTCGACTCTTGTCAAGGCGCAATGAGGAGTACGTACATACAGCAACAAAGATGTGCGATATTGTTGGAAACTCTTGGAATGAGAGCAACATACATGGAGGAGCAGGAATTCTTGAGAATGCAGCCCTTACACTCGATGAGTCAAAGTTGGAGGCCGTGGTTATTGGGAATGCTAGCACTAGTGCTACTACTAGTGAAAGTGAAGTTTGAAGTGAAGCAATTGATATTTAGGATGATGATGTTGGTGTTTGATTGTTTTGTTGATTATATTTTATTTTGTTTTAGTTTCAAACTTGTGAGTTGTATTCTAATTTCCAAACATCACGGAATGTTTTAGACTTTTAGTTTCAATCTTGTGGGTTGTATTTAATTTATGAACATCATGTTTTAGTTATTAAATTTGGTATATGTTTATATAATGTGAAAAAGTATGCTTAGCAATATATTAAAAATATAAATAAAAATATTTTTAATAATTTTTTAATCGCCAAGTCCTGCCGCACCTGCACCCACCTTTTTCAAAAATTGCCGAGTCCCGCACCCACACCCGCACTTGAATCCCAAAATGCACCCATGCTTACGAAGAGCAATTGGATCAGTTCAGATCTAAATCTGCAACAGGAACCGCTAGAAAAAGCTTCATGGATCTGGAAATGGAGGTATGAAAGTGTGTGATTGTTGTTGTTTTTTGCACTTTTTTTTAATTGAACAGTAATTTGTTCAAAATGTTAACAATTTCAGAACAAGATTAATGAAAATACTAAGACTCTGTGTGATAAACTCACTGAGACCTTACATTATTTGGCTGGTTAGGTTCTAGATGGTAGGTTTTCCTTCAAGCTCTTTAACCTTTAATATTTTGCTTAATGATTAGTGTGGAGCCTGTTACCTAAAAAGATATAGGAATCATAGGAAATGGGTTTGGGGCCCAACGGCCCAGTCCGAGGACATTCGCTTGTCTGAGGATGGTTAAAGAAAGGTATTGTGATGGAAATCATATATATAAAGCACAAAACGCGTCCGAGGATAAGAATTACCTCGGATACCATGGTCCGAGATGGAGGTAACTACCTCTTTATCCAGGGTATCCCGCAAAGTTGTCTTTGAACTGGAAAGTGAATATAGACCTAAGGAGGAACCAGGAAAGATAACAAATATCTTCTAAGGCTACTACCTCCACATTAAATGCTTTTCAGCTAACTCTCTAGCCGCATTAATGTGGAGGTGATACCTGAACAGTAACCAAGCAGCTTTATGACTACTGAACAAAAGTTCCGGGAGGTGCTGGATGGGACAGAAAGGAGTTCCCAAGATAGGAACTATACGTGTACGGTGGAAATGGGGTAAGGAACGCAGTATATAACATGGAAGCAGGTGACATTAGAGAGGACTTTTGGGAAAAAGGAAGGAAGAATAATAGAACTAAAAAAGGTACCCCCTGAGACCTAGCTGAGGAGAGTTTTTATCATACCTTTAGCTTGAAGTGTCTTTTACTGCACTGTAACCAGAACCTTTTCTATCAAATAGAACTAATTCTTGTACTCACGCTCTAAAAATTATTTGTTTGGGCTTGTTCGGCTAGAAACCCATCATTTTTCTGGGTCCAATCCAATTTGAGTCCCTACAATTAGTTAATTAGTCATTTAAGGAAAACAAATAATGATTTAATAATAATTGCAAACTGTTAATTAGTTTATCATTTAGGTTTCATCACAAGCTTTTATGCTTAATTTTCCCTTACTTTGGACCAATGAAAATTAATCTCTAAATTAATAAGAATTATTCCTATTCAAAGATGAATTAAATCACCACACACCCTTGGTGCGATGGTCACTCCACAAGTATAAATACTTTTGGGGTTATGCTTAATTTTCCCTTACTTCGGACCAATGAAAATTAATCTCTAAATTAATAAGAATTATTCCAATTCAAAGATGAATTAAACCACTACACACCCTTGGTGCAATGGTCACTCCACAAGTATAAATACTTGTGGGGTGTAGGGGGTAAGGACTGGGGTACAAGTCTCTAGGAGGGAGCTTCACACATATATACACTTAGATTAGGATATAGTAGAATTCTATCTTTTGTGTGTGTGTATATATACATATATATATATATATATATATATATTTATAAAGATGAATTAATATTAATTAACATTTATCATATGTACTCTAGCCCTTTTGAAGGATGCTCTTCAACCAATGAGAATCAAGTTTTAGGATTTTCTTAAATGAAGTTTTCAATTTTTGTGCAATAGATGACCAATTTACTTTTGAGGGTCCAATTTTAGCATGAATTTCATCCTAAATCAAAATTAAGTTACGGAATAGTGGTCAAGAATTTTGTAACTTTATTGGCACTACCACCTAATGTTTCAAATGAAGATATTTGAGATTTAAATCTTCCTCCCCAAATTACCAAATAATAAAAGCGTAGAATGACATTTTAGCCATAGGTTTGTGAAATTACCATTTTGACGTTAGCCTTAAATAATAGTATAGATAAGATAAAAAGCTAAAACCTAGTCATAGCTTGTCACGTGACATTTCCTTTTTTTTTTTTTAACTAAAATTTATATTATTTAAAATAAAACAGAAATAATAAAAAGAGTATGAGACTCGCAAATCTTGAATAACTTAAAAGTTAAAAACTAGCTTTTAATTGGTTGTTAACTGCACACATCTCTCTCTCTCTCTCTCTCTCTCTCTCTCTCTCTACAATTTGCTAAGAAGCTGGTCCGGTGGACCCGCAAGACTGAGACAAGCACACCTAAAGACTGAAAAAACATAAATGTTTGTGTTTTGTGGTCCGAATGAATGAGTTTCGGTTCTTCGGTTATTTGATTACTATTAATTACACTCTTATCATGTCCATCTGAAATATGAGAAATTATTAGGTCCACCAAGAGGACTATTGACGTGGTCTTCCTAACCTCCTAACTGATAAAATGTTGCTATTTATGCAAATGTGACATCATCTGATAATTTTTATTTTTTATTCTTTATACTGATTAGGAAGCTCACACATACATTTGCATAGATAACATTATCTTATCTTTCAGGGAGGACCACATTAACAGTCCTCCCGGTGTAAATAATAATTTCTCTTAAAATATAATCGTAAACAAAGGAAAATTATTGAATACTCCGGGGTATCATAAATGCATACTCCCCCCTCTTACATGAATTGTGGGTCTCACCATAAATTATTAGGTCCAAAAAGAAGACTATTGACGCTGTCATTCTAACCTCCTAACCAATAAAATGCTGTTATAGTTTTCAAAAAATAAAAAATAAAAAATAAAATACTGTTATTTATGCAAATGTGGCATCATCTGGTAATTTTTATTTTTTATTTCTTATGCTGATTAGGAAGCTCACAAATACATTTGCATAGATAACATTATTTCATTGGTCAGAGAGGACTACATCGGCAATCTTCCCGTTGTAAATAATAATTTCTCCTAAAATATAACCGTAAACAAAGAAAAATGATTGAATATTCCGAGAATATCATAAATGCACACTCTCTTCTCTCACATAAATTATGGGTCTCACTATAAATTTAATTAGTAGGACCCATAGTTATATTAGAAAGAGAAATATGTATTTATAGTACTCCGAAAGTACTCAATAATTACTCGTAAACAAAGCACTTTTCTTTTCTATTTCGTGTGTTTGTGTTTACGTAAATAGGAGCCCTCTGTCTCTCTTCTTGTATGTAGAAGCTCCTACTAATTCAGTCCTTTCTCTTCATCACTAACAAACTGGTTTTTGCATTGCTACAGGGGATTATATTTAGATTACAAAACTGGGTTTTTTTTATATTTTTTATTCACATTCTTTCAACAAAAGGAGAAAGCTCGCTTGAGATTCCCTACTTTTTTTGCTAGTTCTAGTTCAGGTACATGTGGTGATTCTTTTACTCTATATCTACTTTTCTTTTTTACGTCCATTGGGTTATGTAGCCACCTTTGTTTTGTTCACAATTCTGGTGTATTTTTTTTTCTCTGTTTGTAAGTAATAATGGTCTATCAATATGGTACAATGGATTTTTCCCTCTTTTCGTTTTGCATTTGTGATGAAGTTGCTATATATATGTGTACAGTTTAATGGGGAGGCAGTATAATTTGGATATCTCCATGGATGGAAGTTATGATGGTGGCGTTTGTAAGCAATGTATGTTGGTTGAGACTAGATTGAAATACCCTTTTTCTGGTCAGAGAAAATCATCAAGTGGATTTAACTAATAGATGCAATTGATTTCTTAATCTAAATAATGAAATATGATAGATACCATTGATTGCATGTATTTGATGTGAGGGGCATGTGTCATGCAATTGACTAATTGATTGCATGTTTCATGTATCAATCTATTTTTTTTTTCCTGTTGATGGCAATAGCGGGTATTTGATCAAAATTCAGGTACCAGTAATTGACTAATTGCATGTTTTTGATATGGACAACTGAGTCTTGATCTTTGGTCTGAGAATCATATGTCAATCTATATTTTTACTATTGATAACAATGATGTGCTATTTTATCCTATCCTCTGTTTCTTTATTTATTTTATTTTTTTAATGTGTAATTTATTTATCAGATGTTTGTATCTATCTGGGTTTTTACATTTTGGGAATTTCAATTGATATAAGCGTAATAAAATATTTGCTCATAAGCCAGTCTTATCATATCCATCCCAGCTTTGATGCAATTGGGTTTTGGTTTTGTCAAATAACTCAAGTAAGTATTTTTCACTAATGATATCATATCTTTAGAGTTAAAGTTGATTTATCTTGATAATCATATTGTAGATTTTATGATTTCCGAGCAAAAGAAAATGAGGAGGACGGAATCAAGAATTTTTTATTTTATTTTATGAATGCTTCATATCAAACTAGTTTATCAATTTACTCAGGGATTTTGATTCTATTACCTATTAGGAAATTCTGTATGGGACAAAGTCATTAAGCTACTTGTTGATCAATTTACTTATACTTAATTGAAAATTCTGAAAGCAATGATCTGATCTGTTGTTTTCTCCTCTGTGTTATCTTAGTTTTCTTCAATATTTTCTGCATTTTGATCACTAAATTTTGATATGCCAGAATGGCTGGGACAAGATTAATCCAATGGTTGACTTTTCTAGTATGGGCACAAGTAATGCTCAAAACAGAAGGTGCTAATGTATCAATTACTATTGTTAAGAATGCGGTGGCAAAAGGAGCTGGTAAGAAATCTCTTGCAAGATAAACTGATCAAAATGAGACCCATATTCTTTTCTTTTCAAAAACAATACATCTTTCAAATCTTTGTTTCAATATGTTCTGAAATTAGACATATGGAGCAGTTTGTCTGGATGGAAGTCCGCCAGCTTATCACTGGGATAAGGGATTTGGTGCAGGAATTAACAATTGGTTGGTTCACATTGAGGTTTGTCCTTTGTCACATCCTGTTTAGCCATTTCTTTACCAACTAAAGAAACAATGCCATAATAAATCCTTGAACAGATTGCCTACAGGGAAAAAAGAAAAAGAAAAAGGAAAGAAATGGGTATTAATACTAAAGCAATTTTTCTAATGCCAAATAGTAACAATAAATATTACTCTTCAGCATTTATGAGAAGAATTAGAGAAAGCAAAATATTGTAATTTTGATCACATGTTATGACGTATGAATGCTAAAAATTCCTTTCAAATCTAGTTCTTGAAGGCTTTAACAGCTTTAATTAGTAAAATTATTAAGTTGCAAATAAAATAAAATAAAAAATAAAATAAAACTTCATTTTCTAATATCTTGATGTTATCTGTATGTTACTTTTGTTTTGGTTCTTTAGGGAGGTGGATGGTGCAACAATGTCACCCTCTGTCTTAATCGTTCAGAAACTCGTCTAGGTTCATCTAAGCATATGGACAAAGCAGTTGCTTTCACTGGGATTCTGAGTAGAGTCCAAAATTATAATCCTGGTATGACTTAATTGTTTATTGTTTTAGTTAATCTTTCATGCTTTTTTCAGCTTGTGTCACCTCTGCTCTCCTGAGTCTTGCCTTTTAATGAAATTAATAGAATCTGTCTAAAATTTCCAGACTTCTACAACTGGAACAGAATTAAGATTAGATATTGTGATGGGGCATCATTTACTGGTGATGTAGAAGCAGTCGATCCAGTAAGTTAATTGGAATTTCAATTTTTAATTTCAGAGGAAGACCTGATTCCAGTGTATATTTCCTTTTTCTTGGTGGGTTTTAATTAATAATAATAATTTGATCAGGCTACTAATCTTCACTTCAGAGGAGCAAGAATTTGGCACGCAGTAATTAAGGACCTACTATCAAAAGGAATGAAACATGCAAAAAATGTATGGTATATGTATATCCCTATTATCATTTGTTGATTTTCCTCCTCCTGTAATCCTCACCTTGCCTATAACTTGTCAGGCTTTTCTCTCTGGTAGTTCGGCTGGTGGATTGGCTTCTATTTTGCATTGTGATAGCTTCCGAGCTCTCATACATAGTGGTGCTAAAGTTAAATGCCTATCAGATGCTGGTTACTTCATCAATGTGTAAGCTCGTATATTTGATCTTCTATCTTGACTTCATATCATAAACAGTTTTGAGAGCTGGTGTAGTTAGTAGTTACACATTCATGTAATTTGCACCTAGCATTGTCTAACAGGAAAGATATTTCCGGAGCACGACACATTGAAGAATTCTACAGTCAAGTGGTTGCAACGCATGTATTATTCAAACCTCTCTCTCTCTCTCCCTTGTATGAATTGGCAATTTATATTGCAGTTATTTTTTTAGTTGCTCACTTATTCAAGTGTCTCTTTTTTATGTCCAACAAGACAATAGAATTTATCCATTTTTCAAGCTTTCATTCAATTTTAAAAATTAACACCTATTCTCCACCAAAAAAAGAAATAAGCAATACCTGATTCTTAATGTAAATCCTTCTTTTGGTGTGTAGGGTTCAGCAAAGAATTTGCCTTCATCATGCACTTCAAAAATAAAACCAGAGTTGGTGAGCGTGTCTATTGTGGTATTATTAGTTTCACAGTTCACCATTTCCTCTTCAATGTTACCAACATTTCTCAATTGTTTTGTAGTGTTTCTTTCCCCAAAATGTGGCACATGAAATTAAAACACCAATAATTTTTGTAAATGCAGCCTATGATTCATGGCAGGTAAGCTCATTGTATTCCATGACAAAGTTACTGTTTCTTGAAGTTATTTTCAATTTGATGTGTTACTATCCTCTGCTCGCAAGAAATCTTTTAAACTTTCCTTTTAATATATACATAGGATATATAGCTCCTTATCCTTGAAGGTAAAATAAATGTATAAACTGAAAAATAGAAAACTGGCCACTAGCTTGGTTTAAGAAGTAGGAATGTCTTCAAGAATTGGTATCTCACTTGCTTTTGAACTTATTTGCATTTAACATGAGATGGTTCTGATATATGGAGACCACTCCATTTCTCATCCATAAATAATTAAAAGAAGGATAAAATTGGTATTGCCTCCCTAAGTCCCTTCATCTTAGAGGATATATAACATCATAACTTCTTAAGCAACATTACTGACATAGTTTAAACTTTGAGAAGCAACTTCAAATATCTTCCTTTGGACTCAGGAATCTTGCTTGATGTAATGGTAATTCGTTTTCATTTTAAAAATCTAATTTAAGTTAATCTGATTTTTAGTGAAATTGGAACCTAAGGCCAACCCCAATCCACCACACTCATTTCCCCACCTGAGCCAAGGCCTTGGTGCTTTGAAGAATGGTTTACCACCTTCACTCACTTGATGTGACTGTGTATTTTAGGATTTATCTGTTTTTTTTTTTTTTTTGGTGTAACTGGGATGTTTCATTCAATATTTTTCCCCTCTAAAAATTATATTCTGTTTCAGGAAAAAGCTTTTGCAAAGCTTTCTCTGATGAATGAATAGAAAAAACAAAAATAAAGTCAAGAAAAATATGATGGAAAAGCATCATGTGATTATTTGACGTCTACTTTCTTTTTTTTCTTTTTTTGTGATTATTCTACTTCACAAATTTTTTGCCCATACTGATGACA
Source organism: Quercus ilex subsp. ballota (assembly GCA_032727855.1). Taxonomy (NCBI): domain Eukaryota; kingdom Viridiplantae; phylum Streptophyta; class Magnoliopsida; order Fagales; family Fagaceae; genus Quercus; species Quercus ilex. Next base: position 2,385,113 of record CM064919.1, read on the forward strand.
AATGGTAACACATATCTTTAAATGAAATTATTATTTTTAGTATCTACTTTCATTTCAAAATTAATCCCTTTCATTCCTCTTAAGAGCTGTACTATACTCATTGTTTTCTTTCAGATTAAAAACATTTTGGTACCAACTATAGTTGATCCTCATGGCACCTGGCATTACTGCAGACGTAATATAAAGAACTGCTCGGACGATCAAATTCAAACCATGCAAGGTGAATACCAAAAGCCTCTTTCTTATCCTTGAACAATTTTTCAAGGAGGCAAGCATAGAGTTTCAACAACATCATCTTGTCTTCAAGAATAGGGTTCTTCAAGTATATAGAATACCATTGCTATATATCGAGGAACAAGATTGGTAATGATAAGAACTGGCTTCTGGAAATTTGGCTTATTATCATGATGTCTATTTTCAGGTTTTAGGCTTGACTTCTTAAAAGCATTAGAAAACGCTGGGAACTCTTCATCTAAGGGACTATTTATCGACTCTTGCTATGACCACGGCCAAATCGAATTGCAGGAGACATGGTTATTTGATGATTCTCCATTGCTGGCTAAAACGGTAAGAAGTAACTTTATCTTCTCCATTTCTTCTTCTTCTATTATGTTATCAATTATTTTACTATCACATTTTTCTTCATATTCTTTTTTACCTTTCATTGTTGATTTCCATTTTTTGCTGTGGAGTAACTCATTCCATTTTTTTGTATGAAAAACAATTCTACAGACAATTGCAAAGGCTGTTGGAGTCTGGTATTATGACCGAAGGCCCTTCCAAAAGATAGATTGCCCTTACCCTTGCAACCCCACTTGCCACAACCTTGTTACCATTTAACAAGAACACCCAGATTTATAGATTAATGTCAAAATTTATCATTTACATGAATGATAGTTATAGGTAAAATAAGCTTTGATAAGAAATAAAGAAAATAAAATTAATGATTTGTCAAGTCTTCAAAATAAGAGAAAGCCACCACTACACCAAATGGTGTGCTACGTGTCTTTCCCCATTGCTTATGTATTCAACACTTACTCAAGAAATTTTTTTTTTTGATACATTCAATGTTGATTCTATTATGAGCATCTATATCATATTGCAAAAGAATTCTACTCTGAGCATCTATATGTGTATAATAAACAATTTCATGTTGGATGAGATGTGAACTCAATAGTCATTATTGGAAGATTTTTATTATTCTTTTTAAAATTTTTAGAGTTTTAGGTTTTATAATTTTATTTCCTTATTTTTAGTAGCTTCATGATAGTTTTTGTGATTTTATATCAAGAGACATGTTTAGGATTCTTTTATTTGGAAAATAATGTTTTTCCTTTATATCCATCTCCCATATACAAATGGCCTTGTTGTCTAATGATAAATTTCATCCAAATCAGTGAAAAGAAAAGGTTCAGGGCTTGATTCATCATTGGCATGCATTATAATGCTGCAAATCACAAAGAGTTATCAGCTCAAAACATGAGTTCCCTAATGCCAATTCTGCAATCCTTTGAAGCTTTATCCTCAACTTCAATGTGTGCAATCTAAAATACAAAGTGTCTTAGCAAGGGAGAGATTTTACAAAGCATAAACTTAAACTCTCAACAAAAAAAAAGGAGGGGTAGGCGGGAGAGGATAAGATAAATTTGTGAGAAGCGTCATAGACCCTTTTGCAAATAGTAAAGGAACAACTGTGCATGGTGGACTAATTCTTGTAATCAACAAATGCTAGCTGCTAATGTAAATAGTATTCATCATTGTATTTTTTTTTGTAGCATTGTAGCTTTGTTCAAAGTTATCATTGACAAGAAAGTGTACATAGTCAAAAAGTTAGATGAGCCTTTTGTAATATTGTTTTAGACAATTCTATATTGGTGGTAAATATAATTGATGCCCATTTCGTAATAAATGACACGAATGGTCCTTATAGTTAATTTGTAAGAGATTCTTTATCTTTGTATTTATGCATCTTCTTTTTCTCTATAAAAATAGATGTAGACTATTTGTAATTATTATTTGCATACATGAGAGAATGATTAATGTTAATTATTAATCCTTTGATTCCAAATTATTAAAGAAAAAGATCATTAAATGGAACCCTTAACTCAACTCTTGAAACATGTTTTGATACATGATAAGGATAATTTTATAATGTTGTTAAACTCATCAGCATGGGGCGAAGGCGGCGGTCCTAATGAACTCATCAGCCTTACTTGAGCATTCATGGGCAAACAACGTTGTAAAGTAGACGATTCTACCTTAAAGCTAATGAGTGCGCCTTGAGATCAACACCTGAACTAGACGGCCTGAGTACATAGACGGGAAAAGATGCTGACGGAAGCAAGCTGAAAAAAAGAAGTAAACCTTTGACGAGTCTGACGTGGCCTTACTTGGCCTCCATGCATGAGCATATAAGGAAATATCTTGTGCCCCACGATAAACCCTAATCATAAGACTCCTACAAGGAAAGGATTTCGGAAGATATGTGAATTAAAGAAGATCTCTCCCATAAGGAAAGATCCTCTAGGCCAAGGAACGGATGTCAATCCTATGCTACTATAAAAACCCCAAAACCCTAACAAACCAAGGTATGCATAACTCCCCCAGCTCTGACACTCTAGAATTGTGAAAAGTTCTCTAACTTAACTTTTGGAAGGTTTTTGGCCGGTACCATACCGGTACTCTCCTAAGGTCTTCTTGTTCTGTGTTGCGCAAGTGTTGTCTAGAGCACGTAAGGACCATGTGACTTACTGACGATTTTCGACATCATCAATACATATACATACACACCAAATTGATGTAGTAAGCTACAATGTCATGTAGTCTATAATCCTGGAAATGTTTCCATTGAATTTGAAAGTATGGAAATACCATCGAGATATGATCCACAATGTACACCATAGATAAATGTAATCGCTATTCTACTAAGAAATGTACCACCAAACAATTAGGAAAAAAATGAATGAAAAAAAAAAAAATCAAATCAAAGAAGAGAAAACATTGAAAAAGATATTATTTAAAACAAAAAAGAAATGTCAATCTAATTCTGAAGTCCATCAACTCCAAAGAAACTGGTTTACTCAAGCAAATATAGAAGAAATTAAAAGTCACCATCCAAAATTTCTTCGCCGAAAACAGAATTAAAACATTTTATATAGATAGCAATGCATCAGCCACACATTGATAACACTAAAAGAAAATCACACAATCAGTTTTTCATATGTGCATTACTACTTAAATTCACACACAGAGAAACAATGTTCTGGTGTCATTTTTCACTAAACAATCAATGAGTAAAATAAGAAACATAAAAATATATTACACACCAACATTGATGTAATACACTCAAAACAAAATAGAACAAACACAATGTTGGTCATAATAGCCATAAATGGAACAGAAGAGAGATGTGATAGAGAAAGCACAAGATTAAAGCTATAAATTTATTCACCAACTAAGAAAGAAAAGGAGCATTTTGAACTTACTAGTTACCAATACCACCCAAAAACAATGTAGAGTATCAAAAATCAAAAGCAGATCCAGAGAGAATATATATTGAAAACTTGGATTTGGAAGCTCTTCACTAATGACTATCAACTTCATATCAAAGCTTCTCTCTTCTTGTATCAGTCTGGGTTGGAAGAAACACAAGGAGAAAGAAATATAAATTTTCAATGAGAAAGAATCACAAATTACAATGAGAAAGAAACATTGTTTAAATCTACCTTGAAAATTTAAAGATTGTTTGAGGGCTGAGTTATTGTTTTTCATAATTATAGTCTTCGGATGCTTTGGCTAGGCGATTTGATCAACATATTGATTTGAATTTAAAGCATCCCTTGAAATAGCCACCACTACAGCAGGATCTTATAAGTTATGGAGAAACAGAGACTTTTTTTTTTTTTTTTTCCCAATTAGTATTAGAGAATTTTTATTAATAAAAAAAAGAGAATTAAAATGTAAGAACTTGGGTTGATGAAATTCAATCTCTTTCTTTTGCCCACAAACTACAAATACTAACCCTTAAAACAAATAAATGCATATCAAATAAAATTGATCTAAGCCAGAAGTACACAATCAAGTAAGACAACTTTAATATTTGAGAATTAAAAAAGAATATACTTAAACGAATTGATTATACCTTAGTTTTAGCTTTCTTAGTCCATCAGTACTTGACTAACAAACACAACCCAGAAATTGCCAATGACATTACAGTATTACTTTTATGAAGAAATTATATTATAATTCGTTGTTTTTACATTTCAATTCCCCCCGTCCAACTTTTCACAGGGAAATACAATCATCTCCCTCGCGTTTTCTAAAATTAACCATGCCATAGGATTCTGTCCGTAAATAAATAAATTGAAAATCCATATCATTTTTTGATAAAATATTAGCATTACGCTTTATGGTACAAAGAAACAAACATAATGGTCATTGGAATGCACCAGTCAGTGTAGTTAGAAGTAATGGAGTCCCCAAGAACATGCACAAGGAAGCCAGCCATGGAGTCCAGGTTTAAAGGCTGCCAGAAATATTTCTAGTCACAGTAGTTGCGCCTTAAAAATTTGAAATGAAAACTATAACCTTACTTATGAAAATAGAAATTTACATTTCCTTATTAATCATACAGGAATTTCAAGCTACCCTCTCCTTCCTAGGTGAAGTAGATAGTGCCACAGGCACCCTCACTACTGCCAAGAACAGCCACAGCCTTCACCATCATTCTATGTAATTTTATTATAGAGGCAGAAAGTTTATGCATCAACTGATACATAATTGGCACTTTGAAATGCTTGAATGGATAAAGACAAACAGATTGTCCAGTGACTAACTTCATTCCAATTCCAAATAGTCTGATAGTCATTGTGAAGGAGATAAGCGAAGTGTAATGAACAAAACTCAGGTCAAGCCAGCAGAAGCAGAATATATATTATAAAACTGAGTCATAACTGTTGGAAACTATAATTTACTTTCCAGAAATTCTAGACAAAAATCAGAGAATTGATTGATTAGAGAAAATCAAGGGACTGGAGCAATTGATTTATATTGATATGATTAGTAGAAAGGCTAACAAGCACAAATTTTGAGAAAGTTGAAAGAGAGAAGAACAGCATTCATTAAAAATATGAAAAAAGAATTTTTTTTTTTTTTTTTATAACTAAATTATCATATAGAATAAGTATTGGTTTACCCACCATTCCAGAAAGACCAGCACTCACTTTAAGAAGGTTATGCCATTATGCCAAAAACCACATCTACTATCTTAGTTAAAGTTCCAAGAGAGAATAGCACACACACCTCAGCATTCACTACCACATCATGAGAACAAAGACTACTTGATTCTATAATCTTTCATGGCCCTAAAAGTCAAGCAACCCACTTATAGATTACTAGTATCTAGCAATTAAGAATAATAAGTAATTATTTGTCTAAAACATACAACTTCATCGCCTAGTTAAGGATGTGTCATTATACCAGTTGTAAGAGAACAATGCCGAATGCACAGTCAACTGCAAGCACAGAAAACAATGCCTTTCTCCACATATTCAGGAGCACAATATCTACACGAACCAAAAGCCTCCTATATGATTTTTTTTAATAAAATATAGATAAAAATTGCATAATGTTTAGACATTAGTGGAAAGCTTTCAAAAGTCCTCACCGTAATGTTCCAAGTATTAGTGTATGTTTAGGATCATTGCTTGCTTTCTACTTGGCAAGGCAAAAGTCACCAAGCCGCAAGTAGAAGAAATCAATCCATTAATTGTGATGATCCTCTACTGTCAACACGTTAATTAGATGGCAATAATCTTAATTGATAGATTATAACATTAAACAGCATAGCAAAATGTTCCATTACATATTTAAGAAGTAAAAGTAGAAATACTAACAGTGTATAATATTCACTGTATATGAATATTATACACCATGATAAAGTTCAAATCAATGGCTAAGACCTTAAAAAACACTGAACAAACCATTTGATAACTTTACAATCTAATTTTACTAATGATACACTTCATCAAGAACATGTTCATCACCTGATAGAACTTAAGCCGATTAATGTCATTGGCAATTGTCCACTACGGCATTCTTTGAATCTCTAAGATTTACAGATCAAAGAAAAATTCTAGGATTTATCTCATTCTCAAAAGTATAGAGATCATGTTGTTCATAGAATTCCTTCAAAGGAAATTAATGCTCCAAGTATGACCAATCAACAAGCACATTTGATAACTTCTTTTTGGCATTATATCCTTCTCTTTTTTCATTGGGATAGGAGCTAATAAAAAATTCAAAGATTAGTATCCAATTTTTCCATAGCATGAAGAATATAAACTCAATGTTAACAATTCAATTAAGAATTATACATTTTTCATTAAGGAATATATGGTCAAATACTTCAAAACATACATAATAGCTATTGATTCAATCCATATATAATCCACTATTACTTCCTAATGATGTAGCCATTTAAAGTATGCAGAACTCTGAAAGGCCGGCCAAAATTGTGAGCCAATAATCAACGTTAGATAGGGAGCAAAAATCAAACTGACAAATCAAAAAGTAACTGTATGTGAACTTGCAATACAAGCATCTAGAACATATTATGGTTATCAAATCAACCAACTCCTTGCTCATGATACATGCTAAGAAAACAGCTAAGGTAAAAATATATTGAAAACAAAGAATGTATTTGTTTGTTTTCACTTAAAAACTTGTCTAGGAAAATTGTTGTGGAAGGCAATGACCGGATTCAAGTCTCTAGGAGGGAGTTTCACACACATATATACTTAAATTAGACTAGAGTAGAATTTCTATCTTGTATATAAAAAAAAAAAAAAAAAAAACCATAGGTTTGTGAAATTACCATTTTGACGTTAGCCCTAGAGTTTTCAACCAATAATTTGGATTATTATAGTTGCAAAATAAGTCGTATATAATAAATTACTGCCTTTACCAATCCTTCAGTGGAAATAGGAGCAGGCCATTTTGGATTTTGCTTTAGGATTGCCTAGAATGTCTAGGAAGCATGATGTAATTTGGTTGATTGTACATACATAGACCAAATCATCTCATTTTTCTGCCCATTAAATATGACACGATCTTTATAAAGTTTTGCCATTGGATTATGATAATATTTCTTTCAAATTGACACTTTGGATAAACAAGTGTTCATAAATTGAATACCTAGGTCCCATTTCCTTTAATTTATGGGCTTATTACCTACATGTCACAATTTTTATAATAAAACATGATTTCTAGCTGGATTGTCTCCAACTAAGTAATTGGGAAATTTCTAAACGAATAATATTATAGATATAACAATTTTTACAACAATTGAATTTACATGTTTAGTAGTTCTTATTTAAGCATCTGAGGTTCAATCTCTATCTACACCAAAAATCGATTGGTGTCTTAATCTGATGATAAAGAACTATTATCAGGAGTTGACACTATAGGATGAAACTCTCTAAAAAAAAAAAGTAGTTCTCATTTGAGCTCATTACTAACATCATCTACTATTCACAACTTATCTTGACAATCCGTAAAATATTTTGTGAAAATTGTTAGTGAAAAAATTTATTGGGCTGATGGGGGAGTCGTCCATAAGTATTTACTTTCTCATCTCAATTCTCCATTGGGCATAAACCTCTGGGCCCACACCCACATCTAAAAGCGGCCCAATAAATTTTTTTATCATCAGAAAAGACCTTAATAGAACACCTTACCAGCATCAAACACCTTGTGCCTCGCCTGAGAGCCTGAGAGAGACAACTACTTCTACCAGTACTGAGAGATCGTTTTGAGAATAAAAATGGAATGGGGTTTCGTACATAAAGTTTGGGACAAGTGGGCTTCTAACAATATCTCCTCTTCTTCTGGTAATTACAACCCCACAATACAAACCACAACTACTATGTACTATGTTTTGGTTTTGTTTTTATTTTGTAAAAATTAAGGAAATATTTGCTGTTATTGCTTCTTTCTTTGCAGGTGAGCCCTTGAAAGCTGCTCTTCTAATTAACTATGACCCAACTGGACCCTCTCGCTTGTTGTCTACAATGTAAGTACTAATTAGATAAAACTACATACTTGTTGTTATAAATTATCTGGTTATTTTATACCAAATGAAATCTATGCTTTCCCTGTTGGTTATTGCTTCTCCATTCCCATTACTATTTTTTTTTTTTTTTTTTGGGGTTAGTTATTGCTTTGTGAGTGAGTACTGTATCATGTTTGGTGGCAATTGAAGCAAATTGTCAAATTAAAAATTCTTTGATTGAAATTTTGTTTTGGGGGGTTTCGAATTCTAACCCAGGTGAATATATTTTTTTTTTGATAATTTGATAGTTGGGGGGAGTGGAATTTGAATCCTGGACGTCTCTGTTGGAAAAGGCTCTTGGCAGTGTGTTCTCTGAGTTTTGACAAACTCTTCAATGCTTATTTGAGTGACATGTTACGGGTTAGGTTGCTTTCATGGATTGAAAAAAAGTTTTAATTTTTGCTGTGGGTGGAAAATTTAAAGTGTATTTATATGAAATTGGTTATTTAGAGTCTAGACCTTCTGAGAAAGGATTTAACTAACTTATTTAAGGCTTTATTGTTGTCAATAACATCGATAGTGAGACTGTTCCTGATAAAATTCCAGCAGCTTATTGTAAGCTTTGAGGGTGTGATTGCCTTCTCCTACCTAAGTGTGATTTCTTAGGAAAACCTAGGTGTGATTGCTTAGTGTTTTATCTTTCTTCATTTCATGTTATAGTCATTGTTTTAATTTAAAAAACAGCCATGAACACATTTAATTTCTCATCCAGAATCTAATTTAGTGCAGAATTCCTAAAGATCCTACATCAAGACGTTAGTAAACTTTGGGTTGGTAAGATTTTAATTGGGGAAAATTTGGTCTTTAGGAATTAGCAATTCCCAATTGTGGGGGAATCTAGTAATTTGTTTTTATGGCAGGATGTTGACCATTGCTTCTATATTGCCCCTCATTTTCAGTCATATCGTGGCATATTTTTGGGTTTGTGTGGAATCCAGTGGCTAATGCCTAGCATTTTGGCAACTTGATGGATGGTTGGGAGAGTCAAAGTTGGTGGCTAAGAGGATCAAAAGAATCTTTGTTAGCAATCCTTTGTGTAGTTTGGGAGGACAATAATAGGAGCATGAAGGCTAGGAAAATTTGGTGTGAGTATAATAGGAATCTCTATGCTCTAATGATACACTCTTTTTGGCCCCATGATTTAAATGTTTGGATGGAGGTTGATGAAGGAGAGAAATTTAAATATTTAGGGTAAATTACACCAATCTCCCTTGAGGTATTACAAAATGATACTCCCTCATGACAACTTTTGCATTTATACAAACCTCAAGGGGGAGTGTCATTTATACAAACATTTGGGGAAAAGTGTTATTTCAATAAACCTCAAGGAGGTGGTGTAATTAATTAATTTACCCAAATGTTTGACTCTATGCTTGGATGGGGGTGATGAAGGGAGAGGAGAATGTTTACTACATTCCAGCCGCCCTCTCTTTCTCCCCTTCCCTCATCTTCCTTTGTTCCAAACATATGCTAAGTCTATAATGGAGTCATATTACTTTGATTGCGGTTATATTTTACTTATGGAAACCTCTAAGGTTTCAATTAATATTACATTGGTTCCATGTGTTTCTAGGGTTGTATGAATAAAAATTGATAAATTGGAAGAACTTGTTCTCTCTGTCTCTCCTCTCCTCTCTGTCTCTAGCATTTTTCCCCTTTTCTTCACCATTGGTTATCCTGTTCCCTAATCCCTTCCATTTTACTTCCATACTATCAAACTCTAGCCAATTTTTAGCCCTAACCTAGCCCTTTCTTCTGCAACAATCCATAAATTCTCCTAGCCCAATAACCCACCACAAGCACACATAGATTTCCCCAATTACCAACTTGGAATTTTTTTTTGGGGGATAGGTAATAAGTGAACTTTATTAACAAATGAAAATGAACAATACATCAGATCTTTGAGTCAATGAGTATACTTTTATGTATAGCCACATGAATCGTAAAAAGCTCGAAAATTTTCCCTCCCTTAATAGCATTCCATGAGTTCATCTTACTGAGGCAGTCATTAATTGTCCCTGCCTTTCCCTTATTTCACTTTCATGCATTGTATCAAGGTGAAGGATCTTGTACCTGTTAAAGTGTGATTGAATTCACTTTTGAATTGTTAGTTCATCAATTCAGGAAAAATGTGAAGACGGGTTTGGAAGACGTCTCAATGCACATAAAAAATCCTGAAACAGGATCCTCTTCAAGGATCGTGAAACTTGCACACAAGCTTTCACCTTTAAGGGGTGACGGAGGCACTCTCTTTTCATGTGAATCTATGATGCATAATTATTTGAGTTTTCTTTAGAGTCATCTTATATTGGCTGTGTTGTTTTATTTTAGGAAGCCTATAGGATTCTCAATCATATAGGTCCGGTTAGTTTTTGATAGATCCCTTGGAATTCTGGGTTTGTGGTGCCTAATTCAGTTCTAATTTTTTCCTGAAATGAAATGGAGTTTGAAGATGTGTAAAAGTTGATATATGAGTGAGTTTCCTCTTGGGGTGAGCTAGACTTTCTGGTAAAAAAAAAAAAAACAAAAATAAAAGAAAAGTGAGTTAGCTGAATTTCCCTTTTGAAACTTTTGCCAAATAAGTCAAAAAGATTTTAGGAAGCATGCAAAGCCTGTTTTGCAACATTTTTAATGTCACATGCCTCTTAAATCTTTGAATTGAGTTAGTGTAAAGTGCTGGTTTGTGTTGAATTGGCAAATTCATCTGATAGCTTCATTTTCGAATCAAGATTTATGCTAACTAGAGCAATGTTGTTTGTGTGTGTGTGATCCATTTATCATAACCTTATAAAAGAAAAAAGAATGTGTAATTCCACATCTAATAATGCTCTAAGCTCACAAGTAATTGCTAACATTTGCTCAACTGGTAAAATCTTTTATTGTTGAATAAAAGATCTTATGATATGTAAAATATTCTAATATTTAAACTTATTTTATCTTATCAAAAAAAAAAAAAAACATTTAGCTCGTGAGTGTTAAACTTAAATCCAATGGCATCTCCTTTTATAAGAGCATTGGTAGCAGCTTCCCTAAAACAGGGTAAGGGGTCAATATAGGTAAGCAGACCAAAATCACCCAAAAAACAACCCACATCAGCCTTCCTATCCGTTCCTGTTTTAGGATTTTGTTACAGTGAATATTTAAGGAAGCATTGTTCATTTCCCAAATCAGTATTTTATTGTTTTTGTGTCTTGGTCACTGTGATAAAGAAATGTGGGTTGTTTTGAAAAATGAGAGAAATAATAAAAAATGAATGAGGAAATAATTTTTAAATGAAATATGATTCTAAATAGGGAATTTGATGTGGGTGAAAAAGAAAAATAGTTAGCTAAAATAAGAAAAGTAGGTTCTTATCCTAAAATAGGGAGAGAGTTTTTGGTAAGCTACTACCAATGCTCTAAGAATAGGATGGGAAAATGTTGTGGGTTTGAGACCCACCAGGTGCATATGTAACGTCTCTCCTCTAACTGCACTGGTAACCCTTTCTGTAGCCAAGAATGATGTGAGCAATCTGGGACAATCTCCCCTTGACGGGCCTTCTGATAGTTTCTGGAAACATAAACTATCTTCTTCTCAAGAGATCCTTGAATTCAAACTAAAATCAATAAAAAATGTAATTGCTAACATTTAATGGTCCTTTGACCAAAAGGCATCCCCACCCCACCCCTCCCACACCCACAAAGGATAAATTATTGGAATTAGTCTTTTAATGTTTTGTATGTATTTCTTTCTAAAGAAATAATAAATGAATAACCATGTCAATTTGATTGTTGGATATAGATTGCACCCTATTCATCATAGCTATTATGAAGTGTGGATGTCTATGTTTTTGTATTTTGCCTTGCCTTTTCAAATAATTTACACATGTCGTTTTTTTTTTTTTATGTTATGACCTCTGATACTTAAATGGAAAATTAAGGTTTTTTATTTTTATTTTTTAATTTTTAAATTTCCTGTTGCTCTGCAAATGCTTTACGTGCTACCTTTGCCACTTATGGTTTGTTCACTGTTCATATTGGGATGTCCCAATGTACTGTCCTTTCAAAAAGTCAACAGGCAGATTATTAATAACTTTCCTAACAGTTACTTTATCTAAAAAGTACCCTTTTTTGTTTACTTTATTTGAGTGTAAATTTTCGGATGGCAATTTTGGAAAACGATAACTATTTATGTCAAAGACAATAGAATCCCTATAAAAATTTGGATCTTCTATGCTGAACTAACAAAATGGGATGGACACAAGGAGTAAGTCACAAGAAATGTCTCTTACAAGTTTTTTAGTTCATTTTGTTTAGATGTACTGAATTTGATGGTTGACTAGATTCTTGCAGTGCAAAACAAGAAGGAATTAAAGTAAATCCCATTGAATTGAGCCAATTTGTGGATTTCATCAAGCGAGACAAACTCCAAACTGAGACCTTCATTATTGGGCCAAACCAGTGTAAGTTATCCTTTGGCTGTGACCAGCAATTATAATGCCTATGTTCTGGAAAAACAAGTTCGTTTTTAATATATTTTGCTTAATATGTAATGGAAAAACAATGTGGAGGTTTATTAATATTTCTCATTACAGAAAACATGTAAGAAAAAAACTATGATCTGGAAAAACGACGAATTCTTTTTTTTTCTTGGTGGAGTATATGTTAGGTGAAAGAATCACCTATAATTGCTGTTTTAGTGCGGACTGCAGCTTTGGGAAAGATTTGGACAGTTGATATATGAGGAATCAAAATTTAATTATAGTAGTCTGGTGCTGTGTGCAAGACGAATGGCAAGACTGAATCATTTAGTACTTCATTGTCCCATAGTGAGATATCTCTGGTCTTTCCCCCCTTTTTTATCCTCTTTTTGGTGTTATGTGGACGATAACATATACTGTGTTAGCTTGTTGGAAGGGTTGATTGGGAAAGCATAAGCATAATATTATTTAAAATATGGTGTATTTGGAGTGAATGGAATTCCCAATTTTTTTTTTGAAGGACGTGAATGTGCAGGCAAGATGTCAATCGCTTGTTCCTCAGAACATTAATGGCTATACTTTTTCTCCTATGTTGGATTTTGTTGAGTTGGTAAACTTTCGATGTTAGCTTCTTTTATTTTCTCATGTATACCTCTAGTTTACTACGGTTTTGCACCCTTTTTGCACTCTTTTAACATGTTTATTACTTATATAAATAAAAATGGTAATGAAAAATATATGTTCTGGAATCTGTAAGCAACTGCACAGTACCAGGATTCTATCATTTTATAGAAAACCTAGTAGAACTATATAGCAAATGGATCATGCAACTTCATATCTAAATCATTTTAAACATAACCTATATGTATTGTAAAGCTTTTAAAATTCTAATGATTGTTCTATTGATTTGAAGCATGGAGGAGCCAATGACATTTCGGTCAAGTAGCATTTTTTAGTGTTTCTAATTGAGACGTCCATGGTTCAAATCCCCCTCCCCCCCAAAGAATGTATTAAATTTGAAGCATAGAGGATATTGTACCATCTTTTGGAACAGTTGCCACTAGATTGCTAGGGAACATTTTATGCTATATCACATCATGTCAATCCATATGTAATAGGTTTTATACATTGAACCTATGTGTCTCATAAAGCTTTATACATCTTAATTATAATGATATAGCTGCTTTATTGTTTTTAAAGTTTGGTGGATGGGATTTGATGACAGACTTGGTCACTTCAATTCATGAGAATTGGTTCTGTGCAAGGTGCATGAACACTTCAAAACCTGCTGGTGAAGGTGCTATTATCATGCAAACAGCAGCATTCCTCTTGGTTGCATTGTAAGTATGCATGCACTTAAATGCATTTTGTTAATGTATGCTTTCAATACATTTAGGTATTAGGATGGAAATTTGAATGGGATATGGGATGGGGATCAAGTCGATATAACTTTTCAAAGGGTTTTAACCTTTTTGCCTACTTTCACCCTTGTTTGGCAGGTATGATGGTTCTATTGGATCAGCATCTCGTGCTATGGCAGCTGTTGATCAGTTTGCATGGCAATTAGGTCGAAGAAATCTTTAACCTTGGTTCTAGCGATAGTAGATTGTAAGTTGTTATTTCCAGTTCCATTTGCTTCTTGTTATTGCCTTTATATTTATATATAATAATTCTATTCCTCTTGTCACTGTGATCCTCATCATTATCACAATCTTATTAGGCTTATTAAATGATTTGATACAGGGGTTATCTACAGTGAATGAATCAATACATAGAAAGCATGTCTGGTAGGATGGTTTTTCTTGGTGTTTTTTTTTTTCTTGACTTGTTGGTGCCTTGTAATACCAGATTTGTTAGGCTATATATAGAGGTTGAATATTTTTGGGTTTTGATGGCGAAGGTTTTAGAATGTAATAGAATAGCCTCCCTCAAATCAATTGTGCTAGCCATGCCTTGGTAATTTCCTAATATTTGGTATTTGTAGGGATACTTTAAGCAAAGCTGAACTGAGTTCTATGCTGTTTTGACCTAGGTTTGGTCATTGGCTTGGCTTAAGCTTGAGTCAAGCAGTTGAACTTCTGTAAGTTTGTCTAGGCAATTCTTAGCCAGGCCTGTGCTTGGCTTGATTTATCACTTTTGTGGATTTGATTTTTTGTATGCAGATAGGGAAGCAGAAACATAGAGCCACATTAACTCTTTAACCAATTTATATCAACAAATAATGGAACATTTAGGAAAGTCCCCATTCTTTATATTCGTTTAACTAAGTTAAAACCTAACTAAAGAAATGAACTATTGTAAGCATGGGCTGTAATTATGGTCGACTGGGTCTTATTTTGGCTTTTATTTTGTTATTGGGCTTTGTTTGCAGGTTGTAATAGTTATTTACTTATTTAGTTTGGTTTTTGTAGTCAAAACCTATAGAGTCTTGGTCCTGTTAGGTTTAGGTATTACTTGCGCGCGCACACACACACACACACATATTACTCCTAGAATCTATAGTACAAATGGGGTTCAAGTGATAGTTCAATGTGAATGACATAATTTGTGGTGCCCCATGTCTATGGTTTGAACCTCATCCCCCTTTTCCCTAGTGTCTACCTGTCTCAAAAAAAAAAAAAAAATCCTATAGTACAAAGATCTAGCTCAACTAACATTTATTAGCTGCTAAACTAGATTTGCTACAGTTCCTGATTTAATGTTCACAATTCTGAATCAAATATAATTTTCTTTATTCACATAAGATCAAATCGTAAGAGTTTCTTAATTCACATAAAACTAAACTGTGGATCAATAAAAAAGTCAAATCAATCAAACAGAATAGTGATGTTGATGGACTTTATTTTTCACTGGTCACATCAAAATTTTGCACATTTACAACTCAACGACCAGAGAGCTGAGAGTTGGAGGCAGTGGCATTGGAACCAGAGGAGCCAGTGGAGGTGGATGTGTCTCCATGGACTACTCTTGTATCAGAATCAACGAAGGCAGGTCTATTTTGCGGCCTATGCTCCAGAGGGCCCTTGCTTTTGAGCAAAACGACAACTTCAGACATCGTGGGTCTCAGGGAAGCTGATGCTTGAGTGCACATGAGGCCTATCTCTATGATTTTTTTCACATCTTCTGCTTTATACTCATCTGGGGCTAAATTTTCGTCCACCAACTCCAAGTGCATATCATTCACATAGAGTCTCCAGGCCTATGTCATATGATAAAACATAATCAACTTGTAAAATGGGAAGTTTAAGCTTTGTTCTTTTAGTCCCAAAGGAAATTTTAGTGAAAACTATTTATTTAACTTGAATCCTTTTCTCACTTGTAATTTAGGTAACATAAACACATAACAGCTACCTTATATCAGTTTATCCATTTTTTGGGAAAAATATTATGAGACATTAATGAGTAATTTCCTCTTAGGAAAGGACAAACTTTTCTTTAAAATTTATTTGAGGAATCTCTTTTAACCTATTATTTAGTAATTCTTATAGTTTATTACTATGCCTCACATCGATTCTCTTGTTATTATCACAAAAATTTTGGAGATGTTGCCACAATATTAGTAATGTCATTAAATCATAAGACTTTTGAACATATGATTAGAAGCACAGATAAATGGTCAATTAACAAGTTAAAAGGGTTGTTTCCCCTCCCCAAACTAATTTGGAGCCCAGTTTTATCCAATTAAAAAACAGTTCTACAATGTCACACATGGATCTACTACTTTTTCCCACCATTCATACTTGCACATGTCAAGATTGTGGCAGAAGGACAAAAAAAGTTGTGTCCACTGACTCATTAAAAAAATGAGCACTAAGTAGTAATGTGTACATGCACTTGATACATATTGGCTTGATTTCTTATTGTTCTACATTGCTAACAGGAGGTATGTAGCTTTGAGAACATACCCGTTCAAGTAGATATTCGCTGTCAGCATCAACATTCACGTTGGTAATCTTTTGGCCACTAATAATTTCGAGGGCAACGACGCCAAAGCTGTATGCATCAACCTTCTCTGATAATTGACCTTGGATTGCATACTCTGGTGCTGTGTATCCCCTGGTGAGTAACGAGATGAGATCTAATTAATACATATTTTGTAGAACCAAAAAAAGGCCTTAATGGAGCTTTTGCTAACAATTGGTCCCCATCGGCATGCACAAATATCTTGCATCAGTTGATTACATTTGTAGTAACATGTAAATCAATTTACTTGTTAAACTAAAAACCTTATATTGAAATAAGATTGACATTCTCAAATTTCAATTAACCATCTAATTTGATATTCCTTGGGTGATTTTCTAATGTCGGTGATGACTTGATATCAGACTGCTAGCTAGTGTCATCCAGTAACCTCATGAAACTAATGAGATGTGATTAAATAAGTGATCCAGAAATCTACTTTGGAAAATTTTCAATTATTTACTCTTTAGAATCGTTTACACCATCATTTTTTTTATTATATATATATATATATATATATATATTTGGCGTTAGAAACACCTTTGCAATGTTGATTCCCCACCCCCCCCCCCCCCCCCCAAAAAAAAAAAATTCTTTGCCCTTTGGTTTTCTTTACTTTTTTTGGGTATTTTGCAAAAATGAATTAATGTTCTAAAATTATAGATGTACATGAACTTGGTAAGAAATGTTGTCTAATACAATTACAAATTCCCTTGGACTCTCAACTAAAATTGTCACAATTTTGTTCTTTTGGTAATTAGTTGTTACTATTTTGACTTACATTGTTCCTGCGAAATTGGTGCTGAGATGACTTTGATCCTCTGGCAAAAGTCTTGCCAACCCAAAATCTGCAATTTTGGGCTGCATGTCGTTCTCAAGAAGAATATTGCTGGTTTTTATATCCCTGTGAATGATACATACATGGAATTGCTCATGTAGATAAGCGAGACCACTAGCTGTGCCAACTATAATATCATTACGTTGTTTCCAGTTGAGAATGCTCCTTCTTTCACCTATTTCTCATGGAAAAAATGCACAAACAGAATTTTTTTAATTAAATACATAAGTAAATAAATAAATTTTGACAAGTGAACTTTAGCCTCAAGGTGAGAAAGAAGGAAAAAGGGTACTTATTACACTAATTGTGCTAAGGTGTGTAATTTTGTGATATATAAGCTAGATTGACACCAACCTATATAATAGTTAACTCCTAGAATAACAATGTTCTTATCCTCTTACAATAACATTCAAGTTTTCTTGAGATTAGAGAGATGGGCTTGGATTACCAAATAAGTATTTGTCAAGGCTGCTGTTTGCCATGTATTCATAAACGAGAAGTAGTTTTGGTCCTTTGCTACAGCATCCAAGAAGACGAATAAGATTCCTGTGATGAACATTACTTATAAGCTTGACCTCACTTTCGAAATCTGCCTTTGCTCTGCGGGATTGGCCTATGACTAGCTTCTTCACTGCAACTACTCTCCCGTTCTTAAGAATACCCTATTCGATGTTGTAATAAAAACAGAGAATTAACTTAATGTAAGTATTGTCCATTATCGAAACATGATTAATAGTAGCTATTTCACATGGCACATACTATGGTTATGGTAGTCAACTAGTTTCAAGAAAAAGAGTCATATAGATGAGATCAATATTTTGAGTTATATATGTATATACACACACACACATAGAAATTCAATTTGTGATGTTCGTTCCATGATGATTACTTTTTATCATCAAGTCTAAGAAACTATTTAGTTTTTTATGTAAGTGAGGTCTAAACTCTAAATTTCTTATTCTTTACCAGCTAAGTTAATTGAAACGCATGCAATATGATAGATTTAATTGCAGCTAGGTTACCTTAATTCATAAAAATGACATAAGCTCACTGAAAAATTAAATGATCATACACGACGTGCATGTAATATTTTCTAAAATTTCATATTTTTCTCTAGTCTTACGTACCTTATATACTTCACCAAAGCCTCCTTCACCTAATTTGTTTTCTTCACTAAAATTTTTTGTAGCTGATTTCAAAACATTATACTTGTAATTCACAGGGCCTCGCAACTCAGATGCTCCTAATATGCCATCTGTCAAAAAAAGAAAGTGGTTGAAATCCATCAGTGTTATATGTAGTAAACTTGTATAGATAAATCATTGGTGAAAGATTAAAACTATAATGGAAGTATGTATCCAAATTATAAAAAAATTTAAATGATATGGCACCATATACACCATTAAATATAAGAAAGAAAATATTAATTTTGAAATAGGTTCTCTTCATTTCACTTGAAATGGAGAGGGATGGAGAGGATCCTATTTTGTTGGTTGGCTTCTACGTTGGTGTTTAAAAAATAAGGGTAACATATATATATATATATATATATATATATATATTTCTGAGAGAAGGTAAAGACTATATTTGATCCTTAAAGGTTGGCTCAAATTTTCAATTTTTCAGTTTTTAATTTTTTAATTTTTTTTTAAAGCAATCCAATCCTCCAATCCTTGATTAATTTAAAATGGTCCAATTTAGCCCTTACCATAATATTAATGATGATGTTTCATCTGACTAGCTTATTTACAATAATAAAAATGTCTAGGTATTTTATAAGATACATGCACGACTTAGGTGAATTAAAATTGTTATGCTACTTGACTAACTTAACTATAATTCCATGTGACCAAGTTGGAGGCTCATCATTGCTACACGACTACTATTTTACTAAATCTGCACACATTCTCACACTCAATTTAACGACTTGATGATTTGTGCGATTGTATGTGATCGATAAAAAATTGTAGTCCATGTAAACATGAATGAACGTAGAGTGTCTACCATAGTTGTACACTTCAACAAATTGTGAAATAATTGAGTGTGAGAATGGGTGTGTCCCTAGAGTTATTCTAGTAGAACTAGAGGGGTGTTTTCAATAATTTGGACATTCAAAATTTTAACTTTGACCCTCCTAATTTATTTGAATTTTTTGAACTAGTCTAATGATGCTCTAAAAAGATATATAATTTTTTTTAGAATCAAATGGCACATAAACGTCTAGCTTAGGGTAAGGATCTAATTAAATAATTTTAGATTAATTAAGGATTCAGTTGCTGCTTTTAAACTTTTAGGACTTAGATGAAAAAGGGGACAAATTTAAAGGACTAATGTAGACATTTTCCAATATGAATGTGCCTAATCAGATGGCACGTAAACATCTAGATTAGGGTAAGGACCTAATTGAATCATTTTATAGATTAATTAATGATTCAGTTGCGTGGTAAAAAGTATGGTTGGTTCCTATGTGTAATCATATATACATGATGTAGAAATTAATTAAAAAAGAATGCTTGAGTCTAGATTATTCCTTACAAAATAGTAGAAACCCTCACATGATATTAGAGATTACTATAAAATTGTTATGTCTAATCAAACTCATTCGCTTATATTTTTTTGGATTAAATATTGTCCAAATATTATAAAAACAATTACCGAAGAATTTTGAATGTTAAAATTTAAAGTTTCTTTAAATATTGCAATAGATGGCATCATATGAGTAGGGACCCAAGTTTACAGAAAAAAGCTACAAATGTTTTTTGAAATCAGAATATGTTTTGCAATCGACTCTGATTTGAAGACAAAAGGGTTGAGGAAAAGGCACTAACGGGTTAGAAATTATATAGGATATTGTTAAAAAATGGTAATCAAAATAAAAAGGAATTGTGTGAGAGAGTGGGGCTCATATTTTGAATGAGAATGTAATATTAATATTTAGTATAGAGGTTCCATACCACGGAAGAGTAAGTTTATTGCCACAAACTCTTTCACAATTTTGCCACAACTTTACTGCGTAACAACTTGTGAGTTGTGAAAATAAAATTGTGGGTTTATGTGGATTCATGATTTCACCACTCACACTCACCATGTAACAAAATTGTGACAAAGTTATAGAAAAATTTATAGCACTAGACTTCTTTATAGGTGAAATGAGTAATGGGTGGAGCAACCGATAATAGGTTGAAAAGGTTGTATCATGCATTTCAATTAAGATATATTGCGAATTTCAAAGTACTAAGTTAAGGTGTTGACTTTCTCTATAAAAAAAAGAAAAAAAAAAAGTTAAGGTTTTGATCGAGAATCAAAACCCTAGTTTTTTTATTGCATTTTAAAAAAATAGTTGCCACCCCCAAGGATGTTGGCACAGTTGAATTCAAATAAAACTATTTTTATTGTTTTTCTCTTTATTTTTAATTATGGTAAATTTCATTAATATATCCTTAGGTTTGGCCTAATGTCAATCAGCTTTAAGATTTTTCAAAACTAATCAATTTGGTTCCTAAAGCCAACTTAGCCCCTAAAATAGTTGAGAAAAAATAACTACTATTTATGGACTAAGTTGACTTTAGAGACTAAATTGATCAGTTTTGAAAAGTTTTAAACCTGGTTGGTATTAGCCCAAACTTCAGGGTATGTTAGTAGAATTTACCCTTTTAACTAAATTACTTAGGTCAACAATCATCAAACAAATTGTAAATTTATAACTACGATTCCAACACCTTCCTACAAAATCAAATTGATTGATAGGCTAAATATGATTGTCAAAATCCACATTGGTTTACCTCTAATCACTTCCTTCCGCTTTCTTGATAGTTTATACCAATAAACCAAGAATACAATGATCAATAAAAGGCATACACCCCCAACTCCTCCTCCAATGATGAATTTCTTCTTCTTTGAATCACCTGCAAAAAAAATATGGCAACACCAACCAATATTGGAAATACACGCATGAGTGAAGTCATACAATATTGAATACTGAGAGTATGTACCAATTCTACTGCATTAATATAGATGAGGGGTACGTGGTTTCACTGCTCACCATTTCTTAGAAAGGGTGTGATATTAGTAGTTTGGTTATCAGCAAAGAATGGTGTGTCTGAATACCTCAGGAAACACCCAGCATCCACTGCCTTACCACCAGTTTCAGGAAGGCATCTCTCAATGTTGCCATACGCCACCTTCAAGCATTCTTGACAACCACCTTTACTGGCTGACTCCACGCATTGTGCCACACCATAAACTGTCATGTTATTACCACTATCACCACCACCACCACCACCACCACCACCACTCACTTTCTTCTTGATTGCTGCAAAGAAACCATCAATTCTTGGGACTGCAACTTGGAGCTCTGCTAGCACTCTCTCCACTGTCTCAACAAATGCATTACTCTGAGATGCAGTCCGATTCCCACAGAAACCAACATGGCCAGGCATTGTGGTTTGGTCATGGAATGCGTTGCTTTCATACCTTAACCAACAAAATTAAAATTAAAAACATCCAACATGAAAAAAAAAAAAAAAAAAAAAAAAAAAAAAAAAAAAAAAAAAAAAATCTGAAAAACTAATAAATAGGCATCACTATTTTAAATTATTACTATTCTCAATAGATAAGGATGGGAGAATTAAATCCTAAAACATCTTTATTGAAATATTAAGAAGTGTCAACTAAGTTACAAGATTTTTGACAAGATTAGATATTATTAATATGAGTTCATTATAAAATATTGATTTGACTTGTTACTGCTTCCATCCATAAAACAAGCATTTTAAATGTTACCTTAAAAAGAAGCCATCATAGGTAACACGGGCACCGTTGGATGCATTGCAGTGACTGCGGATATAAAACGTGGCGTCATTAAAACATGCGATGCAATCATCCATAGACAGGTACTTCCTACACTGGAACATGGCATAGACTGGGTCTGAACCCCTTGCTTGTTAAGAAGTGGCAAAATGGTTGCTTTTGTTGTTGTTGATCAGCTGTTCCTTGAGGTCCAAGAATGTTGCGTTCAGATTGGTGTTGAAGTCCAACAAATCAGCTACAGTGTATGTGCTGCAACCCTTGTTTAACAGATTAATCTGTGGATCTGCTGAACTCTCTTTCAATAAGCACAACAATACTAATACTATGGTTGTTTTAAGAACAGTATGAAACATCTTTCTACGTAGGTTCATTTTCATTCACTTTCTACAAACATATACTATATGATTATTGAGTAGCAAAATGAAAGTATGGTTGCCAATAGTATTTTTAAAGCCACCCAACTATGATTTGAACTATATGCTGGGGGATAAATTGTATTGTTTCTCAATTGATGTGTCTTAATGAGCAAAGAGTAGCTGTTTAAATAAAGTTCGTGAAAGTTGAATTCTCAAAAAATAGTAAAATTCACGGTCAATTAAACCTATACAATAAAATGCAAAAGATGCATGTATGATATATAGTGGACCGCAACTGGGACTTTGAAAATCAAATTAGAGCTGGAGTCTTCATTTATACATACATTTAATGCATAATTAAGTTTTTTTGACGAGTCGTCTCTATATAAGTTTGTTTTTCTAAGTTCTACTTGCCTAACCTTTACGCTAGTCAGTCTTACTATAATCGCAAAATTTCCTAATACATACTTTTGTTCATGAAGAGAGAGAGAGATTCATAGAGGATTCAATACCCGGCTAAACTTCCAGGCCTCCAGCACGGATTTAAAAAAAAAAAAAAAATTTGTTCTTTTGTTCTTGGATTTTTTAATTTCTTAAGCTGTACTAGTCAGGGCGGCTCAACAAACTTCGAGACCTAAGGCGATATATTTAAATGAGGCATTTTTGTTATTAATTAAATAATATTTAACTAGTTTTCAATATCATAATTTTTATAAAACAAAAATGCATTCTTTTTATCTTGTAATATGTGTGTGTATATATATATATATATATATATATTGTGGGGCCAAAGAATCCTACGGCCCAGCCCACTTCGTTCCTGGGCCGAAGGCCCGAGCCGAGAAGGCACCCTAAATCCGAGGACGACCCCATCATCGGACGTCCGAGAACTTGAGGAACAAGCACATGACAAACAGTCACCTCCACATTAAATGCACCTGACTACCGCCCTAGCCGCATTAATGAGGAAAGGACCCCGCGCCAGTGCCGCCTTGGTTGCCGCGACTCCCAAAAAGACTGAGAAGGCGGCTGATGGGACGAGCACCTGAGTAATGTCCAGATCGCTCAACAAGTGTAGGGCTAGGATTGGTTGGGTAAAAGATATATAATGTAAGGGAATCCCCCCTGGAAGAGGAGGGAGGCGAGAAAAGGGAAGAAAAAGGGAAGAAAGCCTCCTCGGCCATGGGCCGAGGAGCATCCCCCAGTTGTAAAGATGTTCTAAGTATTTCTTCAATAAAAGAGAATGGGGTTCACGCCTCGTGAACGCCGGCCAGCGCCTAGACCTTCGATCCACTCTCTACAAATTCATTGTTGTGGGTTCGATGGGCCCTTGACCCATGCCCTTTGGGCTCTGGGGCGCAAAAGCAGACCCTACAATTGGCGCCGTCTGTGGGAAGGATTAGTGCGCCGCCCGGCGCAGCAAGCGACTGTTCTAAATAGCCATTCTACGGAAGATCAGTGGTGATGCAAAAAAAAGAATTACCAAACAAATACTGCAGAAAGACAAAAGTGCGAGGCAGAAGATTCAATAAAAAAAAAAAAACTTGATATTATTTCATAAAAAAAAAAAGAGGTACAAATTACAATCAGAGGCTCAGGCAGGCGTGTTTTACAACCGTTCCTACTAGCTAGTCCTACAATCAGAGGCCCAGGCGGACCCGTCCTAAAACTAGCTAGAGGGAAGTGTCAACCCGTACCCTTACTGGCATCAAGAGAATGGGAGAGCTTGACAGTAAGCGGGCAGAAGGGGGCAGGGGCTAGCTTGTTTCAAGGCCACCAACAACTCCTTTTTCGGAGCGACGGAGTTTGAACAAAGCGAGGAGCAGATACAGGGGCTCCGGGACGCCCTCCCTCGTGATGTTTCCTTGATTTTCTCCAACCCCCACGAGCGTTGGCCGTTGGAGACGGCAACACTCGAGCACCGCCCATGATGTGAGTTCGCATGTCTCCTCTGTCGGGGGTGCGCTCTGAGGAGAGACGTTAGGTACTTCAACGACATCCCTTCGGGCCACCGTGCATGGCGCCATCGAGGTTACGCCTAGACTCTGCCGCACCGGAAGCCCAGTGGGGGCTGCGGCCACAACGGCTCTTGGTACGGATGTCCTCACACTCGTCCAAAGCCGCCCCATATCTCCTAACTCCGGTCACAATTCCGGCGGGGTTATTAAAGGGGCATGGGGAGCTGAAGGGATATTTTCTTTCTGTTTGTGTTGGGAGGTTCATGGAGTATGGAGAAACCATCCCCCCGGAAGGCCTTATATAGAAGATGAGGGTTGGTGAGAATTAATTCACGCAGAATTCGAAAAGAGCGTTTCCGAAGCGTTGGATAATAATGAAGCTGCCAGATTCCAAGGGGGCCGCAGACCGTTGGACTTATGTTGATTTACGAGGTTATTAATGAAGGCGCGTCTCGCGCACCGAAGCGTCAGGCGCGGAACACGAACGGCCAAGGGACGCTTCGCAAATAAAAAAGATGGGGGCTCGAGATGGAGGCGAGATCAATGCCACGTGTAAGACCATGATCCGTCCGAAGAAAGAATCGTCTCCAGTAAAGCAGTCCAAGGACAAACCCCTACTTACAGGGAAATGAAAGTGTTAGACAGAACCAAGGCTCTGCATGGTCCTCGGACTCAGGCCTATGGGGAAACTAACCACTTCAGAAGCCCAAGTGTTAGACAGAACCAAGGCTCTGCATGGTCCTCGGACTCAGGCCTATGGGGAAACTAACGACTTCAAAGACAAAGTGTTAGACAGAACTAAGGCACTGCATGGTCCTCGGACTCAGGCCTATGAGGAAACTAGCTACTTCAGACGAACAAGTGTTAGACAGAACCAAGGCTCTGCATGGTCCTCGGACTCAGGCCTATGGGGAAACTAACCACTTCAGACGAACAAGTGTTAGACAGAACCAAGGCACTGCATGGTCCTCAGACTCAGGCCTATGGGGAAACTAACCACTTCAGAAGCCCAAGTGTTAGACAGAACCAAGACACTGCATGGTCCTCGGACTCAGGCTCACGGGGAAACTAACCACCTCAGATGATCCTAAGTGTTAAACAGAACCAAGGCTCTGCATGGTCCTCGGACTCAGGCTCACGGGGAAACTAACTACCTCAGATGATCCTAAGTGTTAGACAGAACCAAGGCTCTGCATGGTCCTCGGCCTCAGGCTAACGGGGAAACTAACCACCTCAGATGATCCTAAGTGTTAGACAGAACCAAGGCACTGCATGGTCCCAGGACTCAGGCCTATGGGGAAAC
Organism: Quercus ilex subsp. ballota; assembly: GCA_032727855.1. NCBI lineage: Eukaryota > Viridiplantae > Streptophyta > Magnoliopsida > Fagales > Fagaceae > Quercus > Quercus ilex. The sequence continues at coordinate 2,410,906 of CM064919.1, forward strand.
TAACTCCTTCAGAGGATTCTAGGTGTTAGACAGAACCAAAAGCACTGCATGGTCCTAGGACTCAGACCTATAGGGAAACTAACTCCTTCAGAGGATTTTAAGTGTTAGATAGAACCGAAAGCACTGTATGGTCCTCGGACTCAAGCTTGTGGGGAAGCCGACTACTTCAAGGGAATCCTAAGTGTCTACTCAAAGAATTTTCTACCTGGCCCTTAGGAAACGGAGGGTCCACCCAAGCATACCTGCCCTCATTATAACAATTGATGTCGCGATTGGTCGAGATGCAATTGAAATTAAAATCATATAAGTAAAGAAAAAGCGGATAGCGTGCAAGTAAGCAAACAACCACAACAAACAGAAAAAGAAACAAAGCTCGCATTTCATTAAGTCCAGAAAGAGTTACACGGTAGGAATTACACTACAACCTAAAAAAAAAAAAAATGCAAAAGGAAAGAGAAACGACGGCGTCAAGGGGCCTGCCCTGTCCACTTATTTTCCTCCCTCGGTAGGGGGATGGACCATAGCAGCTTCAGGACCTTCTGAGCCTTGGCCAGAAGGGGCAGCCTGTGAAGGCGTGGCAGGAACGGCTGCCTCCTCAGCAGCAGGAACTTAAACTTCGGAGGTGGACCTCGCAACCTCCTGGGGCGCCTCCTCAACGGGGCCCTCACCTGATTTAGCTACCTGGGGAGGGTCACTTACTTGGACGAGCTCGCCCATGGGTTCAGCGATGGAGGTGTCCTCGCCCGTAGCAGCACCGGCTTCCTCTGCAGCCTCTCCGGCCTCAGTGCCACTTGGAGTTGCCTCACGAATGGCAGGAGGGTAGTACACACTTTCCTCCTTCCACAAGTCAGACGAGGCCTCAACCCCAGCCTGCCTGAGAGCCTCCATCCAAACTTCAGCGGAGTAACGCCTGCATAACCCGGGGACTTGAGCCTTAAAGGCTGCCTCGGTCTCGGCCATCCCCGCAGCATAGGCCTCCTCCTCGGCTTCCTGCTTAGTGGCCAGGGCGTCCTCTCTGCCGTGGTCAGCCTCAAACTTGGCCCTAACGGCCTCATCCCTGGCCTCCTCTGCCACCCTCTTGGCTTCCTCTGCAGCAGCCACCTTCCTTGGCAGATCAGCAAGCAGCTCCTTTGCCATCTTCAGCTGCTCTTCTACCTCGCCCAGGCGCTTTGTCTGATCTTCTGCCTGCTTCTGGAAACCGGCGAGTCCTGACAGGGCAGTATCCCGAGCACTGGTCATCGCACTCAGCTCCTCCCGAGCCTTGGCAAGATCAGCCTTGGAGTTTTTAAGGATCCGTGAGGCCTCCAGGTGCTTTTCACGCTCCACGTCCGCGGCTTTCCCCTGGTCACGGGCCACGTCCTCCAACCTGTAAGTGGCCTGAATGGCCTGCCCAACAAAACAAGCACACGGTTAGCCGAGGCCAGAAAAGGGATAGAGAAAGCTAAAACTGGAAAAGTCATAAGTGTTGAGGGACTTACCATCCCCAGGTACCGCTTGAGGCAGAGAAAGACCTCCTTGCTCCTCATAGCTCTCAGCTCCGCCATGTCAGCTGGGAGTAGTAGGCACCTTTCCAGCGCGTCGGCCACGTACGCGCCTTCGCCCTCTTTGAAGTCCCTGAAGGAGGAGTCTTCCCTCAGCGGCCCCCCATGGAGCATTGGGGCAGGAAGCCAGGCCTGAGGCTCGGGCTGGGCGTCAACCTGTTTATCCTGGCCTCGGGAGCCTATCTTCAGCTGTTTGGATGGCCGCCGAGTATCATCCTTCTCCCGTGGGGACCCGGACTTTTCCTCAGCCGGCCTTTTGCCCTTGTCTTTTTTCTGCTTGGGATCAGAGGGCTCGCGCCTAGGAGGCAGACTCGTCTTGGGAGGAGAAGGAGGAAGCCTTGATTGGGAAGTGTTCGACCTGCCCTGGGCAGAGCGAGTCTTGGGAGGAGGAGGAGGAAGCTTCGGCTTGGATCTCCCCGATTGGCCTTCGATCAGATCTGACAGGCTAGGTTGGGGCCTTTTCTTGTAACCCATCTCGCGCCGAGGAGGGGACTTAGGCGTTTGGAAATCTGCTTCTGTCAGACAGGGGTCACCCAAGTCTCCCGAAGGGTCCTCGGACTGATGGACTTGTTCAAACACGTCAAACTCGTCCTCGGCGGGGCCAAAGTCAGCAACTTCCTCTTCCCTCTCTAGGCCTTCTTCTGCAGCCTCTAAGGATCTAAGGGAGGAGGAGGGACCTGCAGATGTTATGCCTTCTGATGTGGAGGGCACCTCGGGGAATCGGAACCCGTCCTCGGTTACGGTTATTTTCCGAAACCGAGGATCCTTTGCTCTGATCACGTACTTCGGCGCTGCAAATGACTTGTGAGTCGGGTCGTATTTCAAGATCTGGTGAGCGGCCCTAACCTGATTGTCGGCCTCGTTCACGAAAACCTCTGCCCTCAGCGCCTTTTGCAAGTCTTCCCGGTTAATCAGGCTGAAGTGGCGCGTGAAGGCGTGCGGATCTGCAAGAGGAAACACATTCACATTAGAAACCAGACGGTGCAAAAAGAAATGTACGAAGTAAAGGATGGAACTGATTAGGATCCTAGAACCCTCTCCCCATTTTCCTACTGCCCACCTGAGGTGCCCTCCATCGTTGGGCAGTGAAGGCCATCGTGCCACTCTCCAGACACGATAAGGAAGTCCTTGTTCAGTCCCTTGCTGGACTCAGGGAGGCACTGAATAAGCCGGACCCTGTCATCCCTGGTCTTCAGATAGTAAGTTTCGCCCTTCAGGCACTGGAGGTTATAACACCAGTTGACGTCATGGTGGGTCAATCTCAGTCCCATCTTCTCATTTAGGGCATCCACACAGCCCAGAATCCTAAAGACGTTGATGGCACACTGGGTGGGGGCTAGCCGGAAGTGCGTCAGGTAGTCCCTCATCACCGGCCCCATGGGTATCCTCATGCCACTTTCAACGAAGGCAACGATGGGAATCACCACCTCACCCTCCTGCCTCCGGAAGCGCCACTCGCCCTCCGCACAATACCTCAAGCCCACATTGGCCGGTATCTTATAATCGGCGATGAATTTCTCCATCGCCTCCTCAGTGAAGACATACTTCTTAAATCTACCCATCCCAAATGATGCCTAAGCAATCTAAGAGAGAGCAAACGAAAAAGAGGCAGAGATGGAAAAAGAGAAAATTCGAAGAGAGATAGAGCGACTTACAAAAATGTGTAGAAGCTCCTCGGACAGACTTTTTATGCTCGAGATGTAGACTCTTGGGTGCGAGTGAACAGAGGAACCGGCTTTTCGAACGGGTATTTATACCCCAAATCAAGGAACCGTGCGGGTTTTCCCGCCCCTAATTGCTAGGCGAATCCCCACCGTTGGATTGTCATCCTCCCGTTGAACGTGGGGAGCACGGAGCCGTCTTGATTTAATGAAGGGCGCATTGCGCGCTTCGAGGCGCCATTAACACGTCTGGGGCAGCCGAAAAGACTCCAGTACTAACAGAGGACCAGACTCAATGGGACGCGTGGCAGGTCCGAGGACATCAAAATCCTCCTCTCCGCTCGAGGATGCGGACAGCAAGATTTTGAGGGGCTATTGCGGGGCCAAAGAATCCTACGGCCCAGCCCACTTCGTTCCTGGGCCGAAGGCCCGAGCCCAGAAGGCACCCTAAATCCGAGGACGACCCCATCATCGAACGTCCGAGAACTTGAGGAACAAGCACATGACAAACAGTCACCTCCACATTAAATGCACCTGACTACCGCCCTGGCCGCATTAATGAGGAAAGGACCCCGTGCCAGTGCCGCCTTGGTTGCCGTGACTCCCAAAGAGACTGAGAAGGCGGTTGATGGGACGAGTACCTGAGTAATGTCCAGATCGCTCAACAAGTGTATGGCTAGGATTGGTTGGGTAAAAGATATATAATGTAAGAGAATCCCCCCTGGAAGAGGGAGGAAGCGAGAAAAGGGAAGAAAAAGGGAAGAAAGCCTCCTCGGCCATGGGCCGAGGAACATCCCCCAGTTGTAAAGATGTTCTAAGTATTTCTTCAATAAAAGAGAATGGGGTTCACGCCTCGTGAACGCCGGCCAGCGCCTAGACCTTCGATCCACTCTCTACAAATTCATTGTTGTGGGTTCGATGGGCCCTTGACCCATGCCCTTTGGGCTCTGGGCCGCAAAAGCAGACCCTACACACATATATATATATATATATATATATTTTTTTTTTTTTTTGAAGAAATGCTAAAACTATAACAAATTTTACTAAAAAAAAACTTACAAATGTTGTAGCAATGAATGTGATTAATGACACTTTAAGAAGATAATAAACAAGTATTTAAATGAATAATGTTAGGGATATTATAAATTTTACAACATAATGCTTATAAAGATGTATCACTAAGTAATTTAAAAATGCATTTAATAGGTTGTCGACGTCTACAAATTATATTAATTGTCACATTAATTTGTATAAAGATTTTAAAGTAAAATTTATAGTATTAATAGTATTTTCTTATCTAAATTATTTCTTGTAATTAGTGACACATATTTATAAGCCCTATGTATTTAAAGTTGTATTATCTCTAGCATTATTCAATTCTTTGGTACTTCTTAAAAGTAGAAGAAAAATATAAAACTAATTTTTTTTTCCTTTATCTCAATTTAAAAATATATATATATATATATATATATATATTTCAATTTTTGCCCCAAAATTTGGGGGTCTTTCTCTAGTAAGGGCCCAGGCAATTGCCTAATTGGCCTAATCCTAGGCCGGCCTGATGCTAGTAGTAGTGACTACCTCCTAAGTCATAATTACATTCATTATGTGAAAGAAGTTTCAATGGTCATGGTCTTCAACAAAAATTTCCTTTTGACAGTGTCTAATTAATAACCAAAATTCTATACGAATCAAGGTGTGTTCAAAGTATTCATTGCATGTATCAAAAAAGAAAAGAAAAAAGTATTCATTGCAAAATGCAAACTGAAGTCAGCACTTTTACTGGGAAAAATCATCAAAATTTAGGATTTTTTTTTTTTTTTTTTAAAGTTTAAGAGAAGTAAACACATCAAACACCTACATAATCCACCAATTTCTTTCCTCCCAAATTGAGAGAAAAAGGAGAGAGAAGAAAGAGTTTTGATGGTAGGACTAGGACCTACCAATAAACTATACTTCTTTTCATTTCAGAAAAATACGCCCGTAACAGGGTATACTTCCTCCTTCATTTCTCTCTTACAAATCAAACAACTTCATGAAATTTTTTTCCTCTCTTCCCTTTCTTCTACCCTCTTCCTCCCTTTACTTTCTCTTTTCTCTCTTCTCAAAGTAATATTAGGTACATTCATCCATCCTAGGGTGGCCTAAATTTTAGGATTAGATAGAATCTTGAGAGAGAAAAATAAGTGTAATCCTAAGTTCACAACATTTTCATGTACCAGTCTTATAAAAATAAACTCTAATTTAATTCCAAAAAAAAATTCCAAGGGATATAGCTTTTTGTTGAATATTTTTTTCTTTTATTGTTTTTTGGCTTAATCTTGTTATTGTTTGAGCTATATTTGTTGTTATTTAGTATAGCTTTTACTGTTTTTTTTTTTTTTTTTTTTAATCTTTAAAGGGCAAAGGGAGTTATGTTTGGATAGCTAATACTATTTTAGGAGTAATTCTATGGACCCAACAAAGTGCTACAATAATTTCACAACATTTCTAAATTAGTATGCCGTATCATTAAAAAACAATTTTAAAAATCAAAGATTGTGATGGGCCCATATGTGAGTTTGTATGCTAATTAGGAATGTTGTGAATTAATTATGGTCTTTTGTTCTGTTTTTTAGGGTGATTAACAAATCATTATTAATGTTTTAAATATATTGGTTTTAATCTTTCTTCTATTGATCATTTAGTTAAAAATACTTTGTCTATAGCTGGCTCTCTAGTGAGTTTTTCCTTCTCTCATACTAGGCGGCAGACAATATTATAGCCCATGCTTTAGCTAAGAGAATTAGGCTTTTTTTTTTTTTTTTTTTTTTTTTTTTTTTTTTTTTTTGGTTGTTGTTGTTGTTGTTGTTAGTTTGGATAGAGTCGATTCTTCAGATATTTATAATTCTGTTGGTTTTTTATGTTCCTGATAGTTAATAAAAGTTGGTCAATGTGGATTTTAAAAAAGAAAGATGTTCAAATTTTTTTTTTTTAAGGTAGACGAAATAAGTTAACTATAAAATAATTATACATATTGCAAGAGATATATATAAGGTAGAGCCACAATTGAAGACAACATGAAAAAGTAGAAGAATTGCGATAGATGTTTCAAATGCTTGCTGTCGGGGGCTAACTTTTTAAGCCTTTGGGCAAAAAAAAAATCCAAATAATTATGGGTATAAAATAATGGAAAAAACAAATATTGGCCCACTTATCTTTGCTAAATGGGTTGGACAGGCCTACAAATACAACAAATATAGATCAGCTCTTTTTTTTTTTTTTTTTTCCTATTGTTTTGATAATCAATATAGATCAGCTCCTGTCTCCTTCAAATAGGCTGCCAGAAGAACTGTCCCAACACAAAAAGTCATCGTCCTCAAAAAGTCATCGTCCTTTCCATTTTAAGTTGCTCAAGCTAATAGAATTTAAGGAATTTGAAAAATGTCATGCTCTTCTTTAGCCGTGCTCTCTCTGTAGCACCTTTTCCTTTCCTATTTCCCAAGGGCCCTCCTTCGCATACCCACAGACAGACCCACCATTTAACCAACTCCACGTCGTGGAGTCACACTCACTTCCTCTCCCATTCCTCCATTGTCACACCTCCATCGTCCTGCCCTCCATGGAGGTCTCGGACCTCGTCGCTCGGACTGAGAAATGCTCCTGTTTAGACGCCTGCATAGAGCTCCCTCCAAACCAACTTGACCAAAAAGCATCCTCCTTCATTTTACTTGAAGCTTTTAACCAGCAAAAACGTAAGCCCTGCCATCGTTTCCGATGTAGTTAACAGAGCGTGGAGACCATCGTTTCAGATCAAGTCAAACGAGTGGACAAGAATGTTTTCATGTTTAGCTTCCGCCACGAGGCTGACCTTCAAAATGCGTTCACTAGAAGACCTTGGTCTATAAGAGGAGGTCATCTTGTCTTGAAACATTGGAACCCATCCCTCGCTTGGCAAGAAGTCTCATTCTCTTCTTCAACGTTCTGGGTCCAGGTACACAGCCTTCCAGAACTGTGGAAATCACCTGAAAATCTCCGGAAAATTGGTGAGAAGGCAGGTAAAGTTCTAGAGGTGGATCTAGCCATAGAGGGAGGCGGTACGTGGAAGAGATTCATTCGAGTCCAAGTCGAAGTGGATCTTCTTCAACCTCTTATGCCCGGCGTCTTCCTCCCTAGAAGCAACCTACCAGCGATTTGGATTGGTCTCAAGTATGAAAAACTTGCAGATGTCTGCTACTGCTGCGGTCTAGTTGGTCATGAGACACGAATCTGTCAAGGAAATACTTTCCTCCTCCGTAATACATTCGGCCTAGAATTGGCGGCAGCCGGAACATGGCTAAGAGTTGAGAACAACGGCATTCCTATGGATGCGTTCTCAGAGCCCAACCACATCATTGCTCCGGCCGTTGATGGGGCAGTCAGTCAAATTGTACCACAAGGACAGTGCATCAACCACAGCCCACAAAACGTCAGTGTACCACAAGAGTACGACCCAGACACGCCACAAATTAGAAGCGCCAACGTGGCATCACAGTACCAATCCAACCCTCAGTGTACTAGTGATGTATTAGAGGCCAGCTACCACACGCAAAAGAGCCCTCCAGCCCACGTCAGTGAACCTATCCTTATCCATAAGGAGTTACCCATTAAAACACACATCCCTAAAGCCCAATACACAAACCCTCAGACAGTGAATATTACTGCACCCAACGTTTCAAGCCCACCATTCCCACCTGGTTTCGGCCCATCTACTGAAAACCCATCAACCAAATACACATCTCCGAAGACAAACATACACCCATCTCCACAATCAGACCTAAACCACAATCTGATTCCTTCCTCCCTTGTAATACCTCACGCCTCCATAGATACACCCCAACCTCATGATTCATAGGAACAATATGTCCCAACCTCCCTTCCACAAACCTTTCTTCCACAAACTCTGTCCTTACCCCAGAAAGATACCCACAATTCCTTGCTACCACAGAAGAGGAAAATCGATGTTTGTCTCCCCAGAAGGGTAAGGAAAGCCATAGAAGCTAAAGACGGGCAAAATGCTTCAAGTATAGGAGATCCCACAACTCAAGGTGTGTTGATTGCTGATGTCATTGGTAAGAGCTATATTGACTCTAAATTCTCTACCGAACCCACTGCACCCAATTTTTGCTCTGTTTCATCTACTGCGGCCGAGAAGGCGGGCCTTATCAAGCCCCCAACCTCACCATGAAAATCCTTAGCTGGAACTGTCGTGACATTTGTAGAGCTGCGACAGTCAGAGCCCTTAAGGCTCAAATAAAAGGGAATAGCCCGGATGTTATTTTTCTTTATGAAACCAAAGCTTCTACTAGTAGAATGGAATATGTTATAAATGCTATAAATTTCTCTAATATGCATGTTGTCGAGGCAAAGGGTACTGCAGGTGGTATCTGTGTTTTCTGGAAATCTGGTATCTCGTTCCAGAAAGTTGAATTCAATGAAAACATTATTGCTATAAAAGTTTTTGATGCCCTAAGTGAATGGCTCCTGGTTGGCTTTTATGGCCCCCCATACTTTTCCAAGAAGCGTAAAGCCTGGGAAAACCTAATGGCTCTCCTCAATTCATGTAATTGCCCTTGGGTGTGCATTGGAGATTTCAATTTCACCACCAGTGACAATGAAGTGCTTAGCAGATCAAGAGGAGGTGGTTCATCATCTACCAACTATCTAAAGGATTTAATTTATGAATTTGGAGCTGTGGACTTGGGTTTTTCTGGTAATAAGTATACTTGGGCGAGAGGTTAGTGGGGCAGTTCAGCAATTAAAAGAAGGTTGGACAGAGGGATTGCGAGCATATCTTGGCGGTTATCTTTCCCTAAAGCTTCGGTTACTCACCTGGGAGCCATCAACTCTGATCATACCCCTATCTTCCTGGACACAAACCCAGATGAAAGCTTTGCTCACAGACCTTTTAGGTTTGAAGCCGCCTGGGTAAGAGACAATGGGTGCAACACGGTAGTGGAGAAGGCTTGGAATGAAGTTTCAGGAGGATCTGCACTTGTTAATCTATGTAAAAAACAAGCCGCTACCAGATCAGCTCTTCGGAAATGGAATAAAGAAGTTTTTGGACATTGTCAGGATAAAATCAATAGACTGATGGATAGAATTTCAGACATACAAAAAAACCCTCCCTCAGAGGACAATGGTAGAGATGAAGAAGCACTTCAGTTGGAACTATCAGAATGGCTCTCAAGGTGTGAAATTCTGTGGAAACAAAAATCCAGAGAACTATGGCTGAAAGAAGGAGATAGAAACACAAAGTTTTTCCACTTATCTACCATAATCCGAAGGAGGCATAACAACATTGATGCCATTAAATCTAGAGATGGCTCTTGGGTCACCAGCTCGAAAGATATCAGACATCTATTCTACAACTATTTTAAAAGCACGTTTTCAGAAGAAGAAGTTTCCTTTCCAGATCACTTGGATAGTCTTATATCCCCCTGCATCACTGAGGAGGAAAATTCCATCCTTCGAATGATCCCAACACCTAATGAGATTAAGGCCACTCTTTTTCAAATGCAAGATCTGAAAGCACGGGGCCCAAATGGTTTTCCAGCTCTGTTCTATAAAGAATTTTGGCATATTGTTGGTGAGTCAGTTACACAAGCAGTCACCTCCTTCTTTGAGGTTGGCAGGTTGCCCAAGGAGGTAAATAGTTCACTCATCGTCCTCATTCCTAAAATCTTGAACCCCTCCTCTGTCAATAACTTCCGCCCTATTAGCCTGTGCAATGTAGTTTATAAGATCATTTCGAAGTTGCTGGTTGCCAAGATTCGACCTGTACTCCACAAGCTTATTTCTCCTAGCCAATCTGCACTTATTCCGGGTAGATGGATCACAGAAAACCAGGTTGTTGTCCATGAATTACTCCACAGCTTCAAGGTCAGAAAAGTTAAAACGGGCTTCATGGCTATTAAGTTAGACCTCCAAAAAGCTTATGACAGAGTTAATTGGAGTTTTATCCAAACTGTGCTCACCAATTTCGGATTTGACAGTGGCTTTATCAGGTGGATTTCAACTTGCATTTCATCAGTATCATTTGAAATTCTAGTTAACGGAGGCAAATCTGAACAGTTCAAACCTAGTAGGGGATTGAGGCAAGGAGTTCCTCTCTCATCATACCTTTTCATTTTGGGGCAGGAGGTACTATCGAGAATGCTGGATAAGGAACTCTATTCAGGCAACATCAGCGGCATCAAAGCAAGTGTTAGAGGTCCTGTTGTGACACATGTTATGTATGCTGATGATATTATCCTCTTCTCAAAAGCCACTAGAAAAGATGCGAAAATCTTGACAAAGTGTCTTAACAGGTACTGTGAGTGGTCTGGCCAAAGCCTAAATAAAGGCAAATCTGGATTATTTTTTTCCAAACACACATGTTCGTCAAGCAGAAGAGCCATAAAACACCATCTCCAAATGAAAAGCCTCAAAAAGGAAGCTATCTATTTAGCAGCACCCTTGTTCCTATCTAGATCCCCCTCAAAGGATTTCAAATTCCTTCAAGAAAAACTAGAAGCTAAGCTGACTGGGTGGAGAAACCGATGTCTCTCTTGGGCAGGAAGGTGCACCCTCATTAATTCAGTCGCCCAAGCCATTCCAAACTTCACTCTTTCTGCTTTCAATGTTCCAGAGAAGATTTGTGATAAGCTTGACTCTTTAACCAGGAGGTTTTGGTGGAAACCTAAGGAAAAAGAAGGGAGATTTGTTGCCTGAAAGGCTTGGGACAATCTGTGTCGTCCCAAGAATGTAGGTGGTCTCGGGTTTAAAAAAGCCAAGGAAGTAAACTCAGCCCTACTAGCTAAGCTAGCTTGGATGGTGTGTTCAGGGAAGAAAAGCTTGTGTATGGATCTACTACATGCAAAGTACAAAGTGAGCAATGATTGGCTCCGGGCTGACCCACCTAAAATTGCTTCGCCCACTTAGAGAGCAATTGAACGTGCTAAAAAGCTTGTCGTAAATGGAGCATGCTATCAGCTTGGTGATGGTAGGACAATTGATGTTTGGACTGATCCGTGGGTCCCATGGCTAGAAGGCTTCAAGCCTCAACCCAGAGTGAGCTCATTCACTCAACACCCTCTAAAAGCTTTCCAGCTTATAGATCATCATTCTAAATCTTGGAACTCCTATATGCTTGCTGACTTATTCACTGCAGATTCAACTAGAGCTATTTTAGCTATTCCTGTTCCTTATACTTCCAAGTAAGACAAGCTCATTTGGGTGCCAGACTCTAAGGGTTTGTTTTCTGTCAAGTCAGTTCATGATTTTTCCTTTCGGTCATCTAGCAGTAACAACCAACAAAGCATTCTCTGGAAGAAGCTTTGGAAAGCAAGGTTACCTGAGAGATTAAGAATGTTGTTGTGGAGGATTGGAGTAGATTCACTTCCTACGAAGGTGAATCTAAGCCGAAGAATTGACCACGTTGATACTACATGCATTATTTGTAACACTGGAGATGAGTCTTGTGTGCATCTCTTCTTTGAATGTCCTTTCGCTAGGGCACTTTGGGCTTCAACCTGCTGGGGAATCAGAATTAATCCCTCCCACTTTGCTTCCAATGAAGACATTGTTAAGTTCATCATATCTCCCCCTAGCTTTCCACTCCCAGTTCAAAAACATTGGACAATTCCGCTTAAAATGATGCTGATTATTGATGAAATCTAGAGGATGAGAAACCTGACCCTTTTCCAGGATAGTAGAGTTGACATTCATAAGGCGAAGCAGAACGTGCTTTCAAGATTCATGGAGCACTCCAAAACCTTCTCAGCCTTGACTCCTACCTCTTCTATGCAACCCGTATCGAAGTGGACCCCACTTCCCTTTGGCTGGGTCAAACTCAACGTGGATGCAGTGCTAAACAGCTCCAGTTCAGCTTTAGCTGTTGTAGCTAGGAACCACTTGGGTGAAGTTCTGTTTATATGGGGCTTTAGACATCATCTCTGCACACCATCTCAAGCAGAAGTAGCTGCTATTTTGCGAGCTATCCACCTTGCAATTCAAGAGCAATGGATGTCTGTCATTATTGAAGGGGATGCTCAAGTGTGCTTCAATGCGCTATCATCACCGGATCACGTCCCTGACTGGAACATAAGCACTATAGTTAGCAACATTAGTAGTTTACTTTCCTGTTTTGTTTCTTGCAAGTTTAGATGGATTAGGAGAAACAGCAATTCTGCAGCACATGCAGCTGCTAGATTTGCTCTAAGCTCCCTCCAATCATTTTGTTTCAATAAAAGCAATCTTCCCCGTTCTCTTGAGTTAGTTTGTAAGGGGGATTACTCTTTGTGTTCTTAGTTTCATGCAATGACATTGAAGGTTAGCAAAAAAAAAAAAAGTTGCTCAAGCTAAGAGCTGTCCCAACACAAAGTCTAAGGGTGTGTTTGTTTGGGGGATTTTAGAGAGAACGGAAAATTTAGGAAAAAAAAGTGGAAAGGAAGAAAATTGGGAGGGTGTTTAGTTGGGGGGTTGAGTGGAAAATTTTTTGGTGGGCCCTGATATTTTCTCCCCGGACCCATTAAAAAATTTTCTCCTCAAAATAAAGAGAAAACTGAGGGGAGAAAACATGAGTTCTAGCAAAAACCAAATTTGTCACTCTGCATTGATTTACGTTTTCCACTTTTCCTTCTTGTTATTTATTTTTTTTTCAAGCTCTTTGAATTTACGTTGTTTTTTTTTTTTTTTTAAAGCTTCAAGCTCTGAGTTTACATTGCTTCTTTTTTTTTTCAACGTTTTATCAAACAGTGGATTTTGCTTTTTCTTTTTGATGAGGCCCAAAAATCACTAGTGAGCCACACAGTCCTTGCACGCTCGCAACAACACCTGCTCAACAAAAAGAAAGGACCTTACAGAGAGCACCGGTGTGGTGCTCGCTAAGTACACTCCGAAGGTTAAGTTAGAGTCTCTTCACAACTCTAGAGTGCTAGAGCTAGGGTCAATTATGTGTACCTTTTTCCTGAGGATCCTTGGGTTTTTATAGTAGTGTTAGAGCCAAACTCCTTTGCTTGCGTAACAAGTCTTTTCCTTATGGAGAAGATCTCCATTAATGTGCGTATACTCCAGAATCTTCCTCGTGTAGAATTCTATCCATATTGGGACTCTATGGACTAGGGTTAATCATGAGACATAAGTCGTTTTCCATCTAGGCTTTCTTGGAGACCACATAACGAGTAGTTAAATGCCACGTGGCTTTTTGATCCTTCCACCTTGTGTCCGTACATATTGGACCCGTTTGCTATTAGCCCATTTGTTTAGCACCGTCAAGTCCATTTAGATGGATCCGTCCTCTTTAATTTTTCCTCTTCAGCTGCCCCCTCACCCCATGTGTCCGTGACCTCTGAGTGGAAGGACCTGTGGGGTGACGGTTCAATCCATCCTCCTGAGGAACACACCTAGCCTTGATAGGCCAGCCTAAGATAATTAATGACGGACACGTGGCGCTTATTGAATGGTCACTCACTTGGATCGAAGCGTCCCTTTGTCTTTGGTGCCGTTCCCTCTATATAAACCTAACTTTCTACCTCTCATTTCTTTACTTTCCAAAGAAATATCAAGATCAGAGCAATACCGTCATCATTGTCAGACAGTTATACCATCCAGTTTGGTGCATCCGTCATCCACACCTTTTCAGTTTAGATCTTCAACTAGTAAGTATTCTTCTCTTTCCTCTTGAAGAATTTATTTTCTAAATTTTGTAATACTGTCATCCTTTATAGACCCGTTAGTGTCTTAGGGTTTTACCGTCACATGTAGGTGACAGATGTCTAGTGTGTCGAGTAACCAGTCATTTGTCCGCGACGGGGCGGGCTACGATGAAGTGTACTCGTCAGGTCAAAAAGACCCTGACTCACCAAGCGAAGAAAGGAATCCGTTAGCCACTTCTCTTTCCTCAAGAGATGAGGGTTCGGAGATGGAAAGGCCAGGGGTGATTCTAGTGACGGTCTAGTTGATGCTGAGCCCCCAATCCAATCCGTTATAGGTCCTGATGGACTTAGGGAGTTCATCATGCTTCCCTTATAGACGGTTAATGACTTTAATTCTTCAATCAAAGAACCTCACTTCAAAACACTTAGGGCCAAGTGCCAAATACCTGACAACATACCTCTCCGTCTACCTTACAAGTCGGAGAAATGTTACTATGACGGTGTTAAAGGTATCGGGGTTTACGAGCAAATGCTGAAGGCAGGGCTCAGATTCCCCTTAAGTTCACTCCACCGTCAACTTCTCCAACACTTGGGCTTGTCCGTCAACCAGATTTCCCCAAACACCTAGAGGTTCTTCCTAGGCGTGGAGGTTTTATACGGGGCAATGTCCAATAGTGCCAGGAGGTTGACAGTGCAGGAATTCCTACATTGTTACCGTCCTAATAAAATTGCCCAGTCAAAGGGTATGTATGGCTTTGTGCCTAGGAGCCCTTTGCTAAGGCTTGTATGTGAGACTCCCGACTCCAACAGGAACTGGAATAGTCAGTATTTCTTCATAGAAGGTGACGAATGGATGTGTAGTCCTGGTGACACTGAATACATGCCCGTCGACACAACATGGGGCATATTACCTCAGTTTGGTATGTATTCGTCTATATTTGGCTTAATTTTCATTTAATGTGTCACTCCAACCGTCCTTTTTTACAATTCGGGAGCGTTCATAAGTCTCACTTGAGCAGTGGAGTTTCTTGGAGAAGATTTTCAATAAATCCAAGCTAAAAGAGAGGACGTGGTCCAAGTTGGTCACTCTAGACACAATCCACTGGTATTGTACAGACCAGAGCCAACTCCAGCCGCCCATCAATACGACGCCCAAGTTCACCAACGTAAGTCCATCCTCTAATCCTGTAATTATTATTATTTTTTTATCACGTAGCTAAGTCTATCCATCCACTTTAGTAGAGATGGAAGACGCCAAGAGGAGGGCCTTCACCAAAGCGTAGGCGGCTAAGAAGAAACAAGAGGGGGGGTCAAGTCCCCAAGGGGACGAGTTTGTCTAACCCGTCCACTAAAAGGAAGGTGCCAGAGAAGCAAGACCGTATACCCAAAAAACCAAAAATTGCCCTGGAGCCCGTCGTGGGGTTGAATGTCGAAGCCAAGAAGACGGTTACCCCTATTAGTCATGGAAAGGGTAAAGGCTTGATGAAGGGCCCGTCCACTGCCACCGAGAAGCCACCCGTCCTCCTCCATGAGGATTCCAAATATGCATTGGAAGAGCTTTTATCCATCATTACGCCGGACGACTACGAGGACTTAGGCAACCATGCAATGGAAGCTATAGGGGAGATGGGGTTTTTTTGCATTACTCAGGTAAGTCATGTCCGTCCACTTCCTATACTTTCCCTTCCACTTACCTTGTCACTAACCACCTCTGTTTTTAGGCGATGGCGATGATGAAATGGTTGATGGGACAGTGCCTGAATCAGGAAACGGTGCTGGACCGTGTAAGGGCGAAGGCCAACGAGACGGAGGATGAGTTGAATGTTCTTAAGGCTTGGAAGATTGGTATAGAGAAAAAATTTGATTGCTCGGAGAAGGTCAGGAAAGAACTTGAGCAGCATATGGAGACGCTGAGAAATGTCCTAGAGGATAAAGAGAAAGAGATCAAGGACGCTAAGGACCAACTCTATCAGGCAAAGGAGGTAGCGATCCGTGAGTATCGCGACTCTGACGCCCTTTTGGAGGAGTTTAGGACCTCCTATTTGGACGACTTCGATGACGCTCTCCGTCAAGCCAAGAAAGCTCATCCTGACCTTGACTTTTCTCAATTTACCATTGATGCCCAAGCCCAAGCTACCGCTTAGCCCATCACCTCTGAGAGTACGGAGGATCTGTTTGCTGATGACATAGTTCTTGGTGACGAAGAGTCAACTCCTGCTCAAGGCCAAGCCCAGTCCGTCGAGGATGATGCCTGTCAACCGAAGAACGTTCAAGAGAATGTTGAAAACACCCCCCCTCATCAGTATTTTTTTTTTTTTTGAATTGTAATTTTTTGGGGAACAGTCTTTTAACTTATCCGTCATTGGTGGCATGTAAACATTTCCCTTCAAGGGTTTGTAACTCTTTTATCCGTCTACTTTTTATGCTTATCTGCTAGCTTTATAGTTTATTCATGATTTTAACGAGTCCGTCCTGTTGAACCCTTTTTTCTTGTGGACGTTATTTTAATTTAACTAGCCTTTATACCCATCTTGTAGATGGTCATCTGTTTTGATGAATCTGTCCACTATATGGTTTTGAAGCCGTCCATTCTTATGGACTTCGAGCTTTTTGATTTGACGCGTTCTTGACCCGTCATAAATGAACCTGTCCGCTGTAGCGACTTGTATGATCCCATCTATTCTGTGGACTTGATAACATTTCATCGTTCTGGGATGAATCCGCCCATTTATAATAATCCTTCTTGGATGAATCCGTCCCTTTTGTGTACCTACTAATTGTGCATCCTTGATGAATCCATCCATTATATGGACTTAAAGATTTTCCATCCTTCTTGGATGAATCCGTCCAATTTATGAACTTAAATAATAACCTGTCCTCTTTATGGACTCCAGAATATTTCACCCCGGGAGGATGTACCCGTCCATTTTATGGATTTTAACACTAATTTGTCCATTTTATAGACTTTAATAATAATTTTTCCAATTTATGGACTTTAATAATAATTTGTCCACTTTATGGACATCAGAATATTTCATCCTCCTGGGATGAACTGTCCTCTTTGTAATAAATTCATTTATTTATAGTAGACCCGTCCACTTGTTGGATTTTACAATATTTTGACCCTTTTGGGATGAACTGTCCATCCTGTGGATTTTAGTTATTCCATCCTTCACAGATGAATTTGTCCATTATATAGACTCAATAATATTTCATCCTTTTTGGGTGAATCCGTCCACTTTATGGACTTGATAAAATTTCGCAGAAAAAACTCATTAGTCATATCTGAATACTCCTCTTATTATATAAACCTTTCATTCGTAGAAAAGTAGTTCTCTAGGGAGAAGCTTAAAAAGATACTTAAAAATCATTGTAGGAAAAATGAATTGTCTAAATATTGAATTGGAAAAATGTAGCAAAAATTAACTAAAAGTAAACTGGAAATCTAGTAGATGTTGCTTTCCACACTGTCATTTCTATTGGTAGTACTTCCTTAGGTGCTCGGTGTTCCATAGATGGTGCAGCTTTTTTCCATCTAGCATCTCAAGGTGGTAGGTGTCTTTCCTTTGCCATGACGTAATTCTGTAAGATCCTTCCCAATTGGGGGCGAGCTTTCCTTGGGCAGGGTCTCTTGCGGCGCCCATTACCTTCCTCAAGACAAGATCTCTAACTTGGAAGTCTCTAGGTTTAACCCAGGAGTTGTAGTTCTTGGCCATGAGGTCCTGATAACGTACGAGTCTTTGCTCAGCTATTGACTTGACCTCGTTCAGCAAATCGAGTTGCAGACGCATAGCCTTGTCGTTCCTTCCTTCGTCGTGATTGTCCACCCTGTAACTTGTGAGTCCAACTTCGGCTAGGATGACCTTCTCGCTTCCATATGCCAGCCAGAACAGTGTTTCTCCTATAGGTGTTCTAACTGTCGTTCTATAAGCCCATAGTACGCTCGGTAGCTCCTTAGGCCATATACCCTTTAACCCCTCGAGCCAAGTCTTGATAATTCTAAGCAATGATCGGTTCGTGACTTCAACCTGTCCATTGGCCTGCGGGCGGGTGGGCGACAAGTAGTGGTTCTTGATTCCTAGCAATGAGCAGAAGTCCCTGAACGCATTGTTGTCAAACTGCTTTCCGTTGTCTGAAACAAGCACTCTGGGTATGCCGTATCTACAAACTATATTCTTTCATACGAAACTCCGTATATTATTTTCTGTGATAGTGGCTAAGACTTTCGCTTCTATCCATTTCATGAAATAATCGATGCTGACTACTAGAAACTTCAGTTGCCTAATCACTGTTGGGAAGGGACCTATGATGTCTAACCCCCATTGAGCGAATGGCCATGGGGCCGTCATAAGGGTGAGTTCCTGGGATGGTTGTCTGATGGCGTTGCTGAATCTTTGACACTTGTCGCAGGCTTTGACATAAGCTTGTGCGTCCTTCTGCATGGTGGGCCAGTAGTATCTTGCTCGAATTAACTTGTGCACCAATGATCGTGCTCCCGAGTGGTTTTCGCAGATCCCCTCGTGAACTTCTCTCATGACGTATTTTGCCTCATCAAGTCCTAAACACCTTAGGTACGGGCAGCAGAAGCCTTTTTTGTACAAGACATCCTTTATTAAAACAAATCGTGATGTTTGGACCTTCAATTTCCTTGCTGCATCCTTCCTATCAGATAGCATGCCATTCTTTAGATAGGAGACTAATGGCATGGTTCAGTTGCTTCCAAAACCTATCTCCTGCACATTCGTACCATCTTTTATAAGTGACGAGATTTGAATGAAAGATAATACCTGATCGCGGACGAGCATGGGTTCTGCTGAGGCAGCCTTAGCTAGTCGATCGATACACTCGTTCTTTTCCCTTAGGATTTGAAAGAATTTGATTCGAAGACTGCCAATTCGACCCTTCACCTCCTCGAGGCACTTCTTCATCCTTTCATTCTTGCACTCGTAGTTACCATTAACCTGATTGGTTACGACTTGGGAATCGCAATGTACGATCGTGTTTTCAGCCCCTGCTGCTTTCGTGAGGTCTAGTCCTGCTATCAAAGCTTCATATTCTGTTTCATTATTGGTTGTAGGAAATTCCAATCGGATCATGCACTCGATCTTGTCTCCCTCCGGAGTGTGGAGTACCACGCCGACCCCTCCTGCTTGCCTATTGGAAGATCTGTCCGTGTGGATGCTCCACTGTGGAATCTCTTCAGCCCCCTGGCCATCCATAAGAGTGAATTCGACGATAAAGTTAGCCACTACCTGCCTTTTTATGGCTGTGCGTGGACAGTACTGTATATCAAACTCACTTAACTCGACTGCCCATAATGCCATCCGTCCTGCGGCCTCGAGGCTACTCATAGCTCTTCTCAAAGGCTTATCCGTCAGGACAACAATAGTATGTGCTTGAAAATACGGCTTGAGTTTTCATGCCTTGATCACCAATGCGAAAGCTAGTTTTTCCATCTGAGGGTACCTTTTTTCTGCTCCTCGAAACGCTCGGCTTGTAAAGTAGATGAGCCTCTGCAACCCATCCTCTTCTCTCACCAAAGCCATACTAACAACGACTTGCAAGACAGCTAAGTATAGATAGAGCTCTTCTCCTGGCTTGAATGGGCTGAGTAATGGAGGAGACGAAAGATACAATTTTAGATTTTCAAATGCCTACTGACACTCGTTCGTCCATTCAAACGATCTCTTCAAGGTGCAAAAGAAAGGTAGGCATTTATCTGTTGCCCTTGAGACGAACCTGTTCAGTGCCGCTATCTTGCCATTCAGGCTTTGTACATCCTTGACCGTCTTTGGTGGGACTAGCTCTATTATAGCCCATATTTTCTCTGGACTGACCTCGATACCCTTTTGGGATACCATGAATCCCAGGAACTTACCCGCAATAACCCCAAACATGCACTTATTCAAATTTAATTTCATGTTGTACAACCGGAGGGTGTTGAAGGTCTCTTGGAGGTTGCTTAAGTGATCACCTTCTCGTAAGTTTTTCACTAGCATGTCGTCTACATATACTTGCACATTCCTCCCAATTTGGTGTGCAAACATCTTGTTCATTAATCTTTGGTACGTTGCTCCTGCATTCTTAAGCCCAAACAGCATCACTTTGTAGCAGAAGAGCCTTTGGCTGGTAACAAAAGAAGTCTTCTCTTGATCAGCCTCCTCCATTTTGATCTGGTTGTAGCCTAAAAACGCATCCATGAAGCTCAGAAGCTGGTGTCTCATGGTCGAGTCTACTAAGGTGTCTATCCATGGAAGCGGGTAACCATCCTTAGGACAGGCTCTATTGAGGTCCGTGAAATCTACGTACATTCTCCACTTTCCATTGGCCTTCTTGACCATAACCACGTTTGCCAACTAGTCAGGGTAGTACACTTCTCGAATGAAATCAGCTTCTAGTAACTTCTAAACCTCCTCAGCTATGGCTTTGTCTCGCTCCTGAGCGAACACTCTTTTTTTTTGTCGGACGGGGGAGGATAAGGGCGACACATTCAACCTGTGAACTATGACTGAGGGGTCAATCCTTGGCATGTCCTCGTGACTCCAGGCGAATATGTCTTGATTTTCCCTTAGAAACGTTATGAGCGCTTGACGTACTGGCTGACTAGCCAACGTACCCATTCTAGTCGTTCGCTCAGGCCTTGAGTCATCAAGGGTCACTTCTTCTAGTTCTTCCACCGGCTCCGCTATTGTCTGTTGTTTTTCTATGCACATGGTTTGCTGGTGATCATCCATCTCTAGCATGGCAACATAGTATTCACGCGCTGCCACTTGATCCCCTCTTACTTTTCCTACCCCGTATTCAGTGGGGAACTTGATCATCAAATGGTAGGTTGACGTCACAGCCTTCCACAAATTCAAAGTAGGACGCCCTAATATGGCGTTGTACGCAGACGAGCAATCAACGACTAGGAAGGTAACGTCCTTCGTGATCTGCTAAGGGTAGTCTCCGAGTGTTACTGGTAAGGTGACCATACCCAGTGGATACACCCTTGTCCCTCCAAATCCCACAAGCGGGGTGTTGGTTGGGATCAATCGTTCTCTCTCTATTCTCATCTGTTGAAATGCTAGATAATACAAGATATCAGCGGAGCTCCCGTTGTCTACTAGCACCCTGTGGGTGTTATAGTCTCCTACCTGTATGCTGACTATGTGCACATCATCATGTGGGTGGTGGAGACGCTAGGCATCTTCCTCTGTGAACCCAATTATCGGATTGTCAATTCGCGCCATCTTTAGGGCATACCCCATCAGTTGAACATTCTAAACCATCTGTAGGCATGTCTTACGTGCCTTTTTGGAGGAATTGGAAGAAGTAGTGCCCCGACGATCATCCTTATGTCTCCTACAGGTGGTCTGGGTTGCTCGTTTTCTCTCTGGGTGGGCGCTCCTTGGCCTGGTTTTGTTCCTTCCTTGCAGACGAATTTTTGTAGTTTCCATTACCTTATAAGTGCCTCTATCTGCTTCTTTAAGTCATAGCACTCAGATGTGTCGTGACCGTGATCTCGGTGGAAACGACAATATTTATCCCTGGATCTCTTGCTGGGATCTCCTTCAATTTACTAGGGAATGTCAAGGCTCCTTCATCTTTAATCTTCATCAGGACTTGATTGATCGGGGTATTCAAGGGGTTGAAGTTTGTGAACCTCTTAGCGGGGGGTTTGGAGCGTCGATCATCTCTTTTATCTCCCGTTCTTGCCATCTTTCGCCTCCTATCTTGTCGAGCTTCCTCCTGCCTCTCTCTCTTCTTAGGCTTCTCCTCGCGGGCCAGCATAGCATCTTCAGTGTTCATGTATTTAGTGGCCTTGTAAAGTACATCCAATATGATTTTCAGATCATTCTTGTATAAAGAGAATAGAAACTTACCCTTTCGCAACCCGTTTGTGAAGGCTACCATGAGTATCTTGTCATCAGCTTCGTCAATCGAGAGTGCTTCTTTGTTGAAGTAGGCTATATAAGACCTCAGCGTCTCATCCTCCCATTGCCTAATGCTCATGAAGCATGCGATAGACCTCTTATATCTATGCTCCCGATAAAGTGTGAAGTGAATTGGGCGCTTAGCTCCTTGAAAGTACTGATAGAGTTGGGCATCAACTTGCTGAACCAAATTCTTGTGAGACCCTTCAGTGTGGTGGTGAAGGCCCTACATATGATCTCGTCTGCAACTCCTTGAAGGTGCATCAGGGTCTTGAAGGATTCCAAGTGATCGAGAGGGTCCTTGGCTCCATTGTAGTTTTCTATCTACGGCATGCGAAACTTCGGTGGTAGGGGGAAGGAGTTGATGGATGTGGTGAATGGCAAATCGATTTGGTGGACCAAATCATCAAGGTCACTAGACATGCGCCCTCTAAAGGCGTTCATCATAAAGTCCATCCATTCTTTCATCATCTGCATCTCTGCAACAATGTGTGGTGGAGCCGTATCAGTGATGGACGGACAACTCATATCCTACCATTCTGGTCTGCTTAAGGCGTTACTACCTTCCGGCCCCTCTTAGTCTCTTCATTCAGCACTAGTACCTTCTTGGTCCTCCTCCTGAGTGTTATGACCTATGTTCTTTTGACACAGCTGCTCTTCCAGATCATGGTTTTACTGAATGAGGCACTCCACGGCCACTGCAAGAGTCTGAACCTATCTCTCGAGGGCAGTTGCGCGTGGTTCGTCTCCCTGAACGTTGTTGGTGGTTGCCATCAAGCGAGTGAGTACCATGCAACTCTTTGTCCGGGAAGCGTTTGTATGGCTTATAAATCGCACTTCCCACAGACGGCGCTAGTTGATGAGACCGAAAAATCACTAGTGAGCCACACGATCCTTGCACACTCGCAACAACACTTGCTCAACAAAAAGAAAGGACCTTGCAAAGAGCACCGGTGTGGTGCCGACCAAGTACCCTTCGAAGGTCAAGTTAGAATCTCTTCACAACTATAGAGTGTTAGAGTTGGGGTTAATTATGCATAACTTTTTCCTAAGGATCCTTGGGTGTCACGCCTTGAACCCAACTATAAAATAGGCACGTGACAATTGCTGCACGCTTATAAAGTAAGCAACATACAAGTGTGCAAGGCATTCCTATCAACTAAAATTTATCCTCAAAAATTAAATCAAATAAATCCATAATACCTCAACAAATTCTTTATGAATAGATCTCCAATAATTTAACCGGAACAAAATCCAAACCTCATGTACATAATGCCAATTGGCCAATAAATATAAAACTATTGGAAGACTATCCAAATCCCAATATCTCAAATCTTCTTTTCCTGCTCACAACACAATATCAAAACTCCCAAAACTTGCTATTCTTCAAAATCTGAAACTAGAAGGGAAAAAGGAGGTGAGTTGATAACTCAATAAGTAACCAAAGTCCTAATAAGTTCTATCAAGCAATAGATCTGTAAAGTAATAAGATGAAATATGAGTCTTCAAAAGTTATAATATACTATGGTTTTCAAAAATAACTAAAGAAGTTTCATAGTCTTAAAATAATAAGTTGCAAATAGATCATATACTTTAATCCGACAAATATATCACAGATGGTTTAGAAAGTAGTCAGTTTTCCATATATCAAAGCTATAACTTACAATATGTTCCAAAAAAGATACATAAGCAGTTTTAATGACTCAAAATGGTTCAAATACTTATACATTTTCAAAATCACATATGTAGTTTTAAGGACTCAAAATAGTTCAAATAGTCAAACATAATTCATATTTTTAACAATCTTATGACTATAGTCACGCTATATTCCTGTGACTGGGTATCAGAGTACCAATGAATAACCCTCATTGGTTGGGTATCAGAGTACCAATGAATGACCCCCATTGGTTGGGTATCAGTGTACCAATGAATAACCTCCATTGGTTTGGGAATCAGAGTACCAATGAATAACCCCCATTGGCTGGGTATCAGAATAAATTCATAGTCAGATTGTTCATAATCATATATGTGAAATCATAGTTTCTAACAAAAATATATCTTATTCAAATACACATATATAATAATATATTCAATATTCAAATCTATTTGTGATATTTCTATAATTCTTTACTTTAAATCAATATAGCTAAAACAATTAAATAAAATAAATCTTATATTCAATGCTTATGTATATTTGTGAAAATTCTTTATTCTTTACTTTGAATCAGTATAGCTAAAAACAATTAAACAACATACATCATATATTCTGTAATCAGATATATTTGTGATAATTCTTTACTTGAAATCAATAATACAAAAGAAATAAAATTGTAATAACTGTAAACAATTTTCAGTAGTTAAAATACGCAAAATAAAACCAATTAGGATAAGGTTACTTACTTCTAAAAGCCATTCCCACAAGAACTTTCCCTAACACTTCCCCTAAGATCCTTAAATATCACCTCAAGGGTGTAGTTAATCCTTCTCTACTTCAGTCCTTTAGGTAATCTCCTCTCCAAAATATCCCCATCTATACGTTGACTTAATAAGCTTATATATAGCTAGGGTTTCAACTTTATTTTTAAAAAACTCCCTTATAATTAGAAATTATAAAATTGGCCCCACAAAAAATTTACTTAAATATCCCTCCTTTTAAATCCTTTTTTTTTCCAGGTATTACAATGGGTTTTTATAGTAGTGTAGAGCCAAACTCCTTTGCTTGCATAACAAGTCTTTTCCTTATGGAGAAGATCTCCATTAATGTGCATATATTCCAGAATCTTCCTCGTGTTAGAATTCTATCCATATTGGGACTTTATGGAATATGGTTAATTGTGAGACTCAAGTCGTTTTCCATCTAGGGTTTCTTGGAGACCACATAACGACCAATTTAATGCCATGTGACTTTTTGATCCTTCCACCTTGTGTCCGTACATATTGGACCCGTTCGCTATTAGCCCATTTGTTTAGCACCGTCAAGTCCATTTAGATGGATCCTCTCTAATTTTTCCTCTTCACTTTTTTTTCCTTTTTTGATCAACTGTAGGTCCTTGGTGGCTTTCACCTCTTTTTTTTAGAAGGAACCTCTAAAACAAAGCAAAATAAAATAAAATAATAATATTAATGATGTGTTAAATTTTATAAGATATATATTTTTTTAAAAAATTTTAATTGACAATAAGCTTCTTTTGTTTTTTTTTTTTTCATGATTGTAAGGAAATTATTTCTTATATTATGCAATAGGGGCATGAGAGTAATTTTATACAAACTATATTTTTTATTCTCTTACTTTTCTTCTTAACCAAACAAATGAGATTTCCATTCCTCCACTTTTTCACTACTCCAACCAAACACAAATGAGGGAAACTAAAATCTCTTCTATCCTCTTACTTTTCTATCCTCTCCATATTTTTATACTCCCACTTTTCTATTTTCTCAACCAAACGAATCCTAAGATTTCATCACTTTGTGAAGGGATGGTTCCTTCTTCAATAGAACCTTTAGAGAATAGAACCAAAGCATAGATCTTTTGTCTTCTTCAATAAAGCTTCTGGGGAAAATTGTCAAAGCAACAAATTAACCAAAAGAGAACAACTAATCCTCTTGTGGTCCATGCCCACAAATCTCACCTGAGCCTCATCTTGTGTTACACTTACACCTGCCTCAAGACAAGACGACAAAGCAACGATTGTGGGTCAGGTGAATCTCTAACCAAAACACCAATACCACTTAGAACAGTATGGTACTAGTGGTGGCAACGACTTGGGAACGGTGGTTTAATGGGATTGGGGTTGGAGAGATGGTGATGGTGGTGATGGGTGAGAGTGGAGGACCTAGAGGTAAGTACAAAGAACCAAATAATAAAAACTGAGAAAGGGAGAACATGAAGAGAGGACACATATCAATGAACTATCAATTTTTCTGATCATTGGAATCAATGATCGATTAAAAGTATTGCAGTATTGCATGGATCTCACCTCCAAGGAGGTATACCAAGCATTTGTGCATGTATCCGTCCTCTCACATAAGAGTGGACCCCACGTGTGGGTCTACTTCCATTTGAGAATTGAGAAGGAAGAAACATATACTACATACATGGTATATTTTCTCTAATCCTCCCCCACAATTTATTTATTAGTAGACCAAAATAAAATTAGCACAAACATCAATGACTCTAGTTGGAGTTTAAAATAGTCACACTCTAAAATTTGAAGCTAGTATACACTATGTTTGGCCTTAGGTAGGGAAAGGGAAGAGAGAGAAAAAAGGAAGGGAAAAGAAGGAAAAGAGAAGGAAATATTTCCCTTTGCTATGTTTAGATATAGGAAAGAAAGGAAAGAAGAAAATGTGAGAATTCTACATTTCCTTTGGTTTGCAAAGAAAAGAGACAGGAAAAATGTGTGTTTTTAAATTTTACTCTTTGAAAAGATCAAATAATAACACTTTTAAATTAGGAGAGTGTCTATTTTATACACCT
The DNA here is from genome assembly GCA_032727855.1 of Quercus ilex subsp. ballota. Classification (NCBI taxonomy): domain Eukaryota; kingdom Viridiplantae; phylum Streptophyta; class Magnoliopsida; order Fagales; family Fagaceae; genus Quercus; species Quercus ilex. Next base: position 2,437,156 of record CM064919.1, read on the forward strand.
GCACAAATAATGTAAACATCTCATTTTGCACCCATAATTTAATATTGAATATGGCAAAATGGTCCTTTCACACATCAAGGGCACAAATGTAATTTTAACCATTAATTAATTCATCACACTTCATGGGGATGATCTTGAGGTTTCAAAGATCACAATAGTATGTTTGTTGCCTCAATCAGATGATCGAATTGAAATATATTGCATGATCAAATTCTAACAGTTAATGTGTGTCTAACTAGGTGAGACTAATTACATAGAATAATTGGTGATTAATTTTGATTGGACACTAAAAATGACTAGATGAAATTAATTATATAGAAAATTATAATTGTGTGGTTTCATATTTTAATATGAAACTTAGTGCATAAGATTTAAATAGATGAGCTAATAAAAAAAGAAACCCAAAGGAGTTGTTTGTTTAGTTAGTTGCAACTTTTTAAGGTATTTAACAAAAAATGACCAGAAAATAAAAAAGAATACTGTACAAAATTGAGGAAACAATAAGGGGGTATTTGGTACATCCACTGAAACACATATTTTCAATTTTTAAACAAAATTACACGTATTTTCATATACTTTTTTACCCACATGTATTTCCATACATGTTTTCAAACAATAAAACACATGTATTCAAACATATGTACCACACACCCCCTATCTGTTTAGGGTATTTAAACCATGGCCACTGCACTTTACGTGCTTGTGAATCTGATGAAGAGAGAGGAGAAATGATCTATACAGTAGAAAAAGTATTAGGCTGTGACTACAGACTTTCTGTAACGAACCGATAAAATAATAATATATTTGTATGCTGTGTTTAGAGTGACCAACCACCTGGCCAAAAGAACAAAACAGCGGGAAGAATTGAAGCCCACATGTGAGAAAGACGTCTGGCAAGGTTTTGGCCACTCTAAAACAGAGAGCACACATGCTTCTCCGCTTAGACCACCATTTATGAATATGATATGCAATACCCAATTCCTTTCATTGTAATGGAAAGCAAAGGTTAGGCAGTTTTATAAGCAATTCATAAATGGAATCTTAAAAGACAGTGTACTCGATCGATCTGATATGACAATTCGGTACATACAGTGCGGCTGAGTCTCTGCCAAGATTGGCACTGCGTATCAGATTCGCACGGACTGCAGCAAAAATCGATGACAAGGGATTTCGAAACAGTTGCTGGCTGCCATGACAGCGAAGAGTCGGTTTTACTTTTGAGAATTCAGGAGGAAGAGAGGGGACTCACTGTGAGAGAGAGTGAGAGAGACAGAGAGAGAGAGTGAAAGTGGAGAGGGGTGCGAGCATATGCGGTCGGCCATGCAAAAAGTAATTGGCTGCGCTCTTTTAAGTTACCCATTTGCCTGCAAAATTAAGTACTGGGGTTTTTTTTTTTTTTTTTTTTTCACTTTATTTTATTATTATTATTTTTTTTGTAAATTTTATATTATTAAGTAGATTATAAATATTTAATATAGTAATTAGTATTTAGCCTACATAATTATAGAATTTTTAACAAATATTTAAAAATTAATACATATTACTCTTAAATATAGTCACAGTAAGATTTGGATGTGATTTAATAATATTTTAGAACTTAACAATTCGATAAGTTATCTTCTTTTAAGAAAAATAAAATAGTCAAAAATTTGAGTTTGAAATGGGTTTGGATTCATTAATAAATATATATGTGAAACAAATTTGAGATTAAATTGCTAAAATTTAATATAATTTGGAACGAGATTGAGATTTATATATTTTTTTAATAAATTCAAATTTAAAATAGGATAAATTATAATTTACGCACCTGTGATTTGGTTGAAATTTAATTTGCATACTTTTTGTTTGAAATTTAACATTTTACCCACATAAGGTTATTGTAGGGATTAGTTTTGAGCACTTCTTCTGTTGGATGAGTAGACTCAGAACCCAACTAGCGTAATACAATGGATTTATAGAGAATGGGTCAAAGAGCTAGGTTTTAGTGCGTGGACAACAGTTAATATGGTGTTCGTGACAATCAAATAGAGATGAAATGAGCTTATCAAATAAAGTTTATTCTCGGCCCAATCCGAGGAGCTTCGTTCTAGTAAATGAGAATGATTACAGGAGTTCTTGAGATTGTTCCAGTACTCCCCCCTCTCTATGGTGGGTTTCTCCTATTATATAGTCCACTTTAAACGATCTTGATCTTCCACTTGTTGATCATCCAAGCCTATACTTGAGTGTCTGTCCCATCAAACACCCTCTCTAGCATTTTGTGAGTTGCGGTAAGCGAGGTAGCATTGTTCAGGGGTCACTCCCTCATCAATGCGGATAGGACGTTAGTTGTGAATATTTATTGTGGAGGTGACAGTTTCTCCTTGAATTGCTCTTCCATCGTGCTCCCATGGCTGACCCATTATATCTGTCCTTTTCTTTGGGATGCTCTGGGAGGCTGCCTTTGATGGCATGCCACTCTTCCTTTCTGTGATCTCGGTTGGCCGAGGACAGGATCGTCCTTGGCGACGTTTCAGGGTACTTTGGATTTGCTTCTTTTGTCCTCGACCATTTCTTCTTCCTTGGCATGGGCCTTGGGCTCAGTGTAAGGTGGGCCGTGGTTGCCAAATTTTTTGATCCCACAATAGCCTCTCAAAATCCTGCTATCCGGCTCCTCGGACGGAGAGGAGGGTTTTGATGTCCTCAGGCCTTTGTCATGGCTTGTCAGGTCTTGTCCTCTGTCAGTGCCAGAGTCTCTTCACTTGTCCAAGGCACATTCTTGGCGCTTCGGTATACGAGGTGCGCCCTCATTAATATCTTTATGAAGCGACGTAGATCCAACAGTTGGGTTTATGAAGTGACGCAGATCCAACGGTTGAGGATTTCTTTGGAAATTAGGCGGGATTTATTTCGCTTGTAACTCTTTCTTTAAATCTCGTGCGAATTAATTTCCACTAGGTTTCGCCTTCTATATAAGGCACCCTGGGGAAATCGTTCTTTCTCATTTACAGATCCTGGATGATGCAGTTGAAGCAAAGAAAGCAGAGGCCCAAGATGTTCCTACCTTTCAACCGAGCAAGAAAGAGGACCCTCTTCCTTCAGCCAAGAACCAAAGCAGGTGTAGATCGCATCAAACTTTTGGTGCAACAAAGTTCGGGTCTCACCTGGCGACATATATCATGTGTGCATAGATGTGAAAACGACCCAGGGTTAATCAAACAAATCAACAAGGACAAGGATAAAGGGGTTTCCTATTTCTCAGCCTTGATAGTAGAACATCTTGCAGTTAGGAGAAAAGGTGTCCATCAAGCGTTTCCGCCTCTTCTTCTTTCTCATCACTGGTACCACCCATACTAGCTCGATTGCTGCTAGAACAAGATTGTGAATCTACCATTCCCATAGGCTTTATCTTTTTATAGTTAGCTTTAAAACAAGCCTGCTTAAGCCGCTTTATATATGATGTACTTTTCCTTTATTTAATAAAAAGGGCTACGCTTTTTATTTTATGAATCCTCTCTTTCTCTGCGATAACTATTTCATTAATGGGTGTGTTGTTATTTTTCCCTCCCATGGGACTTAGAATTGATGCTGTCGGCAGTAACGAAAAGTTGTCACCCTGACTTTAACAAAATCGACGATAGCACCCGACCGCTAACTTTAAATAAGTTAACTATATAGAAATTATCAGGAAAATAACCGTGTGCTCTATACCGCAAACTGTGCGACTATCAAAGAATGTTGAATTCGAAGTAAGTGACCCAAGGGGACCATCGTGTATCGAGGCTCTGCTCGACATTTATAATGATGTCATAGCGTTGGTTAGCCCCAAGTGTCTGGTCCGAGGACCCAGGCCTGCCTTAGGCTCTGTTTAAGCCCTTAGCAGGAGGTCCGAGGAGCCCAACATACCCAAGGTTCTTCTTAGTAGGAGGTCCAAGGAGCCCAACATAGCTAAGGTTCTTCTTAGCAGGAGGTCTGGGGGACCCGACATAGCTAAGGTTCTTCTTAGCAGGAGGTCTGAAGGACTCGACATAGCTAAGGTTCTTCTATTGAGTGGGTAACAAAAAATGTTAAGCCCACAATGCAAACTGCAACTCGTGCTTTACTTGATAATGGAGTAATCCCGTTTATCGTGGTTTGCCCCTCCCCTTTTTTTTTTTAGCGTACTTGGAACACCTTAAGTGATGCTCATGGACTTGCATTTGTTTACGTCTTTGTTGATTGGGGAAAAGGTAGGCGATCCGAGGAGCCGGTCTCCTTTTAGATTTTGCTCATCACTCAGATGGATGCTTGAAGTAGTTAATCCCCTTAAAGGCTGTGGTCCAAGGATCCGTACAACACCCTGATTCTGCTCAACCCTTAGGTAGTTTGCCGAAAGTCATTAGTTTCCCCATAGGTTTATGGTCCAAGGAGCCATGCGAAATCTCGGTTCGGTCTAACACTTAGATAATTGTCAAAAGTTATTAGTTTCCCCATAGATTTGTGGTCCGAGGAGCCATACAAGACCTTGGTTCTGTCTAATACTTTAGATAATTGTCAAAAGTTATTGGTTTTCCCATAGGTTTGTGGTCCGAGGAGCCATGCAAGATCTTGGTTCTCTTTAACACTTAGATAACTGTCAAAAGTTATTAGTTTCCCCATAGGTTTGTGGTCCGAGGAGCCACATAAGACCTTGGTTCTGTCTAACACTAAGATAATTGTTAGTGTGTGTTAATTCCCTTAAAGCAGGAGGTCTGAGGACCCTTCATAGCTAAAGTTCCGTTTAACCACTTCAATAGATTAGAAGATATCAACCTGTACCTTCCAGAACTAGCCCCGCCGCGGAGCCCCCTTAAATCACTCTGTGTTGCTACCACTTCCTCTAACGGAGGTCCAGCGAACTCGGCCGCCAAATTCGTGAGGACCTGACCCTTGACAGAGGTACGAGGCATGTACCTGATGTTAGAAGCCCTTAGAACTATGCCCCATTTAGTAATCCTCCATAGTAAACTGGCCACCATAATGGTTTTCCCTAGGGATTCTTGCTGATGGGAGCACGATCCCACCTCAATTAACCGTTGCACTTGCTATCACACAAGCCCTTCCCACAGACAGCGCCAATTGTAGGAACTGGGTTAGAACACTTCTTCTGTTGGATGAGTGGACTCAGACCCAACTAGCACAATACAATGAATTTGTAGAGAATGGGTCAAAGAGCTAAGTTTTAGCGCGTGGACAATAGTTAATATGGTGTTCGTGACAATCAAATAAAAATGAAATGAGTTTATCAAAGAAAGTTTATTCCCGACCCAATTCGAGGAGCTTTGTTCTAGTAAATGAGAATGATTACAGGAGTTCTTGAGATTGTTCCAGTACTCCCCCCCTCTCTATAGTGGGTTTCTCTTATTATATAGTCATCTTTAAATAATCTTGGCCTTCCACTTGTTGATCATCCAAGCCTATACTTGAGTGCCTGTCCCATCAGACACTCTCTCTGGCGTTCTGTGAGTTGCGCTAACCGATGTAGCATTGTTTAGGGGTCACTCCCTCATCAATGCGGCCAGGACATTAGTTGTGGGCATTTAATGCGGAGGTGACAGTTTCTCCTTGAATTACTCTTCCACCGTGCTCCCATGGCTGACCCATTATATCTGTCCTTTTCTTTGGGATGCTCTGGGAGGCTACCTTTGATGGCATGTCACTCTTCCCTTCTGTGATCTCGGTTGGCCGAGGACAAGATCGTCCTCGGCGACGTTTCAAGGTACTTTGGACTTGTTTCTTTCGTCTTTGGCCATTTCTTCCTCCTCGGCGTGGGCCTTGGGCTCAGTGTAAGATGGGCCGTGATTGCCAAATTCTTTGATCCCACAGTTATCTTTATCTTTTTTTTTTCTTTTTCTTTTTTCCCTTTTTCTTTTGTATGGTACTTTACTTTAAAAAAAAAAAGTATTGGGTAAATTTTTTTTTCACTTTTTTTTTTCTTTTGTAAATTTTATATTATTAAGTGGATTATAAATATTTAAGATAGTAATTAGTATTTACCCTACATAATTATAGAATCTTCAACAAATATTTATAGATTAATACATATTACTCTCAAATATAGTCACTCTAAGATTTGAATGTGATCTAATAGTATTTTAGAACTTAACAATTTGATAAGTTATCTCTTTTTAAGAAAAATAAAATAAATAAAACAATGAGTTTGGATTCATTAATAAATATATCTGAAACAAATTTGAGATTAAATTGCTAAACTTTAATATAATTTGGAACAAGATTGAGATTTATATTTTTTTAATAAATTCAAATTTAAAATACGGTAAATTACAATTTACCCACCTATGGTTTGGTCGAAATTTAAATTGTCTACCAGTGTCTTGAAATTTGACACTTTACCCACCTATGGTTATCTTTGCCTCTTTTTTTTTTTTTTTTTTTTTTTGGTATAGTTCTTTACTTTTGAGAAATCAAGTGTGGGTAGTTTTTTTTCACTTTTTTTTTTCTTTTGTAAATTTTATATTATTAATTGGATTATAAATATTTAAGATAATAATTAGTATTTAGCCTACATAACTATAGAATCTTCAACAAATATTTATAGATTAATACATATTATTCTTACATATAGTCACTCTAAGATTTGAATGTGATCTAATAGTAGTTTAGAACTTAACAATTCGATAAATTATCTTCTTCTTTTTTTAAATAAAATAAATAAAGAGTTGAGTTTGAAATGAGTTTGGATTCATTAATAAATATATGTGAAACAAGATTAAATTAAATTCTTAAAAATTAATATAATTTGGAACGAGATTGAGATTTATATATATTTTTTATAAATTCAAATTTAAAATAGGATAAATTACAATTTACTCACTTGTGGTTTGCTCGAAATTTAAGTTGCCTACCTGTGGTATGAAATTTGACACTTTACCTACCTTAGGTTATCTTTATCTTTTTTTTTTTTTTTTTTGTATGGTACTTTACTTTCAAGAAATAAAGTACTGGGTAAATTTTTTTTTTCATTTTTTTTTCTTTTATAAATTTTATATTATTAAGTGGACTATAAATATTTAAGATTGTAATTAGTATTTAGCCTACATAATTAGAAAATCTTCAACAAATATTTATAGATTAATACACATTACTTTTAAATATAGTCACTCTAAGATTTGAATGTGATCTAATAGTATTTTAGAACTTCACAATTTGATAAATTATCTCTTTTGGAATTTGAAATGAGTTTGGATTCATTAATAAATATGTGTGAAAAAATTTGAGATTAAATTGCTAAAATTGAATATAATTTGGAACGAGATTGAGATTTATATATATATTTTTTTATAAATTCAAAATTAAAATAGGAAAATTACAATTTACCTACCTGTGATTTGGTCGAAATTTAAGTTATCTACCTGTGGTTTGAAATTTGCACTTTACCTACCTGTAGTTATCCTTTTTTTTTTTTTTTTTGTGTATAGTCCTTTACTTTCAGGAAATCAAGTGCTAGGTAATTTTTGTTCACTTTTTTTTTCTTTTGTAAATTTTATACTATTAATTGGATTATAAATATTTAAGTTAGTAATTAGTGTTTAGCCTACATAATTATAGAATCTTCAACAAATATTTATAGATTAATACATATTACTCTTAAATATAGTCACTCTATGATTTGAATGTGATATAATGGTATTTTAGAACTTAACAATTCAATAAATTATCTCTTTTTAAGAAAAATAAAATAAATAAAAAGTTGAGTTTGAAATGAGTTTGGATTCATTAATAAATATATGTGAAATACATTTGAAATTAAATTGCTAAAATTTAATATAATTTGGAACGAGACTGAGATTTATATATATATATTTTTGAAATTCAAATTTAAAATAGAGTAAATTACAATTTACCTACATGTGGTTTGATTAAAATTTAAGTTGCCTGCATATTTTGACCCTTTAGCCACCTTAGGTTTTTTTTTTTTTTTTTTTTTTTTTTTTTTTGTATGGTACTTTAATTTTAAGAAATCAAGTACTGGGTAAAATTTCTTTTTTTAACATTTTTTCTTTTGTAAATTTTATTTTATTAAGTGGATTATAAATATTTAAGATATTAATTAGTATTTACCCTACATAATTATAGAATCTTTAACAAATATTTATAGATTAATACATATTACTCTTAAATATAGTCACTCTAAGATTTGAATGTGATCTAATAGTATTTTAGAATTTAACAATTCGATAAGTTATCTCTTTAAAAAAAAAAATAAAACATTGAGTTTGAAATGAGTTTGGATTCATTAATAAATATGTGTGAAACAAATTTGAGATTAAATTGCTAAAGTTTAATATAATTTGGAACAAGATTGAGATTTATATATTTTTAATAAATTCAAATTAAAATACGGTAAATTACAATTTACCCACCTATAGTTTAGTCGAAGTTTAAGTTGTCTACCTGTGGTTTGAAATTTGACACTTTACCCGCCTGTGGTTATCTTTATCTTTTTTTTTTTTTTTTCTTTTTGTATGGTACTATACTTTCAAGAAATCAAGTGCTAGATAGATTTTTTTTTTTCACTTTTTTTTTGTAAATTTTATATTATTAATTGGATTATAAATATTTAAGATAATAATTAGTATTTAGCCCACATAATTATAGAATCTTCAACAAATATTTATAGATTAATACAAATTATTCTTACATGTAGTCACTCTAAGATTTGAATGTGATCTAATAGTATTTTAGAACTTAACAATTCGATAAGTTATCTTTTTTTTTTTTTTTAAATAAAATAAATAAAGAGTTGAGTTTGAAATGAGTTTGGATTCATTAATAAATATATGTGAAACAAGATTAAATTAAATTGCTAAAAATTAATATAATTTGGAATGAGATTGAAATTTATATATATATATATATATAATATAATTTGGAATGAGATTGAAATTTATATATATATATATATATATATTTATAAATTCAAATTTAAAATAGGATAAATTACAATTTACTCACCTGTGGTTTGATCGAAATTTAAGTTGCCTACCTGTGATATAAAATTTGACCCTTTACCCACCCGAGGTTATCTTTATCTTTATCTTCTTTTCTTTTCTTTTTTTAACTTTTTGTATAGTACTTTACTTTCAAGAAATCAAGTACTGAGTAAATTTTTTTTTTTTTAATTTTGTAAATTTTATATTATTAAGTGGATTATAAATATTTAAGATTGTAATTAGTATTTAGCCTACATAATTATAGAATCTTCAACAAATATTTATAGATTAATACACTTTACCCTTAAATATAGTCAGTCTAAGATTTGAATGTGATCTAATAGTGTTTTAGGACTTCACAATTCGATAAGTTATCTCTTTTTATGAAAAATAAAATAAATAAAAAGTTGAGTTTGAAATGAGTTTGGATTCATTAATAAATATATGTGAAAAAAATTTGAGATTAAATTGCTAAAATTTAATATAATTTGGAACAAGATTGAGATTTATATATATATATATATATATACATATATATATATATATATATATATTTTAAATTCAAATTTAAAATATGAGAAATTACAATTTACCCGCCTGTAGTTTGGTCCAAATTTAAGTTACCTACGTGTGGTTTGAAATTTGACACTTTACCCACCTGTTATCTTTTTTTTATTTTTTTATAGTACTTTATTTTTAGGAAATCAAGTACTAGGTAATTTCTTTTCAACTTTTTTTTCTTTTTAAAATTTTATATTATTAATTCGATTATAAATATTTAAGTTAGTAATTAGTATTTACCCTACATAATTATAGAATCTTCAACAAATATTTATAGAGTAATACATATTACTCTTAAATATAGTCACTCTAAGATTTGAATGTGATATAATAGTATTTTAGAACTTAACAATTCAATAAATTATCTCTTTTTAAGAAAAATAAAATAAATAAAAAGTTGAGTTTGAAATGAGTTTGGATTCATTAATAAATATATGTGAAAAAAATTAGAGATTAAATTGCTAAAATTTAATATAATTTGGAACGAGATTGAGATTTATATTTTTTTTATAAATTCAAATTTAAAATAAAGTAAATTACAATTTATCTACATGTGGTTTGATTGAAATTTAAGTTGCCTACATATGGTTTGAATTTTGACTCTTTAGCCACCTTAGGTTTTTTTTTTTGTATGATACTTTACTTTCAAGAAATCAAGTACTGGGTAAAATTTCTTTTTTTCACATTTTTTTTCTTTTGTAAATTTTATTTTATTAAGTGGATTATAAATATTTAAGATGGTAATTAGTATTTAGCCTACATAATTAGAGAATCTTCGACAAATATTTATAGATTAATACATATTACTCTTAAATATAGTCACTGTACGATTTGAATGTGATCTAATAGTATTTTAGAACTTAACAATTCGATAAGTTATCTCTTTTTATGAAAAATAAAATAAACTAGCCTTTGAGGCTCTTCAATTTTTTTGGTAAGGGTTAATTTAGAGCATTCATTATAATTTAGGATTACTACATTTTTTCAATTACAAAAAAATCTAGGGGTGTGATGAGTATTATGCCTTTGGATCACACACATTAGGGTACACCCTTCCTTAGGCCAAAGGCTTATAAGGCAAGGGTGGGAGGCGTCTCTCCCCGATGTGGGATTGAGCAAATCCGTGCGGGTGGGATGTAGGTCGATCCTTACCCATCCCAAAGCAAACAATACCTAATTGGGGGTTGAGACGAAAGTCCTCCCACATACATAATAGCCCTTTTGTGCATGTTTAGAAACTTTTCTATTTTTTTAAATGTCAATACTTTCTTTTATCTTAATTTTTTTTTCCATTAATATACAAATTGTAATTATAATGATAAGATACAAAAAGAACAAACTTTTGTCAATGGATTCACCTCTTCCTACCTTTACTTGATTTATAAAGAAAAAACTTCCCAAAAATTAGTGTATAATTAATCCCAACATCTTAAAAAAATTATGTAAACATCTAGAATCAACTATTAAAATATTCATAATTTTTTGACCACTTTAAAGCCAACAAAGCATTTACTATTCAAGTAACAATACTTCATATTAATGTAATGATTAATACGATACAAAATTAAGACTCAACTTCAACTAAAATATTTATCAAAAAATAAAACTTAAACTAAAATATTCTTAAAATTTTATTTTTAAAATTTTTTACATTCTTAGAGGAGAGAATAAAAATCATTACGGTGAACTTTTTGCAATTTTTATAGAATCTAAATTCAAATGAGAAAAGAATGGAGGAAAAAGAAAAGGCCTTGAAAGGTAAATGATTTGTATATCTTGCAAAACTATGATATTTTTAAAAGTTTTGAATGCATGCGTGTAGAGACTTTTTTTTTTTTTTTTTCCGTAAAATTTGTCATTAATGATTTCAACATCAATAAGTGTTTTTTTTTTGGTGTGGGAGATCAGAGCATGCCTTTTAAAATACCACTCGTACTATACATGAATTTGAAATCCAATTTGATTTGTAAGATTTTAGACATATTCCCATTCACGGTTTTTTGGAGCCATAATTTGCTAATGAAATTGTATAAGAAATTCTAAAATCTAAAAAGGAAAAAAAAAAAAAATTCAAGAATAAGTTAGACATGGTCATGAACATCAATTCTCAACATGTTGATCCTCACTTAATTGAGTGTAAAGATATTGCTTCAATACCAAAAGGCCTTGTCTGTGCAAATCTTCTACAAAATACAAAAAACCAACCGACAAAATTAACGTGCTCTAATTTGCGTATAGAATTATATAAGAAATTCTAAAATCTAAAAAGAAAAAGAAAAAATTAAATTAAAAGATTTGGGAGTAATAAAGTTCTAGGCATGTAGAAGAAATACTATCGTGGTCTTGGAATATTTTGGCAAACATAACCCAATAAACTATAAACTAAAAATTTACAAAGAATGTGCAAGAGAGATAGGGATGCTTAGCATAGTTAAAATACTGTATCAGATCTTTGTCAATAAATTCCAACCTACACAACACCAAATTTAAATAAATAAATTACAACCCATAAAAACCCAAATTGGGGATCACAACACAAAAACTCCCATGTCAATAACAAAATATAGAGAGAGATTAGAGTACCTACCTTTTAAATTCTATTTTGAGTGGTGGCACTTTTTTTTTTTTTTTTGGCACTTCGTCTCTGCCTTTTTTCTAATTTTTTGCTTTGATCATAGTCCTCTCTAGCTCTTAATGTAGCAAGGTTGGGTTTTTTTTTTTTTTTTTTTTTTTTGAATTAGCTTTAAAGATAGGACGTGAGGATAAGGATGGCCAGTCTTAAGATAAAATTGTAACTACAAGATTTCTAAGTGCTAACTAGTTGATGATAATGGGGAGTTTATCTTTAAATTTGTACATGGGTTTGTGCGTGGGTGAAATCGTGGACAAGGATAATTATAAATAGTTTTTTTTTAATAGTTTTTATTTGTTTTTATTGTAGTAAAAGGCTCACATGTTTTTGTGTTAGGTTTTTTTTTTATTAATATTTATTTTTGTTAAAGAAAGGCTCCAAGATCCATATTTCTTTATTTTTTGGTTTTTTTTTTTAAATTTTTTTATGGAAATTATAAATTTTGTTTAATCCTAAAATGCACTGTCTGTAATTTTTTTTTAATAATTAAATGTAATAGGTTGTAAAAGGGAAAAAAAATGACTAAATTAAAAGCATTTTTTTAGGAGTAAAACATGGGAAGTGAAATTTAAATAATCGGTTGTGAAAGGAAAAAAAAGGATTTGGTAATTGAAAAAGTGGGAAACATTATTGGCATATTAAAACTAAAAGCACTTTTTAGGAGTAAAACATGGAAAGTGGAATTCAACTGGCTTCTTTTTTTGTTTTTACGTATTTATCCTGTTACTTGACAAACTTGTAAGAATATAGATTGAGGGTATTTTGGACATCAAAATTGAGGAATTCAAAAATGAGAAATCACTTAAATAGTAGTATAGATAAATTACCTTAATTAAACACTATGAACCCTCAATGTCCTTGATTAACTTAGGTTTAATCAAAATCTAATAACACCAACAGTTCTTAACACCCTTTAAAAAAAAAAAAAAAGTTATTTAGACCATAACATTAGCTTAGGTTTAATCATTCACTCACTAGCTACCACGTGCTCAGATGCTTTATATATATATATATATATATATATATATATTTTTAAATGTCAATACTTTCTAATCATCCAAATTCGAGATTGATGCGTTCCTACTATGCTCTATTGAAACTTGAAAGCTATCACGGCATAGAACTTGATTGGGTTATGATATACATAATTGAATTCATGTTATATTTTGATTGTTATGTAGTCAATAAACTTGATGTCATTTTTGTTTGCTTGGAATAATTGAAGCTAGCTCAATGGCGATTAATTGCGGAGACGATATACATATCAAAAAATATATCCATATACAATTCATGAGTACATATTTTATTGCACAAGTGGCATGTAACGTATCTAGGTTACTCTAGCATGCTTATCTTGTTTAAGGAGTTGCAGATTTGTTTTGTATTCCAGCACCTGTATGTGATGGCTAATTCAGGGATACGTTTATTTTGTATACTCATGTTGTATTGTAACTTGTATACATACCTTCTCGATCCATGCATAAGATACTTAGATACGTACAAAGCATTCTATGTTTGTTTGTTTGTTTTTTTTTTTTTTTTTTTTTGAGAGTTTCAACTTATAGCATCCGCTCCTGATGATAGATATTTATCATCAGATCAAGACACCAATAAATTTTTGATGTAGGCGAAGATTAAACTTCAAATCTCTTATACAACCATTAGAGACTTAACCAATTGAGTTAACTAGAACCTACAGTTAAGCATTCTATGTTAGTGCTTAGTTTGTTTCGATGAAAAATCTCATATGAAGACAATTTTCTACATTTTCCGCTAAAAATCCTAATCGTGTTGCATCATCTCAACATCCAGATGCATAGTTAATTAACTCGGGCCTAGAGGTTAACCTTCGTTTCCCTTCCCTCAGCTTTTGATTACGTGTCCAACTGTCCCCTTGCAACAGTATAAAAGTGCATTACAATTGTACTTCAATAAATGGTTTATTGACGTCAAAGATAGAAATATATTAAAAGAAAATAGTGAAAAAAACAGCACACAAAAAAGCTTGGCTGAGGAGCTGTAATACAAAAGCCATGCAAACCATGCATCGTGGCGCACAACTCCTACAAAACCCAACAAAACAAAAAAGAAAGTATAAATTAAAACAAGCCACTAAAAGGGTCCACAGCAAGTTCCGTATAAACCACCAAGGGTCTTAGCATGAAAACAAAAATAGGCTTCAAGCGTTCTGCCTTTGCACAAAATCCTGAACAAGTTTCTGGTAGTCCCCCATTAGCTCAGTTGCTTGCCTGAGAATCTCTATTGGATGGGTCTGTGTGTTCTGGAAGTGTATACGGTTTCGCGCATTCCATATTGCCCACGCAACCATGGTCCATAGCTCAAATTCCTGCCTCGAAAGTCTCTGCATCATCTGTCTCGTAAGAAGGAAGAAACTTGGCGCTAAGGAGCTTGTTTTCTGAATTCTACCCCTCACCAGCGCCCACACATTACGGGCTAGAGGGCATTCCTAGAGGATGTGTCCCATTGTTTCTTCATGTTGTCCACAAACAGTACAAGTAGGGTCCACTCGCAGTTTCTTTTGGAATAGTTTGCTTTTGTTGGCAAGATATTAGAACATGCACGCCAAATAAAATTCCTGACCTTGGGAGGGACGTTTATAGACCATATCATTTTCCACATCGTCTGGTCTATGCTGGCTACGGAGTGCTCTCCTGTTTGTGGGTGGTGAAGTCGAAGAGCCACCTGATAGGCCGTTTTTACCGAAAACTTATTGGCCTTATTTTCCTTCCATATCAGTCTATCTCTCGAGTTCATGTGACTTAGCTTGATCTTTAGGATATCCTCCCTTGTACCCGGGTCGAAAATGGCGTGCACCTTAGCTTGATCCCACTGGTTTGTAGCAGCGTCAATGAGGTCAGCCACCTTCAAACTCTTGTCGGCACCGTTCTTGAAGTATGGTGGTCGAGGCAGCCACTTATGAGTACTGATACCAATCGTTTGTCCATTGGCCACCTGCCATATAGATCCTTCCCTTAGCACATCTCGTGCTTGCAACAGACTTCACCATACCATGGATGGGTTTGCTCCCAGTTCCGCGTCCATAAAGGAACATGAGGGAAAATAGCGGGCCTTGTACATGAGGTAAAACAACGAGTGCGTTTCATGGATAAGCCGCCATGCTTGCTTTGCTAACATAGCCAAGTTAAAGGCGTGTATGTCCCGAAACCCCATTTCGCCCTTCCTTTTCGACGTGCATAGCCTTCCCCAATTAATCCAATGTATTTTCTTCTCATCCTTAGTTTGGCCCCACCAATACTTAGATAGAGCTGAGTTTATACCATCACAAACTATTTTGGGGATTTTGAAAATGCTCATGGAGTATGTGGGAATTGCTCGGGCGACAATTTTAATCAGCACTTCTCGACCCGCCTTTGAAATATGCTTCTCCTTCCACCCCATGACCCTCTTTGAGACTTTCTCCTGTAGCTCTTTGAACGTGGCCACTTTGGACCTTCCTCCAACCATCGGCAACCCCAAATATTTTTCACAGCCAGTCATAATTTGTGCTCCCATCAAGCCACGAATCCCCTCCTTCACTTCATGTCTTGTATTTCGGCTAAAGAAAAGGAACGTCTTCTGGCAATTTATGGCTTGGCCAGAGGCAGCCTCATACTTGGCCAAAATATCAAGCAAGCGATGACATTCACCTGGAGTGGCTTCGCAAAAGAGTAAACTATCATCGGCGAAGAGGAGATGTGATATTTTGACGCCACCTCGACACGAATTGATGCCATGCAACTCTCTGGTTTCTGTGGCTTTTCTCAACAAAGATGATAAACCTTTAGCACATAACAAAAAAAGATAAGGGGAAAGAGGGTCACCTTGTTTAATTCCACGGGTCGGAGTAATATGACCTTGAGGCTCACCATTAATGAGGATCGAGTAAGTTGCCGTTTTCCATGGCCATGTTCACCCATTGTACCGGCTGCCCAATCTTAAGCATTATTTGCCGGAAAAAGCTCCATTCAACCCGATCATATGCTTTGCTAATGTCAAGCTTCACTGCCATAAGCCCAATCTTCCCTTTCCTTCGATTCCGCATACGGTGTAACATCTCAAAAGCCACCGTGGTATTATCGGTGATAAGTCTATTTGGCACGAAAGCGCTTTAGGCATCAGATATGACGTTTGGCAAAATTATCTTCAACCGATTAGCCATGACTTTAGAGACCAACCTTGATACCACGTTGGCAAGGCTGATGGGGCGATATTCACCCATGTGCTCAGGCTTGTTCTTCTTGGGTATGAGTACGATGTGGGCTAGGTTCATTTTGTGTAGACATCGTCCAGAGTGCAACACGAACAGCATAGCAAGCGTGACATCAGGGCCAACGATGTGCCAGAATTTCTGGAAGAAGTATGGTGACATACCATCGGGGCCAAGGGACTTGGATGGATGCATTTGGAAGAGGGCCACCCTCACCTCCTCCTCGGTGTAAGGGAGCACTAGCATGTGTCTCATATCATCCGTCATAACCCTGTCTACCGTGTCTAGTACTTCGATCATATGAGTAGTGGCAGAAGCTGTGAAGAGGTTCTGATAATAGTCCACGGCAATCTTAGCCACTCTATCTTCCTCAATTTGCCACAGCCCATCCGAGTCAAATAATCCTTCAACATGGTTTTTTTGTCTCCGATGACTCGCACGTTGGTGGAAAAACCTGGTATTTTTGTCGCCAACTGGGAGCCATATAGCGCGAGAACGTTGTCGCCAAAACACCTCTTCCTTATGCAAGAGTTCATTGACTTCTCTCTTTGTCTGGTTAATGCATTCCACATTACTTCCATAGTTGGAATTAACCATCTGTTGCAACTCTTGTTGTTTGGCATTTAGGCGGTCCCTCGTGTTCCCAAAAGCATTCCGGCTCCACCTCACAAGGTCCAAACGGCAGTTCTTAATTTTTTTGAAGAGACAAAACATTGGGCTTCCAACCAGGTGGGATTGGGTCCACGACCGTCTTATCTGATCTTCACATTCCACGTGGGCTACCCACTTTTCCTCAAACCGCTGAATTCTTCTTCGCTTGTGTCTCAACTGAGCAATCACTGTTTCGAGTAAAATAGGGTCATGGTCAGAGTAAGAGGCCGTTAGATGTCTAACTTTAGCGGCCGAGAACATCTCCTTCCACTTCGGGTTCGCACAGGCTCTATCCAACCGCTCCTCCACAAACTCGTTCTCTGGTCTACCATTCCTCCATGTATACTTGTACCTTTGGTATCCCAAATCAGCCAAGTCACAGTGCAACAAGGTGCTTCGAAAATCTTGCATAGGTCCCAGTGGCTTAGATACACCACCACTTTTTTCATCAGATGTCAAAATTTCATTAAAGTCGCCAATGCAAACCCATGGCATGGAGGCCCTAGAGTGGAGATGCCGCAACAAAGCCCAAGTTTCCTTCTTCCTCTGATCCTCCGGATGGCCATACACTCCAATCAATCGCCATTCTACCTGTAAAGAAACCATAATTTTTACATCAATATGGTTAAAAGAGTAAGTCTGAGTATCAACCGTAATATCATCCTTCCACATTAGAGCCATACCCCCGCTTCGTCGCACACTTAGTACCACGAGCATGGAACGGTACCCCAATTCATCTCTAATCGGAATCATCTCATTCACTGACAGTTTAGTTTCCATAAGAAACAAAACTGTGGGTCTCTTTGAACTCACCAGGTCGGCGAGAACTCGAACTGCCAGGCGGTTCCCAAGCCCCCGACAGTTCCCACTCATGATGATCATTGCATTTGGCGGTGCTGCCAAGTAGCCACCGCCGATCCCAAATTTTCTGCCATGAGCTTACCCAGTGACCTTGCTTCCATCTCCAAGAGTTTTTGCTTCTTGTCAGAGGGTGAGTCATCAATTGAGAGAACGTCCTGTTGTTTCCGTTTAGGTCCCAGCACAATTTCACTAGAGGTACCAGTGTTCATGGTTTCGCGGGGTGGTCCAATCCGTCGCCACTTACCATGCAAAGGTTCGGATTTTTCTAGTACAGTGTGGTATGTGGGCGTAGTAATGGGTTCTGGAGCTTTGGGAGGGTCAGAGATATGTGTGGGGCAGGGAATATTGGGGTGAGTGGTTGGCAGAATTTCCGTACATTCATTTGATGGGACAGTTGACTTATTGGTGCAAAAGGAATTTTTTTGAAGGTCTGTGTTTGGAGCATGGGCCAACTGTGGGAGTTGATTTGTTGTGTTTGAGTGTGGGGTGCAGTTTAGATCATGGTCAAGGTCCGTGATATACGAGTCAAACAGATTTTGGTTCGATAATAGTTCCTTATGTGTCGGTCTAGTTTCGAAATTTACGGCGTGATTCATCGTTTCTGCATTTTGGGTTGTAGAGGGTGGGTTCGGCAAAGGAGGTGGCGTGGTTTCCAACGGAGGTGATGGGCGCATAGATGGGGAAGGTGTGGGTCGGTGAGGTTGTGATGGGACAGTTAACTTATTGGTGCAAAAGGAATTTTTTTAAAGGTCCGTGTTTGAAGCATGGGCCAGCTGTGGGAGTTGATTTGTTGTGTTTGAGTGTGGGGTGCAGTTTAGATCATGGTCAAGGTCCGTGATATACGAGTCAAACAGATTTTGGTTTGATAATATTTCCTTATGTGTCGGTCTAGTTTCAGAATTTACGGCGTGATTCACCGTTTCTGCATTTTGGGTTGTAGAGGGTGTGTTCGGCGAAGGAGGTGGCATGGTTTCCAACGGAGGTGATGGGCGCATAGATGGGAAAGGTGTGGGTCAGTGAGGTTGTGGTGGGGCTGCGTTCTATGGGGTTTTGGTACGTACCAGTTGTGGTTGTTGTATGGCAGTCACTGAAGCTCGCAACCATGGACCATACTGTTGGTCCGTCTTCTGCAGGGATTCACCACTATCAGTCCAGAGCTTGCAGTCCCTCTCATCATGATTTAAGCGACCACACCAGTAGCAAAAAATAGGCAAGCGTTCATATTGGAAGGAAATCCATTGGGGGTCCGAGCCCCCTAAGTCCACATATCGTCCGCGGCAGAGAGGTTGTTCAATATCAATGATGATTCGGACTCTAATGCAATGCCCTCGACATTCCCCAGATGGTGACGCATCCACCTGCTCAACACTGCCTATGGTGCTTCCTATAGCTATTGCATTGGCTTTATTCATACGGCTGGGAGGAAGGTTATGGATTTGAATCCAGAAGGAACTAGTGACAAACTTTGCGTCATCCACAGACTCCGAGGCACTCGGTTGATAGAGACCTATCAAGTATTTTTCAAACGACCAGGGTCCTTGCGAGATGACTTTTTGCGCATCAGCTTCATGGGTGAACAGTAGCAGAATAGTGTTTGAGGCCAGGTCACGGACTTCAAATTCTTGGGCGAATCTCCATATGCTCTTAAGTGTTCGAGACAACGCTTCCATGTTTATTCGGCACTTGGTGAAGAGCTTTGCCACAAGCGCTCTGCTATTGTTCTCAAAAACAGGGGTTAAAGGCACGGTCTGTCGTTCCTTTGTGTGGAGGGAAAGGCGAGCACACCAGCCAGTGAGGTCGTCCATAGTATTAAGGGGTGATGTATGGTAGTGATGATAAGGGTATAGGACGAAGGAAGGGCAGAAGCAAGATGAGGGGGCCAAGGTTCCACCAAAACAGGGGAAAGAGGCGGCCAAACTACGCTGAAATCTTGTTGTTGTTTTGACAAGTCAGCAACTGTTCTGCTACTTGGGTTGAGCAACATTTTAATTACGAATATACAAATAATTCTAGAGAGACAACCAATCATACATCCAATTTCACAATTTATTGAGCTGTAAATATTTTCTATTTTGTGTGAGTCACCACTTTACGCATACCACCCACAATCCACTTTAGCAAGTTGTGAAATTGAATGTGAGAATGGTTGTATTCGTAGGTAAAATGCAGGCGATTTTGGCTGTCTAGCCCTCTTTACTAAAATCAAGCTGTATTTGCATCTAAGTAAATTAGGCTAAACTGGCGGCAGCCGATGTGGTAGTTTCTTTAAAAATTTGTTTACTCAAGTTACATGGAAAACTATTCTAAGCAGAACTTGATTATAGAGAAATCAAGTTGTGTGTTATGAAGAACTCAATTATAAAGAAATGGAGTTGTGCAAAAAATTTTATGACAAACTCAATTATTGAGAAATCGAGTTGTGTGTAGAAACTGCCACATCAGCCCTGCCACCACAACCTTATCTACTTAGAAATCAATTTTTGCAAGTGTAGTCAGGCCGGCCCAAGGCCTAGGCCTAAGGTCCCCACCATAAAAAATATTTACCCTTCACAAGAAAGGCCCCCATTCCATTGTAAAATGCTCAAAATTTTATAAAAGATATAAATTTTTTCAAATGGTTGTGCACTTTTAATTATTAGTGATGTTAGGAATATCACAAATTTTACTATAGATTTATAAATTGACATGTTACCAATCACAAAATTAAAAGTATTTTAAATATTCATCAATTACATTACTGAAGCTCATCAACCACTGTTATTGTCATATTATATTATAAATATTTTGTAGTACCTTTAGCATTTTCCTTTTTTATTTCTAACAAGGCTTTAAAAAAAATTTACAAATGTGTCAAATCATCAATGATGATTAATATTATAGATTATACATTAGATCATAAATGTAATTAACTATGTATTGTCATATATCCAAGATAAATTAATTTTCTTTTTAAAAAAATAATATTTTTTTTTCTTTTTGTTAAATTTATGTTTCAACTATGATATTCAACTCTCTATATGAAATTAACCTTAGTTTTAGTTAGTATTATTCATTAAATTATGTATTTAATACATCAAATTAACCTCAATTTGATTAACATTAAATAATTTTATTTAATTAATATACACATATAAAAGGTCCCACATAAATCTTTCGCCTTAAGCCCCAAATTAGGTTGGGCCGGCCCTGAGTGTAGTTTAGAGGGCCATACTTGTATAATACAACTTATGCACATGAATGGTTGAAAAAACCGTGAGATGAAAATGTTGTTGATCAAGTAGATACCAATTAGTAACTTACTCCAATTAAAAAAAATTTTAAAAAAAAATTAGTAACTTCCTTTTGTTTATTTATTTTTTGATATAGTTTATTACTTACCGATAAAAAATAAATGTTTCCAATCAAAGTTTCGGTTTAAATTCCTACTAATCTAGCTATATTTTCATATAATAAAAAATGAAAATGCAAAAATATATACGTATATGAGACAAAAAATAGAGTAGATCGTTACCTTGTTCTTACCAGTACTAATTCAGTCCGTAAGAAATGTTATCCATTGTAGAGGCATGGAAGAACCTCCCAAATAGATTCTCTTAAGCCCTAAGAAGCAGATACAAGGTTCTGGAATTTGTGGGCAAAGAACATTGATGATTTGTTTTATTATAAGGGTTAAAGCTTCAATATGTGGAAAAGAAGTACAAGTAATTGTGAATGAATGCCAAAGATTCCTCAGATGTGATTTAAAAAGAATCATAAACTATTAATTGTTTGTTGGACATTTGCAGTACTTCTCTTTAGAGTTTTGCATGTCAAACAACTGAGTAATTCCACCACATGCACCTGAGATTCATTCAAAACTTATTAAAAAGAATTTGATTGAGGATTTTATGGCATGATTATAAGGTTTCACCACACACTATATATGTTTAAAAACATTGGTAATTTCTAAATTCATTTTCTTGTGCACAGCTAAAGAGTGAAAAATTGTGTATTCATAACTTTCCTTGAAAAAAAAAAATAAGGGTCTGTCAAATACTTTCTAAACTAATGCCCTCCATCGGTTAAATTTTCCCAAAAAATAATAATACATAATTAAATATCATATTATAAAACATTCAAAGTGTGGGGGTGGGGGTGGGGGTGGGGGTGGATTCAAGTTACACTTAGTGCAACTCTAAGCATTATTACATCATTCAATATTTTTTTATTGGATATGAGATTTTAACAAATCCACCGTTGAATTAAATTTTCTTCTTATACTATACATATTTGCAAAATTTCAAGATAATCTAAGATCAATAACTATGTCATCAATCAAGTGTTTAAATTTAAAATTTTTCATATTTAAAATTGTGCATAAAAGATGAGTTTCTAGATCCAGTAGTAAATTGCATCCGATTGACACATAACTTTGTATGCGTGTTAATAACATAGAGAGCATGTAATCCAAAGATGGGATTTATGAAATATTAATTCAATAAAAAGTTATTATATGTTGTTAAAATGTTTAGAATTACACCGGGTGTAGCTCTAAACCCAACTCATTTATTGATCTGCAAAATCTCTTCAATCTTCTACAGGTAATCCCTCTCCATCTTTCCCAAATCACAACTCCCACTTCTTCCTTTTCATCTTATCCTTCTCATCCTGTACCTTCTTCTTATCTTTCACCCATTGGTCCTTCTTACCCTTTGTTGGCTTCAGTTGGTTTAGAATGAGGGTGAGAAGCAAGAGAGATCTGAATTTGATGCTGATGCCATGGGGTTCTCTGTTCTCTCACAGGACAAGAGGAATAAAAGATTAAGAAACAAAAAAGCATAAAGAAAAAGTATTTTAATGTTGTTTGTGTAAGTCCATAAACTAGATAGATGGCAAAAATTGAAGAGGGGGAACCTAAGTAATAGTGTTTTAAGGTACTGTATTTAAGTTTTACCTATATATATATATATATATATATAGGG